>JARHVA010002959.1:1525000-2253063 GCA_037957365.1 Torreya grandis | reverse complement strand
TGCTCACCTATATGAAATTGAACATTTTATATTTATATCTCAAAAATAATAATAAAAACATGCTAATGTTATAACATCAAAAAAACCAATTGATTTTATTGGTAATATTGATCAACTTTTTATAAACCCTACCATAATTATTGCTACTTATACTATTGATATTGTTATTACATCAGCATCTTTGGATTTGGGGGAAATGAAAAACTCATAAAAAATATGTATTCCATGCCTAACCAAATTACTTATGCAAAATACTTGATAGATACACATAATACATCACCTCTGTCACCCAATACATAATCTCTTGCATAAATTATTTTAGTGTTGCATGGTAAGGTGTTACAATTAGAGCAAGGTATACCAAAATCTATCCATTCAATGGGTTCAAAAGCCTTAATTCATAATATGTTAGTAGTTGAGATTGAATCATATCCTTTACCTATAGGATTTATAATTCCTAAACTTTAATTATATAAATGTAAGTTTTATCCATAAAAACACCTTCAATCTATTCAGGTGGCATGTTTGGATTATGCTTTCAATGACAAGTTACTAAGTTATTTCCTAGAAACCTAGAATATTATGCATTATGTTGGTTATATGATTTACCTATCTAATCAATCAAATCATTCAATCCATTATTATATAGGTTCCCTAAGCATTTTTCTATCAACATTGATGATAATATCTCTTATGCATAAATTTATAAACTTCAAGGAACTAATGAGCCTATTATTGAATATGTACTCCATTACAAGACCATGCTTGCTAAAATGACTAACTCCTTAGAAAATAATGAATTAAAAGATATTTTTAAACAAGTTTTATTTACATATTTGCATGATTTAATCATTTCCAATAAATTTAGATCATTTGAACAAATTTTTAATAAAATAAGAGAAAGAGAAGTTAAAATTCTCACTTTGAACAAGCTCAAATATGCACCTACACCTATTTCAATTTCCACAATTAAGTTTCATACAAACCATATTATAAATTTAAATCAATAGATACCAAATTTTATGAAAATATCATAGTCAATTCTATATCTCAAACCTCAAATAAGATTATTTTATCAGATCAACTAAGAAGGAAAGTTTTTATATTACCATAATCACCTCATAGATTATTATAAAATCCACTTGAGTGCAATATCATTACTCTACCTCCACCATTAGAGGTTTACAAGAGTATACCTTGTATAAATAATTTGATAGTAATACATATTATGATCACCATCAATGTAAAGGGCACTATACTAATAGATGTTTTAATCTCAAACATCACATTAAAGATATTTTTGATAATAATGTCATCAATCTAGGCACTTATATAAAGGAAACTAAGCCTCAATATGACTAAAATGATAAATTGAATAGTTTTAGTGAACCATTACTAAACCATGAGGAAAATAATGATAATTCAGTATGCATCATACATATAATGCACATCTACCTCTTGAGTCATATGATCATCCATTAGATGTAATTATCATTATAACTAATCAAACCTCCCAACCATGTCCTATGATCATTTTTGATGATAGTGAGATAATGGATGATGATTTATATTTCCATGCTTTATGTATATAAACATAAAATATCAACTCATACTAGTGTATTAATTGATAATGGATCAAGTGAGAATGAATTTAAAATGTAATTTCCTCATTCATTGGGTGACACATAACATGACATAAAAAAAAATCTAAAAGTGTCAAAACATTCAATGGGAAACAACAAACTACTTTGAATGCATTGAGTTACCTCTTCAAGTGAAGTTTGGTGTATTATCTTCTTATTTTCTAGTTATACCACAAAATGGGGTCTTTTACATGATATTAGGACACCCTTGGTTATATAATATTTATGTTATACCTTCCATGATACATATAGGCCTAAATTACATTCATTGAAACTAAATGGTCATAGTTTTAGGAATTAGATACGAGCATCCTATATATTATATGGTTTATCCCCCACCCCATCCACCATGACAATATATTAATACATATATTTAATAATATATCAAATTTATAATTATTTAACCTATGCAAAATCTCTCTACAATCAATTTGAAAAAAATTAAAATTCTAAAAAGCAATTAATGCAAAAGCAAGCATCATATCAGAAAAAGGTGGTAAGTTCATAAAAAATACTATCAAATGTAACATCTTCAAAATGGGTGATACATACCACAAAGAAAAATAATAATCCTCATTTTATTCTATATCATTCTAATTACCCTAGAGCTACTCCTCCCACACTGGATTACTTAATTAGTGATCTAAATAGTTTTATCATAACACACAATTCCTTTTCTGATTTTGAGTCATCCACATCTAGTAATTTTTTTCCATGATAGGTGACCTTTTCATATTTTAATATATATATTTATTATCACTATAATATTGAGGGGATCATTGGTAATCACATTTCAATTTCACATATTCAAAAAAAGTCATAAAAATTTAAAAAATCAAAAAATTAAAAATTTATTGTACATAGCTCCTTTTTTGCTTATGCCTTATTTTGTTCTACTACATGCGAATAATTTTATAAATCTTGTAACCCTTGGATATTTGTGTCATTTTGGCCTCTTGGATATTATTTTTCACTTTCTTGATCTAAATAGTTCATAATAGTGACCCGATACTACCACTTTTTGCCATTTGGAATGTTGTTTTTATAGTCAAAACATAGTAGATAATATTAATTATAAATAATAAAGATTAAATATCATTACTATCCTGAGCTATTCAATATCTACCTATATCATTTTACATGTTAAAATAAAATATTGAGAAAATAGAACCTTGATACATCCAATTTTTTGATACTACACTTAATTTTAGTTTACAAAACACTATTATTCATGAAAAAAATTCCTTTTTAGTATAATATATTATTCATACATGTGCATTACATACTTTTACAAGTGTACAATTTATTATATGAGGATGTAAAACATTCCTCTACATGCCTATTCTATCTCCCACATGTCATTCATGTTATAATTCACATATATAGTGGAGGTATCTTGCTCATGCATGGCTAAGTCATCATTTTTAGTGCCTACTTTACATCAACACATAATGTGGATTGTTTAGATCCCATCCCTTTATTATAATTTTGAACCCATGATTTCATCTACTAGTCTCTATTTTTCTTGTTTCAAATTTCAAAAATATGCAAAAAAATTCAAATATTTTCAAAAATGCATAAACATTCTAAATATTCTAAAAATCAAAAATAAGGACTTGAGAATGATTAGACATATATTTTACATCATTTTAATACATTATTTATCTCATTATTGGTATCTATAATAATATTTTTATATAACACATGCATTTTATTATCACTTATGAGTGTTATGAAGGACATACAAATTTCACATGGACTAAGATGTTGGACTTGCCTCTACTCAGTGTCCATGACACGTTGGGGGCATCTTATGCAAAGGCTATATTATTTACTAGTATTACCATTCCATAACCCATATACTATGTTGATGTGTATATTATTTATAAATGTCTTGATAACATCTCTATCTTATATTGTGTACATGGATATGTTATTTTATAAGATATGATCACATTACATATACATGGTGTATACTATATTTTAGTTATATGATCCTTCAATGTTGTTTCATTTCTTGCATAATAGACTTAATATTGCTTGTTTATTATGTGTGTACATTGGACCTTGTGTGAAAATTAATTAAGAATATTTATGGGATCATTTTTGGTATGTCTAACATTTGAACATGTCCATTACTTATGACCTTGGCCTTATGTGTGAAATATTTGATTATGTGTGACATTTTAACATTTCCCTTATATGTGTGCCTTGAACTTTTTTTTTTGCATAGCACTTATTACATTTCTTTTATTTTTTATCTTGTTGAGTTTGATGAGTGTCATGATCTATATCATGTACTAACTATTGTGTATGCTTCTTCAATTACTATTAGAAACTTCGTTGATGCATTTATCTAGATTCTACACTTTAGGCCTTGCATCATATGTTCTAATAATGATTTAAAGATACATATATTAATATGATGACATACCTTTCCACATATGCTATGATATTCAATGATTACATATTGATATGCATGATATAGTTAAATTTTATTTTAAGATGAGTGACTTTCAAGAAACATCCCTCACCTTAAGGGGATGATTTTCATATAGAGATAAACCTCTATGAGTAAAAAAATTAGTGTTGGGTAAAAAATATAGTTTTAAAAAATTCTAAATTATTCTAAATTCATTAATTACTATATATTATGGGGGTATATGCATTCACATTATAGGATAAAATTACAAATTCACACATTTTGGGTGTATATGCATGGGCATATGCACACAAGTTTCAAATAAAAATTTAAATTTTTTATATCTACATATAGTTACATATATTACATCTATCAATTGAGGGAATGATATAAATTCATTCATAATATACTATTTTTAAAATTCAAGGGGGAATGATAGTAATTCATTCCATACTTTCAATGTTAATTTTTATGTATGATCATGGTAAGAGCATGGATGTTATCCATTCTCTTTTGATAATGCATATAGGAAATAAATAAAAAGTGACAATTGAATATATATTCCATATTAGTGGTTGATTTAGTTAAAACACATGGTTCATATTTGAGTTTCATTTCCTAGCATTATAGCCTATGAATCCATTATAAATTCCAACCTATTTTTGTCTTGGGGTTACAAATACCAAAAACATAAATTAAGTTTTTTTCATCCTTCATTGGGTTCTATTTTATATACATGTTTACTTTGAATTAGGTATTTATCACCCTCAAATTCACCATTGGTTCACTAAAGGAACCAATATCTCTAAGTACTTCATGGGAAGCATCAATTCTCCAATGCTTCAAAGAAGCATTATATTCAAGAAAAATTATAAGATCAAAATGGGTTTCACACATACATGTGTACTCATTTATTATTTAAAACATTTTCAAATTTAAGTAATATTTTAATTTTCAATTTCAAATATAGACATCAATTACTTTTACATCATTATAGGATTCACTATGAAACACCTTATAGGATTGAAGCTTTCTCCCAAAAGAAAAGTGTGTTGTACACACTCAGGTATATCTTTCCTTTTAATCTACTAATTTTATTTCTATATTAAATGGTGTGGAATGTAAATACTTGATTTTTGTCATGAATACATGATAATGTTAGTTTTGTCTCACTTTCACCTTAATTAACTTGAGCACTTAAATTATCTTATCCACCACCTGACTCTATCCTAAGTACTTATATAGGTCCATCCCTTCCAATTTGTTATTTTACACTAAAAAAATATTATCTATCAATAGAAATATTTCTAAGCATTCTTAAAAATATATCAAATTCTAAATATTTAATGTTACCTGTTTAGGTTAGAATTTAATAGCATGGGTTAGGATCGGTGATTGATCTTGATCATATGGTTCGATCTTGCCCTTCCTAATAATGAATATTTTTTTAATTTAAACCCTCCCTTACAAGTTGCTCTATATTTTTATTATAGGTAGTGTGAGTTTTTACCCATTTGGATTTCTATAAATGCACATCTAAGCCACTTATTCTACCACTTGGTAATATCATTATTGATTCACACTTACACTATTACATAATGATAAAATCTTCCCTATTCTTTCAAAATTTAATGTTATTCACTAGAATCAACTTCTAGCCAAGTCACAAACCTATTATATCAAATTTTATAAAAACATCATCAAGTATTCGATCCATCTCTAGATGTATACATGTATCAAAAGGAAAACTATCGCACTAAACAATCAATGTAGGATAACTATGTGGGATTGAATTCCCTCCTTGGATTATTTGATATGTAAACAACATTTAATAATCAAAATAATGGTTGGATTTAGCTCATCCCATTACACTTCCCCTTTATTTTTATTTATTTTCATCTATTGCAATCCCTATTAAGGTTTCAACTTTGAATAAGTCATTTACAATTCATATACACACAATTGAATACCAAATATATACACATGGGCATATTTAAAGTAGGCATAGATGATTGTGACATTAGTTTTTCTATTTTTCCATGCAGGATAAGATAAATCCATAGATGAAAATAGTGGTAGTCAATCCTTACCTTTTCTAGTCAATTTTATCCCAAAATAATGACAATTTTATTTCAGTTGCATGTGCATAATTAGATCTTATTTGATCAATATTGGTCATCTCTCAATTATGTATAGTTAGCCTAAAAATATAAAAACTAAGTCTTATTATGTTTTTAATAGTTATCTTCTTTCATCCATTCATTCATTCATTCATTCTTTGTCCATTTCAATTCTTTTACTTTCATTTTCTAGTTGCAATTAATTTACCACAATTTTTACCCTTCTATTCATTTTATCTTAATTAGAATCAATACACAAATTGATTCCAAATTATGATAAAACATCATGAAACTACCAAAAACTAGTTGTTAATGTGTCATCTACTTGATTGGATCCAGGATGGATAGGCATGCCAATCTAATCGACAGGTATTGATCCCTATGTAATCACACCACCTAAATCTAAAATAATTGATTCATGTAGATTCACATGCATTTATTTCTTAAGTACCACTTGTTGTGTTGATGTGTTCCTTATTTATTTTATCAAATAGTTATAAATACCTATTATAAGTCTATGTGGCACCTAGTCAACTAGCTCACTTCAGGGTTGAGTGTGCCTTTTTAGATTCTACACATCAGTTCATGTGGCCTAGATTGAGTGTTAATTTTTCCCCATTATTTAATAATGTTTTTCACACTAATTTTATGTATGAATGACAAATTAAGATATGTGCATGATCCCCATCCTTATTACACACACACACACACACACACACACACACACACACACACACACACACACACACACACACACACACACACACACACACACACACACACACATACACACACACACACACACACACACACACACACACACACACACACACACACACACACACACACACACACACACACACACACACACACACAACACACACACACACACACACACACACACACACACACACACACACACACACACACACACACACACACACACACACACACACACACACACACACACACACACACACACACACACACACACACACACACACACACACACACACACACACACACACACACACACACACATACATTACCTTCTACCTTTACATATATGTGTACTATGATTCTTGCTAAAAACTATCTAAGCCTTATGTTTTTCACACTAATTTTATGTATGAATGACAAATTAAGATATGTGCATGATCCCCATCCTTATTACACACACACACACACACACACACACACACACACACACACACACACACACACACACACACACACACACACACACACACACACACACACACACACATTACCTTCTACCTTTACATATATGTGTACTATGATTCTTGCTAAAAACTATCTTAGCCTTCCAAGCTGATGAAAAATGGTTTTGTTCATAGGATTATATTACATCAATAATCATGCCATAGAATTATATAAATAATTTTAACAAGGTGGTATCTTGGTTCATACACCCATAAGTGTATTCATCCTTGACTTTTCAATTTAAAATAATTCAATGACCTAATTTATTTTGGATTTTTTATCATGAATGGACATTGATCTTTATTATTTCCTTATAGTTTTTGCATGGAGTAAATTCAATATTTGGGGCATATGTGTTAATATCAAGTACAGTTAATCACAAGTACAATTTTTATTTCTTTTATCCATTTAATTTAGCATTTTTAATACAATAATAAATTTAGGGATTTATAAACACCTAAGTTTCCTATTATACACTTGAAAACATCAATTTTGACATATATTTTACATGCATGACTTATGGATACACATTTAACTTATGCATACTTTCCCCTATCCATTTAGCTATATATTGTCTTGGCTAACCCAATTTACTATTACACATATGTAGGATCACCCTAATTTATGCAAGAACTCTCTCTAAACCTAAGAAAACTATTGTCATATTCTATGCCACTAATTTTACTCTCTTAATAGTACTAAAAATAGTTAGATAGTTGTGGTTGTCATAATTATCTAAGTAGACACCCAATTTTACATAGTCTTAAACTAAATACACACTTTTTCATAAACATTTTATCTAGATCATTGTTGACAAATGAATGAATTACTAGCATGTCATGTTTTTATTTCTTTTTTATCTTCTCAAAGTCTATGTATGTCACTAATCTATATTATTTTATTCAATCTTTGGGATCCCTATTTTCTATCTATATCTTTGAATGTTCATTTTATCTTTTTAATAAGTTCTCACTACCTGGACAAGAGAATATTATGCACATGTCTTGTAGTTTGAACCTATCCAATCATAACTTGTGGAAGTCTTATGAGTTTCTATGTCATTAACAATCCTTTTTATAATATTTGGTCTTTTGACTCAAACCCTTTACATGCCAATGAGCCCCCAAATTGTAATACAAATATATATATAAATATATGTTTTAAAAAATTAAAACAAACTTACTCTCACTGTTTAAAAGTCATACAAAAATTCTATACATATTGAATAACTAATTAGTTTGTATATTCTAAGATTGAACACATCATTTGTATTATTTGTATATTTTAAGATTGAACATAAAAATAGCATATAGTCTTGCATCCATGATTTCACACACACCACAAGGAAGCATAACTACATCAACCTAAAGTTCACTTAGACTATGTAGGTAGTCTTAATTACATAGGGGTTTCTAAAGCCAAATCAATTATTCACATTACCCTACACCCCACTTTTTACATTTAATATCTATTTAGTGTATATGCACTAATTAATTTTTTAATTTACAAGTATTTTTCATACCCATCCAAACTCTATATAAAAATAAGATAAGTACACATAGAGGTGAGCCAACTCAGACTTTTAAATTAGGTGCACATTCAACACAGAAAATAGTGAAAGAGAGGACAACACCACATTGTAGACTTTTCCACCTACTATACACTTGTCCCTGCATACTTTGATCTCTTATTTTTGGTAGTGATGCAATCACTGGATTATTTTATTCAATTTATAATTTGGAAACAACTTTTTTATTTAGTAAATCAATCAAACTAAGCTAAGTACTCACTTGACCTTATTAAATACTATTATTATTTTACTCTAACCTTTTGACATTAAACTAGATTGTATTTTAATTTATTGTATATTAATTTTATATAGTTTATTTATATTCAAATTATTTAATTGAATTCAAATAGAGTAAACATTTTAGTGAACCCACATATTGTAGAACATTGTCCAAACCTTAGCTCTCACTAGGGATTTTTCTATAATTTTTGGTCAAAATTAGGTCTATTTAAAAAACGAAAGTAGGTTTTTAATTCTCACAGAGAAATATGTAAAAATTTATTTTTCTTAGCAAATTATCATATAGTTTTTCCACAAATAGTAATTTACTATTTTTAGTAAATATTAGCATAACTAAAAATTAGCAAATATTTTATACAATAAATTTATGAGTTTTGTTTATTTCCTATTTTTGTATTAAAACTTATCTCAGTTTTCTAAAACAAATTATATTTTTCCTATAAATTTGTGTTTTTTACTTTGCAAGATCTAAGGTTTAGTTGCAATTAATTTAAAATCACTGTAATATATTTTTTTCTCACAAATGTTTCAAAATATCTCAAATTAACAAATAAAATAGGTTTTTTCTCTTTACGTATATCTAAATAAAAACCTCTTTTAGATTTACAAAAAAAAATCTTGTTTTTTCAAAAATAACAATTTACTATTTTTAGAAAATATTAGCATAACTACAAATAAATAAATCTATTATAAAATTAATTTATGGATTATGTTTATTTGAAATTTTAATATAAAAAATCTTTAATTTTATAAAAATTATTTATAAATATCTCACAATTCTTAATTATTTTTTTGAGTTTTAACACCTGAAGCTAGAGGAATCAATGAAGCAATGGTGGAAGGAGGATTTTCAAGGATCAAATATGTTTATACTATCCTAAAATCTCAAATTTGTTAAGAAAATATTCAAAATATAAAATGAGGTATTTGTAAATATCTTTAAATAGAATAAAAATACATTGGGATCAAGTTATATAAAATTGAGGAAGAGATGTAGTTCCTTGGGCTGAATCAGGATCTCCCTTAAAAATAAAAAGACCTCCTCAACCTCTTTCACAATCTAGAAGTAAAAGAAGAAACCATTGGAGATAAAATTAAAAAAGTATTTGACTCAAGGAAGGGGATAAAAATACTAAGTTTTTTCACCTCTCAACCAATTTAAATAGAGGTTTTATCAAAATAAGTGAATTGATCAGATAGGATGGAAGTAAGTGTGAGTAGGAATCAGAG
The DNA here is from genome assembly GCA_037957365.1 of Torreya grandis. Taxonomy (NCBI): domain Eukaryota; kingdom Viridiplantae; phylum Streptophyta; class Pinopsida; order Cupressales; family Taxaceae; genus Torreya; species Torreya grandis. Next base: position 2,242,614 of record JARHVA010002959.1, on the reverse strand, counting down.
GTAACTCAATAAGTGGTCTCCTAATTCAAGAAGATCATATATGGAAACTCTAATTCTTGACCAAAGAAGGAAAACAAGTTTTTGAAATTGTTTCATAATGTTATAAAGCCTAAGGATAATAAAAATATTCTTAAGTATCCCTCTAGATGAGGTCAAGTTTTTTTATTTTATCCATTGAAGGAGAAAAAAGCCAACGACCAGATGGTTTTCCTCACATTTTATTTAAGTATTTTTTGGATATTATTTAAAATGAGGTAGTGGTAGTGGTTACTTAATTTTTTAGAGTGAGAGATATCCTCAAAGATATTAACAACACCTTCTTGGTGCTACTCCCAAGAATCTAGGAGCCAAATAATTTAAGGAATTTAGACCTATTAGTTTGTGCAACACCTTTTATAACATTTACACCAAAACACTAGTCATAAGAATACAATCCCAATTTCCTAAAATCATTTCAAAATAAGGAGAATATTTATTTGGATGGAAAATCACCAACAACATCATCCTATTTTGTGAATCGATCCACTCTATTAAACACTTAAAAAGGATTGGAATATTCCTCAAACTATATTTGAATAAGGCTTACAATAGATTATGTTGGAGATTATTAGATAAAATCCTTGATAAGGTTTGATTCAATCAAAAGATTAGGTGTATCATTAGATCTTGTGTATTAATCCCAAATACTTGGTACTAGTCAATGGATCTTTGGAATGTTACTTCTCTAATGAAAGGGGCTTCAAGAAAGGAGACACCCTATCTCCTTACCTTTTTATTATTATGATGGAATCTCTTGGTAAGAAACTAGCAGTAGCCATAGAGGCTAAGATGATTAAAGGCCTCTAAGTTCCCCCTCCTAATGGATCCCATCACCCACTAATATTTTTTGGATGACACCCTAATGTTGGGAGAAACCTTGGTGGGAGAGCCTAAGTCCATCAAGATAGTTCTCCAAGTCTATGATAATGTTTTAGGTTAGAATGTGAATTTATCAAAAAGTTTCATGTTCTTTATCAATACTCTAGTCATAATAAAAATTAAGATTTGTAGAATTTTAGATTGTCAAATTTAAGAGCTTCCCACATCCTACCTTGGAATTCCACTTTGTGGTAGTAGGATGGAATTTGAATGTTGGAACTTGGTTAGATAGACTCAAAAATAAATTTGTAGGTTGGAAGGGGTTCCTACTATCTCAAATGGGAAAATATCAATTAGTCAAGAGCACACTCAAAAGTATTCCCATCTATTAGATGTCCATTTTCAAATTAACTCATAAGATAATGAACATAATGGATTAGATCTAAATAAGATTCATATGGATAGGCAATGAATAAAATAACAAGTTTCTACTAGTAACATGGAACAAGGTGTGTAGGCTAAAAGGCCTAGGAGGTTTTGGCTTGAGGAGGATCAAAAGTATGAATATATCCCTCATAGATATAAAGTTTGGAATACAATGAAGGAAGACTCCATTTGGACTAATTCTCTATGGGCCAAATATCTAGTGGGTAAGGAAGAAGACAACCTAATTATGGAGGAAGTACCAACCTAAAGATATATTTTTTAAAGTTATTGTCAAGTGTAGATATTTAATCTATAAGGGTAGTAAATGGTTGGTTAGTAATGGTAGGAAAGTCAAATTCTAAGAGGATTTATGGATTTTTAACTTTCTCTAAACTTAGTTGGCCTTTGGAGGGACATCAATGGCTAAACTTTAACCACTATAGAGGAAATTTTCTCTGATTACTAGGTCCTTTATAATGTAGTATCTATCAAGAAAGACTTGACTTGGGATGATAGATCTAAGACTACAAAATAAGACTTGGATAATTTAAACCATAAGGTTAAACAAATACACATCTGAATTAACCCAAAAAAGGACATGATGATTTATCATAATGAATAAATTAGGGAGTATTCCATCAAGACTGGTTACAAGCTGGACATGGCACTTAGAGGGAATGAAGTTTAGTGGATCAAGCTTTATGATAAATGTTTGAACCCTAAGGTCAAAATTTTACTTTAGTTGGATATCCAAAATAAGATCTTAACCACTGATAATCTATTGAAAATATGGTTAAAATTTCCCAATATATGTTTCCTCTACAAAATAGAAGAAGAGTTTATTAAGTATATTTTCTTGGATTATATTTTCTTTCTTAAAAAATTCAACATGTCTTGGGTTACCTAACTCAATTTTGGACCTCATCCTATAATTTTTTCCACCCTAGAACCATCCAATGTTGGATTTGATATGTAAGCTTACCCTTCCTCATATCTTGTTGGGAATTTGGAAAGAAAGAAAAGATTGAATCTTTAGAGATAAATGTAGCAAGTTAAAATTAATAGATATTTATATTCAAAGGGCCATTAAAGAAAACTAGTTGGTTGTGAGGATCCTCTTATAAAAATTAAATAAAAATTCATGTAATAATATAATTATAAAATGAGTATAAGCACTAAATGGATTATATTAATCACAAGCCACTTTGAGGGGGAAACTTCCTTTGAGTAATCTCGATACAAATATTTAATGAAAACCTTCATTGACATCAACACTTAATTATATAATAATTCTAATCTAATCAAATACTACTTCCCATGAATTTGGGATAAAACAAAATGCTCATGGGATGACTTACAAAGCATATGCATCCATAGAAACTACTAAACTAAAAAAGTAAAGAGAAGAGATATCACTGGTTCATAACATCCCCTCCCTTTTAGAAAAAGCTTTATCCTCAAAGCACTAGATGTGGGAATTCATGTTTAATCTAAAATAGTGGTTCCCATGTTGCATCCTTAGGTTACATTATATGTTATTGAATTAAAACTATGATGATGGATCAGAAGTGAATTTAGTGTGTGCACCTATCTAGGATTGCCTTTGGCTTAAGAAGAATGGATCCTTCATTATCAAGTTTTGGTAAAATAGTTTGCACTCTAATGTTTGTGCCAAGAACTTTCTTCAAACAAGAGACATGAAATATTGGGTTAACTCAGGAAGAAGGTGGGAGATCCAACTTATAAGCAACCAACCTAATATTCTAAAGAAACTTATAGGGCCCATAAAATTTAGGATCTAGCTTATGATGCCTTTCGAGTTTTAGGGAGGATTACTTGTAGGGCTGTAGGTAAGAAAAACCATATCACACTTGCAAAGTGCTGATCCACCTATTTATTTCATTTAATTTTATGCCATATGAAGATTATCTTTCAAAGTACTGAGGATTTGATCTCATGTTCATATAATCGAGTTGATCGCTTGAACTAATGAACTATTGGGGGTGTACGAAAGGAGCACTAGAGGTGCTTGACCATAGATTGCTTCATATGGAGTCATTTTTATTAAAGAGTGGTAGGAGGTATTTTACCACCATTTAGTGAGAGGGAACCACTTTACCCACTTATTTTTTTATTCTGAGGTAAAGCAACAAAGGAAAGTTTCCAAGCATTTATTGATAATTTTAGTCTAACCATTAATTTGTGGATGATACCTAAAACTCTTTTTTAATTAGGTACTAGTGCATCAAAATAGTTATATCCAAAAATGGTTAGTGAAGGTTGCATCATGATCTGAGATAATGGATGAGGGATTGCCATGAAGATTGAAAATTTAGTCCAAGAAAATTTGTGTGACTATGGAGATAGTATAGGGATGGTTGAGGGCACAAAAATGACTATATTTAGAGAGGAAATAAACCACAACCAAGATCACCATTTTCCCTCTAGATTTAGGGATCCCCTTAATGAAATCCATAGAAATATCTATCCAAATTTTGGTAGGGATGGGTAAGGGTTCGAGTAACCTAAGGATGAGTATTATTTCACCCTTGTTGCATTGGTACGTATCACATTTAACCACCATCTATTGAATTACCTTTCTCATTCCTTTCCAAAATAAGTTTCATCATGCCTACTCATAAGTTTTGAGAAACCCTAAGCTCCCTATGGATGGATAAGCATAGATTTCATAGAATATAACTTGTTAAAGATCTATGCTCTAGGGAAGCACCAAAAACCCCTTATATCATGTACCATCCCAAGAATAATGTGGTATATTCAAGGGGTTAGTGGAAAACTATTTAATTATTTGAGATAATGAGGATTCATTGACATAACCCTATTTTAAAATGTCTAACCAATTTAGAATAGGCATGGAGATAGCTGAAAGGGAAGATTGATCAGTAAATGTGCAAGACATATCATTAACCACAATATTGTCCTTACCCTTATTGAAAGTTATTTCATATTCATAACCCATGAGTTTTATAACCCATTTATATTTTGAAGGGGTAGAGACCTATTATTCTAAGAAATATTTTAGACTATGGTGATTAGTTTTAATTTAAAAATGATTTCCTAGTAGGTATGGCCACCATTTATGCACTACATGTAAAATGGCCATCATTTCCTCCTCATAAGTAGAGAGCACTAAATTCTTTCCAAAATGGGATTTTATGGTGAATTCAATTGAGAATTTTTTCTTAGAGGAGAATAATACCAAGTCCATTGTCATAAGCGTCACTCTTGATATTGAAGGTCTTGGCAAAATCTAGCATAGCTAGAATAAGTGTAGTATACATAACTTATTTTAATTCTTCAAATGCACACTTAATAACTTGTGTCCAAGTTAAAAAATCATTTTTTAACATATATGTCAATATATATACAATATTCCCATAATAATTTACAAACAAACTTATGATAGTATCCAATCAACCCCAAAAAACCATAGAGGATCTTGAGTGTCTGAGGATGTGGCCAATTTGTCATGGCAACTATTTTTTCAGTATCTACCTAAACCCTTTGGGTTGAAATAATATGCTTTAGATACTACACTTAATATTATCCAAAAGTATATTTGGACTATTTTACACAAAGATCATGGTCAGAGAGAAGTTGGAGTGCAATCTCTAGATATTGGAGATGCTCAGACCATGTTTTACTATAGATGAGGATATCATCAAAGCTGACCAGGATGAATTTTCATAGGTATGTCCAGAATATTTTATTCATCAATTATTGAAATGTTGAAGAGCATTAGTGAGGCCAAAGGGCATGACCAATAACTCATAGTGGCCATCATGCATGTGAAAAGCTATCTTAGGGATATCATCCTCATAAAGCTAGATCTAGTGATATCCAAAGTGGAGATCTAACTTGGAGAAAAAATGAGTGCCATGAATCTCATCAATAATAGGGATCATGAACTTATCTTTGATTATGAGGTGATTAAGTGGATGAAAATCAATGTAGAGGTGTCATGACCCATATTTTTTTTGGATTAGGAGAATTGGAGAAGAATATGAGTTGGTATTAGGGTAAATAATGCCTTTCTTTAGTAAGTCTCAAATGAGCATCTCAATCTAAGTCATTTGTTGAAATGGATAGAAATAAGACCTGATGTTGGGAGGAACACTTCTAAGAAGGAGCTAAATACAGCAGTCCTCTAGCCAAGAAGGTGGCAATCCCATGTTCATACCTCTATAGAATTGTTTATAGATCAGAAGGAGTAGTGGAGACTATTGATTATTACATTTGAATGGAATGGAGCTAGGCAATGATTCCATGTGAATTCTTATTAATAATATTTTCCATGAGATGTGAACTTATGATGCTGAGAGATCTTGGTTGTAAGCCTTTAATGTGTGTTTTTTCCCATTGTCTAAAAACTACATCCAAATTTTATCAAAATCCTATAAGATGGGCCCAAGTGTGCATAACCACTCAGCATCCAAAATAACATCACATCCACCTAAGGGAAAGGAAAACATATTAGAGTGAAATTTATAATCTCTAATAAAGATATGCACATTGTGACACTTCCCTTTGTAAGGTAATGTGCCCCCATTAGCAATCATGACTTCAAAGTTGGAGCAAGGATGGATAAAATAATCAACTTATTTGGTGATCTAAGGGCTAATGAAGTTATGAGTGCTAATTGAATCAATGAGTATTATGAGAGGGATCTTATTGAAGTAACCCCTGACTCATAGTTTTTTGGGTAGTGACTCCTAATAAGGCATGGAGAGAGATCTCTAGTTGGCCTTCCTAAAAATCAAGTTCCACAATCAGTTGAGATTCTTTCAAATCATCTATTGTATCCTAAACATGTTTCCAATCTTTAGCTTTAGATGGAGAGTCCACATCTAATACGTAGATATTTTTCTCAACACATCAATGTCCCCAAGTGAATTTATCATCATAGTTATAACATAGTCATTTTTCTCTACAAGCTTGCATCTCTACTTCATTAAAATGATTGATAGGAGTGGTTTTGGGGGATGACATTGTTTGAGATCATTATGGAGCTATATTTTTGAATGGAGAAAAATTAGATTTGAATCAGTGTTAAGATATGATCTTGTCCTCTACCAACTTATCCAACCCTAAGGCTTCCATCATTGTGTTGGGATAGAACATTTTGACCTTAGATCGAATTGCATCCTTTAGTCCACAAATAAAACAACTCCTAAAGAATTCATTAGACAATCCCTCTATCTGTTTGGCTAGTTTTTCAAATTTTATTTGATATTTTCTCATGGTTCTTATTTGGCAAAGTTTAGTGAGTGCACCAGTGAAATCATCAAAAGTAGTAGGGCCAAACCATTACAAATTAAGGGTGAAAAAATTGGTCTATATGGGTTCATCATGAGTCTTGGTATACCAATGATATCATTGAAGGGCTTCAAGTTTGAAATGAAAGGATGCAAGTAGAACCTTGTTGGCATCAAAAGTATTATGCAGACTAAAATATTGTTCTACCTAATAGATCCATCTAGTTATATCTACACCATTGAATCAAGGAAAATTAAGCTTCGGTCCATGATAATTAATAGAAGAAGAAAACCCAGTGTCTGAAGAAGACTCTAGATGTCATCTATTGTTCATGGTGGTATGTTGAAGACTAAGGCCAATAATTTTTTCATCAAGATCTTTGATGTGGTTATTGATGGTGGAAATTTCATCCTCCATGTTTTTTGCTCCTATTTAGGTTACTACCATGACCCAAATAATTTTTTTTACAATGGATAGGAAAACTAGAGTTAAGACATATTTAGTAATGAAATTTTTGAATTTGGGTAAAAATGGAAGGGGTAAAAGGGTTTTTAATTATTTTTTTGCATAGTGGGAGTATGATTGTAGAAGGTGAGGGAAATTTTAGGAGTGAAAATAGAAAATTGGAAATTATTTTAAAGATGGACAAAGGAGTAGAAAGATATGATGAACACAGTGGAAATTTTTTGAGGCAAACAAATAAAATATAAGTTATGACAAAACTCAAAAAAAGGATAAATTGAGATTTTCAAAAATTAAGAGTGGAATTGGGATATGGGACCTCAAGGAAGAAAATGTAGGGAATGGAATTTTAGGTCTGGATAAAGTTTGAGGATCAATGGGGATATAGATGGAGAGATTGAAAAATTTATATCTGGTAGTGAATCCTTAAAGAGTATTAATACTCTACAAATGGTTTATATATTCTATTTTCTATCAAATATCTACTTATAAGTCCTCTAATAGTTTGTGAATACTCTGTTGATTGATTTTTTTGAGTCTGCTAGAAATATTTTAAAACTAATAAAAATGGGCCTCAAGTTTCAATGGTTGCTTAAGGGTTTTGAAAATATCACTTTGGTCACCAATGTCATCTAAGTGAGTACCACTCTCCAAAAATATTTAGGCCATGGATTCACCTCTATGCGATAACTCTATGTTTTCCTTATAGATGGGAACTACTCAATCAAGAAGGGGTCATTTCCCATTTTTTTGGTAGGTCCTCTCAATGGGATAACTACTTTAGGGTTCCTATGGTACTCCTTTCAATGAGTTTTAGGGATTTCAACCAAGTACTTCCCATAGTTATGCAGTCAAGTTTTTACCCTAATCTGAAATAGATTATTATGTTACATAAAAATACTTAAATAAATTATGTAGTACAATAGATTTATTTCTAAAAAATCATTTAAAGGAATTATGAAAAATAATAGAGTGAAGACTTTCTAAAATAAAAAATTATGGCCTTAGAAAGTCCTCTGATACTAGATGTGATGATCCTCTTGTAATAATTCAATAAAAATGCATGAAATAATAAAATTATAAAATGAGTAGAAGCACTAAATGTATTATATTGATCATAGGCCACTTCGATGGGGAAACCTCCTTTGAGCAAGCTCAATGCAAATAATTAATGGATGCCTTCATTGGCCTCAACACTTACTCATATATGAATTATAATATAAGTAACTACTATTTCTCATGAATGTCGGTTAAAAAAAATTCTCATGGGATAACTTACAAAGCATATGAGTCCATAGCAACTACCAAACTAATAAATTAAAGAGAAGATATATCATAGGTTCATAACATTGGCTTATTCTTAAAATAAAATTGGGATTGAGGAATCTAACTAGTATATTCTCTCTATTTGGATAATAGATTATCTTAAGACTCAGACTAACATCATCAATAAGTAGTAAATGATCTAGGTCAGATGGTCCAAACCCTTGAATTGGTGGGTCAAACTCAAATTTGATGGGGTGGCCAAGGGTGGCCAAGGGGAACCCAAGGCCAACCAAGGGGAGAGGGGTTATTAAATATTGTAAAGGCTTATTGGTGGAAATATATGCATGATATATGTGCATATAATTTAATCATGTATAAAAGGACCAAACATCCTTCTATGGATTTTGGTTAGTAGTTAAACTTAAGTTTCAAAATTTGATTATAGAAGGGACCCCCTAAACATCATAAGGTGTCTCTTATGCTAGTCCCACCCTTTTTGGACCATCCTACAAAAATTAGAGATGATATAAATTTCCTTAATAAATTTCAACACATTTAGATCATACATGTATATATGTAAATTAATAAGTGTGATGACATATGGGATAACTTAGGGGTGGGGAACAATTATTTCAAAATTTGGATCCTGATAGATGAAATCCTATCTCAACTAGTTACTATGTTGGGGAAAGAAGTAGAGGGTACCCATAACTAATTCAAAAGATTTTACATAACCATGTTTTTTTATTGAAGAGATGTTTTTCCTAAATTTGTGGGAAATTTTAAAGACTAATGAGTGTCGCATGCATAAGCCAAGTCAAGCTATTATTCACCTATGTGGGAAGAAAGGCAACTAGATTAGGAGTATCAAGACCATTATTAGGTGCAATTTGGATCTCACATCAGTTTTAATCCAAAAAATTTTGACACTCTCAAAAATAGAGAGATTAATCATATAAAAAATCATTAGAAACCATAGATATGAGATTACAGGAGGTGAACCAAATAGGATTGAACCCATGATATGCACCAATGTTAATATTAGTTAAATATGGAAAAAAAATCATAATGAAAGTCATATAACATATATGGAAGGAATGTCAGGCCATGATCCCAAACTTTCTATGGACTTTATGAGATCACAATATATACGGTGGTTTGAATGAGAGGGGTGATAATCAATGTATTAGAGAATAGTATCACGATGGATAATTGTATGTCTCTTGACATTGTTAAAGCATTTAAAGACAATAAAAATAGGATCAAGGTGTTTTATAATGATGAGGCTCTTGATAATAAGTTAAAAAATGGATTCCTTAGGGAAATTCTACCCTTCCTTTTGTAAAAAGTGTGTCTACAAATAATGAGATATATGACGCTTGAGGGGAAGAAGCAACTCATGCACTCTCACCATTTCCTCCTGCTCAATCATTTTAAAAATAATTACATCATCAATATGCCATTTTATCTTTTAATGTCTCTTGAATATTTGGTGGATTATTACTAGAATGACATTTTATATGGCATCATTCATCAAGCCCTAATCTTATTATTGGTGAGGGATGTCAAACTGATTATTTTTAATATGGTAGTGGGTGAAGAGGATGTTGATATAAAAGATTATTGGAAGGTTAGGACTAGTGTTATATAATAAGATTCAATGAATGGATATGAGTAATATAATCATGTGTTAGGCCATACCCTCATAGAAAAAAGGTGAAAGCCTCACCTAGGACCAAAAGGAAATGCTAGCAATGGATGATGAGGAGCAGATCCAACTGACCAACTTATAGGAAAAAACACTTTTAAAGATTAATAATGATCAACTAGACTTTACAATTATAATTTTTTAAGAGAAATAATATCCAAGAGAGTTGGAATAAGGAGAGGTTGGGACCCATGACTCCCATTTGAAAAAATAAGGAATGAATAAGATTACACAAGGCAAGAGACTAGTTCAGGAGGAGGGCCCTATTTTGAATGTGAAGGTCAAGTTGAAATTTTTGGAGGGTATATTTAAAGGGATGGATAAGGACATTATATGCATCATAAAATATATCAATGTTGTTAGATAAAGGATATTAGCTAGGGCTTGAGTGGGAAGTAGGGGTGACAAAGTCTAGAAGAAGATAGTGTGTATGTTTAACCTTGAGCTTGACACAACACTCAAAGAGGAGAAAAAAAGAAAAAAAACTAAGAAGAAGGTTGTAATAAGTTCAAATAATACACATGGAATAGGAAGAGGGTGAAGATGGTAGACACTGATAAATAATCTAAAAATCCTCTTGTAGTTGATGGTCCAAGTAAAGGGACCAAGGGAAACATGAAAAATAAAGTAGATAGAGACAAGGAAATGAATGATAATGAAAATAACAACAATATAAATGTTACCATCCAATAATATCTATAAAATTAGGAGGATATATCTATATTTTTATATTTTGTGTGCCCTATTTAGTCAAGATATTTTTTTATAGGTTCTAAGTAGGTTTAGTAGATCCCAAGTGGGTTTCCAGTCTTGGTTTATCCCGATGGGAGGTTTCTTGTTTGTTTTTGGTGTTATTTAAGGGTTATGGTATCCATTAAAACCTATTTTTTTACATATATTTATTTTAAATAGAATACAATTACTTGTTTACTTGATTTTTATGTGGTCAAATGTTTTAGTTAATTTTTTTATTTCATAAATTTGTTGATTTCTTGCATAAAAATATTTCACCTTTATTTTTAATTTATTTTTATTTGGTTTTGTTTTTTAAATAATATGTTCTATCAATATATACTAGCTACTATTGCTATGGGCTATGTGGTATTTTTTTTACATACACCATGGCATCAGGGGATTAACCCAATACTCATATCCATTATATATAGATAGTTATAGACTTTAGTTTCCATGTACCTCATGGTATTTTACAGACACATAGGATACCCTTGTTTACACCAACTAGGAATTTATACCACCCATTTGATTTTTTAGTGCACCAGCAAATATTTGGCCATACAAAATTACTCTCAGTTTACTCTCAATATTTTTTATAGTGGGCTATGGGTATGGTTCTACCTCTATAGTTAGTGATCTAAAATGTTGAGTTAACACTCTTGTACCTCCATAGTTAGTGATATGAAACATTGGTATAAATATCTCCAATATACAATTATCTTTGAGATCCTATGAATCATTCAAAACCCTATTTTAGAGCACCTATTATAACATTTTTTGCTTACATTATGTGCTTAAACCATTAGATTGCCTTTTATATGCTATATATCTTGTTAATTTCAAGAACTTTCCTTGTGCATATAGTCATTTATGAATATTATGGATATACATTATTCTTGTATTCCATTTTCTTATGATCAATTCGAGTGGACAAATAGAAACAAATAAAAACTTATGGATGATGATGAGTTTGAGCTTCACCAAGAATGTAATTTTTGAAATGATCTTACCAACCCTTAGGAACCTATAACACCATCTTTGAATCATCCCTTTTTTAAATTTATTTATCCTATCATATATAAACCTCTTCCTATATTTTTAAACCCCCATTTACAAACCTATGTAGATTCTCTCTTAATAGCCTCTTTAGATCCATCCCTAGAACCCTCTCTAGATTCTACCTTGGAATCCTCTTTAGAATCCTCTTTAGTTCATCCCTTATACACTATTTCATATTTATCTCATTATTCCTCTTTGGGTTCTCATATAGGACCCTTTTTTATCACACCCCTTGATTCATCTATGTACCTTTATTTGATCTTGCCTATAGATTCCTCCTTGTGTTCTCATATAGAACCCCCTTTTGCTACATCTATAGACTCTCCTTTTTAGTCTTATTTTTTATCCCCTATTGACTCCCATTGTATTATCATATGAAACCATTTTTGGTTGAACCCATAGTTTCATCTATAGCTCCTACTTCATTATGAACTATGTATATTAACATATCTCTTCCTCATTTTTCTTCCTTACCTCCTTATCTAGAATCCATTTTAGAGAAAAAGGAACCTCTAAGTCCTAAATAATATAAATAGTATGCTTTTATACTTAACCTTTCTCTTATGTTTTCTCAAACCCTTTTTAATTTTTGTTATTACAATGCCACTTCACACACCTTATGTCTACTAAAGGATGATGTCCACTTTAAACAGATTATGTTACCCTCTTGTCCTTAGGATCAATCTAATGCTATTAGTGAAGAGACTACCTCTTATTTTTGAACTATATTTATCAACCCTACATATCCTAGATCACTTATCTTACAACCAATAGTATAAACTAAGAGCATTTTTTATCCTTATCCTATTAGCCATGATAAAATTCACAATTATAGTGAATATGAATAGGATTGGCATGATGATAACTATATCTATATAGATGATGAGATTACCCCTCCTCTCCATAATTTAGATACTTATCCACCTTAATTTTATAATTATGAGGACATGCATACCATTGGCCATGATAATTCCTTTTGTACCTTCAAAAATAAAGCATGTGATCAAAGAGATATTAATACACCCCATATTACATCTCCTATGTTACCTCTTCACACTACCTCAATATTAAAAACAAATGCATCTCTAAAACCAAACATTTATATATAATAGGTCCTTCTTTGGTGTACTTATCCCATTTATAATATTGTACCTATGACTAAAATTAACAATGTCATTCAATACTTAAATGATCCTCTTCAAAATAATAATATCCCTTATTAAGATATCATTTCCTTAATGCATGTTGTAAAGGTTGTAAAAGAACAAGTACATAATTTATCCTTAAAATTTAAAGCATACCATGCTTAGGTGGAAACTAATGTCATTCTTGATGACCCTATTGTTCATAATATTTTATATTCACCTTTACCTCCTAACTTCCAACCTCGCATATTTACCATATTTGATGGAAATGGTGATCTTTATTTTCACTTTAAAGCCTTTCTTGAGTCCATGAGTGGTTATAGTGGTAGCCATTTATTGCTATAATTATTCCTTAAAACCCTAATAGGGTGTGCACTTTTTTGTTTTGAGTCTCTTCCTAGTGGATATTTATCTACTTATTTTGAGCTATAATAATCATTTTTAATTCAATATATTCACAATAATTAACCTAAGGTTACTTATGAAAACCTACCCTCTTTGCACCAAGGTCAAAATGAGCAAGTTTGTGATTATATTTTAAGATGTATCAATTAAATTTACCAATCCACTTATCTATAATTATAATACATATTTTTTCAAGGTCTTATTCATCCATTAAAAGAGAATCTACTTTATAAAATTGTGAATCTTTTATAGCTCTTTATTTTTTACACCTTAACATTATAAGAGGGATTGGATCTTGCTACCATTTCCAATAATATGGAAGGGGACAATGAATTATTTCAATATAATACCCAATAAATCTTGCATAATCAAAAATAACCTTTAATTAACACTCACTTATTTTTGTGCATCATGTTGAATCTAAATAAAATTAAGTTAAATTGTTACACAAAGGCAAACAACATATTTCTATAGTAACTAATTACAAATCTCATCTAAATATAATAAAATCATAGCACATCACTTTTTCTCCTATTTTTTATCCACATCATATGTTACCTATACTATTGGATAAAAGGTTTTGTACTTTACATCCTAACTATTACCATCCTCCACATCATTTGGATAAAATTAAAGGTAAAACATTTTGTAATTACCATGGCATTAATGGACATAGTGAAATGATTGATATACATTCAAAGATAATATCAATTAACTTGATAATAAATCACTCATTTTATTTCAAAAAAATCATAACATAATTTAAACATCTTATCGAAATCCAAATAGTCAAAATCTTCCTTTTAGATACCCAAATCATAGAAAAAATACAAGTGCTCATATTAATCTTATTTTTAATAATATCTCCACATAATAAGTATCTAAAAAATTAAATACTAAATCACCCATCCAAGCATGGGTTCCCAAAATAATTTAAGTCAAACATAATAAATTACAAATCCAACATAAGGATATATTAGTTAAAACAAACATAAACACTAAAATAATAGATCCACATATTGCATTTCTATATCCATCTTGTTGTAAATTTCACATTTCACATCATTCCAAAGATTAAAAAGTACACTAAATCAAATAAAAATCATATTTCAAATGTCCACATCATATAAGTCAAAATTTCCACATTATATAAAATCATAATAAAATGTTTTTACATCTAAAAGTACTAACATAACATCAATAAATAATCAGCCCTTGGTAGCTAATTGTCAAATTATAATATACATTTACATTGATATTTATCTATTTAATAATATAAATGTATCCATAGGGGTTTGGCAATGGGGTACATAGGGAACTAAGTAAACACCTACTAGGCTTAAGGGCACTATGGGCTACTAGAAACCTATGGAGGTGATCTAGTTTGTTGGCTTGCATCAATCTACAGATAGACTTGTAAACTAGGTTAGGGTTAACATGATTGAGTGCACAAAGGACACAAATATATCTAATGGATATAACCACAGTAAATCAAGTAGTTAAGTAGGAGAATCCAATTCTTAAAGAATGAGAAATCAGACTACTTAAATAAAAGGACATTACTAAGCAAGAAATATGTTTTAAAATCATGCAATTCTAGTAATTGAAAGATAATTTTGAAAAGGAAATGACATTTTAAAGAGTGGGAGAGAGAGAGATAGAGATATTATATATTTTTATAAACCTAATTTAATGTCTTTGTTCAAATAAAACTACCTCTATCATGTGATATCTAACTTAGCAAAGGGATTGCCATTTTAAGAAAGTAAACTAAGCTATTTTAATAAGAGATCATAAAAAAATATTAAGATGATTCATATTCAATCAATCCTATGAAATTAAACACATTTTCAAGAGTAAATATGTTTTTAGGTTTAAGGGAATGCATAAACTTTAGAATATATTATAAAACATGTTCAAAATGAGCTAAACTAACATAAAAATAGTAAACCCTAACATATACATTAATATACAACTATGTAATTTCAATTTAAAACACAAAGTTCCCTCAAATCAAGCTCAAAATATTGTGTATATGTTATACCAACTAAGAATCCAAGTATGAGGTAGCTATAGTCAAAGACAAGGTTACAATGTAGAGCTAGGTCCAAACCAATGTCCAAAAAATAAGGAAAAGGAGAAGTGGGAACTTTTAAGAGGGTGTGAGCCCAATCTATGTGTAATGCAAATTTTAAAAGTTGGTATCAAGAAAAAATAGATAGGGAGTAACTAGGAGTAACAAAGGAGTCACCAAATCAGTATTCAATAATGAGGGAAAACTTCTATCATAATACAAGCTCAAGATCACCAAGAATGAACCAAGAGATATTTAAGAAGATGGGAAAGCCAAAATAGTGAATAAGTATGGTAAAGAGATTTGGAGTGATATAGGGAATGTAAGGCTTAAGAGGTCCAAAATATACCTGTTTCTAGCTGTTTGGGACCAAACAAGATTAACAAGTGTGCATTTTGGATAAATTATAGTCCATATCATAGATTTTTGGCTAAAACATGTGGTTTAGGCCATATTTTAGCCCCAAATTAGTGGTTTAGGTCAACCAAGCATATTAGGGTGGTCAAATAGTATCCAAGAATATTTTAGGAAGCACTTGAAGGGTTTAATAGTGAGTAAGAGGGTCAAGAGAGTACAAGAAAGGTCTGGAGGGGTACACAATATGCTAGGGAAGTTTCTAAGCATGTGGATAGTCTCAAATTAGATTTACAAGGTTGGTATTATACATGTGAGTTGATATGTAATCATTATAAGGATCAATATCATGAGAAGTATGATTATATTTGCCCTCAAGGTACAAGCATTTAGTGTTCATACAAAATAAAGAGTGTTTTGTAGTACCTAAAAGCCACATAAAACTAAGAAAGAGAGAGGAAAAAGAAAATAGAGAACATTACTTGCACTTACCTAATAGGGATGGAAGAATAATTAGTAATTGATAACATTATCCATGGGTACAATTGAAAACTTTCCATGATATAAATCTAGCTCCAGACCCTGCATAGAAAGGACACAAGTGATATCAAATAAAAAAATATAGAATGACATTCACTAGAGCATCAGCTCTAGATTTCTCCATGATAGGGATGTGGGAGATCTAGAAGTCCTTGAAAGATGTTTTTTACCCTAATTTTTATTATGGAATCCTACTTTGGTAAATAGAGTTAAGTATATATAAATGATAGGGAACAAGGATGAATATTGTAGAGTTGGATTATAAAGAGGATTAATTCAAGCATTAAAGATGAAAAACACAAATGAATACATAATAACTAATAATATAGGCCAACCTATTCAATGGGGTTTTAAAATGAAAATAATAAGCAATTTAAAGAAAGAACATATACCTATTACCTTCCCAAAAGTGTTCCACCATCCAAAATCAGCTCTAAACATGTTTTTTCCCTTGATTTAGTGTTCTTATCTTTGTCAATAATGGATGCCAAGATCCTCTATCATCTCAAGATCACCATGCATAATCTAGGCTCATGATATTAAATCACTAATATGTATATCAAATGAATCTATCCTATTGAAAATAAAGCATGATAATCAAACTACACAAATGACTTGTGGAGAGAATCTTGAATTATAAGTTTACATAATTTAAGCTTAAAAATGTGAGTGAGAGGCCTTTTATTTATAGATTTTTCAATTGGGTCAGGATTAACCATGACCATCCATCTTAAGATTGAGATGTGTGGCCATGAATTAATCTAATATTGCATAATAAATCCATAAATATCTTCATAAATATTTGGGAGGAAGACCCATTAATTAGGCATGGGTTCCCATAAACCTAATAGTTATTGCATTTATGGATTATGGATACCACCCCATTGATCATGTCACTAGGTTATTTATATATTTAGAATCAATATCCAATAAATAAATATTCAATTTAATCCATGGACTTCTTACTTAAGCTTATAATTTGGTTTAATTTACCTAAGTAAGATTAATCAAATTTAGTATATTTTTTTGGAAATTGGAGCACAATTAATCAAAATGATCAAAAATTCATATTATTGGGTCATAATTTGATTTGAGAGAAATTATAAGGTGATGTTAGATTATTATAGAGCATTATCCCATTTGAGATGTTTCTGACACAAAATATCAAAGGCATGTGACATGTGCTTACAAATTAGAAGAAAAGAGTAATCTAGAGCACCAAAATGAGAAATTTTCATTTTGACTCAAAATGATTTAAGAGAAATTAGGGAAAATATGAATTGCCCCATTTAGGTATATAATAACCTAAATCAAAACTTGTATACAAAAATATCAAACCATTTAGTGTGTTAAAGTGATTTTAGCCTAAATTATGCATTTAATTGCAATTTGAGTAAGATTGACAATTTCAACACAAATGGTGTTAAGAATTAGATGTCTAAATTTTTCCCCTATTTGATAAGGCATAAAGAGACATTTAAGTGATGTAACATATTTTCAAATAAAATATTCTTTAATAATAAATTGGAATTGACCCATGATGCCCCCTTGAGAGGAGATACTAAGATGAAAGAGAAGGATAAACTCTTAAAAAGAGAGAAAGTGAGATTAACCCATGGAATAGATTAAATCCATATAATCTAATTTTTGCACTCATTGAATCCATCAATGATCAAAATATAATTAGAATATAATGGTCCCTAAGGATGGGGGAATTGGAAGGATACATTTCCAAAATAGAAGTGACACACTTTGAATGCACCCAAAGATAGGGTGTAAGTTGCATGATACAAAACTGATCAATCTTGAGACAATTTGCACACTAAAATATTTATATAATGAGGGGAAAATTCCATAGATCTTAAATTAAAATAAAATGATAATGTTGTCTCCAAATATATAATAAATAACAAGGTGCCCATGCAAAGCAAATATGATCATGTGATAAATAATTTTGCCCCAATAGGGCTCATCTTGATCACTAATAAAGAATGGTTTGCCCCTATAGGGATGATTTGATTCTTATTGTAGGCTCAAATGTTTTTCCCCAGCATGGGAAATTTGGTAATAAATAGCTCAGAGATAAAACCTATAACATAGATTAAAGATGAGCAAGCACAAACATAAATATGATGGTGTAATGACTTTGAGAAAACCATAAAAACTAGGCACACCAGAATGCACAAAGTAATGAAAGAGATGAAAAGAGAAATAAAGGTGGTTGAGATGACTTTAGATACATCTTGTATCCAAGTACTACCTACATAGTCTAAATTGACCTCAAGATAATGTAGTTCACCTAGAAATGAGAGAGAATGGAATGAACAATGATGAAAATTGACCATATGTTTTATGAGACTCATGATGTATGCTAAAGATATGCATGTCTAAGCATAGAGTCAACTAATAAACCTATTAAACCTAGTTTATGCACACTGGTCTTGAGAGTTATCCATTAGAGTTGTATTGACATTTAGACTTGAATCAAAAGCACAAAGTGTTTCCTATTGCAAAATAAATTAGTCATCATAAATATGAGTAACTCATAATGACATGACATTTCAATTTCATGGAGTCGGTTCAAATGTGAATGTTTATTACTAAGGATAATGATAAAAACTACCAAAACTAGAGTTACAACCATTGACATTTAAACAAAGAAGAAAATAAAAAGAAAAAGAATAACATAAATTAACCCAACTTAAAATCAATCTATGAACAATTAGGATTCAAGTAGGAAAAAGAGTGTATAAAAAAATCAACGTCTTAATAACATGAGATCGAGATATAAATAATCAATATCTATGTGGACCATCAAGATGTACTTGGAAAATAAACAAAACAAGACTAAATAAGAACTCAAAAGACCAAGGAAATAAACAACAATCAAATAAAAAAAGTTTTTAGATTTTAAAATTTTATGAATTTTTTGAAATTTTCTAATTATCTCAACTTGATTGAGAATTAAGAGATACAGATGGTTCATCTCATGAAATGGTGAGAGTGCACCAACTTAAAATGCTTACAAGATGGCGAGAGCATAATGAAAATGGAGGACTAAGTTGACCTCAACATGAATCAATCAAAACCTATGTAATCCCATTAGGACCTCAAGTCACATTGATTTTGCCTACACAAAAGGTGATCAAAAACTAACTAGATCATAACAAGTTTACAAATAAAGGTAAAAAATAAGACAAATGATAATAATAATGACTATGTGATGTAACTATGCATGATAAAAAGGCATTGTACCTAATTTTACCATAGGTGATTATAATTAGGAAACAACATCATAATTCTGGTTTGCCCAAAAGTAGTTATAATTAGGGGTATAAAATACAATAATAATTTTCCCATAGGTAGTTATAATTATTGATACCAAATAAGATAATAGATTAAAGATAACTTGCTAGATCAAATGTCACACTTCTTCCATAGACTTTCACTCAACGTGACATTTTAAAACTATTGAAATTGGATCATAATCCCCTCATGAAAACTGAGGAAATAAACAAAGGAACCAAGATCAAAATGGGATAAGCAAGATGACTAAAAACAAGCCTTATTCAATAGTAAAAACATGGTATAATAAAAATGGTATAAGAAAAATGATCAAAAGACAATTGGCAATAGTGGTAACAAAGTTACCCCCAAGTGAGGATGACTTTTATATGCTCATAAAATGGTAAGAGTGTTACTTAGGTTTCTCAAAAAATGGCAAGAGAATGGTTTAGGTTACTCACAATATGGTGAGATCATGGCAAAGGTGACTGAATTGACCTCAATAGAAATTGAGCATTGCCTACATAGTCTCGAGGGACATCAAGTTAATGTGGTTCAACTACATGGTAAATAGACCATAATGGTATAAAATGCCCATAATGAAAATGGTCTATAGGGTTATCCCTAAGAGAAAAGGTGTGGTAATGTCAGATGGTAAATGAAAAATGGATTTTGCTACTCCTAGTGACATGGAGATGCCCATCCTAATCAACATGTGAGACAACAAAAATGATCAATTTTAAAAGTTTCTACCCAACACCTCATATAAATAGGCACTCTATCAATAACCTATTGAATATCTACACTTCAATAATGTTGTGATCCTCATTGACCATTAATTATGCTTCTTTCAAACATCAAGACAAGATGTCTTCATATCCTCTATAAAAGAAAGTGTATCCAAAGCTGGTAATGAATGTTAGGCATAGGATAAATAATATAAGTTGGTAATGAAAATGTGGATGATAATGTAATGTCTAATGGACGGTAAATAAATTAATATTAGGATTTGTAAGCACACATAATTTTTTTGATTTTGGATTTGACATAATTTTTATTGTGTCAGGGCCAAAGTCCTCTAAAAATGCTCTTGATAGGACCACCAAATTTTGTTATTATTTGATCCTAAGAGTAGCTACCATCTAATTATGTTATAGATTATAATCTATAATTATTTTATATTTAATAATGTCTTCATCAATTAGTGAACTTTTTAACTCATTTATCGATGCCTCGATGAGGCTTTCACTAATGATTTTGTCCTAATTATCCCATGGTGCCTTCGAGAAGGTTTCATAAAGAGATGTTGAATTTGACTTTGATTATCTTCTTTCACCTACAAAAAGGTTTCACTAAAATATGTTGAGTTTTATATTTGATTATTCCCTAGAACCTTCAAAAAGGTTTCACTAGGAAATTGTTCTTCTAAATGAATGTAGTCTTAGTCCCCTTGATATTCTACAAATGGTATGTCACGCTAGATGTAGTTCAACAAAGTCTGATTATGTTGTTCCTAATATATTCTTGTGGGAGATGGAACGTCAATATAATGGCTATGTTGGGTGGTGGTAATGGAATGATGAAAGGTAGCACAATCCTCCTAGAATATACTAAGATAACATGTGTTGATGCTAAAGTAATCATCCTCAAAAACTATAGAAGGATCACAAATATATTAAAATTGATCCATAAAGCAATTATAACTAATGTTGAAATAACCATGACAATGCTCTGATTTTGAAGTTGAGTCTAATTCAAAGGAATCTAAATCTGATATCAATTTTGTTCTACTTCTGATGTTAAATCTGATGTTGATTCAAAAAAGTAACCTAACTCTAATTCATCTGATGTGGTTGTTTTTATAATGATGTTTTATTGAATGCTTGGTATTGAATAAGTAATGGCCTATGATGGCATAATGGGCTCTATAAAAAGTGATTCATCTAGGAAGGTGTTGAGGTCAACACACCACCATTTCTAAAAATTAGGGACCCTTATGATTATTTTTAACCTTAGCACTGAAAGCTTGATATTCTGCTCTTTATTTTACTTTGAAGATAATTCATGCCTGATGAAATTGGCCCATTTATTCATGGTTTTATTTGAAACTTGCCTGATGTTGCTAATAGTTGATCCTCATGTCTTAAGTTACAGGTTTATGGAGTTTCTTATATATCATGTTTGAAATTTATAGATTAACCATATTCAAACTTTTTCTAGTCTCAAATTTATGGAAACTCATAGTTAGATTCATGTGATGAAACCCTCCTTCAGCAAACCCTAACTTAGACCTTGATTTGAATTCAAATTTTGGTAGGAACAGATTTGGCAAGAATGTTTTAAATAAACTTTGAACTTAAACCTAATTTTTATGCCAAGGTTTGTTGTGTTTTTAAACACAACCAAGCCTTAGCTTAAAAATAATGTTTGGTCCCCTTTTATTTCCCCATGAATTCCCTATGTGTTTCTAAATGGTATAATGTTTATGTTTACAAGGTCTTTTATTTTAGCATGGTCCATTTTTTATATGTTCATCCTAAAGTCTTAACCCTAAGGCCCCATTTGTATTTATCAACATGAACAAGACCTTAGTCTTAATGATTAAGCCTAAGTTCCTATATTTACCCACGTCCTAACTTAAGCACCTTTATTCTTTATAGATCCAATGGATCTTGATTCATAATGAGGAAATGATCTAACAGAGCATATGAATCTTGATTAATCTAAGTATTTAATCCATTGAACCAATCTTGTAAGATCACCATGATCATAATCAATGATTTGTGCTTTGGTGGGACCAACAATCAAATAATGTGAGATCATCGTAAGAGTTTAATGGGCCCATTTTATCAAATATAAACTTAACATAAGTTTTAACATAAGGTCTCATTGTATTTATTAATACAATGAAACTTTATGATAAAACTTATGCTACAGCTTTAATGTACAAAAGGAGCCAATCAAATGTAAGCATCCAAATCAAGATCGATGATCTGTGACTACTCACACAAAGTAGATCTAATAGAGTGAATGTGGTACTAAAAATTCAAAATCCTAGGGAGCCCTACAAAGTCTCCATGTGGCACTCACACATTTGACTTTTATAATAAAGGGTCCCACACATTAAAATGAACTAATGGCATGAAACTACCTAGATCTTGATCAATGGTAAGTGCTTCATCATCGAGATTGATCCAATAGAGTGTATTAAATCTAAGGTCCATAGACCAAAAGTATTTCATGAGCTTAAAATTTACATTCTCATGACCATCATTTGATGTCTACAA
This sequence comes from Torreya grandis, assembly GCA_037957365.1. Classification (NCBI taxonomy): domain Eukaryota; kingdom Viridiplantae; phylum Streptophyta; class Pinopsida; order Cupressales; family Taxaceae; genus Torreya; species Torreya grandis. The sequence continues at coordinate 2,219,733 of JARHVA010002959.1, read as the reverse complement.
GGCCATCATTGACTTCCATGAGACCATCAACTTTAATCCCATTAAACCTAATGATCCACTAACTTAAATTTGACATTCTCACAACCATTATTTGACATCCACAAGGTCATCATTTCCTTCTATGTGACCATAAAATTTAAGATAATAAATAATTTTGCTTAAACATAGGGATACACTCCAAAATGTTGCTAAAGGCTTATGGCTTGCATTAAAAAACAATGGGACCCCTCAGAAGATGTTCAAACTCTTGGAATATTTGAACTTCTAATAATAAAATGATATTGTGGTCTAAATACATGAAAACATGGACTTAGTCTAAGTCTATTTCCTAAAGTCTCAATTGCATTTGTTTAAATGCAATAAACATTAGGCTAGAGACTTATATCAAATCTTATTTTAAAAGGTCCCTGTGACATAAAACCTAGCTTAAAATTCTTTTAACCTAAGGTTTCATCATGTTTATTAATATGATAAAACCCAAGCTTAAAACCTAACATTTGGACCACTTATTATTTGGGCCCCTTTTAGGTGTATTCCAAGGACTTAGCATAAACATTTTAGCCTAAAGTATATGTTATGTTTATTAATGCAACTTAAACCTTAGCCTAAAAATATGTAGCCTAGGTCTTTTCTATATGGATTTTAAAAACTTAGGCTAAAATATTTTAACCTAAATTTTATAATATGTTTAATAAACACTAAATAAAATTTATCCTAAAGTATTTAAGCCTAAGTCCCTCCATTTATTATGATGCTAATTCAATTTCTCACCCTTTTATAGGATCAACAACTTGCACTTCATCATGGAGATCAATTGGATAGAGAAAAAGGACCCCATGAGTCTAAAGAATTTTATCCATCATACCAATCACTTGCATCCACTCAAACCAAGATCGATGGTCCATTCTTGCTCATGAGAAGTGATCAGATAGAGTGTATCCATCAAAGACTTTTCAAAGATCCCTCAAGGGCCCAAAAGACTTATACATGGCAAGCATACATTCTCTACACAAAATGAAAAGTCTAAAAGTCCCATGAAGGTGCCAAATGGCATAACCATGAAGCCCAACATAAAGTAGCCAATGATTCTCAATCCTTGTGATCATGATCAATGGTCCATGTTGATCCATTAACAAAGATCTAATGGCATGAAAGAAAATTTGGATTTTCAAAAGGTAATGGCTAGTCCCTCAAGGCATTTATGAGAAAATCTATGAAATTTGTCAAATGGATGCCACATAAGCACAAAAAAACAAAATTGGAGATTTTATATGCTTAAAAGGCAAAAGAATAAAGGCTTAGGTCTCAATCAAATTTGAGACATAAATGAACCTAATTTTATATTTCCATCACCATTAAAGTTTAAAAAATCCCTAGCATCCATAAAATCCCTAATTCAAACTTAGATTAATCATAATCACATTAAGAAGAGCTCAACTGTGATTTAAGCAAGAATAAGTTGACTCAAAGATTACTTGTAATCCATTGGTAAGCAGTTACAACTTCCATAATCATGTCAGATCATAGACAAAAACAAAGGGACAAAATTAATTTATACTTGACCTCAAACAATGAGGGGAGGGTTTTCAAAGATACAGACCTAGATACTACATCATTGAACAATGGGAATAAATACTAGTCTGAACTCTTCTAGACCATCAAGAAGATGTAAGCTAGAGACGAACAAAAGAATACAACCATCCTATAGAGATACCATGGCCTAGTCTCTGTTAACATGAATATCCTCCACTATGCTACCACCAAACCCAAGGTACTACACTGTATTGATGTCCTTGTTCCTCTTTTCATTGACTATAAAATTGAGAATGATTGGATAGTCCATAAATAAACATTTAGAAAAATAACATACATTTCCCCTCTATATTTTTAGATCTATTATAAACTATTTAAGCCTCAAATAAACCTACCAACCATTAAAAAGTGGACTGGGGAGCATAATCTAAACACAATCCTTTCCCCATGGTTGCTCATTGGGAATTAGGTAATCCAAGACCCCACAAGCAAAATCTTAATTATCTAATTTAGGGATGGGATTAGGATAATTATGACCTTATTAAATAGGTTATGTAGAGTCCCCTCCACCACAAATGTTGATAAGGTCTAGGTATCTTATGTTTACTTCATGGTTGAGAAGGGTCTCACTCTGCCATTAGGTGAGATGATCAATATCCATTTTAAGTCAAAATTTAGAGCCATCAAGAAGAAAACAAACAAACACTTTTGCATGATTTCTTATCTCCTTGATGTTTTATTATCCATAACCAAGATCCAAAAAATTAAGAATTGGTCACCTAATGGGAGACCTACTATCTCCCATCATTTTTCCAAGCTTGACATATTCAAATACAAACACAACATGAAATTAATTTATGATTGTGTCTATCCATTCCTAGTGGAGGCCATCACAAGAATCCCCATGGGTAGGTTCAGCCCCCTGGTTAAGAAATATGTGGAGTTGATAGGGCATATATGGTTCTATCTAGATTACAAGGTAATAAGGATTGAAGGGACTTTGACATAGCCCTTTAGGTTGCCCATCCATGTGCCTACCAAGATATCAAAATAAGAAGTGGCTTACCAACTTCATAATATATATGAATTTTTCAAGGAGAAGAGAAAAGGCCTTCCCCATCCTTTTCCTTTGACAATCAACATAACTATGTTTAAAAATTGGGAGTATGTAAATTTTATTGTTAGACACAAGGACTCCTTCACCCTATAGAAAGATGATTTGAGGAAATGGGAACCTAATGGGGTGATCACTAACATCTAAAGTCCAAGACCATAAACAAAGCATATGAGCACTAGCCTAGTGTCCATGACCTATTCTAAATCAATGCCTCTAGTTTCTTAGTGGTATTAGCTAGATTAAAAAGGCATAACATCAAGCTTAAGCCTAGGTTGGCTAGGGTAGATAGCAAACCACCAAGAAAAATATGGAAAATGGGGCCCCTACAATATCACTTATTGATTGAAGCCTCTTTTAGGCCCCCTCTAGAGTAACCACCACAACAACCCTAGGCACAAATAACATAGGGACTTAGAAAATAAAAGTTGGAAGAGAGACCCAGGGAAGGATCATCTTCTACCCCTCTTCAATGACCAAAGTCTCTAATAGAGTACATTGATATGATTGCATTAGAACCTGATGAGATAGTGGAGGATGCACTTAAGGTGCTTATTGAAGATTATGGGTCAGATGATGAGGAGGAACAAATTGAATAATCCCAAGCCCAGGCCAAGGAGGTAGAATAAGATAGAGGGAAAGTGGTTTCTTTGGACCTAGTTCCAATATCACCCCTACACAAAAGTAAATCAAAATTAGCATTGGTTTCAGTTGGGAGGAAGAAGACCAAATTTACCTTCACCCACCCCATAAGTGAGGTCAACTTGTTCAGTGATGAATACCCCATTCATGGGCCCATTATCCCTAAATGGTTTGTTTATGGGAAGATGTAGAAGATTCCAACTTTATCCCATTCTTGGGCCTTGACACAAGCAATTCATATTAATGTCCATGAGTAATTCAAGCTATGGATATTGGATTTGATGAAGGAGAAGAAAGAGATAAGAATAGTTGCCAAAGTAGGATCAAGTGACACAAAAATGGACACTCTATGTGCTTCAAGTAGCACAATAATGGAGGTCCTAGAACCTCCTAAGGTAATAAATTCATCAACTAGTGTAAAATTCAATGAAAAAATAGAAGGATTAGAGAGGGTGACAATTAAGAAGGCCATGGTTAGAGGTGAAGAATTCACCTTTCAAAGATTTGAGCCCTTTATTGGCCTAACCCCCATTGGTGGTCAGAAGCTTGGTGAGCATCCCATCCATGAGGAGGATATTAAAGGACTAATTGAGGCTCATTCTACTTAGATCAAAGTAGGAATCAAGGCATGAAGAAAAAGATACATAACTTAGAGGAGGAAAAGGAAAATATAGAGATTTAAGATGTCCTATCAGTCTTAAAGGATATAATAAAGATGCTTAAGGCATCTTTCTTTGACATTTTTGACTCCTTGAAGTTAATAAAGTTGAAATAGGATGCATTGACCTAGTAGAATGAAATAGCCAAAGGATTGATGGCCTAGTGGTAGGATTCCAAAGACAAAATAAGGTATCTTATCAATATACTAATTAAGGGTAAGATTATTAGATTTAAAACTATTAGCCTAGCCCACTTGAATGAAATATTGGGAATAGTGGTTGATAAGATCCAGAGTTTAAGTCCTTAGTTAAAAAGCTTGGATAAAATCCTAAAGGATGATGAGGAGTTGATATCTAGAGTTTAATAACTCCTTGGCACCATGTTAGCCAATCCTAAAAATTCTATCACCTTGGACATCATTGATAATGAAGAGTAAAACATAGAGTCACTTTAGTGATGTAGGAAGTGGTAGCAAAATCTAGGGCTAATCAGGGAGTGATAATAGATGAATCATGGGCATAATATTCACTACTAAGGAAAAGATTACATAAACTAAGAGCATCAAGGAGGCTATGGAAATAAATGATAGATACTTTGATGACTTAGAGGATCATGAATATGTTTATCTCTTGAAACTAGCTATTGATTTAGATCTTGTCAATGAGCAACTTCAAAGAGCTATGGAGATTCTCCAAGAACAACAAGGGATCCCTTCAACCATAGGCCCACCAATTAGTTAATATTCTATTTTGTGTAAACATTGTAGTATTTAAACATGGAATATTCTTTTAAAGACATATGCTAGTTTGTTAGCATATTTTCTTATAGGTCAGTTCATTCTGGAAATAGAAGTGTATTCTAGAACTGTAAAGAAGGATAGCTATTGTTATCTTTGTACATGTGTAATCTTATGACTGATATATATACTACTTGAGTCTTCTATAAAAGGTAGTATTACTTATTTTTAAGGAGAGAGAGTTTTGAGATAAACTTGTATACTTTTGAGCAATTAATATAAGCAAGGAATACTTAAAAGTTTGTCCAAGTTTATTTGTATCAATTGTTATATGGCTTCTTTCTCAATTACTTGTTCCAAGTATTCAATTTGAATGGTTTCTATGAATTTTTAATGTGCATCTTTGATATAGGGTTACTAATTTTTGCTAATGCTAGATTAGTTGAATGTTCTTAGACTTTGTTTCATTTTATTTGCTCTATATTAGGATGTGAAAATGTTATTTGAATGCAATAGTAAAATTTTAAGGTAAAGTTATTTCATACTTGTATTTTCTCATGTTTTCTTTAGATATTTGCTTGGTATTTGGTGGATTTGAGAATATTTGAATTCACATCATATATTAGTTAAATGTATGTTCAGTTGAAGTTAAAACCTTGTCATAATGTTTGAGGCAAAGATGAGCAATCACATACTTTATTTCTGCCCTATCCTTCATGATTCTTATTTTTTGACTAAATCACTTTAGTTTAGATCTCACTATAAATATTCACTTAAATTATTCTTTAGTGTATAGCTTTGGTCATAATTTACTAAGATTAGCATAGATACTTAAAATTTCACAAGGACCATGGTGGCTCCCAACCACCAATCAATATAAATTTGTGGAATAGTTTAATTTGCTCTACCTCTATTTCACCACAGGTAACTAAGATTACTAAAACCTGCTACTCATTCCATAAATTCTTAGAATTATAAAATGAGAAGTGTTATTTAAACACTAAGAACACCTATGATACACATAGAGGCATAAATAGAAGCATTCAACATAGACTAGCTCATTTAAGTGAAGCCCCTCAAAGAGAGGGAAACGCTTGAGGGATGACTTGATAGAATATTATCTATCAAAAAATGACTCTCCTATGAGTGGAAAAGGATCAAGAGATAACTTTCTAGAGGTTGGATTTTCAAGGAGATGAATCTCTTTAAAAATATGTAAAATATGAATAGGTAACTCATCACAGGTTGACTCATCACAAATGGGTGTTTCAAAAATAACATTGTGATATTGGTTTACAACTGGTTACAAAATATGAACTTTGAACACATTTTGGTCCTCATAAGATGGCTCTTAAAGAGGTAATGGTTCTTTTTGTGGCTCAAATATTGGCACATAATTTATAAAGTGGGGAATCTTTGGCTTATAATGAATAATGGTTTATGATTCAATAATGGGATCTCTAAAAATTAAACTATTAAATAAGGGATCAAAAATAATTGGTTCATCAAATGGGCATTCTTTAATAGTTGGCTTAATAAATACAAGTGATGGGCCCAGAATGGTAATGATGGGATGTTTCATAATTTGGTTGCTTGCCCAAACCAAAGGAGGAGGTCCAAAAATAGTAACTTTCATACACTATGGAGCCTAATTGATCACATAATATAAATAATTTCATGTTGAGGAGCCTAATCACTCACACAAGCTAAAGGGGGATAACCTATAATGGTAACCTTTGAGAGTGGTGAAAAAATTGGAGGATATCCTAAAATTGTAACCTTCAAGCATGGTGCACAAATCAAAGGAGAAGTATGATTATGACATAAAATAATTGACATGGATCGGATTAGTATTCAATAAATAGGCTCAAAGAGGGTGACATCCTGAAAAAATATAGAGTGCTTATATTCACCATAAAAGTGCCCTACCTCATAAATAGGACAACAAGAGACCTCATCGTGAGTGTACCTTAATATCATGTCTAGAAGATTATTAGCTACATTTACTAATATTTGGACTATGTTTTTCCAACATTTAAACTAGGTGTGTGTTTTGATCCTTTCTAAACAAGTGACTAGGTAACAAAGAGACTACAATAAAAGGGAGGGTGGGATAGTACCACACATAATTTTAAGAATGATGTTCATGAATTTACTCAACCTTGGGTAGACTTAAATCATATGAATTATAAGAGTGTATGATAACTCAAAGACCTAAGTGTAAACTAGTACACTAAAACATAATTTTTTGAGATACATTAATATCCTAAAAGCTAGTTCAACTTACACGAGATGCTACTAGGAAACTAGAAGAAATCCCTTTAGATTAAGAAGGGTGACAATGAAAACTAATAAACTCAAGATGTGGAAACATGAAATAATTCCTAATTATAAAACTATAACCAAATGGGAAGCACAACACCATCACATGGTAATAAGAAGGTAGTATAAAATGTTGTTGAACTTAGAGTGTGAGAGATACACTTGATGACCCAAGTTCATAATGATAGAATGAAAATGAGTCTATAAATGACCTTCAATCCAAATAGTAAATTAAGACTACTAAAGTCAAGTATAAATGGGAACTTAAACCTAGTTTAACATCTTAACCTAGTAATTTAAAAATGTGCAATTTTAAATTTGAACTATCAATAAAGAACTTAAATATTTTAGACAAGTGGTTTAGACTAAAATGGTCAGTATAATTATGCTAATTAGACAAGACAAAACACAATGTTTAAGATGAAAAAATTTAACAAGGCAAAGATGATTTGGATTTGACTAGTGTAATGCCTCTTTGTTAAAAAATCATGGACAATGTGTTTTTTATGATGTTTGTTTACAAGAAAGTTTTGACTCAAATCAAGACCAAGTAAGTTAAGACCAAAAGACAAATACAGATAAGTAATCATCTTAAGACCTAAACTGACAAGATTTACTTTGTATTATTGAAATCCATCTATATACATGCACTTGGAAGGAATTTTAATTGTTCAAATATAATAAAAGTACATTAATTAGTAGGGTATTTTACACCCCATCTTTTTCTAGGTGGAAATACAGTGACATGGACCTTTGGGCACACTCTACATCAATAATACTCCATGGAAATTAGGTATTTCTAAAAATTATAATTTATGACCATCTAGATGGTCCCAAGTGTGGTTAACATAAGAGATGTAACACATCAATTGAGTTCATACCGATCAACTTATCATGCAAGGGTCTATTATATTGTATGATGATTCCATCTGTGGATTGCTTAATGGAATCCCCTGGTTGACCAGTCCTAACTCAAGTTTTCATTATAAAAGGAGAGGTTAGCCATTAAACCCCTTGGTTCTCATAGTATTTTACCTTAATTTATATACCTTGTTGTGGAGCAAGGTTGAAACATTTTTGAGAGATGAATCCCTAGATCAATGTTTCCCTAGAGAACTCATGGGAGGTAATGACATCCCCCTCATAAGCCAAATTACATGAAATAAAATATATTTACAAAGGCTTTAGGGTTTTTTTATATCACCCAAACCATATGGGTTTTAGGGAGAGCATAGACAAATTCATTTTCATGCCTTGGACAAAGGCACAATTATAATGAAAAGGCACTTTTAGTCACTTGATTTCCCTATAGGGGATAGGGGAGAACATACACATGAAATTATTCTTAATCAAACAATATAACAAGAAAGTGTAGATGAATTACATTAAAAAATTACATGAAATTTTAAGTGAAAGTTGAGTTTTATAACACCAAATTTAAATGTGAAGTGAATTTCTTGACCCCTTGGCCTTAGTTTACAAAAACTTTGAAAAATAGCCACTAAAACACTCAATTAAACCATATATTTAATTTTAAGAACCAAAGGGAAGGTTCTTAATTCATTTTAAACACCAAAGGGAAGGTTACAAGATCTAATTATGCTTAAATAAACACTTTCCCTCATAGTAACTACAAGAAAAATTAGAGAATCTTGTTTAACTTTAAAACATAATTGAGTTTGTAGAAAGCACTTTTAAAAAACATACTCTTGGGTTTATCTATTTTAAAAATAAAGATACGAATGTTGGTCATTGTTGACTGATGTTGGTTGTTGTAAATCTGATGTCATCTATAAATTAACTATGATTGGTTAAAAATTACCAATAATGGTCACATGTGAACCCAAAGGTAGGAAAAGATTTAGATATAAAAGACTTATTAGAATAGTTAGGATATAATATTAAAAACAAAAGCTTCTAGATTATGAAATATGTTCAAACTAGAGACTTAGAAACTCAAATTAAGTAATATAACTTTGAAAAAATCTCTAAAATGCAAATTTTTTATTCATGTTTTTTGTACAACCCAACTAATGCCAGTTGGCCTTGATCAATGTTAGTCATGCAAAACCAAATTTGATCACTATGTGACCTATGTGTATACATTAAACATGGGAAAATGAGCATAAAAATTGATTTTAAAATAAATTTTAATGACTTTAATGTAAATCTAAGATTTCCAAGATGTCTTCCTTGCTTGAATGGAATTTATGGTCCCACCAAGCGTGTCAAAATGTATTATTAGATTTCACATAGGATTATTTCAATCATTAGTCATGAAAAACACAAAATAATGCATAAGAACTAACAATCTAGACAAACCTATTCAATGGGGTTTATAAATGACAATAAGAAGAGATTTAAAGAAAACACATATACTATTACCTTCCCAAAAGTGTTCCACCATCCAAAAGTATCTCCAAGTGTGTTTTTTCCCTTGATTTTTTTTTCTTATATTTATCAACAATGGATTCCAAGATCATCCATCATCTCAATATCACCATTCATAATCTAGGCTCATAAAATGAAATCACTAATATGCCTATCAAATGAAGCTATCCTATTACAAATAAAGCATGATAATAAAACTACACAAATGACTTGTAGAGAGAACCTTTTAATATGATTTTACATAATTTAAGATTTAATATGTGAGTGAGAGGCCTTCTATTTATAGATTTTTCAAATGGGTTAGGATCAACCATGATCGTCCATCTCAAGATTGAGATGTGTGGTCATGAATTGATCTAATATTGCATAATAAATCTATAAATATCCTCATAAATATTTGTGAAAAAGAGGCATTAATTAGGTATGGGTGCCCATAAACCTAATATTTGTTGCATTTTATGGCTTATAGATGCCACCCCATTGATCATATCATTAGGTGATTCATAATTTAGAATCAATTTCCAATAAATAAATATTCAATTTTCTCCATGGAATTCTTACTTAAGCTTATAATTTGGTTTAATTTTCATAAGATTAATCAAATTTAGTGAAATGTTTTAGAAATTGGAGCACAATTAATCAAAATGGTTAGAAAGTCATATACTAGGTTAAAATTTGACTCGAGAGGAATTGGAAGGTGATGCTAAATGTGTGCATACTATCATCTCATTTAAGATGTTGTCAACACAAAATAAAAAAGGCATGTGACATGTGCTTATGAATTAGAATAAAAGATAAATCTAGAGCACCAAAATACAAAATCATCATTTTGAATTGAAATGATTTAAGAGAAGTTAGGGATCACATAAAATGAATTTCCCCATTTAGGGATACAATAGCTTAATTAGAACTTGTATACAACAAGCTCGAACCATTTAGTGAGTTTAAGTGATTTTGGCCTAAATTGTGCATTTGAGTACAATTTGAGTAAGATTGATAATTTCAACACAAATGGTGTTAGTAATTGGATCTCTACAAATATCATATATATAGTAGGCTAATTAATTTCCTAAACTTAGATGTACCATATACTAAATTTATAAAATTAAGATAGGATACTAATGGAAATTTTAGTTATGTTATATATAAATGACATAAAATAGAGTACTTAGTTGTTTTTTATGCTAATATAGTGTTATATTTGGTATAGGCAAGAATTAGATAGGAAGATGGTTCTAAATCATTCGTCAAATTCTAGCTCTGGTGCCTTTGACTCTCTAAAAACTTGTGATAGTCTGGGATAGTTAGGTTAATGTTAGTGTATAAGTTTGATGTTAATGTCATGTATGCAATACATGCTCAAATAGGATGTGACCACCTAGATGCTTCTAGTTTTGATTTTTCTTGACTCTAGTGCATTCAAATCTAGGTCATAGATTATCATCTTGGTGAAATGGAAAAACCATAGCTTTCCATATTCAATGTGAACTTGGGGTAAATGGGTTAGTGTGCACATAGTCTTTATTTGACCTGTAATGACCCTATTATTAAAAGGTGTTGCCTACATATCCAATAATCCAAAATAGTGCCTTATACTCATGTAGTTCTCCCCTACATGTTGGCTTGCATGTGAATCATGTAATGTGTGTAAATCAAGTACAATAATGACCTAACTTATAACTTAGAAAATATGACCTTAAAAATAATCCTTTAGTACTTTAGACATGTATTTGGGTTTTTATTTTGATTAATATTGGTATATGGTAGAATAGGAAATTTTTTGAGTAGCTTGAGTGCTTCTTGAATGCTCTTTTGGTTTGATTTCTATGTGAGGAATGAATGAGGGTTGATATTATATTTATACCAATCATATTCAAAGATCACTTGCATTAAAACACTTAGGCTAACCATTTTAATACATTTCATTTGTAAATTGGATGACTTTAGGGAACTATACACTTGTGTTGGGGTAGGATAGTAATGTCGATGCTATAATCTATCTCAAACATTAGTAATTAGGGATTAGGAGTGTAGACACAGGATAAAAACTTATAGAGGTGTAAGATCAGTATATTTTAAGCATTCTAAGGAATATGGGATGTTTGTGTCATAAATATAAAGCTATTCTGACTAAGAGATGGGCTAAGGGGGAAAAATAGAGTAAATGTGAGGCTTGTGGAAGTGAGGCTTGTGGAATTAAGGCATGCATATAACTAAGAATAAAAACCAAGGTAGAAGTTTTCCAAGTGTATAAAATTGAGGTGCTACATAATCACATAATATCATCTACATTTACCCCTTTTAATCTAATAATTAAATTACTAGTGTAAAGGAAAGGAATAAGTACTTAGGTATGTATACACACTATTGGACAAAATTGGACTACATACAAAAAAAATTCCTGGATGGATTAGACCACTCTCTTGAACCCTTCAACAACCTTCTACCCCCATTACTAGTCCCTTTTTGGTCCTAAATTGATGATTTAGTGTAGTATTATAGGAGGTCTTGGTATGGTGTGAGAAGCTGAGAAGATTTTTGGTTAAGTGAGTGATCCAATGGTGAGAGGAGACAAACCTCATTACCCTATCAGATGTCACTTGCAAGCTTTTGAAACATTTTAAGCAAGTTTTAAAGTGATTATGGTTATGTTGAGAAGCAGGCCTAGAAATAGGTTTAAAATTACAAGTGAAGGTCATCCCCTACAGCTTATTAAGGTAATAAAATGGTTTTAAAGCTCAAAGGTGTCTTGGTAAAGTTCCAATTCCTCCTAGTGTACTTTTTAAGAGATAAATATGACTAGCACAAGCCTAGAGTAACTAGCTTATCTTAGCACGTCATGCAAGAATGAATAAGTTAGTTTGGTTATGTATTTAATAAGTATACTTGGGAAGTAAATCAAAGTTTAAGGATTACATTAAAATTATATATTTTGTGCCATGAATATCCCCTACAAGTTTGGTATCTTTTTTTGTTTCCTATCTCAATATATAAGCCTTCAAAGATGATCTAACATTGTGGGACTTGCTAGGGGATGTCAAATTAAAACCACATGAAATAGGCATTTAGATTCAAAAATATTCAACAAGGTATAAATTGATCATAGGGATGCCAAGTGTTGAAACATAACTTGATTAGATCAAGGATAAATGGAATGCAAGTGATCAATCAATTCAACAAATCAAAGTCCCCTAGATTAAGATAGATGGAGTGTATTATTACATACAAATTTTGATTAATGATTTGCATTGATGAATATGGTAAATAAGTCAAGATATATCTATAATACACATTCAATCATGTAAATGGAGATATAATTATGAGCATAAATTTAAAAAGTTAGAGTATATTTAGATTGAATTCAAGGCTACCATGTATCATGATCATGGTGAATTAGCAATAAATCAATGACCCACATTTTATCATATATTTAGCAGATTGATGGTGCACATTTGATCATGTAGATCAAAGATCAATGATGAAAATCAAGTTAGAAAATTCAATAATCACAAATTGCATACAAGGATTCCATGTGGTGTAAGAGTGTTAACTAAATGAATACTAATATAAGGGTGCATAAAAGGCACGTGGGGCTGCCAAGTGTCATAATCTAGAAAGACAGATCAAATATCAATGGCAATGTTGAAAGTCAAGGCTAGGATACTTTTGAAGAGATTGATGAAGTGAATTTTATCAATTTATATGGGGAATGAGATGAATATATGTATCATAAGCAATAACAATCATATTTTTAAATTAAATAAAAATCATGGCAAGGAGATGCCACATAGGAAAATATGTCAGATCAAAATATGATTTTGGTTACCAAGCAAACACTTCAAATTCATCTGCTACCATTAAATATCAGTTATGGATCTTCATTAAAATTATTACTATATGAAAACTAATAAATGGTATTGGTTTTATAATTTATATTGGACTTACATTTAGGGTTTAGAGTAAGGGTGTAGTTGTGATTGTGAAAGGAGTGTCAAAAGGGACACATGATGAATGAGTTCAAGTGACTATATAATAACATAAAGAACATATCAAGATGAAGTATTAAGGTACTTAAGGTTTTCAAAACCTTCATTTTCTTTATTTTATTCATGACAAATAAGTTTATAAGTCTTCTACAGGTCTAAAAGTGGTCTTTAGGGTGCCAACTGGCCTTGGGAGCAAGTTTTTAGGGTAGCTGGTTCAAGGTGGCTCAAGCTTATGACCTCTATTAATGAGGTATATGAAATTTGTAGGTATCATGGAGTTTATTTCAAGTTAGAGGAGAAAATTCAAGTTTAAAATAGAATAACACCCCAAAATTCAAACATAAAAGATGACCTTCATGGTCAAATAAGCACTTTATGCTAATTCAACTAACTTTTACCCAAACATCTTCTAGAAGGCAAGTGGAGGGGGAAATAGGAGTCCAAGAAAGATATTTTGTGCTTGGAGAGTGCAATTGGATAATTTAATGAATTTAAAAATTCTTGGAGACTTTTTTCCTTATTAGATAATCATGACATCATCATCCTTAATAAATTCTTGTCTTCTAGTGTATTTCTTAGCTAATGAGGGGACTTAAAGACTATTTGGGCTAATGAAGGTTAATTTATTGTGGAAGGATTATTCCTAATTTATCCAAATGTGGATGAGAATTCATGGAGAGTGGTTGTAATTCATTTATTAAATTTTGTTTACTTGCCTCTTCTCTCTCTCTCTCTCTTCCCCTTTTCTCCTATATCTCCTATTTCTCACCCATTTTTGACAAGAGGAGACTCTCATTTTTAGCAAGGAAAAACCCTATCAAAATTTGTAAGAACTACCTCTTGAATCAATAATATTAATTTTTACCTATCTTTTGCCTTTAGCTTATGTTTAGTAAGCTTGTGCATGATGGATTTATAAAGAAGTGTTCTTCCATGTCCATCATCCTTCTGTATTGCCTCTTTTTAGGTGTTTTAAAGCCGATTTTAGGTTTAAACTTGATCTTTTTCTTCCATTAATGGATGTCTGATGTGAATCTTATAATTTCTCTTTACTTCATTCATTGCTTAGAGAACCTAGTTTATGAAATACTTATGCAACTTAGCTATTTTATGAGGTTGTGTGATAAATAATTGTCTTATGTTGATTTAGTGTTGGTTTCAAGCTTGTTGATTCTCATTTAATTTCTTGCATCACCCTTTTATCTCTCTTATTTACCTTATACCCTCTCTCTATACCTTTTCCAAGAAGAAATAGTAATTTAGGTGATCTACCAAGAAAAAGCTAGCCTACAGGATACCCACAACCTAAGGTTGCTCCAATATTATGGTTAGAAGTGAGAGAGACTAAAACCATATCCCACGAGGGTGTAATTCTATGACAAAACACACACCTTATCTTTACTTAAGTTGAATTTAAGTGTTTTTATGGATCTAGATTTGATTTTTTTCTAGTGATTGACCTGAAACCAAGAGCATGTTAAATTATATAATCAATGCATATAATCAGGGTCAAAAGTACTTTAAATAGATTAAAATTGAAATATCAAGGTTTATGACTACACTTGTGTGTCGATGTAACCACCTTGCCTATTAACAAGTTATTTTCTCAAAATATGTATCATTATAAGAATCTAAAACTAAGATTAGAATAAATATAGATAAATCTTTAAAGTGAATATATCCAAGGAGATAGAGAGAAAGAGATTGTAAGGTACGTGCCTTAAACTTTGGATCAAAAGTGAGTTTCCACCTGTTAGTTAAGATTATCTCAATCATGAAACCCAATGATACTCATAACTTGGTGAGATTAGATGATGAAGTCCAAATTGAAAACTTGGCAAGATTGAGTGATTTAATCACCCCAACCATGTCAAAAGGTTAATCAACTACTATAGTAGATTAGCTCACTAAAGTCCATACAAGTTTGTGGGGTATTAGTATGTGTAATATTTTTTAAATCTGAATTTGATTTGGATTTTTCAATATTATGCACATGTTGCATAGCATATGCACCTTAGATTTGTCTCATGCTAAAACTATGTATAATAATGGTACCATCTATAGAATTATGACAAAAATGTATATCATAATCATATAACTATGTGATTTGGAAATTTTTGAAAATTATATAAGTGTTTAGGACATATTTACAAAGCATTCCCCCATAATATATTAAAAAATATAAAATTTATATAAGTACCAATGTGGAGGACATGTTTCCAAAACATGCCCCCACTGTAAACTAGAGATGATAAATATTAATTAGGTTTGGATAACATGCTTCCAAATCATGCCCCCATTAAATATATGAATTTTAACAACCATATTTTATGAATGTGGAGAACATTCTTCCAAAGCATGCCCCACTTTATCTAAAAATTGTGAATGTGTGGAATCCATGTCATCATGACATGCCCCCACTAAA
This sequence comes from Torreya grandis, assembly GCA_037957365.1. Lineage (NCBI taxonomy): Eukaryota > Viridiplantae > Streptophyta > Pinopsida > Cupressales > Taxaceae > Torreya > Torreya grandis. The sequence continues at coordinate 2,203,924 of JARHVA010002959.1, read as the reverse complement.
TCTTCAAACTAGTGTAAGTACCATATATTATGTGAGTGTGGAGAATATGATTCCAAATAATGCCTCCACTAAATTTTATAACTATGAAAAATGTGGAATCCATGTCACCATAACATTCCCTCCTTTGAGGTGAGGTAAAAATAGTACTTGGTAGTTAGCTCACCTCAAAAGGGTAAAATAACTATAAATATATGAATGTAACTATTGTCACTTGGATTTTCACCCTTTGAAGAGATGTATCATACCTCCTCATCCAAGTGGTACAATTGAAACACTTCTAAGCTTTGGGTGATCCTAAGAATAAGGTGAATTTATATATATGGATAGCTCCCTTGATGTACCACTTGTAGAACACTACTACACATAAAATTATGAGGGCAAAAGGAAAGAAAAATATGAAAGATAACTATCTTATAGGAGATGATACACCAAAATAGTTGATGAATTCCAACCATATGCATGTTACACATGATAACAAGGGACTAACCAAACATATACTTCTCCAATCTTCAGCTTCTCACATCAATGTTCCATTATGAGGTTATGGATGCATGTTTAGTCTAGGAGGACTAAACAAGAGGCCTTTAATGGTACTAGTGAATATTATAACTAACTCTACCTTGACACTTCATAGAACACTTCACATGACTTGCAAGAAGAATCTTTCCAACTATAAATAGGTGAGAGAATGAGACAACATGCTAAAGAAATAAGAGTCATCACTAATCAAGATTAATCATATAAGTAAAACAAACTATTAATAGTCATGTAAGAGGTAAAAATTAGTAGTATTTATTTATCCATGGTGTATAAATGAGCAGGGCTTTTCCATACTTAGGTGGTGCATAAGTTACAAAGGCCAAAATGGCTAGTTCTTATATAACTTGAGAGAGAGAGAGAGAGAGAGAGAGAGAGAGAGAGAGAGAGAGAGAAGAAGAGAGAATCCCAAAGGTCACAAAGAAACTTTTCAATATGATAAAATGAGTTACTTATGCATGATAATAGGGAGTGAAATGGACCATGCAAGGTTAGGAAGTACAAGTGTCCATACAAGGCATGAAACTCATGAAAAGTGGCATGAAATTCCTTATGTTGTCTCAAAAAACTACCTTCATCATCCACACCTATTTTAACATCCCAAAAATGACTAGGTATATTCCTAATGATTTTAATTAAGGATGAGGGTTTCATACATGCCTTTCCATGCATTAGTTTTAGTCCTGGTCATCTGGAATCTTCCCAAAATGAGCTATCACCATTTGTAGTCAATTTAACTCTTCTTTCATACACCTTACACACTTTGCCTCAAAAATCCATCAATTTTCCATGAAATTTTTAAAAATAGAGTATATGACACTTTTCAATACCCTCCATATCCTTAGAGGCATTAGGTACACCTTAAAATCATGTCTATTTGGAGTTTTCACACTTCTCACTACCATGTTCACTATGTTAGTTTTGGCTAGCTAAGATGAGAGCTATTTTTTAAATACTTATGAGTTTTTTCAATCCATTAAATTTACATGGGTATTTATCTTAAGTCTCAAGCTTCTTTCCAAAGTTTTTTTCATCTCTTGAAACCTCCTAGAACCTATACAATGCAAAACATAGTTAGAAATACCCTATTTTGTACCCCATCCATACAATTTCATACAACTCATCCTGATGGAGATTATACTGATAGATTATTCTAAAAATTCCAATCATCATCCTATGTAAACTATGCTTTTATAGTATATTTCCGTCTCCATCTCCTCAAACTGGTCACTAGCAAGGGTTTAGAAGAGTTTTAATCTAGTTTCCACTCTTAAGCTTTGTTCATGAAGGTTAGAAATTATAATTTTAAAATAAATCCACAAATGTGATATTAAATTACCCTATCAAATTTTGCAAACTTATTATATTCCCATACACAACCTTCAAGGAGATATAAGCACTTCAACTTGGCCTATTGAGCTTGTTTTCTCATTTCATGCATGCTTAAATTGTCTATGAGCCAAAAGTGACTTTTTCAAGGGTTTATATACATTATAAAATCTTATTAATTTCTATTATGACCTCATAATTATTCTCAAATACATTATAAATCTTACCTGAGGTTATAAATGAAAGTGACATATCATTTGAAATCTAAGCCCAACCATGCCTAGTAGGCCTTTATCCTAACGCCCAAAAATGGATTTTCATGGATTACCCTACATCCAAATAGATTATAAATATCTATAATTACCCAAAAAAAATTCTCTAATAGGTTATAATTCTCACTTCATGTGAAAGGTGAAACTGACTCTCAATTTGGCTTATAGGCCAAAACCCTACCCTTTAGGCATGACTGTAACTCTTGTGAATTTGGACCACCTATTGAGTTTCACCATTTCTTTATTAGTTTTACATGTTTTTCCTAGGTGTAATATAACTTTTCACACCTTATTTTAAGCTTCACTCATCTCCTTGTCTCACCTTATCACTCTCTTTCCCCAAAATTGAGAGTTTGTACCCAAGGGAAGTGCCCTCTATTTGAGACAAAATAAAGGGAACTTACCCTATTTTCCTAGGAAAAAAATTTTGTATGGGTTTCTCCAAACCATAAGGATTATCAATATAAAAATGGGCCTTTTATTATTTCATTAGTCCCCCAAAATTCATTAAAAATAAAACAAATTGGGAGGGAGGTAGATTGTGTGTATGATAGTTAGAGACTGACTGTGTATTTCCCTTGGAGAGGGATTTTATGATATGATAATTTTATTTTATAACCTAATTATATTAAAATTTTATTTTCCAACAAATTTCAAGAACTTTAGCATTTTAAACCTTACTAAAATCCCTCAATCATGCACCCTTTCTGACTAGTTAAGATACTTGATTATATTTCATGTTTGGATAAGGCACCTATAGGTGCAGTTGTATGTGTTGGAATTTGGAAATAATTAATAAGCCCTCTTAAATTATTCCAAGACTTTTTTAATCATTAAAATTTTTCAACTCATACCTTTATTATGGATCCTTATCAAGACTGGTCGTAGGACTCCTTTTACTGACTATGTTTTCTAAGTTTCTACTTTAAAAGTAGCCCTTGTAGGTAATCATGCATGTTTAAGTATTGAATATAGTGATTAAATTATTAACAAGGTGTTAATTATCACACCAAATCATTTCCATACCAATATAATCATTTTCATATCTTGATATGGTTCCAACTATACTTCATTAGCTTACTATCACCTCTTAATCAGCTATAGTTGATTGTACAGGGCCTTATAGGTGAATTTCATCTTTGAAACCTACATCAAAAGTATTATTGGAACCATATAAGTAATTTTAATTTACCTTTTATCAACCAACAATTTGTGTATCCATTCTCAAGCCTTTACTATAGATGATGTAAGGCTAACAATCAACTATAAGTGGATGTCTATTTGTACAGACTATCTCTACCTCCTTATGTGGAAATGAGGTATTTAATTGTCATTATTAGTCCCATAATTCATATCCCATTCAAATAATAATACTCCACGTTCAATAACTTTTCTAAAATATGGCTTTAGGTCTTCTTACCTTTCTTGACCTACAAGACTATGTTTTCCTCTTTTAAGCTTGGTTGTAGGTGTACTTAGCAGGTTTAGGATGTAATTTAGCAGCACCTTTATATTATTATCTCTTTGATATCTTAAAAAAATTTCATACTCAATCTCTCCTTGAAAAAAAAAATAATTTTATCAACAAGACTTTCAACCTTTGATTACTCAAAGTATCTCTTCAATTCCTACAACTATGTATATTAGTTGTAGATGTTGTTTTTTGATATCACTTGGGATTAAAATGTCTTGTTTATCTTTTATGTCTTATGAAATAGTTTTGGAGTGGATGGTTTACCTAAACCAATTTAATAATTTATGAATACCTCAAAACCTTCCTTGTTCTTTCAAGATTTGACAAGTCTTCTATTGGTTGTAGATAACACTGAGTGATTTTAGTGTCCTGAAGAGCAACTTGAGGGCCTTTAAAAACCATCTTCCTCAACTCAAAAACATATCTTATTTTAAAATATTATATGCCTATGTGGGATATTGAAAACAAATTTACTTTGAGGCTCTAAAAATTAATACAAATCTATATAAGAAACCTCAAAAAAGGGCCTGGACCTCTGTTTTGACAGTTTTGGGAATTTGTCCCAAAGTGCCACAAGTTTTCTTGGAAGGTATCCTTGAGGTTATAATAGCATAAAATCTTCTCAAAATTATTCCAAATATCTTTAAATCATGTTCAAACCTTCCAAACCTTAGATATCACTCAAACATAATTTCCATGCCTCTTCAAGAAGTGTTAGGCTGAAAAACTATTGTAGATGACTATTTTGTGCATTTACTTTCTCTCTTGTATATTGGAATGATTATTAAAGTTTAAATTGGAATTTAATATGATTATTTGAGATATAAAATAAATAATAAATCACCTCACATCAATCTAGAACCATAACATAGAATAAATCTCTAGCAGTCAGAAAAAATGATTACAAGCCCATTATTTCATTTCTCCTTGAAAACTAAGTTATTTGGATCATAAAATCAATTCCAAACTTGAAAAAAAAATTAGAGTACATGTTAGAGGTGAGTAAAAGACCTATATAATACATCTCACTCACTGAGTTTCACATACTAGCTTAAACAAAAACAAAACCTATATGGTGCACAGATTGGCAAGAAAATTTGATAGGGAAATTTCTTAATAATGATTCATAAAGAAAATTCCACCACTATTATACAAAAAAACATAAAATACAATCTAACTAAGTGTAGAAGACAACCCCAGGAGCATTTTTCTTGAAACCTCTCTTGTTGATCATACCAAGTACAAATTTGAAGACCATTTTTACCTACCAAACCTGGTGGAAGGATAGATAAGTGATTTCATTAATTTATTAAAGTTTATGATCAAACTAATCACTGAAATAAGAGTATTTAAGACCAAGGGACACTCCTAAAATTTCCCCAACTACAGAGGTCATACAATTCTGTACACCTCATTAAATGCTCAAGTTTTTCAAGAAAATTACCCTTTTCTAAAGAACCTATTAATTTTTAGTTATTAATAGTTACTTAAGACATATGAGGACACATGGGGCATGAAATCACCTTTTGACACCTTCACATCTCCCAAGGATGTTGTATAACTCATTTAATGCTTTATTAATGACCTTCAAAATGACTCAAAATGATACATGACTAATTAGACTAAGACTAAGGCTAAGATGACATCAAATGACCTATGATATACCTTTTGACATAATATTAGACCCCTAAAACACATGAAAATCAAATTTTTACCTATAGAGGTACCAATTTGACCTGTAGGGTCAAATTTGGTCAATGTAACCATGTAGCATATATAAGGAAATATGTCTAGGGAAATGTATCATTGAAGTGCATATAACCAATGTGATCACATTTATGCCTAATATGAATTATAAATATCATGTAAATGTCTAGATAGTAACAATATAATCTCAACAATAAAATAAGCAAACACACAAGAGCACTCAAAATAAAGTCAAAATTCAATAGTCCAAAGAGACTATAAACAAGGGGCATATTCAAATTCCATGAAATCTAATGCACATGACTTAGTCAAATTTCCAAAAAATAAAGTAATGAAATATTCAAATTTCCACATAACAATAAATGACATATTAAGATGTCAAATAAGGAAAACATAGTCATAAGGGATGCATACAATGGACCATAAATAAATACTTGAAAAAAATAAGATAATAGCAAGGCAAAACACTCTAGGAAGTATGTAAAGGAAAAGCACAAGAAACTAGAATAAACATGTCGTAGTATCCCATCGATCAAATGTTTAAGCCAAAAAATTTCAATTACATAGCATATCAAATACCCTATGCAATGTATATTCATGGATAATTGGTATATGTAAGTATATATATAAGCTCAAACATGATAGCGTAAACTGATCATCGAATGATATAACCTATGTGTATCAATATTGTAGAATATGGATTTCTCCAACATCCTGATGATGTGAGTAGAAGAAAGTGGCCCAACACCCATAAGTATATCATGTATTTGTGTATACCTATGTATGTGTATGTAATAGTAATTTATATACTAGTTTTTAACATGAAACTAACACATGGATGCCAAGGAGCCAATAGAACATGTACGTGCTAAAAAAATCTATGAATTTTTGAACTTTTTTCTATTTTTTTTGGTATTTTATGGATATGAGGAAAGATCATTCTATGATTCCATCCAATGGATTGTCATAGGTATCTACTCCCACTGTGAACCTTATAACCTCTAGTTAGATATTTTACATTGTTTGCATCATGATTTACTAGGTCAAAAAAGGACATAACATGTTCCTCATCACATTTTACATGTGTAGTAGAAGATGTAATGCTATCATTTGAAATATCTATTAATTTTCCTTCATGAAGAAAAGAAATTCCTTATTTATTTTGGTGAATTTTTTCTTCCACTGGGTTTATCTAAAGAGTTCCAAGTGTAAATGCATATGGATATGTGGTAGGCATAACCCAAACCTATATTTGAATCACTTTATGACCACAAGTATTGGTATCATTATGTTTCCCAAGGAGTCTTTCAAAACTCATTTTAATTTAAGTTTTTTATATTGAATCCCATTTATTTAAAACTTAAATTAAAATTAGTTTTTGCTTATGTAAGATTAACATGGTTATCCCAAAAATAAGCACCACCCATGGATAATTTAATTGTTAAATCTTGTTGGCATGGACACTTGATGATTTATTCATTTTAACATTATTATATGGGACTTTTACCTTGGATCATTTCCATGTTACGTAACTATTGACTATTTTGACTAAAAGTCAAACTAGGTCAACCCCCTATAGTTAAAAACCTATTATAAGGGTATACTAAGGCCTTGTATGTGTCCCATGGTCCACATGAAGTCCTTTAATATTTTTTAGCTTGATCATTAGTCATTTGTGTCATTTCATGTCACTTAAGGTCACTTTTGGGGTCATTTATGAATCTTGTACGGTGTCTATAGAGGGAAAAGTGTTCCAAAGTGTCTTTCAACATTCCATGTGTCAGTAGATGTCATAAATATTATTTCATAATCGAAAATATGTAGGTGTTATGTTAAAATCAATAAAACAATTGAAAAAGGCAATTTTTAATTATTTTATGACCTTTGCAAGAGATTTAGCATGTGTATATGGATTCAGAGTAACCCTTTAGGTCCTCTCAACTTAGTTACACACTTGATCAACTTTGAAAAGCTTAAAATGGCATTAAACCATTTTTCTTCTCTATCTCTTTCCTTTGTAAGTAAGAATGGTCAACTAGTCTTTACATCATATGACCATGAGGAGTTGAGTCAGGTAAGATGCTTATGAGGGATGATATTAATATTCATCTACTTCAAATTCATGGTGATGGTCATAATATTGGTTATTTGTGATTTATGAACCATTGCTTATAGTGCTAGTGATTCATTTATGTACTTCATTTTTCTCCTTTTTTTGGATTGATCCATATAAACTAGCTATTGTAGATGATTATAAGGAGTGTGACCATCCTTCTCACATGGTTATTTGTCTAGCTTGCATGTGTGATGTAAAGGAGTTGACATGATCACTCTCATCTTGCTAAGAATACTTCATTGGTAGTTTGCAAATAATGGTTTCACTTATTAAAGAATTATTTTCAAGGAAATGGCTTCAGGATAGAGATAAAATATTATCTTTAACCTATCATATGAATTGAGATTAGTTACTCTTCAGGGAAGTCTTTGTCTGAATGTTTCCTTATGAGATACAAGGCTTAAAGGTTACACACAGTCAATTTTTCTTGTGACCAACACCTACAGTCAAGTGGAATTGAACCTCACACATTTAGGGTGATGTGATGAAGATATTTCAAGGTGGTGATGTTGACCAATTTTGTCCTACATATAAAAATTTTCCTATATGGATTAGTATTCTATAAGTCCTGGTGTGGAGTAAGAAGCTGAGCAGAGTTCTAGTTGAGTGAGTGATCCAATGGTGGAAGTATAAAAACACATGTCACTTGAAATTTTTTGAAACACTTTAAGCAAGTCTTAAGGTGAATTTATTGAAGTAGGTTTATTCAAAGTCTCATTAGTTCATCAGATATTTTAAGGGAGAAAGATGACTTACACTAGCCTAAAGAAACTAGACCATCATGTCACATAGGAATGAATAGGTCATTTTAGTTATGCATTTAATAAATGTACTTAGGAGGCCTCTCAAAGCTGAAAGATCACATGGAGATGATGTATTTAGTGTCAATGTCATGCCCTACAAATTTGGTGTCTTAATGAGTTTTCTATTTGAATTTTAAAATATTAAAAGGATCCTAAAAGTGAACATGGGATGGACAAGTTTTAAAATCTCACTTGATCAGATCAAATATCAATGGTACATAGATAATAGATTTGGTCAATGAGGCCATCGAGATCAATGGCATGAGTTAAATCATGAAAATCAAGATCAATAGTAAGATCAAGGTTAACAAGTTAGAGGATCCATAGATTAAACATGGCAAAAACAAGTGGCATGATCATAGTGAATTAAAAGATCAATAGTGCACATTTGATCAAGTGAATCAAGATTGATGATGCATGTTCAACCTTATAAAAGACATTTATGGTGTGAATTAGGTCAATGATCCTAGATTACATGTGAGGATGCCATGTGGCACAAAAGTGGTACCTAGATGAAGACTACTAGTAGGATCTCTAGATTGAATGTAGGGTTGCAAAGTGTCGTGATTTATGAAACTCAAATCAAGGATCGATGAAGTAAATTTAATCAAGTTCTAGGAGGCACAAGATGGTGACACATGTTAGGAATTATAGAAATCATATTTTAAAATATGATAAAGAGCATGGCAATAATGCCACATTGGTAGACACATCAAAATAAATGGGTTTCATGGACCCAAATGGGATAATGCATAGATTATATATCCAAATACGATCTAGGTTAAATAAAAAAAAATACTTCAAGACAAAAGGTTGCCATTAGATCTCAATTTTAAACTCTAGTTTGAAGATTTAGAACCCATATGACCTATTGTCTTAGGTTACAATGTTATTTCATGACTATGTTCATTGTTTTTCGAAGGGAATCCATGTGTGTAATGAGTTCTTGCCTTCCATAATGTTCAATAATAGATTAGGTATATTGAGATATAATAAAGATTAATAATTAAGTCAAGCATCTTGATGGGATTTTTCAATGAGGTTATGACTATATGAAAACCAATAAATGGGATTGGTTTTCATCTATAGTAAACTTATGTTTGGGTTTAAAATAGGGGTAGGTCTTTACTTATGAAAATAAATGTCTTATCTTTCAACATAATCATATCTTTGACAAACAGGTACCCACATCCACTTAAAGCAAACATAGTCATGGCTCTGTTAGGTCCATGGATATGAGGATTTTTTCCTTGTAATGAAGCTAAGTGGAGGATGGAATAGAATTTCAAAGAGAGAGATTTGGTAGTTGAAGATTATAGGTGGATCATTCAATTATTTTTATATCCTTAAGGATATTTACTCCTTGGAAGGATCATGACTCACCATCTTGAAAACATATTCTTGTATTCTAGTGTATTTATTAGCCAATGAGAGGGTTCAGAGGCTATTAGGACAAATGAAGGTTAATTTTTTAATGGAGGACTAGTCATGATTTTATAAAAATACGGTTGAGCATTGATGGGTGGTGGTAGCTCATTAATGGATTTTTTATGGCATGTTCCTTCTCTCTCTTCTCCCTTCTCCTATATCTCCCATTTTTATCCCCTTTTCTATTAGCACTCATTTGATAAGGTAACCCCTATCAAATATTTTAAGATCTACCTATTGAAGTAATAAGATTAATTTCTACATATCTCTTACCTTTTATTTATGTTTAAGAAAGCTTGTGCATGATGGCTTTGTGAAGGAGATTTTTCCATATCCATTGTCCTTCTTTCTTCCCCTTTTAAGGTGTTTTCAATCTATTTTTAGGTCTAAACTTGTGTTATTTCTACCATTAATGGATGATTTTTGTGAATCTTAGAATTCCTCTTTGCTTCCTTGATTGCTTGGTGAGCCTAGTTATGAAATACTTATGCAATTAGATAGTTTGTGAGATTGTGTGAGCCAACATTATATTATATTGATCTAGTGTTTATTTCAAGCATATTTGAGTCTCATTTAAATTTGGTGCATAAAATTTTTAGATTTATTAGTAACCTTATTCCCCCTTTATAATACTTTTACAAGCAAAAGATTAGTTTAGGTGATCTACCAAGAGGAAGTCAACATTATCTAGAGGTTCAACCTCATTATAGGGTACCCATAGAATAAGGTTGTTCCCATTGAGTGACTTAGTTGGAATAAGCCTAGATAACCCTCTCCAAGGGTGTAAAATAATTCCACAATAGTTTCTATCATGCTCATTGGGACCAATTTTCAAAGAAGATTGGTCAAGTTTGATGCTAGTTTGATCAATTTATAGTAGTTATAGATTTCACATAATAGTATCTGGTGATTCTAAGTAGCAGTCAACAATTTGGTATTAATAAGTAGCTATATTTCATGAAAAAAGTGACTACAAAATTAGCTTCTATAGGTATTCCTTTTGAATTTGTTGAATTTCCTTTAAACTCAGTAAAAAGGTTAAGATTTGCTAATACACATACATATAAAGGAATCTTTCCCCCTAAACCAATTTCAAAACCTACCTCTATAAGAAGATCTTTGTTATCCCATTTCATTGTTATGGCAGCCCCTAGAGCTTTTCCTTTTGTGGATTTTAATGGTTAGATTCCTTTAAACCTATAAAAATATGATCTTATTCTAGTAGTATCTCTTAAGAGTGTTCCTTATTTCACTAGAGAATAGTATATAACCCATTATGAACACTTTATGATGTGGCTAAGTTTTGCAAAATTCATGATATCATTAAAGAAAATGTGGCCATCAAGTTATTAGCCATTTATTTCAAAGGCAAATATTTGGACTGATATATAAAGCTTACTGCTAACTTGATTACATCGTGGGATTAGTTAGGTGATGCCTTGCATAAAATATTTGAAGACAAAAGTGGCCATTTGTCACTTATAGAGAAGCTAACCACAATCAAGAGGGATCCTCATGAGGTTATGAAAGATTTCAATAATAGGTTTCAAAATATATGGCATAGGATCCTAATCTATATTAGGCCTACTCCAAACTTTTATTTTATTTAATATTTGAAATCCATCAATAGTGATATTGTAGTAATTATTAAATCTATGGGAGGAAACACACTACCAAATGATTATGAGGTGGAAATCAGAGTAGAGAATTATCTAGTACAAGATGGAAATATTATAACTAGGTTACCAATGCCTTTATTTCTTAAGATTTAACCACCTCCTATCATCATCCCTTCCCTTTTTTCCATCCCACTTATGCCAACACTTATTTCCATGCCTATACCAAATTAGGAAAAAGGATTCAACTAGTCAATCTAGTGACTCCCAAGAACATAATAATTTCCAAGAGCTTAAGAGCATGTTTCAATCCTTTGGAAATGAGTTGGTGAATGTGAAGAGCCAAAAATAATAGTTTAATAGACCTTATCAATCTACATATTAACCTCAAAAATAGTCTTATCAATCAAGTAGGCCATCCTACAAATGAAATTTTGAAGAACAAGGCCAAAAACAAAACCAAGGACAAGGGTAACCTAACTATGTTAGGCAAAATCATTATAATCCAAATTCTACAAGTACTTCTACTACTTTAGTCCCTAATCAAAAAAATATTTCTCAATAAGTTAAGGGTATTATGCCTTGAAATTAGTCTTTTGGTCAATCCATTATCCCAAATACTAAGTTTGATCAAGCTTTCAATGAGTAATGGCATCAAGGTGCTAGCTATAGATACAATCAAGTTCTTATGACTTAGAACACAAAAGTACCTAGGATGACAAAACTAGAAGAGCCTCAATAGGTTCAAGGTCCTAATTAATAACCAATCCAATTGGGTGATATAATGGTTATTTATGAGTAAGAAGAATTCTATGCATCTAATCAGTAGGCTAGTTTTATCCAAGCATACATTTTGGTGACAGTTAATACAAGATTCAAAATAAGGAATATAGATGGTAACCAAGAAGTAATCAAAGAGATTCATACCATTACTCCTTTAATATTAAATACAAAGGAACCTACTAATACTCTAAAGGTTCCAATGGCTCCAAAGGTTTTAATAGCTCTAAAGAATTAGAATTAAGGCAATGCCTTTGTACCCCAAAACTCACAAGTGCAAATTAAAGTTATGGCTCCCAAAACACAAGCAAAATTATTGGTTTGCCCATTAATATTATTAAACAAATGAAAAAATCAAATGTGAGTGTTCCAATGTGGGACATGCTATCTATGCCTGGCTAGGTAGACATCGTTTAGGAAGGTTTGTCAAAGATCAATGTCTCAGACATGGTTCATTTTAGTGAGCCTTATAGAAAAATCCATAGAGGTCCTGGGGTAAATATAATTCAAAATGGTGGTGAATCAAGTTGGAAGATGAATTAATATAAAGGTGAATTGCATGATGTTAGATGGTGAATCATGAAAATCCTACAATCATCAATGAATGCCAAGAAATAATTACACACTAGCATAATTATAGGTGAGTAGTTGTGTAGACCAAATGATATCCTTTATAAATGAAACACATGCATGCTTATGGAAACCTAGATGAACACCTACATAGATTGGATGTATGCCTATTTTGACTAAAAACACACCTATTCAAGTTAGATAAACACTTATTTGGATTGGATGGATGTTTGTTCAGACCTAGATGAATGTCTATGTAATTAGATGAATGCCTATTTTACCAAATGCATGACTATGTAGATTGGATGCATGTCTATGTAGATTGGATGAACATATATTTATATTAGATGAATGTTTGTTTTGATTCAAATGAATGCTTGTGTAGATTGGATGAATTCTTATTTTGACTAGACACATGCTTGTGTGAGTTGATGAACACTTTTTTGGATTGGTCAAATGCTTGTTCATAACCAGATGAACACCTATGTAAATTGGATGGATGTCTATTTTTACTAGATGTATGGTTGTGTGGATTGTATGCATGCCTATGTAGATTGGATGAACATCTATTTAGATTATATGAATGCCTATTTGAATTCAGATGAACACCTATGTGGATTAGACAAATTCCTATTTTGACTAGATGTATGGTTGTGCAGTGTGTAAATTTAATGGATGCCTATTTAGATTGGATGAACATCTATGTAGACCCAACTGCACTCCTAACAAGGTTAGGTAGACATCTAATGATAATGCCTATATGATGGATGAATGACTATATGGTGGATGTTTGCCTATGGTATTTGCATGTGTCGAATAAACATGTGGCACGTGTTCATATGTCAATCATCTACATGGACCTTTGACCAAAGATAATTTGATCCTCTTAACTATGATACTGGTGTCTTTGATGAATGCCCATAATATATGGGTGGCCACCCTTTGTGACCTGAAGGCCTATAAATATAAGAAATGCAATTCATTTTTCATATTTTGCTATTTTATACTCTTTTACCAAGTTTAAAAAATTTCCTCCTTTTCCCAAGTCCCACACCTAACTTCCAAAACCCTTTTTTATTTTATGGCTTCCATTTCCCCAACCTCTTTTGGTGTTGGCACAAGGGTAACACTAACCAAAATCCCCAAACTCACTTTCTAGAATTTGTTGTGCACTATCATCCAAAGGCTTCTATAGCAACTAGACACATACAGTGATTAGGTGGATCCTTTCAAGTTTAATTGAATTATCTACATTCCCCAGTATGACAAATATATTAATTTTTTGAATGTTCTATTGCAAAGCTTTGATACTTCTTCCTCCATGTTTCACATGAACTTGGACTCCTAGAATATTTCATTTAGAATCCATCTAGAGGATATTGAGAGATTAACAGGTCTACCTTCCAATGATGGGGACCTGGTCACCACAAAGGCCTTACTGAATAATGATGATAAAAATTATTTAGATTCCCATTAATCACTACATGTGGATGGTATATATTTTTAAATTTATAATTGCTAATTTTTGAATAGTTTTACTTCTTTTATTCTAACCTGGTAATTTTTTTATAGATCCTCAATGCCATGGTAAAAGAGGAATAAAAATTGAATATGTTAGAAACCCATTCCTCTTAGGAATGATTTAAATTTTCCAAGAAAGAATTATTTTGTAGGGTAGACCATTTGATCTTCTATTTTCAGCTCTTGTTTATATTCTTCATACTCTAGGTGTTCAACCATTAAATTGGTGTAGTTTTATTTCCAATAGAATCAAGGATGATTTAAATTATGCTCTACGTAATGAACATACTCATTTTTATTGTTTTAATTATATTATTGCATTACACTATGAAGTGGTTTTGGATTTGCAAACATCCTCTGTTCCTTATACCCTAAATCCCAAATTGTATGTTAATGCACTCTCCCTTGAAGCACGAGAGATTAGTTTGAGTAGTTGTTTGACTCTTTGAGTTATCTATCTATTTCAAATAAATACATAAATATCAATCTATTTCATTTTAAATAAAATATCTTTTTCTTATATAAAAAATTATATGAAACAATTACCAGAAGAAATGTTATAAGTAAAAGATGTCAAACTCCTAAGGCTTCAGTAGAAATAGAGATGGAAGGTGATGCAAAATTGACTTGTAGGCCCAAGAATCAATTGATAAGAAGAAAACAAATGTGAAATTTGATTACACCTATGGCACCCATACAACACTCCACTCATGTTATTGTTATACCTTCATAAACTATATTTGCTTTTATTGAATACTCTTTTATCATTATAATATTTTAAGTCTATTATAAATTTATATATATAAAGGAGCCTGCATAATCTAAATTGCAAACACCAACTGGATCTAGAAGAAATTTAAGAGTTTCCCAATATAAATAATAATAGCAACAACCACCATAACAATGACAAAAATAGCAAGTTGCAGTAAATAGATATATTTTTTCTTAAATGTTAATATTATATTAGATTTTTTTAATTGGTCATTTAATTGATTTTAATTCCTATTTGTAGCTTATTCTTATCCAAGAAAAAAATTCTTTCCACCACCACCACCACATCACGGCCTATTAACTACTAGTATTGGGAAATGCCTTTTTGTCCCATCTCAAATTGGTGCCATGATTTAGGTTCTAAAGTTTGAGTTTTCAAACTTTTCAATTGGTGGTCTTCCCAGTGCAATTGGGACTTTGGTTCTTCATAATATTGATCTAGATGATGAGTATGTGGGCATTGACAATGGCACACCCATGGATTATTTCAACCCTCATGATATCATACATGAATCTCAGCCCACAAAGCCTTTACAATGACCTTGTCTACTTGATTCACCACCTAGTGACACTGAAGGTAGTCATGTGCAGGAGATTCCTGAAATAGATGACTAGCATACTTTTTTCTGATTTCTTATTTATTGGTATAAAATACTAAAGCTTATATTCTTGATTTTACTCTTCCAAACCTTGATGAATTAAAAACATGGGAGCATCAGGTAAAATTATTAATTTAGTAAATAAATGCATGTTTCTACAACCACAGTCGATGATATCAATTGTACACAATAGTGGAGCATGAGCTAGCAAAAATTGATATTTTATTCAACCAAGTAGTTTTATTAAGTGATTTTGTAAATAATATCTTTAATGATAATGTTATTTATATCATGTTAAAAAGGATTGAGAATTTGAATATAGAAGCCAAAGCATACTATAACAAATGGGCACAGAATAAAAACCTAGTGGATCTTGTGAATACGGAAAAAGAAAAATTTGTGGTGAGTTTATTATGTTTTTTTTAAATTAAAATTTATTTTAAAACATTTAACTAATTAATTGTTTTTTGATCATTTGTAGTCAAAATATATAAATTTGAAAAACCAAGTTGTTATCCTTGACAATCATTTTGAAAAAGCACACAAAATTATTTATATGGTAGTTTCTTTCAAGGAAAGACTTGTATTATTGAATAAGAAAAATAATACATTAAGGAAAATAATTTGAGAAAATGACTTAGAACCTAATGTTTTATTTAAAAATAAAGTTGAAGTGGACCCATCATTACTTTTAGTGAGAGATACTACTATCGAAGAATGAAGTAATCTTTCTAATATTCATTCTGTAGTGAAATATCTCCAATGTTCTAGGATCTCGATCCACATAGACAACATAGCCACTACCAGTACCAATGAATAAGTAGTGGAAGTAAAAAATTATCCATAGTGATTATGAGACTACTATAAGTTTAACATTGTTTTGTAATTTCCATATTGTCTTTTAATTAATGAAAATCGAGGTTTGATCTCAAAGACTCAAGTTATATTATGATTATGTTTTGTAACTATTGGAAACTTATGTTTTATAATATTGAAATATATTTTATAATAATGGATTCCTTACTCATAATTTGTAATAATTCAATGTAATTTTTTTTGCTTTAATTTATAGTAATTTTGGTATCAAAGCTACTAAAATATTATTTACAATTTCATCTAAATAAACAATGTATAACATATTCAAAAAATGTCAAACAATCAAAAAAAAATACAATGTTGAACATGTACTATTTTTTGCAACTTGCAATTTAAAAAAATGCTAAAAAATACTATTGCAAAATATTGAAGAAAGGAGTATATCAACTAAGCATGTAATAAACAACTTAACTCATTGTAAATAAATGATAAAGAATACTATTATAGAATGTTAATGATATTTCAATCAAGTATATCAAATAACCCTTTGATAACCCATACTTCATCACTAACATTTATATGGCATGTCTCCCTCACATTTATAGTTTCACTTTTAGTTATATTTGTGACACCTCTTCTTATTAGACTACTCCAAATTGATATTTCTCTATCATATGGAAACATATCCACTTCATAACCTAAAACATACAACCTTAAACATGTCTCAAGATTTTTATCCAATCTATTTTGAATCCTTGATTTGACAAAACATAATGCACTAAATACCCTTTCATCTTCCATGAACCCCAAAATCATTGTTTGTACAATTCATATAAATGAAAATACTTGCTAATTTATTCCTACAAAACACTACTCTGATATATTTTCTTCCATATTTGGGTAATATAACCTATTTCTATTGGTCTAGTTAATAACTAACATTGTTCAACCATTGTAAATCTAATAAGCTTTGACTAGTTTTTCAATAATTTATTTTGTAAAATACCATTAAATTCCTCTCCATTTATTTCTATAGACTTACTGAATTGTTGGATGAGAGTACCCATGTATTTGATAAATAATTTACTTATTTCTTCTTCACCAACACCACTCCAAAATGTAGGATTCATCACGTGCATGGATTCAAGCAAGTCATCTCTTTGAAAATGATCTCAAATTTTAGTAGACAAGCTTTTTGAAATGTCTCTCAATTTCATTCATGTGTCACATATGATGTTATCATACAGAACCCTTGTTATGATTACTTCTTTAAATTTTGATCCAACTAAATTTGATCATCTTTGGAGAGTGTGTAATGGTATCTCCTTTCCATTAACAAAAATATAAAGATGATCATGAATATTGAATTTTAAATAGGTTTGAGGGTCCTTTACATTTTTTAAATTTTCCCAACTCTCAAATATTGGTCGCCTATAACTTTCATCTGAGTAGTATAATATATCAAGTGATAAACAAACATGTTTCCTCAAATTTATAAAGTCCACAATATATATTGATCTCTCTTGTGCATGTTTCATCAAACAATGCATTTCCCTCAACATGGGAAAAATACCACATAATTTTAGAAAAGTTTTGAAATCTATCAAGTGGTTTAATAAATCTCTTGCCTTGTCAACCTCCATCCTATACTTAAACATAAAACTAGCCAATGATTGATATTCTTCAAATATTTTACATGCAGGTTCATATATTGAAATCCATTTAGTATCTACATATTTTAATTTTTTTTTTCCATTAGTCACTCCAATTTAAAAATTTTAAAACTCTAAAAACATTATTGGACTGCATGACATATACACGTGCAAATCATGGATTAGCTCCTTCACTTTTGTGACACTTTTGAATGTACTTAAAATTTTGTAAGTAAGATTCATTCTATGTGCCATGCAATGGATTGGAGTCATATATGGGGCAACTGATGTTTTTAGGTGAACACACAAACCTATTTTATTCCCTTGCATTACTAATGCACCATCCACACCAACATAGACCAACTTAGTACCTATATCATGGTAAATCATCCCATAAATATCCATAAAATTAGAAATAACCAATTTTCAAAGGTTTTATACATCAAAATTTTCAATCATTTTATGTACAAATAAAAGGTGAGGTTACCTTGAATGATTCTAAAATTTATATACATGCATGCATACCCATGGTGTGTTATCAACCACTATTACCTCATCAATGGATAGTGATATGAACCTTGATGATTTAACTTTCTTTTTCAAATCCTCCTTTTCAATCATTGTGAGGCATTTTACCATCTCCTAGGTAATGGTATCAGAGCAATGTGAATGTGGAATGTTTTGAAATCCAATCTACTGAAGTAAAAGCTTGTAATCTAAATAATTAGAGATTGGTCTTCCTTTTTTCATAATGTGAAATAAATTTTAAAATTATATATTTTTGGCAAGAAAATTAGATTAAACAACCTTTTCTAATTGAGCTTGAATTGTTCCTCCTTTCTCAATGAGATGTCATTGATGTTTATGATGATTATGATACTATGTTGCATAACATTGATGTATGCTCTCTTTTTCATTTTTCCATCTCACTATTTTTGTTATAATTATATCTTTGTCTTTTACTGACTCATATATTTTGCCACAATGTTTTTTAATTATGTCCAATTTGAGTTGCATTTGTGGTCCTTACCAAGTTTTCAACTACATATGGTGCATTTGCATTCTGTTGGTGTGTCAGTACTAATTTTTTGGTTACACAAGTTCAATAAATGGGAATTTATATGCCCACTCATATTGAAATGACCTTTTGATTGTCAATGTATTTTTTCTTCTTTGGCATGGTTTTTGTTATGCCTATTTGAACTAGAGATTATTTTTGTTGTGTAGCAGACTCATCTAGAGATTGTGTTGTGTGAGTAGAATCAATATTTCTCTCATTTAATGTTGGGAACTCATCATCAACACCACTACTTATGATGTGATATCTATGTTTCCTTGAATTTAGTGGGATAATGAGTATTTATTTTTGAGTGACCCCTTATGTGCCTTTTTCAACTATAGAACGTGTTGAGTGAACAGATCTCTCATTTGGTGTTGTGAACTCATCATCAATACCAATAGTATTTATGTCATATTTCTATTTTCTTATTTCTTTTTGAGTGACTTCTTTCATGGGAAGTATATATTCAAAAGTGTTATACATTTCTTCAATAGTTTTATCATTGAATTCTACATGCAAAAATATTGGATGACATTAATTTTTAATAAACACCAATACTAAAGTACAAATAAATAAAAAGCATGAAATATAATAATATTTATAATATAGTACCTATGTTTAACATTTAATTCACAAGTATTTCAAATTTAGTGATATCAATGGCTTTTATATGCAATATTGTTGTAGAGCTTGTCATTATTATTGAAACTTGAAAAGAATATTTAATTAATTAAAAAAATGGTATTCTATGAGTTAGTACCTTTGTTTGGGATTTTAAATTTATGCCCAAATATGTCTATCTATGGAGATAAGTATTCAAAAGAGTTATCAGTAGATTCTACACAAGAAATGGTTCAAGACATTTTAATTAGTATTTAACTTTAACACAAGCCAATGAATAAAAACCATTAGTTAATTGAAAATATAGTACCTCTATTTGGTGTCTATCCAAAATAAGATATTAGGTTATTCTATTTTTTAAATTTCCTAGAGGCCTTAATATTTTTAGTAGATGCCATATTATCTAGTCTGTAGAGCCATGGATAAAAAAGGATTAACAACAAAATAAATATGATCAACAACAAATAAAGATGATTGACTAATTTATAAGGAATCATGGAAATAATAAATGATGGTGGCTACCCAGAAAATGACTATGAGTGAATACCAATGGGTTATAGGAAAATGTTAATAGGTCATGGGTAAATGCCAAGAGGCTATAGGTGAACACCCATAGACTAGATGGATGCTAATAGACTATGGATAGACATCAATAGATTATGGGTGGATGACCATAATGTATAGGTGTCTACCTATAAACTATGGACAAATTCCCATATACTATGGGTGGATACCCAGATTAAGGACAAACACCCATAGACTATGGGTAGATGCCTATAGATTATGGGTAGATGCCGATAGACTATGGATGGATGCTAGCAAACTATGGACAAATTCCCACAAACTATGGATGGGTGTCAATAGACTATGGATGGATGCTGACATCTATCAGTAGTCACCTCATCCTTATATAGGGCACCTAAAGAGCATTATTTGGAATTACATTTAAAAAGTACTAAAAAATTATATTGTAAAAAAAAAATTCCTACCTTGCTATAAACTATTGATTCTTGAAGCCCTCATGGGAATTGAAAGACAAACCACCAAAAATTTTCTTAAAGTCACCTGATAGTATTTGGAAAACTTCTCTGGATTAGCTTTTGAGGTACTGGAAAATTACATTTATATAAGGAAATTTATATTCACATATAAGAAAAACTATCCTCAAAAAAAACTTTGACCCCAAAATTTTAGGTGATAATGACATGTCAGCCACTCCACTAAAATTTCCAAATGCCAACTTCAAAAAATAGAATATTCATAGATTAATGAAGATTCACCACTAAAAAAACCCTGGTCTCAAATAAGCCACCAAGCAATGAAAATGTAGTCCTCACCAATACAACCAAGGGACATACTAAAGGGTAGTCAAATAAGATGGTGAAACCTCCCCCTTTATACAATTTAGTGACCATTGGTGACTCAGTACATAATTGTATGGTAGATAGTGGAATAAGTACTTCAGTGATGCCAAAGTCAATAGCAAATCAACTTGGTTTGAAGTATGAGCCCCAATCTAAGGGATTTTTATAGCTTGATGGATCTTCCACCAAACTATATGGTATCATCAAAGGCCAAAACTTGACTCTGCATGCTTATCCTAGTGTTTTAGTGGCTCAAGATGTGTTGATTCTAGATGTGCCTCCTCATTTTGATCTATGTTTATCTAGAGATTTCATAGAAAAAATTGGAGGTTATTTAGTAGTATACTAGTCCTACATGTACTTTATAATAAGGTATGGGACCAAGGTATCCATTAAATATGAGTCTATTACATAATTTCACATTGAGCCGTATGGGCTAGATAGTTTAAACATCAATTATACCTTCTTAGATGGAGATGAACACTTATTTAGTTAATAACTAAACACTCATCCTAAGGAGATACCTAATATGTTCTTGGATGAGTTATGGAGTGAAAAATATTTTATTGACCCTTTAAAAGGTGTTGAGGAAAGAGACATGGGAGTCTACTACTTGCATGAGGGAAATAAGTCTATGTCATCCCTCACTAGGCCTGAAAAAGATGTTAGTGGTTTATAGAATCTATTATTTGATGGCTAAATTAGTAAACATGAGGCAAGTGTAGGTGAAATTTTGATATCTCCCTCCAATGATAATTACTTCACTTATTATAGGTTCCAATTTAGTTTCCCTTAAAATATAGCAGAGTATGAGGGCCTTATCAATGGCCTTTAGTGGGATAGTAAGGGAGGAATCAAATAGTTTCAAGCATATAGGGATAGAAATTTGATAGTTCATCAGGTCAGACGACAAACAATCATAAATAATCCCTTGATGAGATCTTACAAACATATAGTGTGGGATATTTTTAGGGACTTTGAGGCCTTCAACATCCAAGTAATGCCAAGGAACCAAAATCAGCATGTTGATAGTTAGCAGATATGGGAGCTCAATTTGACCTCCCAAATGAATTGAAAAAGTCCAAAGTGAATCCACATGTTCAAGTGGTAGTAATACCATCAGTGTCAGATAATGAATCTCATTGTTAGGTCTTTTACAGTGACAGGAATATTGTTTGTTTCTTACAGCAAGAAGCAGAGTTTTCCTCATTAAACCAAGATAAAATTCAACATCAATATGAGGATCAAATTGTTCATTTGACGTCTAAAAAACTTCCTAAATGTTTGGTCACCCTTGAAGGTTTTTTTCATGAGGGAGATCACATGAGTAAAGATAAGGTAGTAATGTAAATTGATGAGGAGAACTATAAAAGAGTTATAATCCTCAAAGATAAGCTCCTCAAGCTTAATTTCATTAAGGTTTGTAAATAATATTCAGAAATATTTTCTTGGGAATGCAGTTACCTAAGAAGCTTTGATACCAAGCTAGCCCAATACACTATAGAATTAGAGGCTAATGCCAAGCCTGTGAGGTATAAGAAAAGGCCTATCAACCCCAAAATAGAAGAGCTTATGAGGAAAGAACTAACTAAATTGATTGAATATAATATCATCTTTCCATCAAGTACTCCTTATGGGTAGCCAACTTGGCACCTATAAGGAAGAAGAATGGGGAGATAAAATTATGTGTTTACTTCATGGACCTAAACAGGGTCTCTTGAAAGGATCATTACCCTTTACCATCCATGGAGCAACTCCTTAAAATAGTTTTTGGTTCATAATGTTTCTCCCTTTTGGATGGGTATTCAGGATACAACCAAGTGCTGGTAAGAGAAGAAGATCAATATAAGACATCCTTCACCACAAAGTGGGACAGATATGCTTATCATAATATGCCTTTTGGCTTTTCAAAAGTTGGGGATAATTTTAAAATATCCATGGACATGGATTTCCAAGGCTTGTTAAATCAGATGGTGTTTTTCTACTTGGATGACATCATAGTTTTCTCTAAGAAGGCTAGTGAGCATTTAGATCACCTGTGATTGATCTTTGAGAGATGTAGCTAATATGGGATCTCTTTAAATCCCAAGAAATGTGTGTTTATTATCTATGAGGTAAAACTCTTGGGATATGTTATCTTAAATTAAGGGTTATCCATCAACCCTAATAGAATAAGTACCATCTTGGCATTATCTTTACCCAAGCACAAGAAGGAACTCCAGAGTTTAATTGTGAAAATAAAATTTGTGAGAAGGTTTATACCTAGTTTTTTAAACTTGGTCAAACCTATCGCCACCATGTTAAATAATAACCAAGTGTTCACTTGGTTAAAGGAAGGTAAAGTAACATTTGAGGTTATCAATCAAGTTATTGCCTAAGTACCCTCACTCATGAATCTTGATTTCTCAAGGGATTTCATGTTGTATACCTTTTCAAACATTGAAAACATATCGACTATGAATATGCAAAATAATAATGAAGGACTTGAGCATCCAATTAAATTTTCAATCAAAGGCTTGATGGGTATGAGGTAAGATACACTTTTATAGAAAATGAAGTTATTTTAGCTTTGAGAAGCTAAAAAAACTTTAGACCAATGCTCTCAAATATTAGGATTCATTTTATGATGTCTCATCCTAGAGTGAGGGATTTAATTCTTAACAAGGACTTGAATGAGAAGAAGGTTAGATGGATTACCAAGGTCATAGAGTATGACATGGAGATCCATATCACTAAGCTAGTGAGAGGTAAACACTTATGTGAGCATATGGTATTTGACCTTCATGAATATAAGTAATTTATTTTGGTAACACAAGACAACTCACAAATAGATGTACCTCCATTTCATAATAGCTAGCTCTAGGATATGACACATTTATTAGTAATAAGTGAGTGCCCACAAGGTATGGATAGGGAAAATAGAAGATATTTTAGACTTTAGTCCATACCTTATGCATTGGTTGATGGATTTATATTCATAAAAGACCAAAATGGAGTACTTTTAAGGTGCATAGATGATGACCAAGTGACAAGGCTCTTGGAGTATTTCCATAATGGGCCTATAAGAGGCCATTTTGCTCCAAGGACTATAGTAGTAAAAGTGATGAGATTTGGTTATTATTGGCCTAGCCTCTTTAAATATGCCTATGCATGGGTTAGAAAATTTCAAAAATGTGTTCTCTTTATAGGCAAGAAAATATTTTCAGCCCTTCCTCTCAACCCAATTTAGGTGCAACATCCCTTCATGCAGTGGGGTTTAGACTTCATAGGAATGATCAATCCACCTTCCAGTGGAGGACATAAATGGGTGCTCATTAATACTAACTTTTTTAGTAGGTGGGTAGAAGTAATTTACCTTAAATAATCAAATTAAATATTAGTGTTGGACTTTTATAATAGCATAGTGACAAGGTTTGGTGTACCATCAATAATAATTTTAGATAATGCCTTAGCATTTATTGGAATGAGGATAAGTGAATGGGCACTTCACTTGGGAATCTACCTTAGTACATCCTCAATTTATTACCCCGATGGTAATGGACTTATAAAGTTAATAAACAATAACTTGATAAGTATTATCAAGAGGATTATGGAAGAGAATCAGAGAGTGTGGCACATAAAGCTAAGGATAGCCTTATGAGTTGTTAGAGTGACTCTCAATGTTGTCATTGGTAACTCATCATATACCCTTGTGTATGGAAGGGAAGAAAAATTACTTGTATCTCTTAATTTTCCTACCTTGGATTTATTCCACCAGCTTGGGTTTATGGAAGTGAGCCTATGAGCATGAGAATTGTAGATCTCATAAAGCTTGAAGAAACCAGGGACCGTATAATGAAGACAGTATAGTCACATCAATCTTAAGTCAAGAAATATTTTGACAAGGTATCCATAGCAAGACACTTCAAATAAGGGGATTTAGTCCTCAAGTAGGATTCAAATAAGGCCAAGCTAGGAAACCATACCAACTTTGATAATTTATGGAGTGGTCCTTATTTGATTTACTGATGTAAACAACATTATGCTTTTCAACTTGCCCAACTAGATGGAGAGGTATTACCCATCCCAGTCAATGACATGTATTTAAATCCTTTTTATTAGAATATTTTTAAACCATTTTAAATATTAGAGTAGTTTTTCATGTTTTCTTATAGGTTCCTTATACATATATATTTTTATTTATGTGTTTCCATTCCCTAAGTGCCTTGGCCACAATGTTGTTTCTTATTCCTTTTGGTCCTTATTTTTTCAAGAAGAGAGGCTTTAGAAAAGGATAGCATTGTATTAGTTTCATATTAGCTAAGAGAGATGACTTGAGACTCCATGTCCAATGGACAGGCTAAGGCCACTAGTCTCTTGCATATAAAGCATGCAATACCAATATGTTATAATAAATGTTGGCCAATATTGTCATGCATACAAAACTTTGCCTAGATGGATTAGTATTCTAAAAGTCCTAGTGTAGAGTAAGAATTTGAGTAGAGTTCTGGTTTAGTGAGTGATCCAATGGTGGAAGGAGAAAACTAGATGTCACTTGCAATCTTTTGAAACATTTTAAGAAAGTCTTAAGGTGAATTTATTGAAAAAAAAATTCTCAAAGTCTCATTATTTCATTAGATCTTTGAAGGGATAAAGATGACTTGTGCCAACCTAAAGGAACTAGACCATCATGGAAAATCACATAGGAATAAATAGGTTAGTTTGGTTGTGCATTTAATAAATTTACTTATAAGGCCCCTTAAATTTAAAGGATCACATGGAGATGATGTATTTGGTGCCAAGGTCATTCCTTATAAATTTGGTGTCTTGATGATTTATA
Organism: Torreya grandis; assembly: GCA_037957365.1. Classification (NCBI taxonomy): domain Eukaryota; kingdom Viridiplantae; phylum Streptophyta; class Pinopsida; order Cupressales; family Taxaceae; genus Torreya; species Torreya grandis. The sequence goes on along the minus strand of JARHVA010002959.1, from coordinate 2,178,069 downwards.
GATCTCAAGATATAAGCCTATATAAATGATCTAATAGTGAGTGGCATGCCCAAGGACATCAAATTAAATCCATAAGAAGTATCTTTTTGAATTCAAAAATATTTAAAATATCTTGAGAGTGAATGTGGGATGGACAAGTGTTAAAATCTTTCTTAATTGGATCAAAAATAAATAGCATACAGATAATATCTCAAGTTAGTGGGGCCATTAAGATCAACAACATGAGTTAAATCATGCAAATCAAGATCAACGATGAGCTCAAGGTCAAAAATTTAGAGGATCCATAGATTGAATATGAGGTTGACAAGTGGCATGATCATGGTGAATTAAAAGATCAATGGTGTGCATTTGATCAAGTGAATCAATATCAATGATGTCCATTCAACCTTGTTGAAAGTATTGATGGTGTGAATAAGGTCAAAATTTAAATTAGCCTAAATTCACATGAGTCTACCACATAGTGAAAAAGTGGTAACCAGATGAAGATTAGTCGTAGGATTTAAATATTTAATGTGGGGTTACTAAGTGTCATGATTTGGGAAACCCAAATCAAGGATTCATGAAACAAATTAAATCAAGTTCCAAGAGACATAAGATGATGACACATGTCAAGAATTACAATAGTAATATTTTAAAATATGAAAAAGAGCATGGTAAGAATGCTACATAGGTAGACACATCAAAAAAAAGGGGTTTCATGGACCCAAATGGATGAATGCATAGATTCTAGATCTAAATACAATCTGGGTTGAACTAGAACAAATACTTGAGGACCAAAGGCCACCATTAGAGCTTAGTTTTTACCTTTTGTTTGAAGATTTTTAACCCACATGACCTATTATTTTAGGTTGCAATGTCATTTCACAACTGTGTTCATTATTCTTTAAAGTGAATCCATGTGTGTAATGAGTTCTTAGCTTCCATAATTTTCAAGAATAGATTAGTTGTATTGAGACCTAATAAAGATTAAGAATGGGATCAAGTAGACTGATGGGATTTTTCATTAAGGTGATGATTATATGAAAACCAATAAATGGGATTAGTTTTCATCTATAGTAAACCTATGTTCAGTTTTTTAATAGGGGTAGCTTTGTGATTATGAAAATAAATGTCTTATATTTTGATATAGTCATATCTTTGACAAATAGGTACCTATATCCATTTAAAGCAAACATAATCATGGCTTTGTTAGGTCCATGGATATGAGGATTTTTTCCTTATAATGAAGCCAAGTGGAGGATGATGTACAAGTTCAAAGAGAGATATTTGGTGGTTGAAGATTATAGGTAGATCATTCAATTATTTTCAAATTATTAAGGATCTTTCCTCCTTGGAAGGATCATAACTCACCATCTTCAAAACAAATTATTATCTTACAGTGTATATCTTAGCCAATGAGAGGGTTCAAAGGATATTATGAAAAATTAAGGTTAATTTGTCGATGAAGGACTAGTCCTGATTTGATAAAAATATGGTTGAGCATTGATGGGTGGTGGTAGTTCATTAATGGATTTTTTATGGCATGCTCCTTCTCTCTCATCTCCCTTCTCCTATATCTCCCATTTTTCTCCCCTTTTCTAGTAGTGCTCATTTGATAAGGCAAACCCTATTAAAATTTTTAATAACTACCTCTTGAAGCAATAATATCAATTTTTACATATCTCTTGCCTTTAACTTATGTTTAAGAAAGCTTGTGCATTATGTCTTTGTGAAGGATATTCTTATGTATCCACTATTCTTCTTTCTTCCCATTTTTAAGGTATTTTTAAGCTATTTTTAGGTTTGAACTTATGTTTTTAATTCCATTAATGAATATTTAGTGTGAGTCTTAGAATTATTCTTTGCTTCTTTGAATACTTGGTGAGCTTATTTCATGAAATAATTATGCAATTAGCTAGTTTGTGAGATTGTGTGAGCAAACATTGTATTATGTTGATCTAGTGTTGGTTTCAAGCATATGTGAGTCTAATTTAAATTTGGTGCATCACCTTTTTATCTTTCTTATTAACCATATTCTACCTTTCTAACCCTTTTCCAAGTAGAAGATTAGTTTAGGTGATCTACTAAGAGGAAGACAACCTTATCTAAAGGTTCAACCTCATTATAGGATACACATAGCTTGAGGTGGTTCCCATTGTGTCACTTAGTTGGAGGGACCCTGAAGAACACTCTCCAAGAGTGAAAATTGATACCACAACTGGTGATAATCCTCATAAAGTGTTAAAAAAATGTTTGAACCTTAAAAATGGTTTGAAGATTGGTTATGAGAGCTTAACTTGATACACTACCTTGTATCCTACATATAAACCTATAGGCATTTTCCAACATGGTTTAAGTGTAAGATGAAGGGGTTTGAGGGAGTTGGAGTACAAGTGTTTGAGATTTTTTGAAATCTTAATTGAGGTTTTAGAACATTGAGAGTGTCATAGTAATAATGGTAGAATCCTAAGGTAGTAGGCAAACTTAAATCATATGTCCACAATTTGAGAAAGTGCTTTAGGGACATATTACCTTAACATTTTTGAAATAGGGATTATGCCTTATATTTGGTCTTCTCACATTAGAATGTCCTAAGGTATACATATGCCTAGTGGTTTCCACCATGTATCCTAGACATAGGAGTAATGATTGACTTAAAGAAGGATTTTTGGGCATGATGAAGACAATATAGATAGGCCACCACCTAAAGCAATTTCTCACTATTGATTTTCAATATATCTATAGTATTTTAAGCTCAAATGACCTTTCAATGATACATGACATAATAAAAGCATAACCTATAAGCAAAGTGACTTGGTGTGGATAAGAAATGACCTAATGACCCTAAAAAGATCTTAGGCCATGGATTATAATTTTTCATTTGTTTAATGCCACCTACATGGGTCCCTTTTCTCTCAAAATAGCCACCTACATTCTGACTGTAGACACCTCATATTGATGATGAGAAATTAGAGGTTGAAAACCCTATAGACATATACATTTTCCAAATTAAAATGATACAATGATATTAGAATTATATTTGAGTGTGTAATATGAGGTCAAGGGTTAAAATTAACCTACATGGGTCTCTTTGATCTAAGGATTACCACTTACAATTTGCTATAGTGGACAAACCAACTCAAGCTAGTGTTATTAGAAAAAGCAGTGATTAAAAGCCCTAATGCATGACATGAGGTAAGTTCAAGAAAGTTTGATATGACCCTAATTAATTAAATGGAAACCTAAACATTTGATATAAGTTCCAACATGGAAGACACCTACAGGCATTTCCCTTTCCTAAGTAAGTATCACAGTCTGCTATAGTGGGCAAACTAAGCCTAGTCAAATAAAGATGCATATTGAGAAATTTGGTAAAATTTTGGATGGTAAATATGACTGAGACCACTCTCATAGTGGTGATGACCATCTCATGTAATAATTAGAGTAATTAAATAGTATGAGGACCAAATTTCAAAGTTTAACCTACATCCATGTACAGTCAGGTCTTATGAGCAATTTTGAGAAGTTAAAATGTTTGAATGTGTTATGGAGTCTTAAGTTAATTTAATGATGATTTAAATAGTTGAATTGAGCATGAAAAAACATAAATGAGGCCTTTTAGTCCTGGGAAACCACTTATAGGTGGTTATAGTCCATGAACACAGTCAAGCCTATCAGGCCTAAGACTAGACCTAAAGCCCTAATAGGGTCTAAATCCACTTATAAGGAAATATTAACTCTCAAGTAAATTTTATGATCTTAAAGTGGAGTTATAAGGTTGTTTTAAACCATTATCTTGTAGAGGAATTACACAGGTTGGTAAAATTTCACCTATTTCACCTTAGACTTATGTATAATGCACTCAAAAACTTGATAAGCTAACTTCAAATGTTCACACCTATAAGGATAAATTTCATGGATATCCAATCACTTTGGGATAGTTTAAAGAGTTCATAACCTTTCCTTAAGTAGGATTTGTTCATAGATTTAATGTCTAAATTTTATGAACAATCCTTAAGGACCAAAACCACCTAAACCCTTGGTTTTAACCCAATTGGAAAAAAATGAGTGAAGATGCATTTATGAGGGATATTTTGGCCTATAAATGTTTTTTTTAATTTTGGATAACTCTCTCATGACCCTCCTCATCTAGTTGGTTTGTACCCTATTTGTACAACTAGGGTGAAAAAGGGTTTCTTGTAGGGTTTTGTGTGTTTTATAGGTGCAAAGGAGTTTTTAAGAATGAGATCAATTGGAGAGGGTTAATTATGACCTATTATAACTCTCCATGTTAATTTATCATATAAAATTGGCATGGAAACACTTTATATAACTCATTCACTTCAGGTAATCTATGGTAAATAGTGAAAATGAAGAATGACTACCAAGTGAGAGGATGATAAGTCAAAGTGGGGATAATTTTAAGGTATAAATCATGGAATGAAAGGCATAAATACTATATATAGGTTTCATATCACCTCTTCCTTGGATTTTGTTTGGAAACTGAATTCTATATTGATGATAAATGTGAAGGCATGCCTATAAGGCTAGTAATGGTGACTATAGATGGTGAAAACAAGTGTCCATAAGAAGGATATGAGTTAGGGACACATATGATTAATATTATGGCATGTTTTTAACCCATATTCTATATTGAATATGTGGCATCTCTTCCTAGTCTAGTTTTGAATAGTCAAAATATGCGTAATCATGAAGGTAGTTTTAAGGAGGTAGCTGAAAAGACCCTACACCAATTTTGGGGAGTTTAATGCTTTTGATGGACACTTGTCAAAGATGAAATTTCATGGTATATTTAATTCTCAATTATTCTTTAAATTTAACTCTCTCTCTTATTTTGACACTTTTTTTTGACCTTTGAGATTCATTCTTCTCACTCCTCTCACACATTATATAAATGCAAGCCATTTTGGCTCTTGTAATAGAATTCCACACTTGATATGGTGAAGCCATGTAGGTTTGATATTGTAATTTTCATTTGAAATAATATATTCAATTTATTTTTGATTTCATAAACTATATTTTATAAGTATGTGAAGTTATGTATAGTGAAAATTCAAGTGATTGATATATATCCTTGCTTTCTCTCAATCCTTCCACTCTAGTAGGTCATCTAAAGTGTTTTCAAGTGTATGGGAATATTTTAAAGTATAGAATTATACTTAGTGTCTAAAAATGATCTATGGTTCACTTATCTTGAGTAGTCTCATGCATATCACCTCCATGTTTGAAATGTTATTGTTAGAGCAATTCAAGATTTTAAGACTAGTATTATAGGTCATGGTTAATAGTGAAATAGTAAGGTATCATAGTGGAGATATTTATAGTGTATCACCACCTTATATTATATAAATTTTATGTATACTTATATATATTTTCACATAATCAATCTGACAGTGTAGGTGAGAAGCACTTGAGGATCAATCTAGGGAGCTAGCCCTTAGACTAGAGGTCTACCTCTAATATAGGCAACCCATAGGCCTAGAGGTATTCTAATGTTTCCCAAATATTATATTAGGCTTGAACAACATCTTTTAGGGTGAAATATTTAGTGACAATATTTATGTCTTGCCTAGTGGGACCATTATCCTAAAGACAACTTGTCAAGGTGAATTTTGGTCTTGACAATATCACAATTGTATAGGGTGTTCTACTTAGCATTTGGTGATTCCATTTAATGTAATATCTAGTTGTAGACAATTTTTTGTCATATATTTATGTTAATACTTCATGGTCCTTAATAGGTCATCTTATAGTAGAGTATCCATTCCCATAAACTCACCTCTTCAACTTGAACTTCCTCTTGAGGTTCAACATCCTTAACCTATCTTGACCTTTGAAGAATAAAAGGACTTTGAAAGATAAGAAGATAAAGAGAGTGAAGAGGAAATTGAAGAGAACATGGATAGGTATCATGCCTTCCTAGCCTTTAACATTAAAAATCCTATACATCTCAATGCTTATGATGATATACTCCCTAATTACCAAAAGTGTTCCCACATTCAATGGTAAAGGTCATGTCACTCCTAATGAACATGTTAGGGATATATCAAACTTTTGTAGTTTTCACAATGTCACCAATGTCAATATTTCCATTAAAATCTTTACCATTTCCCTTGGAGGGAAATAAATTTATTCGTATAATACTTTTCCCATAGGTTGTATCACCACTTGGGATGATTTTGGAGAACTATTTAAATCAAGGTTTAAAGACAAGAGTGATCACACATCACTCATCCACTAGCTTAATGTGATTCAAAGATCCCCTAAGGATAAAATGCATGATTTTAATTATAGATTAAAAATGACTTGGCATATTTTGACTCCTCCCATGATACCACCTATAATATTTGTGCTTCCTAAATATATAAGGGATATTGGTACTGACATAGCCATAATATTGCAGTCCATGGGTGGTTACACCTTACCTGAAGCATATGACCTTGCCATTAGAGTTGAAAATGGAATAATATAAGTTTGGAAGTTTCATCCAAAATTTTCCATGCCTCTATTATCAAATAATTCTATTTATTTTCCAAGTGTTTCCCAAATTCCAAATTCCAATATCAAGCCTAGAACTGCTCCTAAGAAGGCATAAGATACTATTGATTGCTAGGAAACATCTAATGATTTTGAGGCTTAACTTAGGAAAATAAATCTATAGTATGGTGTGAATCAAAACCCATACCCCTATCTTCAATAATTATATAGGTTCCCACCTTATTAATATGGTTAGGGTAGAGGTCAAGGTTAATTAAATTCAAAAGGCCTGCCAATGTATACAATCCAGCTTCCACCACCAATATAAGAGAAATGATACTAGTGCATAGCAATTTGGTACAAGGGGAGAAATAAAAATAAGGTTATTTCATGGATGAAAATTATTTTGGATATAAACCTTTGGTTTCTCAAGGAGGATTCACTCCTCAACTATCAACTAAAGATGAAGTTATTATGCAAACAAATGAAGGATGACAACCTCAAAGGGTGAGTTTCATTAACTTTCTAGTTGAAGATACGTATGTCCTCAATCAGAATGGTTTAATTACATATAATACTAGATCAAATATTAAGGCTTTTAGATATGCCCATGGTGTTCTTATAATTTCAAGTAGTCCTCATATAAGGCAGCAAGGTGTGATTGTAAGTATGGTAGTCTTTATAACTCCTACACCTACTTCAAATTAAAATGTTAGAAGGAATAATCAAGGTGTTCTAATTTATCAAGATCCAAATGCTTCATTTCCTTCAAAAACACAATAAAATTTAAATAATCATGCTCTAAACATTGTTTATTCATTGAAAAGTGCTAAGGCATCTTTGTCTCTTTGGGATGTGTTTCACATGCCTAGCTAAAAGGAGATTTTACAATAGTAGCTATCTCAAATTCATGTTATCCCTCAACCATAAATTCATGTTGATTTTGATCTCACCAATGTTCCTAATCCCATTTTTGAGCCCTATTCCAAATATTAAAATCCTCTAACCTTCTAACACACTCTCATTATGGGAGATAAACTTGTTCACAACTATATAGTGGATAGTGGGGTTAGTACTTCAGTGGTGCCCAAGGTTTTAGCTAATAATTTCAGCCTAAAATATAAACCATATAGTAAAGGGGTGATAAAAATTGATGGGACACCTGCTAAGTTAGTAGGAATGGTCAAAGGATTGAGAGTTTTTCTTCATGATTATCTTAGCATCTCCATCCTTCAAGATAAATTAGAATATGGCCTTTGCAGGAGTTTTGGCATGTGTGGAAGGATTAATAGTGACCCTTTAGGTCCTATCAACTTAGTTCCATTCTTGATAAACTTTGAAAAGCTTAAAAATGGTATAAAACTATTTTTATTCTCCATCATTCTCTTTTTTAAGCAAGAATGGTCAATTGATATTTGCATGGTATAGCTAGGAGGAGATGAGTCAGGGTAAATTCTTATAAGGGATGATAGTATTCTTCATCTAATTATAATTCATGGTGATAGTCAAAATATTGGTTGCTTTTGATTTATGAACCATTTTTTAGAGTGTTAGTGATTCATTTGTGCATATACATCCCCATACCCTTCAATTTTATCCTCTATTTAGATTGATCAATACAAAATAGTTATTGTAGGTGATTATGAGGAGTGTTATCATCCTTCTCACATGGTTTTTTTTTTTTTTCAAATGTGATGTAAAGGAGTTGACATGATCACTCTCATCTTGATAAGAAGACTTCATTAGCATTCTGTAGACAATATTTTCAATTCTTGTACAATTATTTTCATGGAAATGGATTCAAGATAGAGATAAAATGTCATATATAACCTCTCACAATAATGGATATCAGTTACCCTTCATTGAATTCATTTTCTTAAGGTTTCCTTATGAGATACAATTCTTAAAGGTTACACACAAATAATTTTTCTTGAGATTTCCTATGACTAACACCTCGCACAGTCATAGTGATGTGATGAAGTGATTTCAAGGTGCTGATAAGTCTCATAAAGTTTGAATAAACATGATTGGACCTTCTAAATGGTTTTAATATCAGTTGTGAGAACCCAACTTGATACATTACCTTTTATCCTACATATAAACCTACTGGTAGTTTCCAACATGGTCTGAGTGAAAGCTACATGGCTCTAAGGGAGTTGGAGTATAAGTTTTTGAGCTTGTTTGAAACCTTCATTAACATTTGAGAACATTTAGAGTGACATATTAATAATTTTAGAGTCCTAAGGTGGCAGGTAGACTTGAATCCTATGCCCAGAAATTGATATAAAGTGTTTTAGGGACATATTACCTTAATATTTTTGAAATAGGGATTCTACCTTATAATTAGTCTTCTCACATTATAATGTCTTGAGCTTTACATAAGCCTAGTGGTTTACACCATGTATCTTAAGGAAGGATTAATGGGAATTAAGAAGTTAATATAGCTAGGCCACCACCTTAAGTAATTCCTCACTATGTATTGTCAGTATAGTCTATAGTATTTTAAGCTCAAATGACCTTTCAATTCTACATGACACAATAGAAGTATAACCTGCAAGAAAAGTGACTTGGTTTAGATAATAAATGACCTAATGACCCTTAAAATATAGTATTCCATGAAATAAAATGTCTTATTTATTTAACACCACCTACAGGGTTTCATTTTCACTTAAAAGGTCCACATATAGTCTGACTATAGACACCTACAGATTGATGATGAGAAGTTATAAGTTGAAAACCCTACAAACATATAAATTTTACAAAGTGAAAGTTATCCAATGGTCTCATAAGTATCTTGGAGTGTGAAATATGAGGTTTAAGGGTTGAAAGTCACCTATAAGGGTCTTTATGGTATAAGTATTATTACTTACAATTTGTTGTATAGTGGAGAGACCAACTCAAGCTAGTGTTAATAGAAAGGATAGTGAACACAATCCCTAATGCATGACATGAGGTAATTTTAAATAATTTGGATACAACCTTGATGAATTCAAGGTGAAAATAATCATGAGATACAAGGTCTAGCATGGAAGACACCTACAATCATTTCCCTTTTCTGAGTAACATAGTCTACTACAATGGGCAAACTAAGCCTAGTGAAATATAGATGCATATTGATAAAGTTAGAAAAATTTGGGATGGTAAATATGACTAAGACAAATCTCATAGTAGTGATTACAAAGTTCAAAGTTCAACCTATAACCATGTTCATAGTTCATTCATAGCCAGGTCTTATGTGCAGTTCTGATAAGTTTGAATGTTTGAAGGTGATAGGGAATATTATTCATTTAATGATTATGTCCATAATTGGATTTATCATGAAAAAATATAAAGGATTCCCTAAATTCCTAAGAAATCACTTAGATGTGGTTATAGGCCATGAACACAATCAATCATGTTAGGCTTAAGACTAGACCTAAAGTCCTAATGGGGTCTAAATCCACTTCTAAGGCAAGATCAAATATCCAATCCATTTTATGATATCCAATTATAGTTATAAGGTTATTTTAAACCATTGGCTTATAGGGGAATTACATAGGTTGGTCAAATTTGGCCTATTTCACCTCAAACTTGTCTAGAATTCACTCAAGAACTTGACAAACCAACTTCAAGCATTCAAACATGTATGGATACATTACATGGAGACCAAATAACTTTTAAATAGTTCAAGGAGCTCATAAACTTTCCTTCAGTAGGATTTTTTCATAGATTGAATGTCTAATTTTATGAACAATCCCTAAGGACCAAAACCTCCTAAAACCCTCCTAAATCCTTAGTTTTGACCTGATTGGAAATAAATTAATGAATATTCATTTATTATGGATATTTTTACCTATAAATGGTTTTATAATTTTGTATAACTCTCTCATTCCCCTCCCCATCCAGTTGGTTTGTACCCTATTTGTACAGATAGGGTGAAAATAGTGTTTCTTTTAGGATTTTATGTGTTTTTAAGGTGTAAAGGAGTTTTAAAGAATGAGATCCATTAGATAGGGTAAATTGGGACATATTATAACAATACATTTTAATTTATCACATAAAATTGGCATGAAAACACCTCTTATAACTCATTCACTTCAAGCAGTCTATGGTAGATAGTGAAAATGAAGAATCACTGCCAAGTGAGAGAATGATAAATCTAGGTGGGGATCATTTTAAGGTCTAAATCATGGAAATAAATTCATAAAGACTCCAAAAAAAATTAATATCACCTCTTCCTCATATTTTGTTGCAAAAATAAAGGCCATATTGATGATAAATGTGAAGATAGACCTATAAGCTAGTGATAGTGACTGCAAATGGTGAGAACAAGTGTCTAGATGAAGGCTATAATCTAGGCACACATATTATGACTATTATCACATGTTTATAACCCCACATTAATATTTAATATGTTTCATCTCTTCATATTCTAGTTTTGAATAGTCAAAATATGCCTAATCTTGAAGGCATTTTCAAGAAGGTAATTGAAGAGACCCTACACCAATTTTAGGGAGTTTGATTATTCTAATAGACACTTGTCCAAGAATACCTTTCATTATTTGTTTCATACTCCATTATCCTAAAAATTTAATTATCTCTCTTAGCTTGGCACTTATTCTTATGACCTTTGAACTTCATTCTTCTCTCTCCTCTCACACATTCTATAAATATAAACCATTTTGGCTCTTGTAATAGAATTCCACACCTGGTATGGTGAAGCCCTACTAGTTTGATATTTTAATTTGACTTTGAAATAATATATTAAATCTATTTTTGAGTTCAAAAACTATCTTTTCTAAGTATGCGAAGTGATTTATAGATAAAATTCAAGTGATTGATATATATCCTTGCTTTCTCTCAATCCTTCCATGTTTGATGAAAGTTGTTTCTAATCTATCAAGTCACAAGAAGTGTTGTAAATTTTATGGGTCTATTTTCAAGTGTAGAATTAGCCTTAGTGTCTACAAATTATCTCTGGTTAACTTACCTTGATTAGTCTCATACATATCACCTCCATGTTTGAAATATTAATGTTAGAGCAATTTAGGATTCCAAGACTAGTGTTGTAGGTCATGCTTCTTAGTGAAAGATTATGGTAGCATAGTGAAACAACCCCAAAAAAAAAATTGCATATCAAAGTACAAAATGGATGCATAATGGACCCAAACCTCACTTGATGATGCAAGAGATACACACTTAGTGTACCCACATACACACAAATAAAAAGGTTAATCTTAACCTTTCTAATTCATTAATGATCATAAGGCATGACATGGTACCTAATAGAATATTATCCCAATTGGAAATCAGGCATAATTTCCCATAACATAAACACACATAGAAACTCACTATCTATAAAAGTACATGTAGTTTATGCTAAAGCTCAAGAGCATATAATAAGAATAACATAACTCATAGAAGGATTTCAATCAATTCGTAAGCAAGATTTCTATAGTCCAAATACATGAATGAAGCTACAATCATGCCTTATTTCTTCCTCTAATAGGTAATAATATAGTGTTGGTCAATCCTCAAATCATTATAATCGATTCTAAATTGGTAAATAGCTAATATGATAGACTATAAATGATGGGAAGAGGAATTAATATATCTCAATTACCTAGCAACCTACACAGACACACACATGTATATGTATGTGTATATGTATAAAATACCTAACATTGATTATACTATCAAATAATGTTTAAGGTAGAGAAAACATGTTAGATTGATGAATTTACAAACTTGCATTAGCATTTTAGTAAATTCTATAATCAAGAATTTAGTGTGAATGATTAAATTTTTATAACATTAGTCTCATATTCTACCTAATTAATTCTTATGTGAATCAACTCACTAGGTTATGCCAATGAGGAGTAACATGCTCCTCTTATTCCCAATATAAATATCTCATTTGAGCATGCAATGGTTCCAAACAAACCATTTTTTTTAGGCATATTAGTACCAAAGTGTACACACATACTAGCCTCATATCCATGGCATTTCTTATCGATGAGAAAAATCTTGCCAATATGAGGGAAAGTTAATATTTATATCCATCATACAAAAATGATATCTACATATACAATTTTAGTCACTTCATTTATATATAAATATAATCAAGGAAAAGTATCAATAACCTTATATTTACTTCACATTGTAAGTGATCTAAAATTTGCCTTCACTATCTAACTAGAAATTTGTTCCCAAAATTACAATGTACAACATCTTATTTACCATTTACAAGTTTGAGTACCAAAGGGATCTCTATACTCTATGCATAATTGAAGACCAATTATGGGTAGTTTAATATTATTATGTTAAATCAATAGAAATTCCAATGTATATAAAATAAAGTGAGTATAAGCATAGGGATAAAAAGACAATAATTAGATAGCTCACATTAGTTACCATTCAATTTAAGATTCTCATTTAGTAGTTATTTTAGCCAAAATACTCAAGCATGTCAAGATACCCAATTACATAAAATCCATTGCCTATGTAATCTCTAGATCAACATCTTCATGATGATTTAAATTAAGGAAGTATATATATGATTTTGATAAGATGACATAAGAAAACCTATATCACATGAAACATGTACAACATCACATACCATATATTCCATAGTATGAGTAATCAAGCAAGTCATTAACATAGCATCAGGTTGGTAATACATTAGCATGACATTAGTAATAGATAAACAACTATCAATCCAAAACTAAAATTAAAATATGTTTAAGCATAACATAAGTAACCCTTCTCCTAAACCATCACTAATCAAATTTACCATGGTAATTCATATCATAAGATCATGTTGAAGTTATATAAGATGGTACAATGAAAATATTCTCATACTAGTATGTCCAACCAAATTACCAATTATAAACACAAGAAACATTATCTATGAAGTGATATAATAAAGAATCAATAATAATAATAATATGGTGTGACACTATAACATTAGTAAGGAATATCTGGTTAAAAACCAAGGTAATACCCAAGTACATCCAAGAGTGAATTCAGAACTATGTGTAAGCTCCAACAAATTACATCCTAATCAAAAACATGAGCTTAAAATTCTTAATTAGGAAGGGTACCTAAACATACACAAGGTTAGCATGCCAAGAGCCAAATTTAACCAATCTAAAATTTAATGGAAATAATTATATCTGTAACCACTAGTATTGCTACTTGAAAGTAACATACATCTAAAATAGAAAGGAGATAAACAATATGAAAATAACATTGTAGAATACATCATACCTATCCACAAATGCATCCCAAAATGGAACAAAAGGAAACAATCAAGACAAGCCCTCCCAACCAACCCTATGATCCCTCCATGAGGTTTCCCTAACCACCCCTAACCATCAGTTAGATGATGGTTTAAGCAAACAAGGTCAAGTAGGAATTTTTGAGTAAGTTGGGTACTAAACCAATAGACATTACCCCATAATAACATAGCACCAACACAAGGCACAATCACCACCTAGGGTACACTCCATACAGTCATAAGTAGACTATAAAACATCACATATAACTTACATTTACCTTTAAGCATGTCAAGGACTAATAAATAAACTCATCAAAGCATAGAAATCAAGTAACTTAGCCAAACATAGAAATTAAGGAATGCAACCAAACATAAAAATTAGGCAACTAGATAAGGGTTTCATCAACCAATAGAAACCATAATCTATTATAATTAGAATCATTCAAGGATTGAAATAAGAAACAATTAATGCTTAGGTAACATATTAACCCTAGGTCACCAACAAGTCCCTTAAATTGTAACAATTAAATATCCTAGTAAAAAATCAAGCAATGAAATGATCTAGATGCCAAAGACTGATATAGGAGATTTGGGGGATCATATTGAGGTCTCACAACCTCATAGGATCCCTGAACACTAAAAATTGACTCATAAGAATAAGTGGAGATAGCATGTCATTAAATGGTTTAATTAAATACAAATGAAACCTTCATTATAAGATAATGGTTACAACATGGCTTTGACCTTATTCTCAAGTCATAAAAAAATATAAAATACATAAATACCCATATTAAGGTATCACCCAGTTCACATATATTCATGTCTATAAAAACCTTGGTCGGGAAACTTCAATGAACGTCTATATACATACCATTTCATAATAGGGTGAAAAACTTATAGAAGCATAGTTAACCCATCCATTAATATGAGGACCTAGTCTATTTCTATTTAAAATAAAATTGGTAGTATCATATAAAATATTAAGCATTTAATTTTAAGGAGAATCCCCAATCAGGACCCAAGTGATTTTTTAAAACCAAAAGCATTATTATGAAAACCATGGTAATGGGGTCATGTTTGGGAGAATCACTTCAAGCTTCACTCCCTAAATGAACCCAGATCAATTATGAAACTCAGCCATATAAACCACGACACTTTTAAGCTATACATTTCAACTCAATTTTTACTATTTAAGTAATATCTCAATAACCAATTAATATTCTACCTTTAATATTTACACATACAGTTTGATTTAATTAAATCTATAATTATATTGATCGAGGAGCTTTTTCATGTTGATTTTGAACACAACCCAGTCACTATTCAAATTTGATTCATGGATCGAACCCCTATAACCACAATCATTTTAATAGGGTGGCACCCCATAGAAGCATACATAGGTCATGAGGGTGGAATTACATACCCTTAACGAATTGTTAAGCACATACGAGGTGAGAACCAGTAACTAGGCATATAAATATTTATGTAGAGGTCAAAAGAGATAACCAAGGCAATTTGATATGGCCACATCATGAAAATTATAGATATGAATAAAAACATGATTTATGAAAATAATAACATGATATGCATTGGGTACTACCAATCCCAATCACATGATGTAGAAGGGGGGTCAATGAATCACCAACATTCCAAAAACTATAATGTAGTATCAGGTTCTATAATATGGGGTCATGAATATATGTAGGAATGAAGATATACAACTCATAATCAATAACTTATTCACCAAGTTTAGCTATATATAAGTGAAACCAAAATAAGAATAGCCTAGATTTTACACATTGACTCCTATATAGCTAGTTTATAAGCATAAAGGAATCATGGTTAATAACATTTTCATCTCAAAACATAATTGTTTGTGGTCAACCCAACTTACTTAACCAAGTGTCTTCTTTCTTCTCTTTTCATCTAATTTTACTTCTCCCTACTCTTTCCATTTTCTCTCCAAATGCATTGCCTACTCCCCTATATCTACACCCTCTTTTCACATCTTTTCCTTTACTGCTCTATATTTTTCCTCCCAAATGTTTTCATTCTCCCCTTTGTTGCATTATTTTCTTCCCTATGCTTCCCAACACATTTTCTCTTCCTATCCTCTGTATCCTTCTCATGCCCTACATTCTCCTTTTCTTTTGACTAGGTTCATTTCCTCCTTATTATCTATGCCATCCCCACTCCTTTACTCTTCCCACCATCTCTTCATTACCTACCTCCCATCCTCTTATTAAGCATGTGTCCTCTTTCTCCTTACACCACTAGTCTACATTCCCACACTGTGCTAACATGGCTCCTATTTAATGGGCAAGTCTATTTCAATGTGTGTGTGTGTGTGTGTGTGTGTGTGTGTGTGTGTGTGTGTGTGTGTGTGTGTGTGTGTGTGTGTGTGTGTGTGTGTGTGTGTGTGTGTGTGTGTGTGTGTGTGTGTGTGTGTGTAATTAAATATATATGAATATATATCTAGTTATATATAGATAATTATATATATATGCATATATAAATATTAGACCAATACATGGTAGTGAGCAATGGGACAGGAGGGTGCCACATCCTCATGGTTCAAAACCAAAAACCATCAGGTATAAAATAATGCATGCACAATAATGAGCACATGATAATCAAAGGATGAATCAAAAAATGAACTCTACCATTTACAAATTGATGATATCAAAAGGCAAAATTTTCATTTTATGTAGAGCAACAAGGCTAATTTCTACATAATACTAGAAAGGATGACATAACAAAGAGGGATAGACATAACTGACTAGACCAAGTTCAAGTCCTAAACTCACACATAACACAATAGTATAAAAACATGACACCAAAAAAGATTACCAAGTTACCTATTAGAATTCATCTAACTACTTAGAACTACTCCTGCTACCCCAAAGCTAACACTAACATCCAACCTAGTTCATGGTCTGCACCTATAACCATCAAGTATACCCATCAATAGTATCTAGTCCAAAAATCACTTAAAATGATAAAATAGTAATGAACTAAAAAAAACATAAAATACATCATTAATCCATACATCAAGTGTATAATTATAAATGTGATAAATGTATCAACCCAAAAACAATATCATAGCATCTAAATCCAATAACATAAACTAGATAAATAAGTGAAGTAATAGTGATACACATGATAAATCAATCATATAAGCAATCATGTCAAGGTACATAAGGGCAAGTTCATAACATCCTCCCACTCTTAGAGAGGATCCATCCTAGTGACTATATCACCAACCGAGAACCCAACTATCCATAGAAACATGATCACTCTTTTATACAAAGTTTCATCTACTCAATCATAACATTATTTTGAAAATAATAAATTGCATAATAGTAAAGTAAGAGAATGTACTACACCATCTAGGTAAGATGCAATTTTTAACTCTATCATAATTCATAATTCATAATTACAACCATGTAATTCCTTAATCCAAGTCATATGAAAAATCATAATGACTCACTTGCCATCTTAAGACACTAGAAGAATAATAAAGAGTTGTCCCAAGTCATATAACAATAATTCTCAATCACATACCTTAATCTAGTTATAATTCCATGTTTATGATGTATAGGTCATTTATTAATAACCAAAAATATATAGTTATAGCCTTTGTAAAGGTCTAATAGTGCCAAATCAGCTCTATTTATCACAAATATCAATGGTATACCATGTTTTATCATAGTTCTAAGAAAACTATAAAATTCAGCCACCCATATAGCCATGACTTTCTAGGTTAAAACAACCATACCAACGATGGGAATGAAATTTCACAACTCAATAAAGGCCAACAAAAGCCCCCATTACCTTCTAGGCACATTTCTAATGGTTGAAAGCTTACCAAGGATAGTCAAATTTTAATAATTTTCTACCATATAGATCGAACACTTGTTATAAACCCCAACACTAGGAGGACATCCCTCTCATCAAGAGGAGAACATACCATATAAATGGTAAATTTTACAACTATAGATGCAATTTGTACAATCCACCAAGATTTTTAAGCATAAATCTAAACCTAAAATAGTGTTTGTACTAACACACATTATGCCTTACACATAAATTAACCAGCATTCATCATAAAATACTACTATAAGATAGTAACCCATTTTGAATGGTTACTTCCAAATTAATAAAATCCATTCAAGGGATAATATAGCATCCCACACTATTTGCACTAAACAATAGGAAAAACTAATCTAGATCATACATGTTACCCCAAAGGTTTACTGCATGCTCTCTAAACACTTACGAGCTCACACGATGGTTACAAGAATCACAGTTCCACCATCATACTACACTTACCTCATGGTATTAAAAGATAAGAAAGAAAAAGACATGGGTACCCAAAATAACAAAATCTACCTAATTAGGACTTATAGTGTTCATTCTAAACACAAAATTAGCATACACTCTAGCCATGCATAAAATAATACAAAAATATATTCATACCAAAATATATATGTATACAATATGTATATCAAGAAAAAACTCAATCATAGCATGTCTACATGCACATGCTTGCACATTCATGCATTTTAACAAGTGGACCCTTGTTGATTTATATCCATGTCCTCAATGTAGAACCAGTTGGTGTTTCACAAGGCTTACATAAATAGATTCCACATAGGTTTTTTCCCAACAACTTCTAAGATGTGGCTAAAGACCACTAGACCATAGACTAACCATTATGTAGAAAGCTCCCATGGCCAATACATGGCTCTCATGGTGCACACTCTAAATGAATCAAGTGGCTACCTTATGCAAAGGGGTGGAGTGGATTTTTAGTCTATGAAAGACTCCACTCCCTATCCCATATTTGGTCAAAATCATTATGAAAATAATTTCCTTTTACCCTCAAACTCATACTTACATTAATGTTCAAAACTATAACAATGATGCGGGGAAACAAAGTACATCACAACACTATACATTGGTATCCTAAACAAGAGGTTTATCTTCCAAAAATGAAATTACAAAACACAACTTCTTAACTTCATAATTTATAATTTCATGACCCATGGTCACACACACACACACACACACACACACACACACACACACACACACACACACACACACACACACACACACACACACATATACAACATAACTAGAATACTAAGATAGCTAACTAGATAGCAAAAAAAATCACACATTTATAGTTCATCAACACAATAATCATAAGTATAACACAACAAGAACACCTAGACAACTAACTAGATAATACAAAAAATTTCACATATTACATGTGGTTAAACACTTTCACACTTACAAGGTTTACATAATAACATATTTATAACATAACAATGTACATAAGTAAATGAGCAGTGAAAGGTTATAAACAATTGGGAATGGGTAACTTTGCCAAGGTATTTTTTTCCACATTACAATAGTCAATCACATAGGAATATTTAGCATAAGGGTTTATGAACCTACATTAGTCCACCCAATGTGTAAATGTCATGAAAAATACATCAAATACCCATCAATGGTATCATATAGTCAATCTTAAAAATATTAACTTTCTTATGCAAGTCAATCACACTCACCCCATCAGGTCCTCCAAGCTTGATCTACACCTTTAGTCCTCCCAAGACAAGATAGTTCAACCTCATCAGGTAGCTTACTCATGCAAGCAATCAATGAACATCCAAATATCATTTTAAAATTCCATCAATAATCTTATATCATGATTCAATGGATTGAATAAATCCCACATGTCAAAGGTCAAATGGAGATGCATTTTTTATGCAACATCAATTGGGGAAAGGGTGAGGTTATCAAAATCATAAGGAGATTACAATATCACTATTGTGGGAGTCATAATTCCCAAATTATCAAGTTTAATTATAACTTACAATAAACATCCTCATCAATGTAGGACATATCCAATGTCTCAATAGACATCCTCATAAGTAACAAGATGAAATCAAGTCTGAATAGACATCCCCATGGGTGTATAACACAGCCAAGATCAATCAACACACACATGAAATCATGCATATCCATGAATAAAACATATGTCATAGATGTAAAATTGATCCATGATCGCAATAAATATGCAAAAACTAGTTAGCTTCAGCCCTTTAGGAGTTACAAAGTTGATTTCTTCACCAACTTAACCCAAAATAGGCTAACAAAACTAAGACTAACTTAGTTGAATGCATAAGTTTTCAGCTCTACATAAGTTTTCCTATTTTTAAGGGTGTATAAACATTACAACTCAGCTAACCAGGTAACAAAGTAGATAATAAAACCTTCTAGGTTCACTTAAAAGTCCAACATATTAGATGAACCAATGCCTCCTAGTCATTACTATCATAATAAAATTATGGTATTGTTACCCCCAATCATGTATAATGACACCTAGGCCAAGACAAAATCTATGGTTATTCACTATAATTATTACCATAATGTCATTGTATTAAACTTTATACATGATAACTTGTTGTAACTAAAAAAAGAGGTGGGATAGCCTTTCTATCCACAAACAACCTTCCCCATGGAGATGTGTACACTCCAATAAAACCATCCATAGCATGATCACTATCTAACACACCCATGTAAGTTCATAGGTTACCAACAGTTTAGGGAAATTCCTTTCATGAGTGGAAAGTTCAAACTTTGCTAATTTACTCAAAAAATTTAGTCATTTTTGCACCTTATCATGCGTTACAGGTTTAGTTTGAATCCACCATCCTCCCTAAGTCATAATTTTTTTAGTTTCTAAGGAATACTCACCCATACAAGTTGACCATAGAGACTTAGGCATCATTCCCCTACTTTTAAGAGTGATGCTTGTGTCACCTATCTCCCTTTGACCTACCCATACAAGTCAATGATTAATAGGTGAGACTCACCCTGATGCAATTGGATTTGGGAAGTGTTAACCCAAACCAAGGATAGGGGGAAATAACCACTGACATAAGAGAAAATATAGATTCCTTAGAATCATTCCTTTCAAACAATACATAGAACATTACAATAGCAAGTAAAATAATACATCTTAACCTTCAACCTGAAGGCTAAGTGTCTTTGGAATTATTTCTCAATTCCACTTGATTGGGAAAACTCAATGGTCACCATGTAGCAATTCTAAAAAACCCAAAGTTCCCTAGAGTAGAAATAGTACTCTAATACCAGATGAAACAACCCCAAATATTTTTTTTGAAGTTGCATATCAAAGTACACAATGGATACATAATGGACCCAAATCTCACTTGTTGATGCAAGTGATACACACTTATTGTGCCCATATATTCATAAATAAAAAGGTTAATATTAACCTTTATGAGTCATTAATGATCACAATAAGGCATGACATGGTATCTAATAGAACATTGCCCCAACTGGTAATAAGGCATAATTTTTTGCAATATAAACAAACATAGCAACCTGCTATCTAGAAGAGTGCATGAAATTTATGCTAAATCTCAAGAGCCTACAATAGGAATAACATACCTCATAAAAGGATTTCAATCAATTCGTAAGCAAGCTTGCCATAGTCCAAATACATAAGCAAAACTACCATCATGTCTTATTTCATCCTCCAATAGGTAATAATATAGTGGCAGCCAATCCTCAAATCATTATAATCAATTCTAAATTGGAAAATAGCCAATATGATAGACTAAAAATGATGGGAAGAGGAATTAATACACCTCATTTACCTAAAATATAGCATGTGTGTGCATGTATGTATATATATATGTATATATATACATATACATATATATATATATACATATATTTATATACATATATATATATATACATATATATATATATGTATATATATGTATGTATATATATGTATATATATGTATGTATGTATATATGTATATATGTATGTATATGTATGTATAAAACCCCTAACATTGATTATCTTATCAACTAATGTTTAAGGTATCAAAAACATGTTAGACTGATGAATTTACACACTCACATTAGAATTTTAGCCAATTCTATAATCAATAATTTAGTGTGCATGATTAACTTTTATAACATTAGTCTCAAATTCTACCTAAGTAACTCTTAAGTGAATCAACTCACTTCATGCAATACCTTACTAGGTTATGTCAATGAGAAGGAGTAACATGCTCCTCCTATGCCCAATATAAATATCTTGTTTGAGCATGCAATGGTTCTAAATAAACTAATTTGTCAAGGCATACCAGTACCAAAGTGTATACACATACCAACCTCATATCCATGGCATTGCCTATCGATGAGAAAAATATTGCCAATATGAGGGAAAGTTAATATTTATATCCATCATACAAAAATGATATCTACATATAAAATTTTAGTCACTTCATTTATATAAACATATAATCAAGGAAAAGTATCAATAACATTATATTTATTTCACATTATAAGGGATCTAAAATTTTCCTTCACTATCCAACTAACAATTTGTTCCCAAAATTACAATGTACAATATCTCATTTGCCACTTACAAGTTTGAGTACCCAAGGGATCTCTATACTCTATGCACAATCGAAGACCAATTATAGGTAGTTCAATATTATTATGTTAGATCAATATCAATTCCAACATATATAAATAGAGTGTAATCATAGGTATACAAAGACAATAATTAGATAGTTCACATAGTTACCATTGAATTTAAGATTACCACTTACTAGTGACTTTATTCAAAATACTCAAGCATGTCAAGACACCCACTTACATAGAATCCATTGCCTATGCAATCTCTAGATCAACATCTTTGTGATGATTTAAATTAAGGAAGTATATATAGATTTTTGATAAGACAACATAAGAAAATCAATGTCAAATGAAGCATGTACAACATCACATACCATATATTCCATAATATGAATAATCAAACAAGTCACCAACATAGCATAAGAGTTGTTAATCCATTATCATGGCATTAGCAATGAATAAATAACTATCAATCCAAAACTAAAACTCAAGTATGCTTAAGCATAACATAAGTAACTCTTCACCTAAACCATCACTAATAAAATTTACCATGGTAATTCATATCATAGGATTATGTTGAAGTTCTATAAGATGGTACAATGAAAACATACCCATACTAGTGTGTATAACCAAATTACTGGTTATAACCATAGGAAATATTAAATATGAAGTGACATAATAAAGAATTAATAATAATAATATGGTGTGACACTATAGCATTAGTAAGGAATATCTGGCTAACAAACCAGGGTAAAACCCAAGTACATCCAAGAGTGAATTTAGAACTATGTTGAAGCTCCAACAAATTACATCCTCATCAGTACATGAGCTTGAACTTATTAATTCCAAAGGGTTTTTAACCATACACAAGGTTAGCATGCTAAAAGCCAAATGTAACCAATCTAAAATTAAATGAAAATAATTATAACTATAATCACTAGTCATGCTAGTTGAAATTAACATACATCTAAACTAGTAAGGAGATAAATAATATGAAAATAAAGATATATAATACATCATACCTATCTGCAAAGTCATCCAAGTATGGAATAGAAATAAAAAATCAAGATAAGCCCTCTAAACTAGCCCTATGAGCCCTCCATGAGGTGGCCCTAACCACCCCTAACCATCAGCTAGATGATGGTTTTGGCAAACAAGGTTAAGTAGGAAGTTCTAAGCAAGTTAGGTACTAAACCAATAGACATCACCCCATAATAAATTAGCACCAACACAATTCATAGTCACCACCCAGGGTACACTCCATACAATCATAAGCATAATAAAATCCATCACATATAACTTATAGTTACCTTTAAGCAAGTCAAGGACTAACAAATAAACTCAACAAAGCAAGAAAATCAAGTAACTTAGCCAAATATATAAATCAGGTAATGCAACCAAACATAATCAAGCAACTAGATAAGGGTTCCATCAACCAATCAAAACCATAATCAATTAGAATTAGAATCAATTCAAGGATTAAAATAGGCAATAATTAATTATCATGCAACACATTAACCCTAGGTTACCAACAATGCCAACAAGTCCCATCAATGGTAACAATTAAACATCCCAGTAAGCAGTCAAGTAATAAAACGATCTAAATGCCAAAGACTGATATGGGAGATTCTAGGGATCATATTGTGGTCTCACAACCTCATATGATCCCCAAACACTACAAATCAGGTCATAATAATAAGTGAAGATAGTATGCTATTTTATGGTTTAATTAAAAACAACTAGAACCTTCATTATAAGATAATGGTTATAATAGGGATTTATCCTTATTCTCAAGTCATAATAAAATTTAAAATACATAAATACCCATATTAAGGTTTCACTGAATTCACATCTATTCATGCCTACAAAAACCTTGGTCAGGAAACTTCAATGAACATCTATATACATATCATTTCATAACATGGTCAACAACTTATAAAAGCATAGTTAACCCATCCATTAATATGAAGACCCAGCCTATTTATATTTAAAAGAAAACTAGGAGTATCATACAAAATCTTAAACATTTAATTTTAAGGAAAATCCCCAATTGGGTTCCAAGTGATTGTTTAAAACCAAAAGGGTTATTATGAAAACCATGGTAATGGGGTCATGTCAAGGAGAATCAATTCAAGCTTCACTCCCCAAATGAACCTGAATCTATTATGAAACACAACCATATAGACCTTGGTGATTTTAAGCTATATATTTCAACCCAATTTTACCTTTTAAGGAATATATCAACAACTAATTAATATTTTTCCCTTAATATTTAAACATATAGGTTGATTTAATTAAATCTAAAACTATATTGATTAAGGAGGAGATTTGTCTTGTTGATTTTAAACACAACCTAATCACTATTTAGATTTAATTCATGGATCGAACCCCCATATCCAAATTCATTATAATAGGGAAATAGCCCATAGAAGTATACATAGGTAATGAGGGTGGAATTACATACCCTCAACGAATCCTTAAGCACATACAAGGTGAGAACCTAGAACCAAGTGCATAAATATTTATGTAGAGGTTGATAGAGATAACTAGGGAAATTTGATATGGCCACATCATGGTAATTATAGATTTGAATAAAAAATAATTAATGAAAAAAATAACATGATATACATTGGGTACTACCAATCACAATCACATGACTTAGAATGGGGGTCAATGAATCAGAAACATTCCAAAAAATGTAATGTAGTAGTGGGCTCTATAATATGGGGTCATGACATAAATGCAGGAATGAATATATACAACTCATAATCAATAACTTATTCACCAAGTTTAGCTATATAAGTGAAACCAAAATAAGAATATCTAAGATTTTACACATTGAATCCTATATAGCCAATTTATAAGCATAAAGGAATCATGGTTAAAAAAAATTTCATCCTAAAACATAACTATATATGGTCAAACCAACTTGCCCAACCAAGTGTCTTCTCTCTTCTCTCTACGTCTTATTTTACTTCTCCTTGATCTTTCCATTTTCTCCTCAAATGCATCCCCTATTCCTTTATCTCTACACCCTCTTTCCACATCTTTTCCTTCATTGTTCTATCTTTTACCTCCCACACATTTTCATTCTCCCCTTTACTACATCATTTTCTTCCCTACATTTCCCAATGTGTTTTCTCTTCCTATCCTCGGTATCTTTCACATGCCATGTGTTCTCCTTTTCTTTTTATTGGGTTCATTTCCTCCTTCTTATGCATGCCACCCCCCAATCCTCTATTCTACCATCATCACTTCCTTACCTACCTCTCATCCTCTTTTTAATCATGTGTACTCTTTCTCCTTATGCTACTTTCTTATGTCCTCATGTCGTACTAACATGGATCCTATTTAATAGGAAAGTATATTGTAATATATAATTTTAACTATATATATAATTATATATATATATATATATATATATATATATATATATATATATATTCATATGTACCAATTTATATATATATATAAACATGTATATAATATATATAATTATATATATATATATATATATATATATATATATATATATATATATATATATATATATATATATATTCATATGTACCAATTTATCTATATTTAATTATATATATTATATACATGTTTATGTGTGTGTGTGTGTGTGTGTGTGTGTGTGTGTGTGTGTGTGTGTGTGTGTGTGTGTGTGTGTGTGTGTGTGTGTGTGTGTGTGTGTGTGTGTGTGTGTGTATTTACAAGTATATATTTATATATATACATATTTATACTGGCATATATATAATTATGCATGAATAAATATCAAACCAATACATGGTGGTGAGCAATGAGATAAGAGGGTACCACATCCTCATGGTTCAAAACCATAAACCATTAGGTATGAAAGAACACATGCACATCAATGAGCACATTATAATCAAAAGATTAGTCAAGACACAAACTCCACCATGTACAACTTCATAATATCAAAAGGTATAATTTTTTTTTGTGTAGATTAACAAGGCCAATTTATGTACAATACTAGAAAGGATGACATAATAAAGAGGAAAAACCATAACTGAATAGACCAAGTTTAAGTCCTAAACTCATGAATAACACAATAGTCTAAAAACATGACACCAAACAAGATTACCAATTTACCTATCATAATTCATTTGACTACTCAGAACTACTCCTTCTACCCCAAAGTTGACACTAGCATCTAGCCTAGCTCATGGTTTGCACCTATAACTACTGATTATACCCATCAATAGTATCTAGTCCAAAAATCACTTAACATGATAAAACATTAATGAACTAAAAAAAATTGCATCAAATACATCATTAATCCATACATCATCAAGTTCAGAATTATAAATGTGATAAACACATCAACCCACAACCAATATCATAGCATCTAAATCTAATAACATAAACTAGCTAAACAAGGAAGTGTAGTAATAGTAATACACATGTTAAACTAATCATATAAGTATTCATGTCAAGGTACATGATGGCTAGATCATAACACATAGTGGAGATATATAGTATATAACCCCATTAATGTATCTTACTTTCATGTCTACTTCTATCTCTTTTCATATAAGCAATCAGTTAGTGTAAGTGATAAACACTTAAGGATAAAACTATGGGACTAGCCCTTAGACCTAGAGATCTACCTCTACTATAGGTAACCCACAGGCCTATAGTAGGCTTGAACAACCTCCTCTAGGGTGAAAGATTTATTGACACCATTAACATATGTAAACTAGTCATATAGAGATTAGGAATGCCACATTTTTGTTCATAATGTCCTTTAGGCAATTGGTCTCCTTCCTTTATTTGAGGGATAAAACTTTGGCACTTGGTAGGAGAAATTTTAAGCTTCGTTAGATGAGTATGAGTGTAGCATATATATGTACATCCACATGTAAATGAGTGAAAGACTCATATTTTTTATGCAATGTTATTTCCTTTAAGGGTGAAAGGACTCTACTTATAAATTATAGTTCCAAATTCCTAGAGTGAAATGGTATACACTAAATAATCTAAGATATATCAATTTGAGGGTCTAAATGCTAGCTCATATGATTTACTTTTGAATCAAATAGTGTAATCTTGAAGGCATTTATCATCATGTTGTTTGAAATTTTGAAAATGTTCTAGTGTAAGTTTTAGTACCTTGTGGATGTTAAAATTGATAAAGATTGCATAAAATGTTTAAATAACCCTTTTATAGGCTATAGAATCAATTTAGAGACTCGTTTATAGTGGTCATATTTAAAAATTTTAGTAATAAATTTTCATATTTTTCCCATAGGACAAAATAATGTACATAAATAATCATGTGGTCAAATGGGTCTTTATATGTTGCAAAGAGAGAAATGTGATAGCTCAAAACCTAGTGGATAAGTATATTCAAGTATACATTATGAAAGAGTTTTATTATTAAATGAGGTAACATTTTAATTATCATTATGTAAATCCACTTGCATTTGCATTATATAAACCTATTTTTGAATATCCTCAATAGTGGTTATCATAGACATAATATGATCTATGATAATGTTGGTGTTTGACACAGGTTTTATCATTGGTTATAAACCACTACCTCTTTTGAATATAGGAATATGAGTGTCATCATACTCATGGATAATAAGTATGAGTTTAACATCATTACATTTGGGATATTTTGGCAATGCTAATGGATCTTTGAATTTTGGTACCCTTGGTGTATTATTGGAAGAAATTGTAAAGTCTTTAGATTTTGATTAATGCTCCTTTTGTAAAGGTATAGTAAGTGAAGCTTGAGGAAGCATTGGTAAAGGAACCTCCTTTGGTTGAGACATATTACTTCACATTAGTATATGTCTTTTATTTGGAAAATTAATATTATTTTTAAAAATGGATGTAGGATGTTTCCTTTTTTGATGGCTTAATATGACTTGGTAAAGATGCCATAATTTCTTGGTTAACCTTTCAAAAAAATTCAATATCAAATGAAGGAAAATAATAATTATCACCCTTGATAAGGGGAATATTGTTTGTAAATTTAGGAATATGAGGGTTTTTTATCAATTAACTTTAAGGAGTATCCCCTTTATAAATGATTTACAAATCCTCCATGATTTACTTATGTAGTTGATTGAAATTATCATGGTCAAATGAAAGTATCTTATCTCCATGAGGGATAAATTTTGGTATATAAGGCAAGGTAACATGATTTATATACTCCTTGTGATGGTTCACATCATGTTTTGAAATTATGGGAGCATGGACATAATTAGAGGGATAATAGCAGCCACCATTCAAAGCTTTTATATTATTTTCCTTAACACTTAGAGGAATGCAAGAGTAATGGATTTTTATCCCTTTTTTGAAATATTATTTAAGGTTTTCATAGTCATAATCATCAAATCAATCAATATAATCCATATATTAAAGAGAGATAAAAACACAAAGATTAATATAAGGCAAGAGATAAGAATCTACAAGAGATTGTTTATACAACAATGATGTTCAAAGATGGGGTTCACCAAATGTTTAACCCTAATTTGCATTTTGGAATCCTACATGGGTAAATAGGATTAAGTATATAAAAATCATATGGCACAATGGTGAATATTTGATCTACAACATGCCAATTAATTTCTAAACTCATATGTACCATATACTAAATTTATAAAACTGAGATAGGTTATCAATGGAATATACAACTATGCTAGATATATAAATGACATAAAATAAATTACTTAGATGTTTTTTATTTTAATACAATTATAGATCTAGTATAGTTATTAATTAGATAGGAAAATAATTCTAGATCAGTTGTAAGATTATGGATCTGGTTCTAGCTCTCTAGACACTTGCATCATCTTGGGATAGTTGCATCAATACTAGTATCTAAGTTTGATTCTAGTGTCCTATATATAATATCTACTCAAATAATATGTGACCACCTATATTATTCTAGGTTTGGCTTCACCTTTTCTCTAGTGCATTTAGATATGGGTCATAGATTTTCACTCCTGGTGAAATGACAAAACCCTAGCTTTACATCTTTAATGTGACCTTGGGGGGAAATGTATTAATGGGAACACAAGGTTGAGCTAACCCACAATGACCCCAATATTAAAAGGTTCTACCTACATATCTAATACTCTTGAAGAGGTCTTTATACTCATGTATTTCTCCCTTATGATTTGCCTTTTAGGTGAATAATGTTATGTGTGTAAAACAAGTACAATAGTGACCTAACTTGTAACTTGGTAAAAATGACCTTATGACTACTCCTCTAGTACTTTAGACCTATATATGGGCTATTCCTTTGATTGATATTAGGATAGGTTATAATAGGAAATTTTTTTCACAACTTGATTATTTTTTGAGTGTTTCTTGAGTATTTTTTAGTGTTTCTTGAGTACTATTTTGGTTTGATTGCTAGATGAGCAATGAATGAGTGTTGATATTATATTTATACCCATACTATTAGGAGATAACTCACTTTAAATCACTTAGTCTAACCATTATAATACATTTATGATTTAAATTTTTAAGGTAATTATGGAATGTAAAACCCTAGGTTGTTAAAGTGTTGGAATAATAAATTAGGGAATAACTATAGCAATATCAATAGCCACTAATTTTTACAAAAAATAATTTATATGATTATTTTATATATCAATATCAATAGCCAAAAATTTTTACAAAAATTAATTTATATTATTATTTTATAAATATAAATTAATTAAAAAGGGTGTACTTAGCTAGAAAACTAACTAAAATGGACAAGGTATAGGCTATAAACTGATGTAGGAATAATGCAAAATGTCACCAATAATAAATAGGTATTAGAAACCCTCTTAGATAGTATTGTATTCCTCTAGTCAATAGTAAACCATAATAGTGTCCTCTATGCCATGCTAATGTCCCTTTGTAATAGAGATAGTAAGTTCTTGGGTGGACTTTCACCTAGCTTTAAGGAGCCTCCACCTATGTGATCAAATGTTGGATCATTTCATGTTCCCTATTTTGACTAATTTCTTTGTGAAACCCTAAGCCTCCATGTTTTTTAGAGTGTTTGAGGAGAATAAGTAGAAAAAGAGTGGCATTAATAATGTAGGTTAGATATGACCTCAATACTCCATGTGTTGAGTGTTGCCTACATACCATTACCTCAAAAGGGGGTCAAGCCTGATGAAGTTATCCCAATCTAAGTGTTGGTGTAATTACAAGTGAATTCTAGTATGATTGTCTATTTGAGTGCTTTGAGTGTGACTTGAGATTAGAAATTTGATTCATTTGAGCTCTGAGCTACTGTATATGGGTGTATGTATAATTAGGGTAGAATAAGGATCAATGACCTTGATTTCATCAATTATTTCTAAGTTTGTGATTATTTACATCTAATTTCCATATAGTAGATAAATGAATGAAATTGGTCCATATATAGCCTTATGGTGCTTGTTGAGACATGATATGGGTCTAGGCCAACCCTAAGGTGTTTTTAAAAATGGAAAGATATCTATTAGGGGTGAAGAGATCAAGCAAACATTAGCATTATCCCTTTGATAATAGCATAGTATGTTATATTCCAAAGGGTTGTGTTAATGTCTAGGTTGACAAAATGGGTGAAAAAGGGACCTAGGTGCCTAAGTGAAGTCTTAATGTTGTTTTTAGTATATATTTGAATGGGTTGGACTTGCACCTAAAGCTATAAAATGATCAAGAGTGGTCCTAAGATAGGTCTAGGGCTAAGCTAAGGATAAGGTGGTCTCAAATGACACTCATTGAACTAAAATGAAATTTTAGATTACTACTTCCCCCCCCCCTTATTTTGTAAATTCTTAAAAACCAAATGACTAGAATAAAGGAAAAATAAACATACCTAAACTTAGCCATAAGGTGAAGCCCATGAATCTAGGTATAATTCTATGAAGCATGATCCATTCCATGTCTTGTAAATGAAACATGAATGAATCAATCCTTAATAAATATTGAAAATAAAGACAAAACTAAGTAAAGACATGAGATAAAGAGGAAATGTATGAATACACCTCATTGGGTATGTGAAAAAATGCAAAAAATTTGTGACATTATGTATATTCATGTATATGGTGATCAAATGGTGAATAACTTAGACTGAATTGATGGCTTATTCAATCCTCATATGTGTGTGTCTCAACAATTCAAGATGGCCTTGAATCCATCATTACCCACCCCTACTTGGTGGATGTAACTTGTGAATAATTTTGATTAGACTGATGAGTTCTCTAACCCTCTCATGTAAGTGGATCAATAACGCAAATAGGTTATGACTCCATCATTACCTACCCATGTGTACTAGATGAATTTGAAGCTAAAACTATTGATGTAACTAAAATTATGTAATATGGATTTGGGACCAATCAAAAACTCTAAAATGTAAAATGGCTTAGGGGACACTCAATAACTCTAGAATATAAAATGGCTTAGGGACCACCCTAGAATTCTAACCACTATAGATAGAATGAGGAATCATTTTGGTGTAAACCTAGGGCATAACTAGTGCATATGGTGTTTAGAGTATACAACATGGAGAATTACATGGAGTTATCATTCCATCTAAGAGTATTGGTATCAAATTGAACATATGATAATAATGTTACATGCACATGCCCCTAACCCTAATATCTATGTATATGAATTCTAGACTAATATATAATCATTTATGTCTATGCATATCTAAAATTGAAATGGGAGCGATCATGTTGTGGTTGATGCCCCTAATCTAAGTAAAGTTTTGTAATCTATGTAAAACCTAAGTATTTATTGAACATGTTTGATAATCTATGATTGAGACTATGTAAACTTGGACGGTACCTATTATACCTTTCTATAAATTCTAGAATTTTCTATTTTTATGTCTACTAGATAGTAATGCAATCCCTTGGTCAATATTGCATTGTGCTAGTGTCCTCTATGGCATGTTATTGACAAAATATGTTGTTTCTATCCAAAACTAAGATTGATCTAGGTGTGACTATTTTTCACTATATTTTCCTTAGTTTGGGCTCTATAATTTGTGTCTGCATATTAAAAATTATGTTTTGAGGGCACTAGGATGGACTAATATCTATGGCAAACCCTTATGAATGACCCCTCTTATGAGGGGATTTATTGAACCTATGCAGTAATTATTCTCAAAATAAAATCTATGCATCATGTATATTAGACTAAGAATATGTGATATCTACATCATAAACCAATATAATGTGTATATATGACATTAGAATGTAAAATTTGATTGAGCATAAGTTTTTAATGTATGGTGTATGTTAGATCTAGCATTCACAAGGTTTTTAAGATATATAAAATAATATAATCATGTATATGAATATAAAATCTAATTATAATCTGCATAAACTACTTGGTGTATGGGGCATGATGTCCATCAAGGCACCTAAGAACAAAGGGGAGATGAATGAGGTCCCTCATGGAATCACAAAATAAGTGTGTAACTAAAAAACAAGAGACAACTAGCATGGACATGATTCAAACATGAAATAATGCATATAAACACATGAGGCATGTAAAGTAAGATAAGGGGCCACAATACAAGGGACATGGGCACATGTCACTAAGTCAGAGATAGAAATGGATACAAGGACATGTTCATATTTCCACACATAAAGAGAAATCAAGATTGGCTTATATCCATATAGAATACATGTTTAAATGTCCACATATAATCAATAAAGCACACACAAGGACATGGGAACATTTCCAAAGCATACATACAATGAAGGAAGTGGCTTAAAGTGATAAAACAATGGCATATTCAAATGTCCTTGAGTAGATGTAGAAGCCAAGAGACAATCAAATCTAAACTAGGAAAGCTAGAAATGAAAGTATTCATGAGCATGTGGTATGAATACGTATAAGAGAAAATATGTACATAAGTTGAGTCTATAGTATTAGTAGTATTCAACAAAAAATTAGTGTATTATGGAATGACATAACCTAGCAAATCAGAAGTTATGTAGTATGATTCCTATAATGGGTGAATAGTAGCAAATATAGATCTATGAAGAGGACTTGAGTTCTATGATGATATGTAAATACTCAAAGATAAAAATTGAATCATGTATGTATGATAAAACTAACTACACTAACATAGATAGCATATGTAGTACCTAGAAAATAGAAGTAATGTAAACATAGAAATGCATACAATCTAAAATTTATATTTTCTAAGTATTATTTGAATGTTTTTGTATTTTTGAATATATTGTATTATGTTTATATTTTCTAAGTATAATTTATGTGCAATTAATATGAAAATGAAACTATGTACAAGTAATGTATAAGAAATGAATTTATATACAAATGAAATGTAGTGCCTCTATAGACCTAAGAGCACATCCATATGATGTGGATAGTCAAATGGTAGATCTAGTGGGAGGTCATCAAATGTTAGATACTAAATCTTCCCAAACTCAAATAAATCATCATCATGATCATCATACCATGCTACCAATATAATTATAGACTTATCCCTAGTGTTAGTCTAGATTTTGTGCATCTAAATAGCATAATTTTATACTATGTAATAAACCTCTCATGTAGTCTTAGGGTAAACTACATTAGACCACCATATGTCTTTATGAAACCTATGATTCTCATCAAGTCCATTATGTAATATGTGAACAATGTGTTCCTCGTAACTAAAAATTAAATATATATCTATATAATCAACTATGGCATCCATTATCTATAAACCATGTACTACCAAGTATAACTTGTATATGAATGCATGTGCTCATGACAAATAATAGTGTGTTGACCACCTTAGGGCCACATGTAATTGCTAGTGTGATATGTCCTAAGCGTTCTTGACAATGTATAACATGTTTTATATTATTCTCCTAATGTCTATATGTTTTAATAATATCAATATACAAGTGTTGGGATCAAAATACTCATCTATAGAAACATTAGGGATGTATTGGTCCTTAATGAAAACCTAGATAGTCATAGGATCATTCTATGAATGTCTATGTCAGTGAAGAGTCTATTATGGTGCTTGTACTAGTATAAGTAGAGGCTATGTAATCTAGGTAGTGCCTTAAGCCTTATTCAATTTATATTATAATGTTGAGCATGTATTTTTATCATGTCTGATAATTTTGTGAAAATGACAAAAGGGTCTATCATCCTACTATGATAATTTGATAATGAATCCATAGTGAATTATGGGTAGTTCTATCAATTAATATCTATAAATTTTGGTGTGGTCTATCCTGTATATTACCTACCTAAATCTAGATAACTAATTCAATATCCATAGATGTAACCATATGTACTAAGTGTATATAATAATCTACCTCTAATTGAAAGTGAGTTTTTGGGCCTATATCTATGGAACTATGAACTAGTGTGATGTCTATGTTGGTAAAGGAATGAGTTCCTTAGAATCATCTCTATACTCTCTAGGGTTGACTAGTGAAGCTCAATCTACATAAAGAATAATTGATGTTTATGGGTGTTTTATTATCCTATATGGTTGTCTCAGAATCTATATCAAAAATTTTGATGTATATTTCCTCTAAGTTAATAAATAATGGTAAATGTGTTATGTGAATATCATCAGCCACTATGGGTGAGGGTAACTATGTTATATGATGATCATTATCCATTATGGGTGGAGATAATAGTGATATATGGGATCTGGAACTAGTGTGGGAATAGTGGTTCTAGATTCCCTAATCTCATATGTATGCATCTATTTTATAAGAATGATATGAGGTAGGGACTCTATTATTAAATGAGGTGTCCCATATGAAGATATGCTTGGGATAGTAAGATTAGTGACTCTATAATATTTTAATGGTTGGTTATTATCTAGACAAGTGTATAAATATCCATCATGTAAAAACTTGACACATGTGCAAAGTAGAGGTTACAACCTCCATAGCATGTATCCAAGGTCTCCCAAGTAATAAATTGTAATGAAAATGATTAGGTATTACCATAAACTATGTGGATAGGGTTTACAACCCAACCATGAAATTTTATGTAATAGAACCCAATAACTATCAAGGTATGCCATTAAAACCTTTAATATTCTTATATGTATTATAAATGGATGCGATATCAACCCCCATAGTCTATAAAAATGTGAGGATGTATATGTTAAGACATGAACCACTATCAATTATAATTAATTTAATAGTAATGGTTTTAATTTTTGCCTAAATGAAGAGTGGTAAATTCTAATTGATAATTGTCTGTGAGGGAAAATTTTCATTGCCAAAAGATATAACATCCTCAATGTCCTTTATAGTGTTCATGACATATGTAAAATAATCTGGATCTATATAAGAAGGAAAATATGAGTGTTTGAAATAGAATATTTTTTAATATAGCTTCATTTTGAAGTAATTATAATATAGAAATCTTAGTTGGTGTATTTCTCAACTGATCCACAATATCATATGCTTTGCGTTGATCTATAGGTCTCATTGTATTATTTTAGTGATGAGGAGGATTATGAGATTGCATTGCTCATGTATAGGTTGAGGAATCATTTAATTTATTATAGTAACATCTAGAACAATAGGATCTAATATTTGTCAAAGGTGAGTAGTAAAGGTGGGATGTGAGTGAAATAAGTCAATTGGTTTAGGTGGAGGAACAGAAGTAGTCTTTTGAGCTTGGTCTCGCAAGTAGTAATAAGAGGTAACTCAAAATTGGCCATGCAACAATGCTATCCATGAAAGGGGAGCTCAAGAGGGGCTATACCAATGTGTGAAGTAAACTAAGTTCTAATTTGATCCATGAGAGGAGCAGCATACATGTACATCATTCTATAAATGGTAGCAAATAAGCATGTAAGACAAACTACCAAAATTTGTACCAAAAAGTAAAAAATGGATTCCATCGTGATAATCATGATGAAAGGATGAAAAATAAAAATTGAGAAAATTTTAGAAATAATAAGGGAAACCTTAATGGTACACTAGGGTTTTAAGTGATATGTTTGATGTAAGTTAGGTTCACTGAATGATTTAACTTTTTATGGGAATTATGGAATGTAAAACCCTAGGTTATTAAAGTGATATAATAAGAAATAAAATAAAATATATAAAAATATCAACATCCACTAGTTTATAAAATAATTTATTTATCTAATTTTTATATAAATAGAAATGAACTAGAAAAGGTGTATTAGGTAGAAAATTTATTGAGATGGACAAGTGGAAAACTAGAAACTACTGCAAGAATAGTTCAAATTATCACCAATAACAAACAAGTATCAAAAACCCTCCTCAATAATATTATGTTCCTCTAGTAAATAGTTCACTATGATAGTGTCCTTTGTGCCATGAAAATGCCCCTATGTAGTAAAGATAATGAGTTCCTATAGACCTTCACCTACTTTTGAGGAGCCTATGCCTGTGTGACCAAATTCTAGATCATTGCTTGTGCCCTATTTTGACTTATTTTAATATGAAACCCTAATCCTCTATGTTTGCTAGTTTATTTTAGGAGCATAAGTATAAAAAGAGTGGTATTAGCAAGGTAGGTTAGATGTGACCTCAACATCCCATGTGTTGAGTGTTGTCTACATATAAATACCTTGAAATGGGATCAAGCCTGATGTAGTTATACCAATCTAAGTATTGGTATAATTATAAGTGAATGCTAATATGAGTGCCAATTTGAGTGCTTTGAGTGTGATTTGAGACTAGAAATCTGAGTAATCTAAACTCTGGGCTAATGTAGATGGGTGTATGAAGAATTAGGGCAAATTAAGGACTAATGACCTTGATTTGTACAATTATTTATGAGTATTTGCATCTAATTTCTATCTAGTTGATAAATGAATGAAAGTGGTATATATATCATTATGGTGCTTATCGAGACATGAAATGGGTCTAAATTGACCCTAAAGTTCTTTTATAAATGGAAATATATTTTGTGGGGGTGAAGAGAGCAAGGGGACATTAGTGTTTCCTATTTACCAATAGTGTAATGTGTTATAGTCCAAAGGGTTACATTAATTTCCAAGGAGTAGGAATGGGTGAAAAAGTGACCTGGGTGCCTAATTGAAGGCTTATTATTGATTTTGGTATATCTGGAAATGGGTTAGACTCTCAAAAAAGGTGGAAAATGATCAAGAGAGTTACTAAGATAGGTTTAGGATAAAATAAGGATAAGGTGGTTTCAAGTAACACTCATTTCACTAAAATTAAATTTTGGATAAATACAACTTCATTTTCAAATTAAATGACTTTAGGGAATTAGACATTTTCATTAGGGTAGGATATTAACATCGATGCTAATGTTTATCTTGGACATTAGTGTTTAGGGAGTGGGAGAGAAATCACATGCTTAGAACTTGTAGAGGTATAAGGTAAGTAAATTTTAAGCATTATAGGGAATATGGGATGTATGTTTCATCAATATAATGTTGGTTTATCTAAGAGATAGTCCAAGGGGCACAAGATAAAGCTTATGTGAGGCTTACATATGTAAGGCATATGTAGAACTAAGAGGAATAGTCAAGGTGTGTGTTTTCCAAGTGTACAAGGTTGAGGTGATACATAATCACATAATATCATCTACAAGAGTATATCAAATTATGTGCCACCTCTAAGAGAGGGACAAACTCAAAGTTAAGGACATTCTAGACTCTGGTGAGCTAAGACATAGCTAAGAGTGAGTAATAGAATAAATACACATAACACATGCCTAGTGCAAAAGCATCGATCAAGGTATTGATAATCACATCATACTTGGATACATTATTCATATCACTACTAAGAAAGAAACCAATTACATCAATATCATGTCCCCATAGATCATCAATAATCTAAGCCATAATGGTAGGTCTTGGGTTACACTGACTATAGCCATTAGTGTGAATCACCACTAAGAGGAATACCATGATGGGGGTGGAAGATGAAAGGCACTACCATAGAAGGTTTATTTTACTGTGAAGTGGGACAACTGAGCTACACAAGGGAGATGAATAATGAAACCAAGTCACAATCAAGGTAAATGACCAATGTCATCCATGATAAGAGGTAACAGGGGTGGTAAGTGGTCTTTAAAAGATGAATACCAATCAACAAAGGTGAAATCAAGTCCAAAATAACTACAACCTTAACTTTCACAACCTATAAGAACCATAACAAAAGAGGAAGAGAGAGTTAGTAGGGATCAATTATAAGTAAGTAGGGAAACAATTGACTAATATAATGAAACCAAGTCACAATCAAAGTAAATTACCAATGTCATCCATGATAAGAGGTAATAGGAGGTGGTAGGAGGTCTGTAAAAGATGAATACCAATCAACAAAGATAAGAGAAATTCCAAAATAACTACAATCTACAACTTTCATAACTTACAAGAACCACACAAAGGAGGAAGAGAGAGTTAGTAGGGATCAACTACAAGCAAGTAGGGAAACTACTGACTAATAGAAAATTTAAGCTTCATTGGATAAGTATGAATGTATCATATATATGTACATCCACATATAAATGAGTGAAAGGCTCATATTGTTTATGGAATGCTCTTTCCTTTAAGGGTGAAACAAGGTCTCTACTAAATATAAATTGTAGTTATAAATCTGAGCATCTAAATTCTAGCTCATATGATGTACTTTTGAATCAAATAGTGTGATCTTGAAGGGATTCATCATCACATTGTTTGAAATTGTGAAAATTTTCTAGTGTAAGTTTTGGCACCTTTTAGATTTTGAAATTGATAAACAATGCATATAATGTTTAAATAACCCTTTGGTAGGCTATAGACCCAATTTTGATCCTCATTTTTAATGCTCATATGGAGAAAATTTAGTAATAACTTTTCATCTTGTTCCCATGGACCAAAAGAATGTACATAACTAATCATGTGATTGAATGGGTCATTATGTGTTGTAAAGAGATAAATGTGGTAGCTCAAAACTTGGTGGATAAAGATATTCAAGTATAATGCCAAAGTTTGATTATTAAATGAGGTAAAATTTAAATTAGCATTATGAAATCCACTTGCATTTGCATTATAGAAACCTATTTTTGAAGATATCTAATAGTGGTCATCATAGACATAATATGATCCATGTGAATGGTGGTGTTTGACTTAGGTGTTATCATTAGTTATAAACCACCACCTCTTTTGAATTTAGGCATATGAGTGTCATAATCCTCATGGATAATAACTGTGAGTTTAGTTTTTTAGTGAATTTGAGATTATATTTTGAGAAAGGAAGAAGAAGAAACTAAATATATATATATATATATATATATATATATATATATATGTGTGTGTGTGTGTGTGTGTGTGTGTGTGTGTGTGTGTGTGTGTGTGTGTGTGTGGTTGAAAAACCTATTTGATTGTGCATGCATTAAATCATATGATTATGAAGAGCTCCTCTTTAGCTTTGGGAGGATGACCTACAAATAAGAAAATATTAAATAAAATGGTTGGTTAAATAGGTAGTTGGGTGGATTGCCTAGCACTTCCTAGGTCTTGGAAGTAGATGCTTCCTTGAGGGATATCAATCCACACATTTTAAACAATTAATTTTATAAAATAGAAGATAAAATAATTTCATCAATAATCAAAAGCTACTAAAATTGAATACAAGAAATGCTTGATAGATAAATAAATTAATATGACTAATATAATAATAACCAGGTTAGTATTAATGCTAAATAGGTTAGTTATGCTTCAAAAAATAGATTGGGGGTCTGTGAACAAGCAGATGAAAAGAAATTTAGATTTGGTTGAGGGTAGGTGGGTAAAAATAACTTATTATTTCCTTCCATAGTGACTATCAGTGGTTTATGTGATCATCGATGGTTAAGGTTATCATCAGAGGTTGAGGTAACCATCGATAGTTATACAAACCATCAATAATCAAGATGGATATTAGTGGTTACTATGTAATTAGTTTTGGATGATGAAAGGTTAGATTGACATGATCATAAAAGGTAATTCTGGGAGATTGGTTTTTTCTAGGCTAGTTTTGAAATAGAAACAAAGTAATTGATAAACTAAAAACAAATACTTAGCTTATCCAAGATTGATCAGATGAATGGTTGAGGTGGTTAGCTCATTGGTAGAGTTTGACATGATTTTGGTAGATTAACAGTACTTGGATATTGACCAAGGGGTGGCAATAAGTTGAACCTTTGACATGATGGCTAGATCACTAGATTACTAGAGGAAGTGACCTACAA
The DNA here is from genome assembly GCA_037957365.1 of Torreya grandis. Classification (NCBI taxonomy): domain Eukaryota; kingdom Viridiplantae; phylum Streptophyta; class Pinopsida; order Cupressales; family Taxaceae; genus Torreya; species Torreya grandis. Next base: position 2,137,658 of record JARHVA010002959.1, on the reverse strand, counting down.
AGAAAGCTCTGGATGAAAAAGCTCTTGAAGTCATGAATAGATCCTTTTTTGACCTCCTTCTTTCTTCTTATAGTTAAATAAGGAGAGGTGCAACAAGACATTAACAAGGGGTCTAACTTGATTTCTAATTTTAATTTCATCATGCATCGGCTCTCACATGAATTAGATATTATAATTATAAAAAATCAATTCAAAGTGAAGGGTCAGTTGAGCTAGTTTAGATGGTGGAACCTGACCATTGATGGTCAGGGTGAATATTGATGGTTAAGGTGACCATCGGTAGTTGAGGACCATGGTAAATTTGGTGTAAAATGTGGGTTAAGTTAGTAGGTCAAATTGACTTGGGTTAGGCCTAGTTTGGGGTCTAACAGTCTAGGCTAGGCCCAAAGGGGATTATGAAATTTGGAACCATCATCTGTGGAGTTTAGTGTCTATATTTTCCCCCTTTTTGTTATGTAATTTGTATCAACAAGCTGCAAAAAAAATGAATTGTAGGTCGAGGGTTCAATTTTTTTGATCATGGGCAGAGGTGTTCCCCCTCAAACTAAGATTTGATGAGGTAATACATAATTAATTTTGGGTTTGATAAGTGGTGAAGGTGATGACAAAGGTGGACATCATGAAGGTGGGTAATAGGTTAGGCACTTGAAGTGAAAATGTGTGCACAAAGTGTGATAAAAGGTATGATATCTAAGATTATGCATAGACTAAGTTACCATAATTAGTAAAAATAAAGATTGGTATTAGAAGGATAAGTTACAAGTGGACTGTGTGATCGTATTTAGGCATGGTAGTTGATAATACTCATAAATGCAAGTCTCCTAGGCAAGGTATGTGTTTTCATGGGTATCTTAGGTAAGAAGTGCACCTGAGAAGACACAAATTGGTCAATTATGCACAAGGTAAAATAAACTCAAAAAGTGGTCAACATGGCAATATTTTTCATTGTGTCAAAAGGACTAGGAGAAATTCATCACAAAATGCACACTAGTTGGGCTGAAATTGACCAATGGTGATGTGATGAGGTGGTTGTCGAGGTGGGTGGAAAAGGTAGTCTCATGGGTGGGTGCTCTATGAGGTTGTTTAAAAATATGCTTATTTGAGGTAAGAGCAAAAAAGTGTGAATCTCTTAACTATTGATGGTCAGTGGTCTAAGGAATGACTATCAACAATCACCCTAACTGTCAATGGTCAGTGTGTAAGCCCTAAAAGAGTGGTGGTAAAAAGTGAACTTACTTGTCTCATTTGCCTATTTTCTAGTATTGAATTATGAGCTCTAGAATTTTGTCACTTTGGGTGAATTTGGTGATGGTTGTTACTAAGAAGGTTAGTGATTTTTGAGTTAAATGTGTAGACTAAATAGATCAAATAAGATGTAGGGTACGCATGGATGAAAATGAGGATGAGTAGTGAGTCCCTAGATCCCTCTTCAATTATGGTTGAGGAATGAGGTAGATGGTGTCTTCAATTGGTAGAGTTATATTTTGAACTTGGTACTTGTGTTATTGATTTGGTGGGAGGGTGTTGTGTTGTGCCCTAGGTATTAGGGTTTTTGGTTTGTATGGTTTAAATTTATTGTTGATTTAATGTTTGGTCAAGGGTATATGAGGTAGGGGTGGGATAAAGATCAAATGAAGGTTAATTTTTTGGGTTTTGGGGTTGTGTGTGGATGTGGATGTTGGGGTAGATTAAGTTTTGGGTGTTTTGTATATGGAACACCCATAGTGACCATTGATAGTCAATAATGACCATCAATGGTCAACATCCATAAAGAGTTGGATGCCTGACCATTAGTGGTCACCATGACCATTGGTGGTCAATCTAGTTGGTAAAAATTTTGGGTTAAGAGTTTAAAAATGGTTATAGATAATTTTTTTATCAAATTGCAAATGAGATAGGATAAGCCTTTGATGTAGGAAGCAATTTTTAGGTATTGTTGTAGGAGGTTGAGAAATGGTCAAATGGGTAAAGTCGGTATGTGTAAAAGAGGGTGAAATTGATTTTGGTAGATATTAGTCTATTGATTTATTAGTTGAAAGGATGGGGATTGGATCTGAGTTAGGGTATAGGTAACATTTGATTTGGGTATAAGTTAAAAATAGGTTAGGGTAGAATAAATGAAGTATATGAGAGATGGGTGTGAGCAGTTAAGTTTGCAAAAAATAATAGTAAATGGAACTAAATGTGTCTTCTAATGAACCTTGTAGTCATGAAAGAAAATCTAGAGGTAGGATCAGGTACCTCACATCTTCATGGATATCTATCAAGGGATGACCCCAATGGATTAGGCACAGATAGATGACGTTAGGATCAGAGCAATGCAACACTACTAGCATGTGTTATGAGATGAAACAATGATTATGGCCCTCATTAAGAGATAGGATCTATCCATGAACACCTTCCTACTACCCACTGGTGAGATGACTATCTTTCTAAAAGACATGTACAAGATCACTTAGTTTCTCTTTTAGGGTGATCTGATATATCATATTGAGTAGGAATTCTTGGAGCTAATATATAGAGATGACCATGATCATGTTAGGTGGAATGAAATGGTTTTTATTTAATATATGCTCTATTAGATGGAAAAGGGAGAGAGGAGACTGATGACCATGATGATGATGGTTGTGTCATGATTTTCCCTTCTAGATTCAATCAATGGGAGGTTTGCCTATCTACTATTGGGGTTGTTAGTTGAGATGTTATTGGGGTGCATAATTTTTAGATGGGTACTTGTGATACTTTTTTAGATATATAATGAGCTATGTTGATTCAAAACACACAAGAGGTATGGCATTAGTGTCAATATTTTCCTACACTTTTGGGATTATGAGCACATCAAGTGATAAGGTTAATGGGGCCACCATGGGTGGGGTGTGCTTAAATAGATTTCTTGGTTAGTTTCATATAGTAGAGAGATGAATTTGTCACTTCAGGTGTAGGAGGAGGATCTCATAATGTAGATTAGTTTAGGGGTGCACTAGATGCATTGGTGATTGGTGATGTTACTTGGAGGCCATATGTTGAGTTTCCAGAGTGGGATGGATATAAGAGGTAGAATTTACCCCTACAAAGTTACAATTGGATTTTTGGAAGGTGAGATGGGGAGGTAGAGCTCATCACATTTGATAAGGTTTGAAGATAGTTTAGCCTGGTCAGGGTATCCCAATCCCATTCCATAGATGTAGTCAAGAGGATGTAGAGATAATTCTACCTAAACCATAGCCAGTGTGGACTTTAGTTGATCATGAAGAGTTTTTAGTGAGGCTAGTGATTGATGATGTAGGTTTTGTAGATGGTTACCCTACATGGTACCAAGTTCTATATGCAGTAGTGGATTTTGGTGGAGATGATGGTGACAAAAGGTAGATTGATGTGGACCTAGATGGGAGAGGAGGCCAAAGGGCATAAGTATAGAGGGTTTCCCATAATGTATATGTAGGAGTGGTAATAACCATTGAACAAGTGTATATCATAGCATTATAGGGTCATCTAATAGCTTTATAAGGTTAGGTGGCTACCCTTATAGGTGAGAGGGACTAAGATAGAGCTTTACTCACCTTAGTTACCCAAGAGAGAGAATCTTTGATATCAACTAAAGGTGGATCTACAACACCTTAAAAACCACCAGGCACTATCCCTATAGCACAATACCTAGCCATAGTAAATGAGTTATGCTACTATGAGGCTATAGTCTTGAGATGTTATTTGGATGAGCCTTGATGGGGCAAGTACATAGCTAGTTTGGCATGTGGTGCCAACATGGTGAAACCAATTTAGTGGGACACATCTATAGGTGGACAAGTAGCTACTTTAGGGGGATATGCACTAAGACCTAGTGGTGCTATAGGAGACAGTGGTGCCTTAAGTGCATAGTCATGATATAGTTTATAATTTACTATATATTGTTGTATTCATTTTGATATCGACCTACAAGTTGATGCGGTGAGATGTATATTTTGAAAGAGAGACATGTATATGTTTGTATAAATTATGATGATATTGACTCATGATTTATATATATGATTTGTTTTAATTGCTATTGGTTTATGGTTTGCTTTGATGTTGATGTTATATTGATTATAGTTGTGTTATGGATATGGATACTAATGTAGACTCATGTAGCTAGGAATGTGATGGATTTTATTTATGTTGATGATGATGCTTATGTCATTTATGGTGATGATGATGATGCTAAAATTTAATAAGTATATGCCTCCTTATTTGGATTTATACATGTGGTAAAAATGGTTGTTTGCTTTATTGTTCATGGAGCTATTATATGATTATGATGCTTATGTTTATGATGATGTGTTTACTTATGATACATTTTGATATGATGTTATGATTATGGTTTTTATTAATTTTATTAAGGTAAAACACATGAGGTAAGTTAATTAACAACACTAGATGTGAGAATAAAGAATGTAATCAAGAAACAAATGTTTTAGTGAATATATCAACTAGTCATGACAAGATAAGAAGAGGGAATGATGCTTATTCATTGGTAAGGACTAACATAAACTTGAAGCTAGATTGGCTTAAGGAACATAAGCCATTTGAATGCTTCACATTAGTATTCATTAGTTGTTTAAAAGGGTGTCTTGATCACGTAATGTCAAGTAAGCTCAAAATCCCTTGCTTATAGTGTATGAAAGGGGATATGGATGAAAATAGCACCTTCTTGTGAGATTATCATGCCTCTTTTGTAGGTTATCAAAGATTCATTATAAACACAACTATGTCATATAAAGTGTAGATTGATCGATGTGAGAAGTTTACTCATGAGAGCCAATTGCAGATTTCAGAATTATTTTGATTATGAGAGCTGATTGTGGCTTCCAAAATTTCATTATTTTTTATTTTTCTTTATTATTGTTATTTTTCTTATTTTTTTGTTACTTGGAGGGTTGAGGAAGTTGATTGATGTAGGAATTTTCCAAAAAATTGCTTGATGTGATAAATGCTTTACTCAACCATCTTTCGAGGGAGTGGTCTAAGTTTGTGTGCTTTGCTTAATGTCTTTGATAGTTGTCCTTTAAGGGAGAATTCCACCTTACTTTTTATAAATTTTGAATATGTTTTCCATAGTTATCCTTCAAGGTAACAATCTATGAATGTTAGGGATGACCCATGATTATTATTGGTTTGGATTTTGATTTTTACTTTGTTTCATTTTGCTTGACATAGACTTGCTTATATAGGCTTAAGGGTGCACCTTTGTGAAGGAAAAACTAAAATCATAAGGTTGATTAGGTGTAAAAAGGCTTATGTGACAATGACCATGGGAATCCATCCTTTGGAAAAGGGTTAGAAAGTACCATGAGAATCATGCCATGGGTAGAGTCATGGTACCCATCATTCAAGATTAGGATATGATTGTGATAGATGATCACATGATTAAATTTTAATCGATTTCCCCTAAAAAAAGAGGTGAATGTGGTTTGAAAGTAAGGGATGAGCTTAAGTTAAAAAAAGGTGAGCTTGATCTTCCTTAACAAAAGAAAAGACACATATGTAAAGCATTGAGGGGCTTAGGTTCTAGGTTTCCATTAAGAGAGGATAATTGGTAAGCACCAACTATGTACTTATGGGTTATGCTATAAGGTCCAATCCAATTGAAATAAAACTTACATCACTTGATTTTCTCCACATTGGTGACATGTTGATTTTATTTTAGGATGAGGTCTCCTATGTTGAATTGTCACACTCTAAGGTGTTTTTTATAGGCATGTTTGATGCACTCTTAATAGACATGAATATGGGTGAGGGTGATTAAACGATTCTCATCAAGTAGCTCAATCTAGGCTAATGGTGATGATGGTAATCATCCTCAAAAATGAGATCGTGAAAATATATGAGAAGAGATGGGATTTGGACTTCAAGAGGCAAGATGGACTTTGGTCCAAACACAAGAAAGAATAGGGTATCACCCATAGGGCTTTAAATGCTATTACAATATGCACATAAGTCAAAGGTGATGTATAAATGCCAATCCTTAGTAAATACATTGACAATTTTAGTGAGCATGTTGTTAAGATTTTTGTTAGAGGCTTCTACTTGTCCATTTTTTTTAGGGTGATAGGGTGAGGAGAAACTTAAATTAATCCCAAAGTATCAAAAAGACCCTACAATTTTTTGGTTTTAAAGGACTTACCATTGTCAATGATAATTTTGTGAGGAACACTGAAATAGTAGTTGATGTGATAGTTGATAAAGTTGACAATATTGTTTGCTTTGGTTGAGACTAAAGGAATAGCCTCTACTCATTTGGTAAAATACCCAGTAATGATGATGATATAATGGTGTTGCTATGAAGAGTGGGGGTTAATTTCATCAATAACGTCCAGACCCCATTGTGAGAAGGACAAAAAATTAGTGGATATATGTAGACTATGGCTAGGTGCATGATGTAAATTGGCATGTTGTTGACACTTAACACACTTTTTCACATAATCACAATAGTATTGGTTGAGATTAGACCAATAATAGACAAGGTGAAGGATGCATTTAGCTAAAGTGAGGCCACTACAGTGTCCCCCATACATCCCATCATGAATTTCCCTAATAGCATGATAAGCTTTGTGACTACATAGGCAATGGAAGAGGGGACCATAAAAGCCACCCATAATTGTGTAACATGAGGTAATTTGGATGAATACTCTTTGAGCATTCCTAGAAAGACAAAAAAATGATGGAAAGGCTGAGATAGTTAAAGGTTTACTGATACCAAAGGTTAGGTTGGGTCTCTTCCACATTGAAGATGGTGGGATAATCTATTTTGACATATGAAGGATAGATAAGTCTATAGATAATGATATATATCCTAGAGTTAGAAGGTGTAGATAAGATCTGAGAGGTAAAAGAAGCCATGGTGTTGGTAAACTTGTTAGTAGATCATGGGGTTGATTGGATATGTGTTCAAATGATGTTAAGAGTTCATCAACTAGTTGTTTTTACTATTTCAAAACATCATTCTTACATTAGTATGAGCCATTGATTTAGTTGACCACTGATTGAGAGTCACCAAAGTTATTGATTATTTTGACCCCCATGGCTAAAATAGTTTGAAGGCATATCACTAGGGCTTTGTACTCAGCCATATTATTGGCACATTCAAACTCAAGTTTTAAAGATAGAGGAAGAGGTTCACCATTAAGGGGAATAAAGATAATGTTGGCTCTCCCACCATGTTGACTCTTTGATATATCAAATAAAATGGTTACTTGATAGGTGCAGTCTACCTAAGAGAGGGTTATGATGGATTCATCTGGAAAATCAAGAGGAGGAGGTTGGTTATTTTCTAAGGGTGATTCAACCAATTGGTCAGTAATAAATTTCCCTTTAACTAACTTTTTCTAAAGAAACTCAAGGTCAAACTTATCTAAAATCATGAGCCACTTGGCCATACATTGGTTTTGGTATGGCTTAGAGTGCATATACTTGAGTGGGTTGATATTGGTTATGACATATGTTTGATGGTTAAGAAGGTAGTGGTGAAGTTTGGTGGTAATGAAGACTAAATCTAAGCAAAGTTTCTTGATATGGGTATACTGAGTCTCATACTCTTCAATCATGTAGTTGATGTAGTAGATGGCTTGCTCTTTGTGTTGTTCATCCTAATGAGTAAGCATTGCCCCTAGGGAGTGGTCAGTGGCAAAGATGTAAAGGTATCAAGGTTGGTCATCCTTGAGAGGGGTTAGGACAAGTGGAGATAAAAGCTACATTTTGAGTGAATAAAAGGCCTTATAATAGTCATCACTCCACTTAAAATATACATCTTTCTTCAGGAGGTGATGGAAGGGTTGGCATTGATTTGAGAGCTAAGAAATAAAACAATGAATGGATTAGAGCTTCCCTTGAAAAATATGGTGTTTTTTGAGGTTGATTAGAGGAAGAATGTCAAGGATTGCTTTGATTTTGGCAAGATCAACTTTGAATCCCTAAAGGGAGATAATAAATATAATGAGTTTTCCTGGTAAGACCCCAAAAATGCACTTCTTTGGGTTAAGGTGGACATGGTAATGGATGAGGTGCTCAAAGATAATCTTGATAATCGCTAAATGATCCTTAAGATATTTGTATTTTCCTAAGGTCATCCACATGGTCTTTGACAATCTTGGGGATAAGGTCATGGAAGATATAGGTCATGGCATGTTGGTAGGTTGCACCAACATTCTTTATTTTGAAATGCATGACCTTATAGCATAAGGTTCCCCATGGGGTGATAAATTTGGTTTTGTGTCGATCTTCAAGGGTGATTAGGATCTAATTATAACCTAAAAACCTATTTATAAGAGATAACATATCATGTCCAATTGTAATATCAACTAGTTGATCGATACTTGGTAGAGGAAAGTCATCTTTTGGGCAAGCAAGGTTAAGGTCATGAAATTCCACACAAATGTGTAGTCCCCCTATGGATTTTGTGATAGGTATGATATTCAAGACCCATTGGGGATAGTCAATGGGCTGAATGAAATTGATGGATAAGAGATGTTGAAGCTCTTCTTTGATGAAAAGGGATATGCAAGGGTGCATGCATTAAAGTTTTTGCTTAATGATCTTAGCATCATGGTTGGTGACTATCTTATGGGAGGTAATGGTGGGGTCAATTTTAGGCATGTCTATATAAGACCAAACAAATTCCATGCTATGGTCTTAGAATAAAGAGGGGAAGTCTTAAAGTTCTAGAGTTCCCAAGTTGATATCCATGGTGGATTTTATTCAACATAGTCAAAGTCTCAAGAGGAAGAGATTTGTGGATGGAAGAATCTGGGACACCAAGATAGGTGAAAATAGAATCATCATCCTAAGACTATATAGTGTTAATGGTAGGATAGTCATCTCCTATCATCTCAAGATGGGTCAAGGGGATGGTTACAGTTGCCCCCTATTGATAAGTTAGGGGTCTGAGGCTAATCATCTTGATGAAAAAATTTAGGTGTGATGATTTCATCATCCTCACACATAGGTGAAGAGGTTGATCAGGAATGGATGTCTTCTTCAATGATTGTGATGGTAGCTGGTTTGGTTTTCCTCTTGTTGGGTAGAATGAAACTTAGGTCATGTTTCTCATGAGGATTTTTGGTCTCAATGGAAATCAACTCATTTAGGCCATACTCATATCATCCAAGACCAAATCCTTTCCAATCACACCTATGGAGGTATGTCTTTGAAAAAATTGGGTTGTCCAGATAGTACAAGCTAGAGGTTAGTGGTTGAGGCAAAGAGGAGGTGCTAGGATCACCAAGTGGTTTATCAAGTCCCCCATAGATGAAATGGGTTTGATCATTTGAAGGTCTGAGAGGAAAAATAGCTTTGATATTGGGGTCATAACTAGTTAAATTTTACCATACTCTTGGGGAGTAGGAAAACTATCAAGGGTGAGGAGGAAATATTATCCCAGTAAAAGATGTTGAAATGTGGATTCTAAGTGGTTTGTGGTGGGGATTTGGTTCAAAAGGATGGACAAACTAGTAGATGCCTCATCAGTAGAAGGTATGATTTCATCTGTCATGGTTTAGGGCTTGTCCTTGGTTAATGAGGGTATACTAGATGGAGGTAGGAGGACATTTTTAGGTTGATAAGTCATGTTTCATGATGAGAAGGACTTGGGTTAGTTTGTATTGTGATAACCTAGCCTTCATGTTCAAATTTGATGCAATGATGAAGGGTAGAAGCTACACGACCCATGGAGTAGATCCAAGGTCATCCCAATAAAACATTATACTAGAATTTGCCTTCCACTACATAGAAAAGCTCAATGAGTGTGTGAGGTCATAAATGGATATGAAGGACAATAGTTCCTAGAGTAGTGGCCATGATGTCATTGAAGGATCAAAAGATGGCTGAGGTTTCAAACATGACATTGCTAGGTAGTTTGAGATGTGATAGGCATGGGAGGAGATGATATTAATAGTGGATCCACCATCAATCATGACATGTTTGATATGGGTCTGGTTGATGTAGGCAGTGATGAGTAGAGGGGGATCTAGGTCATTAGGATGGATAGAAGGTATTTCTAAATCCTTAAAGGTGACAAGGTTATAAATTTAGAGAGTGCCAATTAAGGCTACTAGAGGTTGAGGATCTTTAGTTTGGACCTCTACTAATTGTAATACCTCTATCATTACTTCGTAATGATGAGGTGAACTAAAAATTAACTCATATAGGCTCATCTTTACCATGGTTTGGTGAAGTTGTTTGAGAACCACTCTCCTAGTTGATTCAAAGGGGTTGGACTGAGAGGTACCTGAGATAGACACCTTTGGTTTGGTCAAAGGTAAAGGCATTTTATTTTAACTTAGTTGGAAGGTGGAAGATGGATATGTCCATGGGATACACACTTTATCCTTCCCTTTATCATTTTATTGAGCATGTGATTGTGTGACCACATAAATGGTATGGATTGATGGAAGAGTTGTGATAGGAGATTGGTTTGGTTCCTCATCACTTTGAGATGAGAATGGGGGAGTAGGTAGGTTTTGGGTAGTGGTTATTGGTTATTGGATTGGTAGTAAGCTTATGGGAGGTTCATCTATTAATAGATCATCTTCATCATAGAGCTGATGATTATGGTTTAGAGAGCTTTACAATTATCTATGTCATGCCCTAGTGTTCTATGATAAGATCATACTTGGCAATCATTATACCAGACTAGTTTTGGACCAAGAGGGTTGAATTATTCGATAGGAGGTAAGGTAAAATAAGAAGCTTGTAATAACCTTTAGAAAATAGTCAAGTAAGATTTAGCTAAAGGTGGAGAGGGTTTAGAGGTTTTAGCCTTAGTTGGTGAGAGATAAGTCTTTTTAGAAGTGATCTTAGTGATAGAAGGTTTGGGTAAGGTGGTGTTCTTAGTCTATGGTTTTGGTTTTGGTAAGGTGAAAGTTGATAAATCAAAGGTAGGAGGTTTCAGGGTAGGTAGTTTGGTTATTGATGGCTCGGTGAAGACGGGTGTATCAAAAATCAAGTGTGCTAGTATAACCAATAATGGTGGTTGGGTTTTAGTTGAGATAGTTAGCTTCCTAATCAAAGTGGAGGGAGGAGGCCCCAAGATAGAGGTCAAGGTTGAGGGAGGTAGAAGTTTATCCCTCTGGCCTTTTTTTGTCTTTACTTCCTTATTTAATTTGGTTTGTTGCTTAGTTAGTGGACCTAGTGAGGTGAGCTCAAGCTTCAAGGATGGGTGATTAAGGCTTGGTGTAATAAAGATGACAAGGTTTTTAGTTGGTTTGGTTGGTTTTTTTAGAGATGATTATTTTGTCATTTGGGTTTTATTTGCATGGGATGGTTTAAAAATGGTTGGGTTGGTAGAGGTCTTTATTAGTTTGGTTGATAAGATAGGGGGTTGCCAATAGAAGTAGTGGGTTGGTCCATCAAAGTAATGGTTGGAGGTTCATATTTAATAATGTAAGGGATCCCCAATTTTTTATAAAATGTGGCTTGATTCACTTCAAGTTTGAAGACAAATTCCAACCTCAAAACTAGCCTAGAGAATGGTTTATAGACTGGTTTCATTCCTTGGCTAGTGGACTCAAAAGATATGCTCATAGGTTGAGAAAGATGAATGGTAACCTCATCCTTTTCCTTAATTAAAGGATGCAAGGTTTGGGTGGGTGACTCCTTTAAATGAGGTGCATGTGTGGTGGTTTCTTCCTTGGAAATGCTCTCTAAAGGGGAAGTAAATTATTCAGTAATTAAGGGAGAAGGTAAGGTGGTGATGGTTACTTGCTCAAGTATGTCAGTTGAAGGAGGGGTTGATAAATCCACTACCTCAATAAGTGGAGGAGAGGAAAAGGTTACTTTCTCAGTTTGGGTTTCCAAAGGAAGAGAAGGTAACTCCACTACCTCAATAAGTGGAGGAGAAGAAAAGGTTACTTTATCATCTTAGGTTTCCAAAATAGAAGGTAACTCCACTACCTTAATAAGTGGAGAGGGTGAAGAACAAGCATATTAGGTAGTATGTTATTCAATAATGAGCATGTCAAGAACCATATTGATAGTATGGGAATCATGAGAACACTCAACTTTGTTTCTCTCATTTTTTATAGGCACATAATTAGGAAAAGTTTGTCTAAAAATGTCAAGGGCTTGGTTTGGAGGTGCATTGGGGTTGTCCAACACAATATTTCCCTTGTAAATGATGGATTATATAATGATTTTGAAGGTATTACACATATTAACATCATGCCCCACTACTAGATGGAAAGCATATAGGTGGTTCTCATTATACAAGCTAGGTACAGGATGAGAAGAATCAAATTATTGAGGGGGTTTGATAGGTAGGAGTTGTATGATATTAGCCTTCATCAACTTCTCCAAGATCAAAGGTAAGATTCCCCAAGTGGAGTAAATTACTTCTGCTTGTTTTGGTTTTGGTTTCTTATGTTTTGTTTTGAGGATCTAGAGGATTTTGGTTGATTGATAGATGGTGGAGGATTAATCTTAAGGGCAACTGCATTCATAGTTCACTTGATTTTGGTTTTGGTGTTGGTTGGTTTTTTGGTTTAGAGGAAGAGGCATCATTGGTTTTGTAGGTAGAGTTTTTATTTTTCAACTTTAACTTTCATTCATCAATGGCTCTATTTTCTAGATTATAGGCCATGATAAAATCCTTGTCAAAGGTTTTGAAACTTTGAACATGTAATGTAGAAGAGATGTGCTTGGCACATGTTTGAGAAAATTTTCTATCATTTTGGGTTGGGGTAAAGAGAAGGAAAGTTGATTGATTAGGATTTTCCAATGAGCTAAAAAATCAGCAATAGATTCATCATCAAATTCTTGAATAGAGTAAAGATCGGTGATGGAAAATTTCTTAGAGATATTTATTAAAAATTGATCCAAGAAAGTTTGGGCTAACTAGGTGAAGGAGAAGAGATAGTGTTTGATTATGGCACTATACCAATCCAATGTTGGATTGAAAAAGAACATGGGGAAGGTATAATGAAGGAGGACATCATCACAAGTAATAAAATAACATGCATGCCTAAATGCCCTAAGGTGTTGTTGGGGATCCTCTTTACTTTGAAATTTAGAAAACTTAGGAAGTTCCCACTGAGGAGGATATGGTTTGATAGGAACAAATGGGTGAATGGGCTCATTACAGATCTAGGCGTATGATAAGATGTTGTGAGCACCAGAGATGGATGACTCTAAGGTAGTCATTTTATCCATGAGCATTTTTATTATATCTATTTGGGGTTGTACACCCAAAAGGTTGTAATGTGTATATTATTATGGTGGTTGGGTGACACATTGATAATTGGTAGGAATTTGAGGAGCTACCACATATTAGTACATGATCATCGGTGGTTGGGTGGAAGCTATATAGGGGTATGTAGATGTAGGTGGTTAGACAGTAGGTAGAGGTACATGCCCTTGTGGGCTAGGGATGTAACCTAGGTTTGGTACAATGGGCACCTATTGGGTAGAAGCAATGGTTGGGTTGGTACTAAAAGGAAGGGTAGTGACCTTTGTACTGATTGGTGGTATGGTAGAAGGTATAGACACCACAAGATTTTGAAGTGGCATAGTGGTTAGTAGATTAGAGGTAGCTAAAAGAAGGTTGGAAATACTTTTGGTAGGTACTCCTATGGTGAGGGGAGTTAGGTGGTTTTTGGTTGGGTTGCTCCTAAAGTAGAGGAGTTGGTGGTGGGGGTTGAAGGTATAAGGCTGTTTTTAGGTTGCACAGGTTGGTTTTCCATATTAATGTCAAAGGGATTATTTTGGATGAAAAATTTTGGGTAGTAAATGGTTGGGTTGTGACCATGGAAATAGAAGTGTTTCCCATAATGTGGGAAGGCATGCCATAAAGTGTGTCCATAGGTGGAATCGAGGAAAGGGTATAGTGAGGCATGGTTTTAATATCATGTTGAAGGGCCATAAGATTGTTATCTAAGAAGGTGGAAAAGTCTATATCTCCTCGGGGAACTTCATGAGGGAAAGGACTTCCCAAAGAATGAGGAGAGTTTTTTGGTTTAGAAATGTACTCCATGGATGAGAAGGTTGAAGAGGTTGATTGGGTTAGTGATGGATTTTATTTTACTAGATTCTTTCACTGTTGGTGAGTTAAAACAATCCAAGATAAGGGAGAGAGAATAAACAAACAATTTTACCACTCAAACATAAATAAGACAAGAAATAAGAAATAAAAGTAATAACACACTATAAAGTATGTTAAGTCTTAAATTTCCTTTTAGTCTCTCTTTTGTCTTATGCCTTAAGCTTTCAATAAATTGTGTGAATCCAATTAGGCTCATAAAATAGGTACTAGAAAAGAAATATATGGATGGTTTCACATTATTCAGGGTCTCAAAAAGGATCTATATTGGGAATCAATACGTGGTTTGGTATTGGGGCTTACCCCCTCACTTCACACACCATAATGATAAGGGTGTTGGGTGCTTAGCCAATATATAATAATTTTTAGATTTTATACTCAATGAGAGAGTTGAGTTGGTTCTCCCCTTGGTAATGACCTCCAAGTAAGATTATCAAGAAAGGGTAAGGTGACTGCTAGGTGATGAAATCCTAGTCAGGACTTATCTCAAGTTATTTGATGTTTGATTGATGTAGGTGGTTTGGTTTATTGTGTGATATAAGTGATGTTATATTTGAATTACTTTGATCTAATTTAACTAAGTGAGATAAAATTACAAGAAACCAAAATATGCAATTGATTTTAAACCCAAAATAAATTTTAATTTCATTTATGAGTATAGAATAGGGAGAATAACATGTAGATGCAAACAAAATAAACACAAGGAGAGTCTCAAGGGTGTCACTGGGTGTGACAAAATGTTTTAATGAATTTTATATTATATTTTGAGAAAGGAAGAAGAAGAAACTAAATATGGGTATGGCTGGAAAACTTGTTTGATTTTTCACACATTGAATTAAATGATTATGCATAGCTCCTCTTTGGATTTGTAAGGATGACCTATAAATAATATAAAACTAAATCAAATGGTTTTTTAGATAATTAGGTTGTTGGATTGCCTAGCACTAGCTAGGTCCTAGAAGTAAGAGCTTCCTCAGGGGTATCAATCCACATGTTTTAAATAATTTATTTTATAAAATAGAAGATAAAATACTTGAATCAATAATCAAAAGCTAATAAAATTAAATACAATAAATTCTTGATATCAAAATAGATTAAAATGACTAATATAGCAATAAGTGGGTCAGTATTAATGCTAAATAGGTTAGGTATGCTTTAAAAAATGGATTGGGGGTCTGTGAATAGGTAGATGAAAAGAAAGTTGGATTTGGTTAAGGGTAGGTGGGTGAAAATAGCTTTTTTTAATTTCCTACCATAGTGACCATTGATTATTTATTTGACCATTGGTGGTTAAGGTGATCGTCGATAGTTGGATAAACCATCAGTTGTTAGGATGACCATCAGTGGTTACTATGTGTTATGCCCCTAGCCTATCACATATAGTAGGATAGGAATAGCTTACTTATGGCTTACTTATCCATATTTAATGCTATATCATATTTATCTATTCATTCATTTGGTTATTATGTCAGCCTATGGAGTAACCATGGCCTAGATAGACTATATATAAGAGGTAGTGGGTAATTATTTATCATATATTGTGAATTCTGCTCTTATTAAAAATTGTGAAGGTTGCCCCCTCAAAGTGGCATGTCTATTATCATATATTATGATATATTTTAGTAATATTTGGATCTATTTATTCTATTCTAATTTATTGTTGAAGTAATTTCATTACAAGTGGTATTAGAGCTGTGATTTGGGCAATCTTGTGGGTGAAACCTAATTTTTTAAATTTGGCTATATCTAAAACAAGGTTACAAATTTATATGTAATTTTTTTATTAGAGGTGATAAATAATTAAATTAATCTTCCATTAAAATTTCAGATCATTTTTATCTATTTTATAAAATTTATCACCATTTTAGGTTTTTTCATAAAATTGCTTTATAGTGCACAATTCAAATAATTTTTCTAAGTTATTTACATTTTTGGAAAGCTTAGAAAAATTTGGATAGGGTATGATATTTGTATATTTTTATTTGAGGATGACATAAGTCTAAAATCACTTGGTCAAAGTTGGGTCAAAAGTGTCAATCAGGGTCGACATCGTAAAGCCCTTTTATGACAGGTCCACAAACTCAGGGCTAAGGAAAGGGTGATGAAACTCTAGGTGAAAGTCATAAAAAGGAATATATAGATTCATAAGGGGTATTTACTAGATACTTTTTACCAAGGTTCTTTGACATAGATCACAAAGTGAACCAGCTTGACTATAGTGTGCAAGGCATTCAAAGTGAGGTGCAAGGCATACAATCTAATATGAAATCCATACAAGATAGTTTAGTAGATATCATGATGGCTTTGAAAAATAATCAGTCAAATCATCTAGCTATCACTATTGTATAACCCCACCAGGGTGGTTCTCCCAACCAGTTTACTTCAAATCTAACTACATTGCCATAAAGGAACCTATTACCAAAGGTGGATATATGCAAATTTGATGGAAAAGATCCACTCAATTGGATCAACCAAATGGATAATTTTTTTTATCTACATTAGATCCTAAGTGGACAAAAGGTTATCATGGCATATTTGTATCTTGAACTTGATCAATTCATTTGGTATCGATGGTTGTGTGCTCAAAAGAAAAAGATGGCTCTCAGTGTCACCTAGTCAATTTTTACAAAGGAGCTATAATTACACTATGGTAAGAGTGTGACAAAGAATTACTTCAGCCAACTGGAAAAATTATGATAGACTATCTCTTTCAAGGATTATATTCATCATTTTCAAAACCTATCCTTACATGTGGAGACAATTTCTAAGGAGAAATTGAATGACCTATTTTTGGGTGGACTCAAGGACCACATTCAACATGAGTTACGCATGTTTAATCCACTTAAGATTTATGATTTTATTATCATGGCATGCAAAGCTAAGGACAAATTCATAGCCAACAAGAAGCAACCATTCACTCACTTCAAAGATCATAGCATATTGACACCAACATTTCCTCCACTTACCAGATTGACCCCTCAACAAATTGAAGAGAAAGAATAATGAAAAAGGATTATGTTTTGGTTGTGATAGAAAGTGGAGAAAAGGACATAGATGTGCTGAGAAGAAGTTATTCTACATTGAGGGATCCAATGAAGATGAAGAAGAAGATGATGCCTCCAATGATGATGAGGAAGAGATAGAGGAGGTACCTAAAGATTCCCAACCTACAATCTCTTGTCATGCACTTGTAGGTATTAACACTCCACAAAATCTTAAGGTGGTGGGTTTCCTCAAGAAATAGAAGGTGATAGTGTTGATTGATTCAGGGATCACACATAACTTCATCAACCATAAGTTGGCAACTCGATTGAAATGTTTCATCTACCCAGCACCAAAATTTTAGGTTATAATTGTAGATGGTGTCATAATTAATTGTTCAAGAAAATTCCATACTATTAAGCTTGCTATGGGTGATTAAAATCTTGATTCTCTTATGTTTTCTATTCCCATGGGTAGCACAGGCATTATTGTGGGATTCCAATGGCTCATAACTGTGGGTACCATTGAGATGAACTTCTAGGAACTATTCATGCACTTTCATTCTAAAGGTAGTAAAATTGAACTACGTGGATTATAGGAAAAATATCCATAATTGATTAGTTCACATCAGATGACCAATATGCTAAAAATGGGGTAGAAGGAATTATTACATGATTATGTTCCATAGAATTTCAACCCACATAGGCATCTACACATCTTGATCTATAGATGATTCTTGATGACCACCCATCTATTTTTAGGGCCATGCCAAAAGGACTACCACCAAAAAAATAACATGATCATGCCATTCAACTACTTCCAGGGAGTCAACCACCAAATATCAGACCATATAGATATCCATATGCATAGAAGAGTGAAATAAAAAATATGGTCCATGAGATGTTGGAGGTATGGATCATCAAGCATAGCCAAAGTGCATATTCATCACTAGTGGTCATGGTGTGGAAGAAGGATGACACATGGAGGATGTGTCTAGATTATAGGGAACTCAACAAGTACACCATCAAACATAAGTTTCCTATTCTAGTAATTGATGATTTACTTGACTAGTTACATGGTGCTAACTATTTCATAAAATTGGATCTTTGCTCAGGGTACCATCAAATTAGAATCAAGGATGAAGATGTTCATAAAAATACTTTTAGAATGCATGAGGGCTATTATGAGTTTTTGGTAATGCCCTTTGGTCTTACAAATGCACCATCTACTTTTTAGAGCTTGATGAACACTATTTTTAGGCCTTTTTTAAGAAAGTTTGTGCTAGTTTTCTTTGACAATATATTGATTTATATCAGACATGGGAAGCACATCTGCAACATGTGAAATATGTGTTGATAGTTTTGGAGAAGCATCAGCTTTATGCAAATCCATCCAAATGTGCTTTTGGAGTATAGGAGGTAGAGTACCTAGGTCACATTATTTCCCATGAAGGTGTCAAATTTTATCCCTAGAAGATCAAAGCTATGATGGAATGGTCTATGCCAAAAACTCTCAAAAACTTCTGAGGGTTCTTCAGACTAACGGGTTACTACTGAAGATTTGTGAAAGGTTATGGTAGCATAGTAGCTCCACTCACTGCATTGCTAAAGAAGGATGCCTCTCATTGGAATGATGCCACTACCAAATCATTTGAGATAATAATAGTAGCTATGAGCACCACTCTAATTTTGGCTACTCCAGACTTCTCAAAGACATTCACTATTGAATGTGATGCTTATGGATCTAGGTTGGGAGCACTACTAATGTAGGAAGGAAGACCCATTGCATTTGAGAGTTGTCAATTCAAAGGTAAGAATCTATAAAAACCTATCTATGAGAAAGAAATGATGGCTATTCTTCATGCAGTTAAACAATGGAGGCCCTATCTGATGGGTAGACACTTTAAGGTGAAAATGGATCATGATAGTCTCAAATACTTTTTGGAGCAAATATTATCATTTAAGGAACAAAAAAAGTGGGTAACCAAAATGTTGGGTTATGATTTTGAAATCATCTACAAGAAGGCTAAAGATAATGTAGTAGCAGATGCACTATCCAAATGGGATACATCCATAGAAGGATTACTTTGTGCAATGTCCATGTTGTAAGTAGATTGGGTGGATGAAGCTAAGTTAGAATGGGATAAAGATAAGGATACACATGTTCTGATTTAGAATCTCCAATAAGGTACTTTAGCCTCTAACAAATTTAAATGGAAAGGTAATTTCCTATGGTATAAGGGTAGGTTATACTTGTGTAAAGATTTAGAGCTTAAGCATAAGATTATTTTGGAGTTTCATGCATCTCCAATTGGGGGACACTCAGGGTTCTTGAAAACTTATCACAAAATTAAGAAAGAATTATTTTAGGAAGGACTCAAGGGATATGTACAAAATTTTGTGGTAGAACTCTTGATATGCTAATAAAATAAAGGTGAGATAGTTAAGACCCTGGGTCTATTACAACCGTTAGCAATTGCTAGTCAAAGGTGGGAGGAGGTTTCCATGGATTTCATCATAGGGTTTCCCTATTCTAAAGGTAAGAATGTTATCTTGGTCATTATGGATAGGCTTATAAAATATGACCATTTTTGTGCTCTCTCACACCCATTTTTGGTAAGTACAATAGCAACTATTTTTTTGGAGGTAGTTCTAAAATTACATGGAACCCCAAAAATAATTATAAGTGATCATGATCCTATTTTCACTAGTAATTTCTGGACTAAACTATTTTCTTATTTGGGTACTTAGCTAGCTCATAGCTCATCTTACCACCCCCAATCTGATAGACAAATAGAAGTGGTTAATAAATGTTTAGAGGGGTATCTCCATTGTTTTGTATTAGATAAATAGGAACATTGGGTTAAATCGATACCACTTGTAGAATGGTGGTATAACACATCTTTCCATACCTCTTCTAAAATGTCTCCATTTCTAGCACTATATGGTTACCATCCACCTTCCATCACTTCTTCATTAAAGGTGAAAACCAAGGTTTGAGATGTGGAGGAGTACATCCAACATCAACAAGAGGTTTTGGCTAGTTTGAGAGAGAATTTTGCCTTGGCACAAAATAGGATGAAGCAAAAAGTAGATCAATACTGTAGTGAGTGAAATTTTGAGGTGGGTGATTGGGTATTTGTACATTTGTATCCTTAGAAGCAGATGTCATTGAAGAAAAAAAAAGGACAACAAACTTGCTCCTAAGTATTATAGCCCTTATCAGGTTCTACAAAAAATTGGAACTGTGGCTTACAAGCTCAAGTTACCTCATTCATCTCACATACACCCAGTATTTCATGTTTCCTATTTGAAGGTCATTGGATAGAAATTTTTATCCCAGAAAAATCTCCCAAAACTAGATGAAGGATGAGTCATTTTGGAACTAGAGAAGATCCTCCAAACACATACTAAGAGGTTGAGAACTAGAGAGGTTAGGGAATATCTGATCAGGTGGAAGAACCTGAGTAGTGAAGATGCAACTTTGGAAGGTGAAGATTTTTTGCAACAACATCTAGAGTTATTCAACATTGAGGACAACATTGGTTTGAAGGTGAAGGCATGCTACCCCCCTAACCTATCACATGTAATAGGATAGGAATATCTGACGTGTGGCTTACTTATCCCTCTTTGATTTTATATCACATTTCTTTATGCATTCATTTGGTTAGTAGGCTGGCCTATGGAGTAACCATGGCCTAGATAGACTATATATAAGAGGTAGTGGGTAATTATTTATCATGTATTATCAATTCTACTCTTATTGAAACTTGTGGAGATTTCCCCCTTGAAGTGGCTTGTTTATTATCATATATTCTGATATATTTCAGTCATATTTGGATCTATTTCTACTATTTTACTTTATTGTTGAAGTAATTTCATTACACTATGTAATGGGTTTTGGATGTTGAAAGGATATATTGATGGGATCACAAAAGGTAATTTTGGGAGATTGGTTTATGTTGGGCTTATTTAAAAATAGAAACAAAGTAATTAATAGATTGAAAACAAATACTTAGATTACCAAAGATTGATAAGATGAATGGTTGAGGTGGTTGGCTCATTTTTAGAGTCTAGCATGATTTTGGTAGAGTAATAGTACTTGGATATCAACTAAGGGGTAGTGATAAGTTAGATATCTAATGTGATGTATAGATCATTGTATTACTATAATAAGTGACCTATAAAAAAAATCTAGATGAAAAATCTCTTGAAGTCATGGATGAATCCTTTTTTCACCTCTCTCTCCTCTCTTCTTATAGGCAAGGAAGGAAAGGTGCAACAAGATGTTAACAATTGGGTCCAACTTGTATAATTTTAACTTCATCATGGATGGGCTTGTACATTAATTATACATTCTAATTATAGAAAATCAAGTTAGAGTGAAGGGCTAGTTGAGTTGGTTTAGATGGTGGAACCTAATCATCAATGGACAGGTTGATTCTTGATGTTTAATTTTACCATCGATGGTCGAGGGCCAATGTAAAGTTGGTGTAAAATGTGGGTTAAGTCATTAGGTCAAACTGACTTGGGTTAGGCTTAGTTTGGGTTTGAATGGTCTAGGTTGGGCCCAAGGGGGATTGCAACATTTGAAGCCATTATGTGCAGATTTATGGTGTCTACATTTAGCATCCTTGCATTTGGGATATTTTGGTAATGTTGATACCCTTGGTGTATTATTATAGTAAATACTAAAGTCTTTAGAACTTGGTTGATGCTCCTTTCATAAAGGTATAGTAAGTGGATCTTGAGGAAACATTGGAAAAGGCACCTCCTTTGGTTGAGACATCTTGCTTCACATTGGTACATGTCTTTTATTGGGAATATTAATATTATTTTATGATATGGATGTAGGATGTTTCCTTCTTTTTTATGGCTTAATATGACTTAGTAAATATATCATAATTTCTTGGTTAACCTTTCAAAAAAATTCAATATAGAATTAAGGCCAAGAATAATTATCATTCTTAATAAGGGTAATATTTTTTGTAAATGTATGAATAAGAGAGGTTTTGATCAGTGAACTTAAAGGAACATCCCTTTTATTAATGATTTTAAAACCTTCCATGATTTCCTTAAGGACATAATTGAAATTTTCATGATCAAATGAAAGTATTTTATCTCTATGGGAGATCAATTTTTGTATATAAGGCAAGGTCACATGTTTTATATCCTCTTTGGGATGGGTCACATCATGTATTGAAATTATGGGAGCATGGACATAATTAGAGAGATATTTTATACCACCATTCAAATATTTTATATTATTTTCCTCAGCACTTGGAGGAATACAAGAATAATGGATTTTGATCCCTTCCTAAAGAGATTGTTGAAGGGTTTCATGTCATAATCATCAAACTAATCAATAAAATCCATGATAAAAGAGAGAACACAAATATTAGAATAAGATAGGATATAAGAATCTACATGAGATTTATTATGCCATAATGATGTTCAAATATGGGGCTCACCAAATGTTTAACCCTAATTTAGATTATGAAATCTTACTGGGGTAAATAGGGTTAAGAATATAGAAATGATAGGGCACAATGGTGAATATTTAATTTATAGTAGGCCAACTAATATGCTAAACTCAGATGTACCATATGCTAAATTTATAAAACTAAGATAGGTTATTAATGGGAAGTAAAACTATGATAGATATATAAATGACATAAAATAAAGTACATAGATGTTTATGATGCTAATATAATGCTAGATCTAGTATAGGTAGGAAAATAGTTTTGTATCAGTCATTAGATTATGGATATGGTGCCTTTAGCTCTCTATACACTTATATCACCTTGGGATAGTTGCATTGACTCTAGTACATGATTTTGACACTAGTGTTCTATACATAATATCTACTCAAATAAGATGTGACCACCTGGATGCTTCTAGGTTTGGGTTCTCCTTTGCTCTAGTGGATTTAGATATGGGTCATGGACCATCACTCCTAGTGAAATGGCAAAATCCTAGATTTTCATATTTAATGTGACCATGGGGGAAAATGGGTTAGTGGGTGCATGTGTAAATATAACCTATAATGACCTTATTATTAAAGGGTGTTACCTACATAGCTAATACTCTAGAAGAGGGTCTCATACTCATGTAATTCTCCCCTATGAGTTGGTTTGTGTGTGAATCTTGTAATGTGTGTAAAATAAGTATAATAGTGACGTAGCTTATAACTTGATAAATATTACCTTATGATTTCTCTTCTCATAAATTAGACCTATATCTAGGCTATTCTTTTTACTGATATCAAGATAAGGTAGAATAGGAAAGATTTTTGGTAACCTGAGTGTTTCTTAAGTGCTTTTTGAGTGTTTCTTGAGTGTTCTTTTCATCTAATTGCCTGGTGAGGAATGAATGAGTGTTGATATTGTATTTATACCAATCCTATTAAGAGTTAACTTGTGTTAAACCACTTAGGCTGACCATTATAATACATTTCTATTTTAACTTTTTAAGGTAACTATGGAATGTAAAACCCTATGCTAATAAAGTGCTAGAATAATAAACCAGGGAATAACTATAGTAATATTTATAGCCACTAATTTTTAAAATAATTAATTTATCTAATTATTCTATAAATAGCAATGAACTAAAAAAAGGTGTACTTAGCTAGAAAACTCACTAAGACAGACAAGTGGTAGATTGTAAACTGATGATAGTGCAAAGTGTCACCAATAGGAAATAGGTATTAGAAACCCTCCTAGATAGTAGCACAATACTATGGTAAATAAAACACCATGCTAGTATCATATGTGTCATGTTAATGTACCTTTGTAATAGAGACAATGAGTTCCTAGGTGGACGTTCATCTAGTTCTGAGGATCATGTGCCTATGTGACTGAATGGTAGATTATTGCACGTTCCCTATTTTGACTAATTTTAATGTGAAACCCTAAGCTTCCATGTTTGTTAGAGTATTTTAGGAGCACAAGTAGAAAAATAGTGGCATTAGTAAGGTAGGCTAGACATAACCTCAACACCCCATGTGTTGAGTGTTGCCTACATACCACTACCTTGAAAGGGGATCAAGCCCAACAGATTTATCCCAATATAAGTATTGATGCAAGTACAAGTGAATGCTAGTATGAGTGTTAATTTGAGTGATTTAAGTGTGACTTGAGACTATAAATATGAGTAATTTGAGCTCTGAACTAATTTAAATTGGTGTATGTATAACTAGGGTAGAATAAAGATCAATGACCTTGATTTCAACAATTGTTTACGAGTTTATTTGTGATTATTTTCATCTAATTTCCATCTCATGCATAAATGAATAAAATTATTCTATATATAGAATTATGGTGCTTTTTGAGACATGAAATAGGTCTAGGCCAACCCTAAGGTTCTTTAAAAAATGGAAATATATCTGTTGGAGGTGAAGAGAGCAAGTAGACATTAGTGTTATCCCTTTTCCAATAGCGCAGTGTGTTATAGTCCAAAGGGTCATGCTAATTTCTAGGTGAAAATAATGGGTGAAAAAGGGACCTAGGTGCCTAAGTGAAGGCTCAATGTTGCTTTTAGTATATCTTAAAATGAGTTGGACTTACACAAAAGTTATAAAATGGTCAAGAGCATCCCTAAGATAGGTCAAGGCTAAGCTAAGGATAACATGGTCTCAAATGACACTCATTGCACTAAAATGAAATTTTAGATGACTACATTGGCCCCCTTTATTATAAAAATGTAGAAAAGAAAAATGACTAGGATAAATTAAAAAGAAACATACCTAAACTTACTTATGAGGTGAATCTTATGAATCTAGGTTTGATTCTATGAAGTGTGCTCCGTTATGTGTCTTACAAATGAAACATGAATGAATCAGTCCTTATTTAATAAATATCAAAATCAAATACAAGAATAAGTAAAAAAGATGAGATAAAGAGGAAAAGAATGAATACACCTTATTGGGTATATAAACCAATGCAAAAACTTGGTGACATTTTATGTGTGCATGTAGATGGAGATCAAACAATGAATAACTTGGATTGAACTGATGTATTTCTAAATCCTCATGTGTGGTGGAACAAGAATTCAAGTTGGACTTGAATCCATCGTTGCCCACCCCTGCTTGGTGAATCATAACTTGTGAATAACTTAGATTAGACTAATGAGTTTTCCAACCCTCTCATGTAAGTGGCTTAAGAAGTCAACTAGGATATGACTCCATCATTACCTACCCATGTATAGAAGATGAATTTGAAGCTAAAATTGTGTGATGTAAATGAAATTGTGTAAGATGGATCTAGTGCTACTCAGAAACTCTAAAATGTAAAATGGCTTATGGGCCACTCAAGAACTCTAAAATATAAAATGGTTTAAGGGCCACTCTAGAATGCCAATTGATAAAGATAGAATGATACATCAATTTGATGTAAACATGGGGCATAACTAGTGCATATGGTGTCTATATTATACAACATGGATAATTACATGGATTTATCATTCAATCTAAGAGTATTGGTGCCAAACTGAACATATGGTAAAAATGTGCCATGCACATGCCCCCAACCCTAATATCTATGTATATGGATTTTAGACTGAGCCATAAAAATCTATGTCTATTCATATCTAAAATTTAAATAGGAGTGATCATATTGCATATGATTTCCCTAATCTAAGTAAATCTATGTAATCTGTGTAAAATTTAAGTATATATTAAACATGTTTGATAATCTATGACTAAGATTGTGTAAACTAGGAATGTAGTTATTGAACCTTTACATAAATTTTAAAATTTTCTATTTTTATGGCTATTGGATAGCAATGCAATCCCTTGGTTAATATCGTATAGTTTCCTCTATGTCAAGCTATTGACTAAACATGTTATTTTTATGAAAAAATAAGACTAATCTAGGTGTGACTATTTTTTCACAGTCTAGGCTCTATAATTTATGTCTACATGCTAAAAATTATGTTTTGAGATTACTAAGATGGCCTTATCTCTATGATAAACCCATATGAATTCCCTCTCTTTTGAGTGGAATTGTTGAACCTATTCAATAACTATCAATAAAATAAAAATTATGCATCATGTGTGTTGGATTGAGAATATATGATATCTACATGATAAACCAATATAATGTGTATACATGACATCATAATGTAAAATTTAATTGAATATTAGTTGGTAATGTATTATGTATGTTAGATCTATAATTCACAAGGTTGTTAAGATAGATTTAAAAATGTAAGCATGTATATGTATAAAATCTAAGTATAATCTACATAAACAACTTGGTAGATGGGGCATGATGTCCATCAAGGCACCCAAGAAGGAAGGGGAGATGCATGAGGTCCCTCACGGAATCACAAAATAAGTTTGCAAGTAAAAATCAAGAGATAAGTGTCATGGCCATGATGCATACATGAAAGCATGCATACAAACACATGAGGCATGCAAAGTGGGACAAGGGGATAAAATATAAGGAACATGGGCACATGTAACTAAGTTAGAGAAATAAATTCATACAAGAATATGTTCAAATTTCCACATATAGAAAGATAAATTAAGATTGGCTTAGAGCGATATGGAAGGACATGTTTTAATGTCCACATACAATCAAGAAATCACACACAAGGACATGGACACATGTCCAAAGCATACATATAATGAAGGAAGTGGCTTAGATCCATAGAACAATAGCATATTCAAATTTCCTTGAGTAGATGTAGAAGCCAAGAGACATAATCAAATCTAGACTAGGAAAAATGAAAATGAAAGTATGCATGAACATGTGGTATGACTCTGTATAAGATCAAATATGCACATAATTTGAGTCTATAGTAGTAGTAGTCATCAAAAAATTAGTGTAGTATGGAATGATATAATTTAGCAAATTATAATTCATGTAGTATGATTCCCCTAATGGGTGAATAGTAGCAAATTTGGATCTGTGAGGAGGACCTAAATCTTATAAAAATATCTAAATACTCAAAGAGAACAAGTGAATCATGTATGTATGATAAAACCAACTACACTAGCATAGATAACATATGTAGTACCTAGAAAATAGAAGGAATGTAAACATAAAAAAGCATACAATCTAAAAAAATTATTTTCTAACTAATATTTAAATGTTTATGTATTTTTGAACATATTATATTGTGTTTGTATTTTCTAAGTATAAGTTATGTACAAGAAATATGGAAATTAAACTATGTACAAGTAATGTGTAAGTAAATGAGATTATATATAAATGAAATGTAGGACCTCTATAGACCTAAGAGTAAATCCATAGGATGTGGATGGTTAAATGGTAGATTTGGTGTGAGGTCATCCAATTTTAGATACTAAATCTACCCAAACTAAAATAAATCATCATCATCATACCATACTATCAATATAAGTATAGACTTATCCCTATTATTAGTTTGGATTTTGTACATCTAAATAGTATGATGTTTTACTATGTAAGAATCCTCCCATGTAGTCCTAAGGTAAACCACATTATACCATCAAATGTTTATATGAAACCTATGATTCTTATCGATGCCATCATGTAAGATGTGAACTATGTTTCCCTCATAATTGAAATTCAAATATCTATTTGTCTATTTGACTATGGCATCCATTGTCTATAAACCATGTACAACTAAGTGTAAATTTTATATGAGTGACTTATCTCATGATAAATAATAGTGTGTTGACCACCTTAGGGCCACATGTAATTAGTAGTGTGATATGTCCTAAGGAGACCTGATAATGTATAACATGTTATAGATTAGTCTAATAGTGTCATATGTGTTGTAAGAATGCTAATATATAAGTGTTGGGATAAAAATCCTCATCTATAGAAATATTAGGTATGTATTGATCTTTAATGAAAGCCCAGATAGTCACAAGATCATTTTGTGAATGTCTGTTGGTGAAGAGTCTATTATAGTGCTTGTATTGGTATAAGCAGAGGCTATGTAATATATGTAGTGCCCTGAGCCTTGAATTTATTCATTTTATATTATGATTTTGAGAATGTATTTGTATCATGTCTGTTAATCCTATGAAAATGACAAAAGGGTCTATCATCCTACTATGATAATCTACTAAAAAATCTATAGCGAAGTGTGGGTAGTGTTATCAATTATCTATCAAGTAATTTCTATAAAATTTGGTCTAGTCTATCCTATGTACTACCTACCTAAATATAGATAACTAGGTCAATATCCATAGATGTAACCATATGTATTGAGTGTATATAAGAATTTCCCTCTAACTATAAGTGAGTGTTTGGGCACGTATCTATGGAACTATGAACTAGTGGTGATGTCTATGTAGGTAAAGGCATGAGTGCCTTAGAATCATCTCTATACTCTCTAAGGTTGATTGGTAAAGCTCAATATATATAACTAATCATCAATGTTTATGGGTGTTGTATTATCTTCTTTGGTGGTCTCAGAATCTATAGCAAAAATTTTGATGCATACTTCCTTTGAGTTAAAAAATAATGGTAAATTCACTATGTGAATCTCATAATCCATCATGCATGAGGGTAACTATGTTTTATGAGGATCATTTCTAATTATGGGTGGAGATAATAGTGTTGTAAGGGGATCTAGAACTACTATGGGAATAATGGTGCTAGATTCCTTGATCTCATATATATGCATCTATTTTCTAATAATGATATGAGGTAAGGACTCTATGAGAACATGAGGTGTCCCATATGAATATATACTTGGGGTAGTAGGCTTGATGACTCTATAATATCTGAATGGTTGGTTATCATTTAGACAAGTGTATAAATATCCATCATGTAAAAACTTGACACATATGTTTAATGTAGAGGTTATAACCTCCATGGCATGTATCCAAGGTCTCATGAGTAATAAATTATACTATAAATGATTAGGCATCACCTGAAATTATGTGGATAAGGTTTTTGGTCCAACTATGATATACAATGTAATATAACCCAATGCCTATCGATGAATGTCATCAAAACCTTGATTGTTTTTATGTCTTCTGAAAGGATTTGGTATCAACCCCCATAGTCTATAAAAATGTGAGGATGTATATGTTAATACCTAAACTAATTTCAGTTATAACTAATTTAATAGTGGTGGTTTTAATTTATGCATTAAAAAAGAGTGGTAAATTCTAATCAATAACTATCTATGAGGGAAATTTTGTATTACCAAAAGATATAACATATTCAATGTCCTTTATAGTGTTCATGGAAAATGTAAAATAAGTTGGATTTATATCATGAGGCATAGATATATGATTGAGTGTTTAAAAAATAATTATTTTCAATATGGTTACCTTTTTAAGTAATTAAAATATGTAAATATTAGCTGGTGTATTTCTTAACTGATCCATAATATCATATGTTTTGTGTTGATATAATGGTACCATTATATTATGTTGTGGATGATGAGGGATTATGGGATTACATTTCTCATGTATAGGCTAAAGAAGCATCTGATTTCATATAGTAATAGCTCAAATAACTATATCTACTATTTGTCGAGGGTGAGTGGTAGAGGTGGGATGTGATCAAAGGTAGTAAATTGGTCTAGGTGGAAGAGGAACAAAAGGAGTCCTCTGATCTTAATGTTATCAAGTAGTAACAAGAGGTAACTTAAAATTAGCCATAAAATAATACTCTTTATGAAAGGGGATCTCAAGATGGGGTGGACTAATGTGTGAAGTAAACTGAGTTCTAATGTTATCCATGAGAGGAATAGCATACATGTGCATCATTCTACAAATGGTAGGTAATAATAATGCAATACAAACCACCATAATTTATACCAAAAAGTAGGAAATGGATTCCATCATGATAATCATGATGATAGGATGAAAACTAAAAAAAGAGCAAATTATGGAAATAATAAGGGAAACCCTAATGGTACACTAGGGTTTTAAGCAATATATTCAAAGTAAGTTAGGTTCACTAAATGATTTAACTTTTTATAGGAATTATTTAATGTAAAACCCTAGGTTATTTAAATTGATACAATAATAAATCAAATAAAAAATATATCAATATGAAAATTCATTGATTTGTACAATAATTGATTTATCTAATTATTCTATAAATAGAAATGAACTAGAAAAGGTGTACTTAGTTGTAAAATTGATTGAGATGGATAAGTGACAGACTAGAAACTGATGCAAGAATAGTGAAATGAACTAGAAAAGGTGTACTTATCCATGAAATTGATTGAGATGGACAAGTGGTAGACTATAAATTGATGCAAGAATAGTGCAAAGTGTCACCAATAGGAAATAAGTATCTAAAACCCTCTTGGCTAATAGTATAGTCCTATAATAAATAGCACACCATGCTAGTGTCCTTTGTTACATACAAATGTCCATATGCATTAAAGATAGTGACTTATTAGGTGGACCTTTACCTAGTTCTATGGATAATGTGCCTGTGTGATCAAATTCTAGATCATTTTTTGTGCCCTATTTTAACTTATTTTAATGTAAAACCCTAAACCTCCATGTTTTTTAAGGTATTTTAGGATCACAAGTTAAAAAATATTGGTGTTATTAAGTCAGTTTCATGTGACCTCAATACTCCATGTGATGAGCATTACCTACATACCAATACCTTGAAATGGGATCAAGACCGATGTAGTTCTCCCAATCTAAGTGTCGATACAAGTACAAGTGAATGTTGGTATGAGTGCCAATTTGAGTGCTTTGAGTGTGACTTGAGATTAGAAATTTGAGTAATCTAAGATCTGGACTACTATATATGGGTGTATGTAGAAGTAGCATAGAATAATGACCTTGATTTGCATAATTATTTCTTAGTTTATTTGTGAGTATTTGCATCTAATTTCCATATTATGGATAAATGAATGAAATTGGTCTATATATATCATTTTGGTGCTTGTCAAGACATAAAAAGGGTCTAGGTTGATCCTAAGGTGATTTAATAAATGGAAAGATATTTTTTTGGGGTGAAGACAGCAAGGAGACATTAGAATTTCCCCTTTACCAATAGTATAATGTGTTATAGTCTAGAGGGATGCATTAATGTCTAGGTGGTAGGAATGGGTGAAAAAGGGACTTGTGTGCCTATGAGAAGGCTTAGTGTTTATTTTGGTATATGTTGTAATGGGTTAGACTCACACAAAAGGTGTAAAATTAGAAAGAGAGGCCCTAAGATAGGTCTAGGCTAAAATAAGGATAAGGTGGTCTCAAATGACACTCATTACACTACAATTCAATTTCATATGACTATAATTTCATTTTCAAATTGAATTACTTTAGGTTATTAAACTTTTTCATTAGATCAGGACAATAATATCGATTCTACTATTTATCTTAGACATTCTCAGAAAGATGGGATAAGATAAGTATAGTTTAAACATTATAAGAAATATGGGATGAATGTGTCATCAATATAAGGTTGGTCAGACTAAGAGATAGGCCAAGGGGCACAAGATAGAGCTTATATGAGGCTTTTAGATGCAAGGCATGTGTATAACTAAGAGGAATAATTAGGGGGTGTGTTTTATAAATGTACAATAATGAGGTGCTACATAATCACATAATATCATCTATAAGAGGATGTCAAATCATGTGCCACCTTGAAGTTAGGAAAAAACTCAAATTTAAGGACATTCTAGACTCTGGTGAGCTAATACATGGCAAAGAGTGAGTCAGAGAATAAATACACATAGAATGTGCCTAGTGCATGAGTGTTAGTTAAGGCACTAATAATCAGGTGATACTCAGCTACATTATTCATATCACTGGTAAGAAAGAAACTAGTTACATCAATCTCTTAGCCCTATAGATCATCAATAGTCTAAGCCATAATGGTAGGTCTTGGGTTCCTTGAGTATACCCATTAGTGTGAATCACCACTAAGAGGTATACCATGATGGTGGTAGAGGATGAAAGACACTACCATGAAAGGGTTATTTTAGTGTGAAGTAGTATAAGCAAGCTACATAAGGGAAATGGATAATGAAACCAAGTCACAATCAAGGTAAATGACCAATGTTAGCCATGATAAGAGGTGATACAGGGTGATAGGATGTTCATAAAATATGAAGAATAGTCAATGAAGACCAAATCAAGTCCAAAATAATTCTAACCTAAAACTTACACCACCTACAAGAAACACAACAAAATAGGTAGAGAGAGTCAATAAGAATTGGTTGTAAGCAAGTAGGGAACTAATGACTAATAGAAGCACATAAATATACTTATATCCCAAGGTGTACTTGGTAAGGCATACATAAGCCTAACAAATTGGGGTACCTAGGGTTCTAAGAGGTTTAAAAGCTCTAAAAACATGCCTAAGAAGGCTTTAGATTGGAAAAATAAGGCTATCATTACATCTAAAACAAGCCAAAACCCTTAGATGAAGGTTTCAACATCCTACTTGCAATATCATATGAAACAAAGACTAGAAAAAGGTGTTTTAGTAAGCTGAGGCAAAACCCACATCCTAGAACACTACCTGATCATTGGTTTTGATAAAACTCATTACCTATACCACTATTAGGCTACTAGTTTTATTGAAAACATGTGGTCTAACTCACAAGACCTATAAAAAATATCAATATGAGCTAGAAAGAGGCTCTACTTGCCACAAGAGGGGGAAGTGAAATAATAGGTGCATACCTATATTATAATTGGTTTTCTCACACTAACATATTTATTTAGCATGTAAGGCTATAAACACAAAGAGGAGTTAGAGTATGAAAGACAAGAGAGGCATATCATCTAGTAGAGCCACCATCATTATGTAGTGGTCAATCAAGAGAGAGTGTCCTAACTTTAACCATGGGGGGAGGCAAAGAGGGGTGTTAAGAGGCTCATGATAGATGAACAATGGTCAAATAAATCCATAGTAAGTCCCAAAAAACCATAACCACTAACTAGCTCCACCTATGAAAACATGTTGAAAGAGGAATATGAAGTTAGTAAGGATCAGCTATAAGTGAGTAGGGAAACTTCTAACTAAAAGAAGCACATAAAACCACTTCTATCTAGGGTATATTTGAAAGAGATTACATAAGATTGATAAGATAATGGACCCAGTGGTGTAATAGACTAAAATTTTCTAAATAAGTCCTAAGAAAGCCCTACAATGTAAAATAGAGGCTACCATTACATCCATAATGGGTCAAAACCCCTAATACAAAGGTTTCATGACCTTACTAGCAATGGAAAATAGTAGACACAAAATAGGGCCAAAAAGGCACACCAAGGGGGAAGTGAGAGGGTAAAAAGGAATAAAAAACTCTTTTCCAAATAATTTTCACACTCGCATCACCCATAGAGAGCCAAAAAAACCCAAGGACCCACACAGAGGAGATAAGGGACATGAGAGAGCATGTTGAAAGTGAAAAACATGGTCCAGATAAGTCTTCCAATTATCAAATTATTAAAAAAATCAAATATCTAGATGTTACAAAGCCCTATAGGCATTTTACATAGATTTTTCCTAAATATAAAAATGGATGGAGTAAAAATAGGTTAAAACATCTAGGATGGGAAGCCTCGTCACTAGTAATCGATAGCAGGGTAAATGGAGGTTGGAAGCCCTAGGGTTTACTTGGACATCCCCCATGCCCAAGAAGCAATTTTTCAACCCATGACCAGCCTAAGACAAGTCCAAGATACATATTTTTAAATATGTGGCTTGTGCCAAGGCTAGGCTATTGGGATACTCAAAAATCCATGGCATGGGACTGAAAGGCCCATAAAAGTAACTGTGTGGTCAGAAACTAAGCCACAAGTCCACATAGGTGGAAAGTAAAATAGTAGTTTTCACTTATATTTTACTTGATTTTCATACTCTAACAACTTACTTTGGCTAGCATGGTTGAAAATGTGAGGAGGAGATAGTACACCTAAGACTAGGGAGGCATCTTAGTCGATAGATCCACTACTAGCAATGTTACCTATGCACTGTGAGGTGGCTAACTAAGAGAGAGCATTTGCATGGCTAGGAGATGAGATAAAAACATTATCCCAAACTAATCAAGGAGTTCTATGGGAGATAGGGTTATAAATACTATCCCATGTGGCCTTAATTAATCATTACCAAGAGTTGGTTAAGCATTGGTACTCTAATAGGGCCTAAAGTGACACACATTTTACCTAGGTCTAGTTATGGAGGTCATCTTTCGGATGGAGGATGTCTACTAGCTCTATGGGGTAGAGGCTACAAGGAGAGTAGTGTCATAATAACTAGTGTAGGATATTGTAGTGGTAGGGGACTACTTGATATGGTATTATGGGATATACTCACACTATGAGACTATAATAGTATAAGGTTCATTTGAGGCATCATGATTATAGATAGTGATAGTAAGGGTACTATATAAGAGAGTGTACACTGACCAAATGACTAGGATACTACCACTAGTATGGATTAGCATAGTTTAGGGAGTGGAGAGAGGATATAGGTATAGTGAGGGCCAATACATCCTTAAAGGATTGTATTATCAGCTAGACCATATCCATGAGATAAGCTTAGGAGGGATCACCTGGGTCACACTACTACTAGTATAGGCCTGTGAGTGACTACTAATGGTCTAATCAAGGGCCCCTATTGTGAATATGACATACCCACCACTAGTAGAGGATGTTTCTTGGGTATTGAGGTTCATAGGTAGAGGTAATAATTGACAATAATATCTAGATGGGGATGTCATTATAGGATATATCTTTTGTATCAGTTAGTAGCATGGGTAGAGGATGTTATGATGGATCCCTTAAGGAGGTTGAATTCATGGGCCTTTAGGGTGTCTATATGCACTTAGGGAATCAGGGCTTATCAATAAGAGAAAGATAGGCCTAGTTGATAAGGGGAGACAGAATAGCACTAAGGGAAGCTATAGGTGGGTCTAAAGTATAAGCAAGCTCATCCCATATAGGGAGAGCCTAGGGTGGATAGAACCTACCACATGTAGGACTACCACCTTTAGGAGGAGAATCACAAATAGGATCCCTATAATGAGTAGGACCACCACTAGGTATAAATTATGATTTGAGTCGTGAATTTATAGTTATAATTCTCTTCTTATGTGAGTTAGTATGTTGCTAACATACTTCACTTTATGTGTGTGTAATAGACCATATAAGTTATACAAGTCTTCAAGTGGAATGGATACTTCATGAACTCTTCCCAAAGGTCATGGTATCACTGAGTGAGGAGTGTGTACCTCACTTTCCACCAAGCATGGTCCCTAATGTGTGTTACTAGAGAGTAGGTACAAGAGCTTCTATAGAGCTAAGGAGGGTGTGATATCATATCCTAAGATTAGAGGCTAAGAACATGAGACACAAGTTCTTAGAGGCATAGTAATAAATGATGATAATGAGGGCTAATATGGTGACAATGTTGGCTAAGGCTGAGATAGATTGACTAAGATCATAATTAACACAACTAAGAGAGGATAGGGATAGAGTAGTAGTGACTATGAAGAATATACCAAATAGGATGGTTTCCTTTAAAGCAAGTCATCATTCATATAGTTGAGTAATATATATTGAGGTCTCTATTGGGCTAAGGGCCCAACTATATAGAGAGATAGGTCATAGGTTAACTTAAGATATTATGTATCTAGCCACATGTGTGGCTATTTTAGGGATTATGATCCCAGGCTCAGATGAAGCCATGTGATGTACTTAGAGAAACTCATTTATTATATGATATAAATATATACTTATTTCTCATTATTGGTATCTATATAGGGATTTGTGTGTTATTGTATGCTTCATCCTATGTAGACTACTAGATATAAGGGATTAACAATAGGAACTACTAATAATGAACCCACATGCACACACAT
Source organism: Torreya grandis (assembly GCA_037957365.1). Taxonomy (NCBI): domain Eukaryota; kingdom Viridiplantae; phylum Streptophyta; class Pinopsida; order Cupressales; family Taxaceae; genus Torreya; species Torreya grandis. The sequence continues at coordinate 2,101,826 of JARHVA010002959.1, read as the reverse complement.
ATACATGTAGCTCATAGGTTAGTGGTATTATATGAAGGGAAAGATAAACCATACCACCATAGGTGGGTTTCCTCGAAGGGCCACATAGGCCCTAGACATGGAACAACTTGAGGTGGAACCCATTGATTGGGTGTCACAAGACTTTTCCCTCAAGAGTAGAAATATGATAAGCGTCATTCTCCAAAGAGGTGATAATCATAAAGGGTGAAAACCACTTATGAGATAATTTTTACTTATTGTGGTACTCATAAAAAATGAGTATTGTTTCACCTATGTGGAAAGGACATGGATGTACCAATTTCTTAAACTGGTGGTGTTGGTGACACTAATAATCACTATTGTGCTTAAGAACATCAATGTGACATTGATCTAACTACTCAATCTTGACAAAATAAGAAACACATTCCTCCACATTAGGAAACAACTTAAACATCTTAACCTATAGTGAGGGGATTAAAACCTAAAGATAGAGAATAGCATTGAACCTATATACAAGTACATATAGGGTTGCCCCTATGATCATACATAAGCTAGTTTGATTGGCCCATAGAGTAGGATAAAGCATGAGGGCCAATCATGCCTAGACTCAATAATACTTTAAAGGAGAATATTATTCAACATATTATGGAAGATTTGGCTTACCCATCATGCTATAGGTAATAGTTAGAGGATAAGCTTAACTTGAAACTAAAATGTTCAGCTAACTCATATATCTTAGGGCTTTAAAATCCCAAGCCATTTTTATCCATTATCATGGTGGTTAATCTAAACCTATAATTATTTGGTTTAGGAAAAATTTGGTGACAATTTTCCCACTCATTCCATAAAGTGACATTTCCTCAACCCACTTTTTGAAGTAATCAATGGTTGTGATGAACCAAAGATGGCTATGAGATGAGGTGGGTTTGACCTCACTATTAAATTCAAGAGCCCAAACTGATAATAGTCATGGGTCCAAAATGGAGTGAAAAAGGCCAACAGGGGCATTAATAACATCCCTAATTAATTGTAAAATCTTCCATGCCTTGGCATATCAGATGGCATACTTAACAAGAGTGGGCTAGTAGTATCCCATCCTAATAATACACTGGGTAGTATCTTTCCCTCCTAGGTTTCCACCACATATACTCCCATGAGACTCATCTAATACTATAAAGGTATATTTTGGGGAAAGACAATACATCAAGATGCCATCAAGACTTATCTTGAATAAGACACACCCCATAATGATGTAGCAAGTGGAAAACATGTGGATATAATAATTTTCCTAGAAAAGAGCATCATCAAGATAAGATTGGGTCTCAAGGTAGCAAATGATGTCTTAGTACCAATCATAATCTAAAACTTCCCTTTGGTCTACTAAATAGACCATCTTATCAGGAAAGGATTCATCAACCAAATCTTCACTAGGGTTAGGTAATGAGCACTTATAAATTTACTTGAATACTGGTAATCCCTTAGTGGAAATTTGGTTGATAATGTCAAGGTTGAATTCCTATAGAAGCATGATCAGTCTCATAATTCTACCCACCAGGTATGTCTTATCGAGTAAGTATAAAATAGATCAAACTTGATGATTACATTGTTGGTTTGATCCAACATGTAATGTCATAAATTCTTCATGTCAAAGACAAGGGTGAGGCATTTCCTCTCCATGATAGTTTAAATGAGCTCAAGGCCAACTAACATGTGAGAGATGTATTAAATAGATCTCTCTCTCTCTCTCTCTCTCTCTCTCTCTCTCTCTCTCTCTCTCTCTCTCTCTCTCTCTCTCTCTCTCTCTCTCTCTCTCTCTCTCTCTCTCTCTCTCTCTCTCTCTCTCTCTCTCTCTCTCTCTCTACCAACATTATCCTTTTGGCATAACATGCCCCTGATGAAAAGATCAATGATATAGGCATATAAGATGAACTTGTGACCCTAAATGGGTTCCATTAGGATACTATAGTTATAAATCATCCACTTTAACTCCTCAAAATCCACCTAGGCTTCAGGGGCCCACAAGAACAAGGCATTCTTGTGTAAGAGATGTGTGGCTGGTATGGACTTTTATGCATACTCCTCAAGGAAATGTTTGAAAATTTTGAGCCTTCTAAGGAATTATTGAAATTGAATGAGGTTTCATGTGGGAATAATTTTTAGGATCAATTTGATATTATCTATATCCACCTTAATACCATGTTGTGAAAAAAGGAATCCAAGAAACTTTTCAAAAGAAACACTAAAAATGCACTTCTTGGGGTTGAGGCTAATATGATACTCCCTAATATTCTCAAATATAATTCTAAGGTCTCACACATGGTCATTCTAATTTTATTATTTTCTAAGGAGGTCATCAACATAGCACTCCTTGGTCATGTCGATGAGGTCATGAAAAATATGGATCGTGGTGCATTGATACATAGCCTTAATATTCTTTAGACTGAAAGGCATGATGGTATAGTAGAATTTACCCCAAGGGGTAGTGAATTTTTTCTTTTTATAGTCTTAAAGCACCAAATATCTTTATTTATACCCTAAGAATCCATCCATAATGGACATGATCTTGAAATTGACCATAGAATCCACAATCTAATCAACCAAAGGAATGGGAAAATTATCCACTAGGAAAGCTAAGTTGAGGTCATGAAAGTTGATTTAGATGTAAAATATGTCTTTCTTCTTGATAATAGGGATGATTTTGACAACCCATCATGATTATTTAATGGCCTTGATGAAACCAACTTAGATGAGCTTTTTGATTTCATCATTTACTAATTAGGAAACTTTGACCAACATTGGCCATTTTTGGGTAAATAGGATGGGCTTGGTCATCCATAATGAGGTTATGTATAATGAAATCAGGATCCATACCATGCATTTTATCATATTCCCATTCAAATACATTTATGAATTCACCCAAAAAGGTGACCAAAACATTTCATTCCTCTACAAAAATCCTAGCACTAATCTTAATGATATTTGGCCTTATAGAGGTGTTGAGCTTGACATATATGTAACATTAAATATCTAAAGTGTTTCCTTCCTAAAAACACTTAATATTAGGAGGGAGTAATTTCTATAACTCCTTAGTCTCAATGATCATAACATCAACTATGGGCATGTTAGGGGTCAGGCCATCAGAGAGAGATCTCCAAACCAAGATGATTAAGCTGAGAGGGTGGTGATGCTTGAAACAATCTTTCATGACATTCTTGTATGCATTCATTTATTTGAATAGGTTACATATTATAACATGGATTAAATAACACTCAAGGTCATACTTAACAACTCTATTAGTCTCCATAGGATAGGTGTTGAGAGTACCGATGTTATGATGGGTTAAATGTGATGATAGGGGAAGATCAATGTTCATGGGGACATTTTTAAAAATCACTCCTAAAAAAGATCCATCATAGCATTAAGGATAAAAATGGGTTTTGGTGAGTGCACACCAGATATAGGAGGAGTTAACATCAAATGATACTTAGTTGGGTCAAAGTGTTCATTCTTGAGAAAATAAGATTCAATGGTGGGAGTATTGGATGAATACATGGGAACCTACAAGGAGATATCCAAAGCTTCATTATAGGGATTTATATTATCATAAAATAATTCCCAAGGATCTAGGTCAGCCTCTAAGGTATGTACCTCACCTTCATGTATGAATTAGACCACACAAAATATTTCCAACATGATATATTGCATGGTAGAAGTATAGGGATGGCCAAGAATCATGTTGTATGAGAGATACAAATATAACACCAAAACATCAAGCCTATATTAGGTTTGAGCATGACCCTAAGCTTTACATTTCCCTTAGGAGTAGCTTTATCATTTTTGAAACCAACATAGTTATGAAAAAAATTAGACAGTTTATTATGACTAATCTTGAACTTGTTGAACACCCATAATGGAATGATGTTCAACATGCCTCCCTCATAAATAATGTATCTCTTGATGTAAAAATCATCAATTGAGGTATCAATATAAAGTGGGAGCCTATTCCTATTTTTAAGAACCAAATCATCTGATAACAAGGTGGGGTCAAAATACAATGTAAGAGGATGATGGTGATCAGGAACATCAAAGTTGAACAAAACTTCCACATCATCTCATAGCAGACCCTCATGAGAGAGACTAAGCTTGTCAAACATGAGTCCCCTTTGCTCAAGTAAAATTCAAAGAAAGTCCCATATGGAGATATCAGTATAAAGGGATTATAGCTCCTCTATAATAGAATACTAACATTATTGAACTTAGGGACAAATACTATGCTAAAAGTCAAATCTGACTTTGGGGTTTCCTATTCTTGTGGTTGGGGTCATGGCCCCTACACCACTAGTTTATCCAACATATTTAGTTTCCCAACTTGATCATGGGTTAATAAATCACTCATACCTAGTAGAGGATATGTTAGTAGTAGCAATGACCTTGTTACTCTCATGTTTGGCCTTCCATTTTAGGTTGGCTAAGGAATAAGAACCATAAGAGGTAGAAGAGAAAGAAGGAGAGCAATGGGCCTTGGCCATGGATTTCTTCATCTTCTTCTTATTTTCCCTTTCATGGTAAAGAAGAGGATTTTTAAACACATTTAACTTACTATTAGTTTTTTCAAGTGGAGAGATATGAGGGATTGATGAGGCCTTATCACCAAAATTTTGGGTGACACTCCTTGTTGAAATGGCCCTTCATCTAATGAAATTTATAGAACATGGAATCATTTTAAGGGTACATTATCCATTATCCACCTATTATCTTTATAGGGGACTTATTTTATATTGTCCTCTTTCTTATATCATTGACCTTGAGGCCATACTTTTTTTCCTTATTCTCTATAGGATAATTAGTGACACCATCGTCAATCGTATTATGATTATAATCATGCGATGAGGATAATTTTTGAGTTGGCACAAGATGACTATCTACATACACCTTAAAGACTTCAATATTTAAACACTTATTAATAGCTTCATCAGTAGAGGTGGTTTCATGATTGAAGACCTCAAGGTGGATATCTTGCTTCAATGATCATGTCAACATGTCATATATTTTATCATCTAAGAACCTTGTCCTATATGTATGATCACTAAACACCACCTAAGCATGAATTCAAAGTTTTACTCACCCTTGGCTTGAGCCATGGAGATGAGTTATTAGATGTTGAGGTTAAACAGTTTGGAGATATCAAATTTGTTGAGAATTTTTTCTAAGGTATGCATAAATTTTTCATTGATGTCATGAAATTGCCATTGATGTCATCCTGAGTTGTCTTTGTTATCCTTAAAGTTGACTTCATAATCCATATACTTGAGAGACCAAGTGAAAAGGTATAGGTCTGATAAGCATGATGAGATGAGTATTATGATACTTGTGTGAATAATTTTGGTAGTGTGTGATCATGGTATGATATAATTTTACATGTGTATGAGGTATTAAGAGCAGTTCAAGAAGTTTTAAGGTGTGTTCAGGGTCTAAGTATGACTAGTAGTTCAATAACTAATGAGCAAAGAGACCTAGTGTGGCCTAATGAGGGTTAAAGCTCATTTCAAAAGATATTATATCTCTTTATATCATTTACATAGGTGTGATATTTTTTTTTAATTGTTTTTACCAAGTTTGAGGTCATAACATGAAGGGAAAAGCATATAAATTGGTGTTGAGGTTTTATGTGTGCATAGAATGGGGTGTTGTAGACTTAAGAAGGATTTTATTAAGATTTTTTGAATGTTTAACCTTTTCATGAGATCATAATAATTTCATTTAATTTGGTTAAGGGTCCCATAATTAATTTCCTATCTTTGATTTTGTATTTAAGGGGAAATCCTTTATTAATGATTGCTACGAATGGAAGGCAGTCTAAACCCTCCTAAAACCCTCATTATGACCTAATAATAAATATCTATTTTTTAAGTTATAAAAATTGTTTATTTGACCTATTATTATGATTTTATATTGTATTAAACTCTCCCAAGTAACTCTGGGTATCATTGGTATGTCAGAAGAGTGAGTGGAAGCTATAGGAAACCCCTTGTTTCTTAAAATTTTGATGTAATAGGTAGGGTTGAGAAGGAAAAAGAATGAAAATGGATGAAGGATGATGTGTGTGACTTTATTTTTTTTCCAATTTATGTTTTTTATTATTTTTCATACCTTATATATGCTAAACTAGTCACAAAAGTTTACCTATCACTAAATAGGCCTAATGAGGAAGACAGTGAGAAAACTAGGTAGTAGTGAGAATGAGATTAGGGATGGGTTTTAGCTGATTAGGGATGGATAAAAATTCATTGGGTAATTTTTAAATATTATATATCATATCCCATTTTAATATAATTTTTTATGATTCTCATATACAAGCAAAATTTTGTTCTCAATGTGACCTGTCTAACATAGTGAAGTTTGTGTAGACTAAAGACATGAGATTGGTCTATAAGACCAATATTTATATTTAAAATTGTAATATATATATATATATATATATATATATTTAAATATTTTATAATTATTATTAATTATCATTAAACCCCATTTTAAGTTCATAAAATTGTTCATATAGGTGTTTTAAATCCTTATATTCATGATTGTGTTTCTGGAGCTATAGGCAATTTTTTGTGTGTAAGTGAGAATGATGTTCCTGAGTCTTTTTACATAGATTTTAATAATCCAATGCACATTAATTTTTTATATATTTCCCATAGGTTAATTTTAAAACATTTTTATGCATGATGCACTCTTATTAAGGTGTGAAAATTCAAAGGATTTTGACTAGGTTCTTAAGGCCTGTGTGTAGTTCTAAGTGAGGATTAGTTTAAGGTATTTTGCCTTATTTAATGAATTATAATCAACATTATTTTTAAACTTATATAATTTATATTATATACATGTTATTTTTTTATTTATTATGTTTAAATTTTGAGTGCATGCATCAAATTTGCAAGATGGACTTTCTGGCATTGAGAAGGCCTAATTGTGTGTAAACCTAATTGGGTGATTAAAGGAGTGAAATAAGCTAAATGGTGTTGGGGACATAATTTTATATTATCATGTTTATAATTTTATAATTTTTTCATATATTTATATAGGCTCATGGTGTTCCAAGGTGGTCAAGATTAAATGTGTGCTTTGAGAAGGCCTAATTGCATTAGGTCTTTATTAGGCCTAATGGTGTTTTTTTTGACCTTAAGGGTAATGAATGACATATGTAATGGTTTTTTCACTTTTGAAACATTTTATTTGATCTATTATAAGGGTCATATAATTATTTTTAGGTTCTTATCCAACCAAGATGAGTTAAATCAAGAGTCAAGTAAAAAGAGGTCTAATAAGCCTAATTTGACTAGTTAGAATATTGAGGGCATGAGAAAATGATATAGAGTTTTTAAAACCATTTAGAGGGATTTAATATAATCAAATATTTTTTATAAATATTTCATGAATATATAACTATGTTTTTATAGGTGATGATTAAGTTTATATGACCTAATTTTTCCAAGGGGCTAGTCAAGCGAGAAGGCCTAATAGGTTGTTTGAGAGAGATAGAAGAGTGAGAAGAGAAAAATAAGGTGGTAATATCTAGTTTATTTAGAAAAAAGTTTTCAAAGGCTATCATATTTTAAATTTATCTAAGTTTATGGTGAGTTACCTAGGGGGTTGGATCCTTCTTGCAAGTTGGAGCTTGCTAAAAGACTAGTTGAGTTAGTGCTTGACTAATAAGGGGTTGGTGTTCCTTGTGGGGTTGGTGCCTATTTTAATTTTGATCTATTTATTATAGTAATATATTCCAAGTCATGTATCATTGTTTTTTATCCCCCATTCATGTTTCCCACACAGATCTTTTGTTCATGTGTTATGTTCCTACCTCATGCTTATATGAATGATTGATTATACATTACTATATCTTTATATTTGTTTGAATGATTAATATTTGATATATGGAATTAAAATAATATTTTTCACACTAATTCACCCCCCTCCCTCTAAATGTTTATATCTCAAAAAATTGGTATAATATCAAGGTCCCTTGTGTAGGTCGAATAGTCTTAGGGAGATCTTCCAAGCATGGGTATGGATTTTGATAATGAAAGTGTCTTTTATGATTGAAATGAGGATCTATCCATAGTCATTGAAAAAAAAATTATTTTTATTCAAAATATAATAATCATATTGAATAATTCACCCAACTTAGAATGAAAGTAAATACTTTAGAGGCACAAGTTGAGCAAGATGAAATCAAGATAAGGACATATCAAAAGTTTAAGGAGAGTACTAGAAAGCTTAACAATATTTTGGATAGTAAAAGGTCATTTTATGATATGATAGGTCTTGGCTTTAGAGAATAATAAAAATATTTCAAGGAGAGTTAATTTCCAAAAGCCATTGATCAGTCAAGAAGTGATGAAACTGGAAGAATCAAGACCTATGTAGAAGTGGTCAAGTTTGAAGTCAATCATCAACAAGCCAAGAAGGGTTTTTCTCTATCAAAGGATATCAAAGGTGGTGGTGTATCATCCCATGATCATTAAATTAAAAATAATTTTAAACAGTCATAATATGTGGATTCTTTCATTGGTTATTTTTTCTCTTATGGTAAATTTGGACATAGAGCTATTGACTATAAATGAAGAAGTAGAATCCTATGTTATAACTACAACCAAAGAGGACACATTAAAAGAGAGTGTAAGACAAGATAAATAATTAAAACCAATCATGTTAAGAATACATGTAGTCATAACACTAAATAATGGATCAATAAAGTAGACCCTATGGGTAAATTTAAAGAGAAGTAGGAATCTAGAGGAGAAGAATCTATGATAGCCCAAACTACCTTTCATACTCAAAATGAATATTTTAAGTGGTATATAGATATTGGATGTTCAAGTCACATGATAGGGGATAAAATAAAATTCATCACTTTGAAGAAGAATGCCATAGGTTTAGTAAGGTTTGGAGATAACACATTTTCTAATATAGTTAGAAAAGATGCTTTGATCTTGGATAATGGGAAGACCAAGATAGAAAATGTTTTATATTTAGATGGATTGAAACAAAACTTTTAGAGTGTAAGTAAAATTTTAAACCAAGGAATTACCCTAATGTTTCATGATAAATGATGTGAGATAAGGACAACAAAAATAGGAAGGCTAATTTTAAAAGCCAAGAGAACTGAGAATAATCTTTATGTACTAAATAATATCATAAAAGAGAAGTGTTTCATGAGTAATGTAGATGAAATATATCTATGGCATAGGAGGTTAGGTAATATTAAATTTTACAATATAGTAAATATCATCTATAAGGGATCTGTGAAGAATATGCCCAAATTTTCTAAACCTAAATATCCTCTTTTCAAGGCATGTCAACATGGTAAGTAAACTAGGAGGATATTCAATTCTAAATAATACTCTACTACTAGACCTTTATAACTAATTCATACTGATCTATGTGGTCCTACAAGGATTCAAATTATTCAAGGTGATAGTAACTTCATGTTGCTTATATATTACTTCACAAGAATGACTTGGGTAGCATTCCTGAAGGAGAAGTTAGAAGCTCTAGGTAATTTCAAAACTTTTAAGGTTTTCGTTGAAAATGAGATGAATGTGAAGATCAAGTATCTTAGGTATGACAAAGGAGGATATTTTTATTTAAATGAGTTTGATGAGTTTTTTGAAGTCAATGGAATAAGAAGATAGTTCATAGCTATTATAAGACCTTAATAGAAAGGGGTGGTTGAAATAAAGAATAGAATAGTTAAATAAATGGAAAGGACCATGTTAAATAAATAAAATTTATTTGATGGATACTAGAGAGAATTTATGATTACTATAGTTTACCCTTTGAATAGATGATAAATTAGGATAAATGGTGATAAGACTCCACATGAATTATGGAATGGTAGACCTACAAGTGTTGAACATTTTAAAGTGTTTGGGAGTAAATGTTATATCAAGAGAGATTATGAGGACTTAGGAAAGTTTGACTCAAGGTATGATGAAGGTATTTTATTGGGATATTCATTAGTAAGTGTTGCCTATAGATGTTATAATGAGAGATTGAAAAAGATAGTGGAGAGCATAAAATGTGAATGTTGATGAGACCAAAAAATCATATTCTTAGTCAAATAATGATGAAGTAGTAATATAGATAGATGAAGATGAAGAAGAGATTGATGAAATAAATGACTCAAAAGGTCCTTCTAGTCAAATTCAAAAGGATCATCATGAATCTCATATCATTGGAAATAAAAGTGTAGGTATACAAACAAGGAGAAGAATTGTGAGTGATGTTAATCAAGAGAATACTACCTTAGTATCAAAATTTGAGCCTAAAATCTATGTAGAAGCAAGTGAATATGAGATTTGAATAGATTCCATGAATGAAGAGTTAAAACAAATTGAGAAGAATGAGACTTAGTAGTTAGTACCTAGGCCTAAAGACAAAAATATAATTGGTACAAAATGGGTGTTTAAAAACAAGTTGAATGAGAATGGAAAAGTCACCAGAAACAAATCTATACTAGCATGCAAAGGTTATGCTCAAGTAGAAAGAGTGGAGTTTTTGGAAACATTTTCTCCTATATCAAGGTTAGATGCTATTAGGATGTTTATTACCTATGCAGGTTTTAAAGGCGTAAAGATATACCAAATGGATGTAAAGTCAACTTTCCTAAATGGGAACTTGGAGGAAGAAGTATAAATTGAGAAACCTGAGGGTTTCTTATTGATTGATAACAAGGATTATGTCTACATATTGAAGAAGGCCCTCTATGGTATAAAATAATCCCCTAGAGCTTGGTATGCTAGACTAGACAATTATCTTTTGGACCAAGGTTTCAAGAGAGGAGTTACAGATAGTAGCCTATATATCAAGACTAAAAATGATCATTAGTTGATAGTGGTGGTATATGTGGATGATATTATATTTGGTGGAACTAATAAGAACATGACCAAGGCCTTTGCAGAGGTAATGAAGTCAGAATTTGAAATGTCTATGATTGGATAATTGTCCTTCTTTCTTGGACTTCAAATTAGTTCATCTAAAAATAGTATGTTCATTTCATATATAAATTATATAAAAGAGATGTTAAATAATTTTGAAATTGAAGATAAAAAGTATGTAAGTACACCTATGGTTATAGGATGAAATCTAAGTAAGGAAGATGAATCCTCAAGGGTCAATTAGATAAAATATAGATCCATGATTGGGAGTTTGTTGTATATTATTGCCTCTAGACATGACATCATGCAAGTAGTAGATCTTGTGGGAATATTTCAAGTAGATCCTAAGTAAATTCATCTATAAGAAGTCAAGATGATACTTATTAATTTCAAGGTAACTATGAAGTATGGATTATGGTACCCAAGGAGTAAAAAGTTTGATCTAGTAGCTTAGACAGATGTAGATTGGGATGGGAGTCTAGATGATAAAAAGAGCACTAGTAGAGGATCCTTATTATTAGGTAAGTGCCTAGTCTCATAGGTAATAAATAAACAAACATTAGTTGATTTATCTACTTGTGATGTTACATACATTATAGTAGATTCATTTTATACATAGGTGTTATGGATGAGACAAACCTTCCAGAGACTACAAGGTGTAGTTTAATGGTCCTAGTCCTATTTTTTATGATAATACTAGTGGCATAAGTGTTTTAAATAATCTTGTCATGCATTTAAGGACCAATCATATTCTTATCAAGTATCATTTCTTAATATAATAGGTCAGTGAACAAAGTATTAAGATTGAATTTATGTCTACCAAGGATTAGATTATAAATATCTTGACTAAGCCTCTTTTAAAGTCTAATTTTGAACATTTGAGATAGGAATTAGGTTTGATTCTTCTTCCAAAAATTCAATAATAAATTCAAAGTTATTAGGGAGATATAATAAGGAGATGATTCATCTCCAAGAGTGGGAAAGAAGTGCACAAACTATGAGATCAAAGGGGGAGTCATATCATTTTGTTAAGAAGAAGATGTTTGAGGTATGCAATGAGATAGGGGAGCATGTTTATATGATCTTTCATTCATGTACATTTAAGTTTTGATTTAGGTATTTCTTTGTCACTAATGTCAAAGAGGGAGATTGATTTATATAGGGGAGATGTATCCCAGTAAGAGAAGCTTCTTTGAATGATTTCCATCAATGAGTGGTTGACATCAATGAAAAATGGGGAGATTATTGAGAATGTGTTATAAAATATGCATAAAGTTGTCGTTTATGTCATTTTAATTTGTCTTTTTTGTCCTTAATGTTATCTTCATAATCCATGTACTTGAGAGACCTAGTGAAAAGGTATACGTCTGATAAGCATGATGAGATGATCATTATGAGACTTGTGTGAAGAATTATGGTAGTGTATGATCATGGTATGAGATCATTTAACATGTGGATGAGGTATTGAGAGTAGTTTAAGAAGTTACAAGGTGTGTTCAAGGTCTAAGTATGACTAGAAGTTCCAAACCTAATGAACAAAGAGACCTAGTGTGGCTTAATGAGGGATCAAGTTCATTTCACAATGTGAAAAATATATTGAGATAATTTACATATGTATGATAGGTTTTTAAACTATATTGACCAATTTTTAGGTTATAACTTGAAGGATAAAGCATGAAAATTGGTGTTGAGTTCTTTTATGTGCATAGAATGGGGTGTTATAGACCCAAGAAGGATTTTATTATGATTTTTGGTATGTGCATCATTTTGATGAGATATTTATCAGTTCAAGGAATTTTTTGAAGGTTCTCAGCTTGAATTTACTAGCATTGTTTTTGGATTTGAGTGGAAATCCTTTATGAATGACTGCTAAGAATGGAAGGTAGTCTAAACCCTCATTATGACCTTGATAGGAAAAATCTTGTTGGTAAGTGATTAGAATGTTTTGATTGACCTATTATGATGATTATATGTTATATTAAACTCCCCCAAGTACCTCTAGTTGGTATTGGTCTATCATAAGAGTGAGTGGAAGCTACAAAAAAACCTTTATTTCTTGGAATTTTGATGTAGTAGGTAGGGTTGACTAGGTAAAAGCATGAAAATTGATGTAGGATGATGTGTGTGACTTTAAGTTTTTTACCATGTAATTTTTTGAGAAGTATTTAGACCTTAAATATGCTAAAATTCATAAACATTGACCTATCACTAAATAGGCCTAATGAAGAATACAGTGAAAAAACTAAGCAGTAATGAGAATGAGATTAGGGATGTATTATAGTGGATTAGGAATGGATCCAAATACATGGTGTCATTTTTAAATACTTATATCTCATATCCAGTTTTATTATAAGTTTTTATGATGCTCGTATACAATCAAAAAATTGTTCTGAAAGTGACTTCTCTAACACAGTGAAGTTTATGTAGGGTGAAGACATAAGATTGGTCTGTAAGACTAATATTTATATTGAAAATTGTAATATATATATATATATATATATATATATATATATATATATATATATATATATATTAAAATATATTATAAGTATGATTAATGATCATTAAAACCCATTGTAATTTCATAAAAGTGTTCACATAGGTGTTTTAAATATTGATCTTCATAACTATGTTTTTGGAACTATAGGCAGTTTTCTATGTGTAAATGAGAATGATGTTCCTGAGTATTTTTTAATATATTTGAAGAATAAAATTCATTTTAGGTTTTTATATAATTATCATAGGTTAATTTTAACACATTTTTATTTATGATAAACTCCTAAGAATTTGTGAAAAGTTAAAGGCTTTTGACTAGGTTTTTAAGGCCTATGTGCAATTTTGAATGAGCATATTAAGAGGATCCGTTTAAGGTTTTTTTTTCCATATTTGGTGAATTATAATGAACATTATGTTTAACCTGAATTAATCTAGATTATATACATGTTATTTTTTTTATGTGTAAGTGTATCCATCATAATTTCAAGTAGACCTAATTGGGTGGTTCAAGGAGTGAAATGAGGTAAATGGTGTTGGGGAAATAAGGTGAGATTATCAAGGTATAATTTAATAATTTTTTAAGTTTTTCATCCATTTTTTGAGTCTCATGGTTTTCCAAGGTGGTCAAGATGAAATGTGTGCTTTGAGAAGGCCTAATTGTATTAGGTCTCTATTAGGCCTAATGGTATTTTTTGGCCCTTAAGGGTAATGACCGACATATGTAATGGTTGTTTCACTTGTGAAACATGTTATTTTATCTATAATAATGGTTATCTAAGTATTTTTAGTTTCTTATTTGACCAAGATGATTGAAATCAAGATTCAAGTATAAAGAGAATGTCTAATAGGCCTAATTTAACTAGTTAGAATATTGAGGACATGAATGAATGATATAGAGTTTTGGAAACTAGGTAGATGGATTTAAGATCATCATAGAGGTTTTACAAATATGTCATGAATATTTAAATATGTTTCTATAGGTTATGATCAAGGTCATATGACCTAATTCTACCAAGGAAAGGGCTAGTTGAGTGAGAATGTCTAATAGGCTATTTGAGAGAGATAGAAGAGTAAGAAGAGAAAAATAAATTGGTCATATCTAGTTAAGTGAGAAATAAGTGTTCAAAGGTGATAAGAGGTTCAAGGTATCTGATTTGGTACTAAGTTAACTAGGGGTTTGGAGCCTCCTTGCAAGTTGGATCTTGTTAAAGGATTAGTTGAGTTGGTGCTTGACTAGTAAGGGGTTGGTGCTCCTTATGGGGTTAGTGTATCACTAAATTTTGATCCATTGATTATAGTATTATATTATAAGTGGTGTATCAATGGTTTTTATCCCCCATGATGGTTTTCGACATATATTTTGTCTTCATGTGTTATGTTCCTACATCATGCTCATATGAATGATTGATTATACATTGATATATCTATAGATTTGTTTGAATGATTAATGGATGATAAATGGAATTGAAATAAGATTTTTCACACTAATTCACCCCCCCCAATGGTTGTATCTCCAACAAAATTATTGGATGAAATCATCTAGAAAGAATTATAAACTAGAAAGAGAACTTGATGGTAGATTAGGTAAGCACATAGGAGCTTTAGCCCATAGGGAATGAGTAAAGATATTTAAAAGAATGTCATCATCCTATTCCCAATCCATATATGACATCATAAATGTTGTGATATGATCTATATAACTATCATACCAAGTCCCCTTAAACTTTTATAGTTTAAGAATTGGATTAGGAAGGGGAATAACATATACCCAATGAACTAAAGGATTCCTACAAAGATAATCATAGGAATGGTTGATATCAGTTTGGAAATGAGATCCCTAAGGAGGTTTGTAAGGATCATGATGTTACCTATGTTATTATGGGTCACTATGACCATGGTCATGTGGGATATGACATCAAGGACAATCTGATATAGGGGATGCTCATGATAGGGATCCTCCCAATCATAGGGTGGTGAATTATCATGGTAAAGGTATCATTCCTTATGGAGATGATGAGATGGTGTAGCATTCATAATGGGGTAGTCATGGTGACATATATCCTCATAATGTTAACCATGTGTGGTAAGATAAGTGTCCACATGAGGGCACTGATGTTAAATACAGGCCTCCCATGGGTCCCTATTCTACAAGTGGTGTTTTAAATTAGTTATCTCATCTGAGACCTTATAGGAAGGGCTAGGAGGATGGGAAAACTCTAGGGAATTGGATGCCTAGTTGATTCAAGGTGCTCGTGTCTCTCAATGTGGACATAAGGTGGTTCTTATCATAAAGTTTACTATAAAAAAAGAGGTGGGGAGATCATGTGAGAACTATTTTAGGCACTTGAACCCTAAATTTTGAAATTTATATCTCCATAGGAATCATGCTACCTAATCTTATGGGAGGAATGATGCTCCACATTTACATGAAGACACTTATTTTAATCATCAATCATTAAGTATAGCTCATCGGGCCTCAACCATGAAAAAAATTCATCTTCCCCTCTCAAAGTGAATTCAAATAAGTATGAATCCAAGGGAAATTATCCTCATATCGGGAGATCTTGGATTTATGGAAAGTTGAACAAGCATGTTGGTTGTAAACTTGACAATTTTTTTCTCTATAGAACATTAGCAAGTCTTGGTCATCAGGCTAGGGTGGGGTCATATCATAGACCCTAGGATTTATATGTTTTTATATTTAAAATAAAACATGCTCATGAGTGAGCTTAGGGTTAAGACCCTGAATATGGTGGGAAGAGTGTCATAAAGGTGGGGGGACAGCCATGGATGTAGTGAAGAAAGAATAACTAAGAAGATAGTAGAGAAGACAAATTGTTCGATACCCAGTGAGGAGATGAAAACAAAACCAAACCAAAATCAAATAACCTAAAAGGGATTTGAAACATAATTTAAATGAAATCTTAGTGGCAATAAACATGGAATTGGCTAAGATATCTCTAAACAAGTCATAGCTAGCATGAGACCATATGTGAGGTCCCACTAGGAAAACTAGAATGTAGTTCCAAGAATACAAATGGATCCATGAGGGTTTTTCAAGGGGGTACACATGGTACTAAGTAAACACCTACTATGTTTAAAGGCACTATGGGATACTAGTGATCTATAGAGGCTATATGGTTTGCCATCTTGCACTAAGCTATAGATAGACTTGTAAACAAGGTTATGGCTATCATGATTGAGTACACAAAGGACACAAATATCTATAATGGATATAACTATGATAAAAAAGTATCTAAGTGGGATAATTCAATTCCTAAATAATAATAATTAAAATTAATTGAGTAAAATAACATTACCAAGCAAGAAATGCATTTCAGAAGCATGCAACTCTAGTAATTAAAAGAAATTTTCATAAAGGAAATGACATTTTTGAGAGTGAAAGAAAGGTAGAGAGAGTATTCAATTTTAGAAACCTAATATAATACCTTTACTCAAACAAAACTATATCTATCATGTGATATTTAACTTTAAAAAAGGAATGCCATTTTAAGCAAGTAAACTAAGCCAATTGAACAAGAGAGCATCCACCAAATAGTAAGATGATTCAGAATCAGGTGAGCCTATGAAATGAAACACATTTTCAAGAGGAAATATGTTTTCTAATTTAAGTGAATTCATAAACTTTATAATCTACTCTAAAACATGTTCAAAATTAGCTAAACTAGCATTAAAATAGTAAACCCTAGCATATAAATTGATCTAGAACTATGGATTTTCACTTTTCATAACAAAGTACCCTTATATCAAGCTAAAAATACTATGCATGTATTCTACCAACCAAGAATCTAAGTTGAGGAAGTTATGGAGGAACATAATGTTATAATGTAGAGCCAGGTCTAAAGCAATGTCCAAATAACAAAAAGATAGAGAATTAGGAACTTACAGGAGTGTGAGACCAAGCTAGGTTCACAAATCAAGTGAAATGTAGCTTATATAAGATGGGAGTAATCCATATTTGATCAAGAGAAATTATTATATCTTAGGAGTTTGAATAGCACACAAACATTGATTAGTTCCTTGTTAGTCCAAATGATATAAAATAAAGCATAAAAATACACTAGAACTAAATTATCTTTCTTGATAACTAAGGGGATATAACATGATGAACAAGATCAAAAAATAGAGATAAAAAAACACAAGTAAGTTACCTCTTTTGTCAAATTTTATGTCCACTTGTTGGCATAAGGATGTTCGTACTCAGTCTATGACATTAGAGACTCTTTTCAATGTTTCTCCATGGTCATAACACTTCTTTAATGGTCACTTATGGGTTGGTGTGAAGCTTGGCATAAAATGGGTATTATAACACTAATCTTAATGGATTCTTGATGGTATTCCAATAGAATAATTATAAACATAAAAAATTGTTATCATATGTTATGGGCACTTTTATTTATATCTCAAATAACTAGCTCTAATAATAGGGAGGTTAGGTTAAATTATGACTTTAGCTTAGTCTAAAATAACCTAGGCTGAGTTAGGCTAACTTTGGATTGGGTCAAAGCACTCATGGAATCTTGACGCCTTAGTTTAAAATATTTTTTAGGCATGAAAACTCACTTTATATATCTATGAGATTGTGACTCACCTTTTTGGAATATTTAGGAATTAATAAATCACTTTATTAGCTCCTTTGACCTTTGACTTCATATTTGGATAAAAAATCCTCTTTTTGATAATGAAATTCACTAATTTAACTTGGAATTTTTGCTTAGGTAGGTTAATTAAGATCTTCAATATAATTAAAGTTACTTAGTTATTTTTGGCTTTTGGAAATTATTTTAAATATTTTTATTAATAGCTCGATAGGCCAAAAGTGTCAAATTATTAGGTCATAATTTGACTAGGGTTGAAACCAAAGTAGATTATTTGTGCATACAAGGTAATACCCTAAATAAGTAAGATTTTCCATGTTTTTCAATAACTAAATCCCTTACATAGACAAATTTGGGAAATTTAGGTGATTTCTAACCTTAGATTACATTATGTACTAGAAATTGAACTAAACCCCAGTTTAAGCACATAAGTGGCCAAAATTGAGTACCTAAAGTTTTACCATATTTAAGAAGGCATTCATAGTAACGTCTTTTCAAATGATGTAAAAATTTTTAATATGGTCAATTCATGCCCTAAAGGGTGGACAATAAGCCCTTGAAGCCCCATCGATGGAGCAAGTGGCAAAATAGTTTTGTTGAACATTCTCTCAAAAATAATAAAATGACATGATCTAGTGGCAATGGGGGTGGAATTATTGAATTTCCCAAAGGTATTTATAAATATTAATGGTGGTGGAGACATTAATTTTCCCAAAGGAAATTATAATTAGTAATAAAGGGTGTGACATTGATTTTCCCAAGGTGGTGATAAGTAGTGGCATAGGTATTTACCCCTTTATAGAGGTGGGATGAATACTTATTTGGCCAAAGGTGGTTATAATTAGTAACATAATGTGAAATATTGATTTTAATAAAGGTTTTTATAATCACATATGTATGAATTTACCCTAGTAAGATGAGTGGAGTAGAAAAATAATGATTTACCCAAAGGTGGTTATAATCATAGCATGGGATGCAAAAATAATGATTTGGCCAAAAAGCAATTATAATAATTAAATGGTTATAAAAATAATGTTTTTCCCAAAGGTATTTATAATCACTCACACATTTAAATTAAAATATTTAAAAAGAGATTTACCCTAGAAAGGTAAGATACATCGTTGATCAATCAAAAAAAGAATTTATTGCACCAGGGTAAATTGACAAGGGTAGTTTATAAAAAAAATTGTAAAATGGATTTACAATGAGTTGGAAAAGGAAAACAAAAAATTTCTAGCCTAAACATGAGTTTGAAGATGCACATTTGAATAAACACAAGGTATAGGTAAAAAATAGCATTATCAAACAGGTCTTAGGAGAGGCCCAAAAACATAGTCTGGTGATGATATAGCTAAAAAATAAGGCACGTAAGATCAAATGATGTGAAAAATAGACCACGGATGTGAAAAATATACTTCCTAGAGAATTTATAATGAGCTATAGGCCCTAGGGGTAAATATTCAAATTTTTTACTATATATTCACCCTTGGGTGAAAAATAATTCATTTTCACCTTGGCCAATTGAAAATTCTAAGCTTTAGTTTTCTATGAATTGAGCTAAGAAAAATGGCTCGTGGAAGAGCATGATGCCACATTTTTTAGTGTATAAGAGAGCACATGTGGCCACCCCATGATGGACCACCAATGAGTAAATTAAACTTAATCATTAATGCTCAATTTCTATCATTTATTGTTTGTTTTAGATCAAAAAATGGTAAAGCCACAATTTGCATTTTAGGGAAAATAACAACTTTACCAAGGAAAATGGTGACTTCATAAAAATTCATTATTATTATAAATGTAAAAATCACAAAAATAAGGTGTAAATTATTGAATGGTGATTTCACCAATTTTTATGTTAAGCCATCATTTTTGTGAAAATGAAAATGGTGATATTGCCTAAAAATGTGAAATATTGCCTAAACAGTGATTTCACCCTTTAGGAAATGGTTTCTTTACCTTAGAATCAAAAAATAGTTTTTATATGGAACTAAAAGGTGTCTAACCTCTTGGATAGGGTTAATTAGGCTTAGTAGGCTAGGCTTTGGCTCAGGTAACTACATATAGTTACATTGATGTTAAGTTTTCTATGATTGCAAGAGTGACTGACTATTCTGATGTGTCAAGAGTGATGTTTACACTATTTATGGACCCCTTAGGTCTAGCTAGAGGATATTATTTCCTTATTATATACGTTATACCTTCATAATGTGGCATGGATACTAGTCATCTAAGTAGATTGGGCATATTTAAGACACTAGCTGAGCATTGGCATAGTAAGACATTCACCTACCTATTAGAGAGTCTATTATGACACTTATAGATACCTATCATATTCTTAAGTTGTTGATGTGTGGATGATGACTATTTTGGACACCATCAACACATCATTAGGCAATTCTTGATGACTTGGTTAGTTATCAGGCCATCCCCATATTTTAGGAGAAGGTCAATATAGAATTGATAGAGATATATACAGACATTCAACTGAATGATTTACCTACTAGGGATCCATCACCAACATATCTTTTTTGAAATAGAGGTAGTTATTCTCATGGCCATTGTCATTTGCATCCTACTACCTAGTAAGAGCAGTTGGTCCTTTTATATGGGCCTTAGAGGTGTAGTGTGGAGTATGGTTGATGACTCTACATGTTTTTCTTAGGGGCTAGTTATCCTAGCAAAATTTTAAAAAGCTATTCATATGATAGCATATCATGGTGGATGTACTATTAGGGATTTCACTCTTCTAATGGTCTAATGTTAGGATCACATCTCATTTAAATGACTAATAGGGACATGTAGATTATAAGACCTAGAGGATTCATTCACATATGACTAGGCTCAGATAGGAGTAGGCATGCATGAGCATAGGTGGGATATTACATTATATCATTATATATTTTATGATCTTACACCATATTTTTTTACTTGAAGGCCTTACCTTGCATATTAGTTGTAGTGGTTCTAGGATCATTGGTATATGGCTTTTACGATGACCAAATGTTTTCTAACTAGGAGACAATCCCATATTATCAAGGAGTATCACCCTAATTATGTACTATAGTAGTTCAACTATACATAGTATGTTCTGAGGGACCAAGATAGTTTGTTCATGTGACATGAGAGATCAGTTTGGATACTCCTAATATACATAGGAGAAAGGTTATTATGAGTTATATTGGTGTTCTTTGAGTTTATTAAGCTTATGTAGGAGTAGAATATGTAGGGGTCACTCTCACCTATATACATTGGTGGGTATAGATATGCCCTCTAATACTGATAGTTCCAATTCAATTAGGGGGATAGGTGCTAGTTTATTAGATTTTAGCTCTATGCAATATTACTAAAATTAGCAATATAACCTAAAACTTGATAACACCAATAGAAATGAATAGAGAAAGTAAATTATAACAAATAAAACATGATTACCATTCTTTTTACCTTCTCATGCCTCCATTATAGGACTTCCACTTAAATGATTAGACTCAAATTAACACTATGATGCTTGATTAGATATTTTTATAATGGATGCTTGGTTGAGGATTGATTTTGTCATGGATTATCCATAAGATTTCAATACGGCTTTCATTTAGGAGGAGCTTTGATTAAATATATAAAGGGAGGGAAGATCAAGGGCTAAGATTCAAACTTGGATGAGGACATCTAATGGATAGAAATTATCCAAAGAATATTAAATTCCTTATAAGTCTCTAATTTAGAGACTTCTAAAGACTTAGAGGAGCTTCTCCAATTCTAGAGGCTTCTCCATAGGTTTAGGGTATAATGATGGGGATTAGATAGGAATTAATAAGGATTAGGGCTCATAGGGATGCAGTAAAGGCTAGGGTGTAAGTTGGTAGGTGGTTAGGTAGGGTTATGGAAATTTCAAATTCCCATGTAATGGATAACTAGGATTAAACTAGGATAAGAAGATGATTAGGGATAATTAATATAGAGATGGGATGAATAAGGTTAGTGAATGTAGGATTATTGAAAGGGGGATATTGAATAAATGGCTAAGAATAATGGATTGATTAGTGAGATAAATTAGAATAGATGGGATTAGAAGAATTAGTGTCAATTAAAAGGAATATTATCAATGGTAATGAGGTGAGAAAATTTAGGTACATATATTTTTCCCCTCTTTGAAATGGAATTAAGTGTAGATAAAGTATAAGGATTAATGGTCTTTCAAATAAAAACCATATCATAGATAAATGTTAGTAAATGTTATTAGGGGATATGATTCCCCCTCAAGGGGAAATGCAAAGAAGAATGAGATAGATGGCCACTCAAAATAAGAAACAAAGTGTGGGATGTGATGGATAGATGAGAGGATGGAATGCCAAATGTGGGATAGATGATGAATAATATGAGGTTGACTTGATAAATGAGCTAAAAATTAATGATACCCCTAGCAAGGACACATGAAAAAAGAAGAAATATGATGGGTGTCATGGTTGTAGACACATCCCATAGGGGAATCAACTATAACATAATGATGATAGGATTAAAGGATGATAGTTTTAGATGTATACCAAGAAAGGATTCATGCAAGGGAGAGCTATAGGCTAGGATAAGATGATTATTTGATAAGATTAGTGATGGGTATAGCCTAAAGATAAATCAATTGACATGATGTAGGTGATGATAAGGAAGAAATGATATGATCAATTGAATAAAAGGATTGGGATGATACCCCTATCTAAGACACATGCAAGGGAGTGAGAAAGGAGATAGTGGTTGAGCTATCCTTGGGCACTGAAAATTGGCCAAGTGCTTCTTACATAATCTAAAAAAGACCTCAAACTGATGTAGTTCTCACTAGAGGATAGAGGATAATGATAGAGATAATTAGTTATTATAAAATTATTGTGATGAGGATGATTATACTTGTTAGTGATTAAAGGATATAATTAAGATTATGAGATAAATATGACAAGGATAAAATATGGGATGTTAGTTGGATGGGTTGTGATGGGGAGAAGGATGATGAGATAAGTGATGAGATCAAGCCATCAAAAATGTCATAAATCTCATCATAGTCTAAGTAATCAATTAAATATGTAACTTGGTAGTATGCCCCATGATATATTCATGACCAAGAGGATGTTGTGCCAAAGTGCATGGGAAAGTATCAAACTCTACATCCTCAAGGGTACTTTTAGTTTCCTCATAGCATCCCTAATCATTACCCAATAGTCAAAAAGACATGATAAAAACAAAAAATAATATAAATACATGAAAACAAGACAAAAATAACAAACAATTAACACACACACAAGTATCTACATGCAATGTCACAATGTCTCATCTAAGGTTATGATGGTAACTGGGGACTTGGATTGGGATAGGATCATTAAGATGAGATGTTGCCCCTAGTTTAATATAGAAGGGTGGATGATGAAATAACGTCATTTAATACTAACTTTATCTTGAAATAAAATAAAAAAGTGGCCAAGGAAGGTGATTTATAAAAGTGATGACTAAGGATTACCAATAGACAAGGCCCTAAAAGGATCCAATCTAGCAAGGAGACTAGGAGATGAATGGATCAAATACCTATCATGATATAAAAAAGTGATTAGATGGGTGATAAACATGAAGATGTAATGATAAGGATAGTTATGGTATCAATTACCTTCCATACTGGTAAAGGGTAATTAGATGGGTGTTAAGCATGAAAAGGCCCTGATAAGAAGTGATGGGTGCTAGATTAAAGTCTTTGAAAAGGTGTTGTATGTTGATAAGACTTGGACAATAGGATAATATGGAAGACATGAAAGGATGGGTGACCACTTTGATTTGGTCTCAAGATGGAATGTGGTATCCAAAATATGGGACAATATGAGATGGATGGAGATGGATGTGACTAGGGGATTAGACAAGACATGATTGACTATTTTTGGCATTTTCAAAGTTTATAATTTTTGGTTTTTTAATGTTTTTCAATTTTTGGGGATTTTTGGGATATATATACACTGTAAAAATGGGGGTAATATCAAAGGTAATACCAAGCTTAACAACCAAGAAAAGGATGGAGGGATGATGGATGGGTTGACAAAGGATGATGATGATGGGGACCAAGGATGAATGGACTAGGAATAGCCAATGACCACATCATGAAGGAAACATATAATTTTTTTTCCTAAGTATCCAATGGAGGATATGACAAGATGGTTTTGGGATAGTTCTCAAGACACCTTCCACTTCCTTATGAAGGTCAAGATCAGAAGGAAGAAGAGATAAGATGCATGATATGGTGGTAGATTATGGATAAAGACAAAAGAGTAAGGTATTTGATGGATAAGGATGATATAGATAAGTGTTGTAGATAGGGTTTTCAAGGATAGAGACTAGTATTGATGGATTAATAAGGAATGAAATTATTTTGCCCCCAAGTGTTGAGGTAAAATGCAGATAATAGATTATCTTACCATGATGCCAAAAATTAGTTTTCATCATGGTACTTGTCTAAGGTGCTAGAAGATTAGTTTTCATCATTAGATGAATGTTTTTTTTTACTTTTTCTGGGCATCTCAATTTATTACTTGATGGGTGAGATGCAAGGTGAGAACACTTGATGGATCATTTAGCCAACATCTATTTTGGGGATGTGTGATGGTAGGATCATGCTGTCATTATTGTTAGATGTATTGGGGACCTGATGACCTAGTGTGATTCTTGATTATGATCCCTCTAGATATCTAGACCAGGTATTTTCATTATCCCTAGGAGAGACAATGCTACTCAAGAGGGTGATGAGAGGTATGGATATGATTAGGTCTTGATGGGGATGTATGGGACTTGAATAGATGTTAGGATCGAGATATGATGATGTGATTGGTAATTGAGGATAATGAATGATAAGATCATTATAGGATGGGGTGATGAGTGATGGAGGATTAGGAATAGTAATGGCATACACCATGAGAGATGTGGGACATCCTTCATTTTATTGGTGTCAAGTGATAAAAGACTTTATGAGATCTAAGACACTTTGATGTTATGGCTCATCTTTGATCTGATTATTAGATAGATGATCAACCATTTGAGTTTGAGTATTTGTATGGATTTGAGTTTAACTACCCCTTGGTGCCTAATTTTGGGATTCACTAGGGGATATTAATCATTAAATTGATATGCAATGATTATTTTGACTTTGATAGTCTCCTAGTAACATATATTGAGATTCACTTAGATAAGACATTTTTTGATAAGGTTAATGATTTGACTCTTTTTAGTTTTGACTGATCGGATCAAAAATTATTTGACTATGATTTATTAATTTTGTAATATTGTCTTGGAACTTTGGATTTGTTACACATATTATATTTCTTGAGGAAGGTTCCAACAATACATGCTCCTATTTATACTTATGGAGGGAAGTGATTAAATGATCATCGATGAGGAGTAAAGGGTCCATGATGGATGAATATGGTGGTGAGGGCATGATGAGGTCAATGATTAGTTATGGGTTAGCATAATATTCATAGGGGTTACTAAGAGACCCAACTTCAACATCAAATAAAATCTCTTCAAGATCATCAAAAGGATCACTAGGACTAGTAGTAGACATATCTAAAGGAGAATCAAACTTACTCTAATAATATTTGATAGATAAAGCTTTTTAGAAATCATTTTTGATGTCATCATCTATAATGGAATAAAAATATATACTTGATAATTAATCAAAGGTATCTAGATTATAGGTATCCTCTAAAAGATAGGCATTATCAGCATCAATAAGGGATGACATTTTTGATGAGGAATTTGATTTGGATACAGGTGTTAAACATGATCTTATGGAAGATAAGACCTTGGATAATGACTTTGAAGCTAACTTCAATACACAAGATATAATTTTTCTATTTATAGATGCATTTTCCACTATTGACCTCTTGATAAGGTGTATTTAAGGTAATGGGTGAGAGGGAGATGATGGATGAATGACAAGTTTGGCATTGATAGGCTCATAGACGGGATTATGAGAGATGAGGGGACTAGGCTCATAGGGAATAGACTTAGTTATGATGAATGATTTTTTGAGGATGGGGGGATCATGTAGGATGGGTGTGGTGTCTTGACCTTGGCTTGGAAAGGTAATCTTGGAATTCCTATTTTTATTCACCCAAGGATGTGGATGCATATAATTTGTCATCAATTAATATATCACTATAGTCAAAGAGGTCTTGGATAAAATCCTGGAAATATAGACATCAATTAATGGTATACCCCCAAGTTTGGTGATATGCACAATATTGGTTATCTTTATACCAAGAGGGCTTTCGATTAGTGGGATCAAGATATTAGATAGGTGGATAGACCATCATGTTTGTGATGATAAGTAATTTGAAAAGGGCTTCCAATGATATGGGAAGGGGAGTATAAGGACTTACTTCATGTTGTGACTTGGATGTGGAAGAATTGGACTTATGATAAAATGGTTTTAGATATGATTGGGTGGATGGATTTGAGGAGGCTAAGATTGTATTCCCTTTTCTAGTATTGGAATGGATATATAGTGGTTTATAGCTAGCAGATGGAGGATTAGTATGGGATTCACATCATGGGGATTGGATGGGAGGTATAATGAGTGACGGGGATCAACCCCTTCATGAAGTGGCATACCCATCATAATGAGTCACAAGAGGATCTCATCCTCTTTGGAATATATGTATTAGTCAATAAATGTGAGGTCTAGTTCCATGGTGATGGCTGATAGATGATGGATGGTGTGGGTAGGATAAGGATTAGATAAGGTTCTTAAATAAAATAGATTGAAAGGACTGAGCTAGTATGATTGGTAATGATGGAAATGAGATAAACTAATGGATTAAGGAATATGATCAAATGTTAGAGAAATATTATAATAGGTACTAATAACTTATCAATAATGCTTAGTTGTCAAGCTAGCAAAAGGATTTGGGATGTGATGGGTGCCTAATATTCAAAACTAGCAAGAGGATGGTATAATGGGTGCTAGTAATGAATAAGGAAATATTATTGGACTAGATTATATTGATGGGTTTTCTAGATTTATACTACTAATGTGACAAAATCCTAATAAGATATTGACTAGGTATGAGTATTTGACCAGAGGATAAATGATAATGGAGTAGGATGATAGGATGATGTGGATGATAGGACTAGCTCAAAACCTTAGACCAATTTGATCATGATGGGAAGGGGTAGGATTAGGTGTTGAAGGTGATTAGGATAATGGAATAAGGATAAGTGTGATGATGAAATGATAAAGGGGTAATGAAAGTTAGAGCAAGAGATTATGGGTTTAGGTCCCATCATAGAAGCCAACTAGGATAAGATGAGGTGATGACTAGATGGGTGATGAAAGCAAGGTCAAGACAAGTGATTAAGTATGGATTTAAGATAAGATGTATATGATGAGGTATGATTAAGATGTGGTTAGGGGATGACTAATGACATACGGGTCTAGTGATAAGATGTGATTAAAAGGATGTACAAGAGAGTGAATTATGTGAAAGAAGGTAAAACAAGGATATACAAGGTGATGGGATAATGAGACAAGATGGTATGGGGATGATTAGGAATATGGATAAGGTGTACTTATAATAGAATGTGGATGGTGAGACAATATGAGATTAGGATAGGTGATGGGTTATGATCAAATATGTAAGGGGGTGATGTCAATAAAATGATATGGGAATGATTAATACTATGGTGTGATTGATGGATAAGGTAAGGTCAAAATGAGGTGTGATTGATTATGGATAAGGTGGTCTTTATGATAATGTGTGACTAATCTAATATAAGAGATGGGATAATGAAAAAGATATATAAAGAAAGGGTGATAAAGATATACAAAATGATGATTAGGAAAGGATGTACAATATGATGGGGTATGAATAGGATGGGATGAAGACAAGATAGTATGAGATATGTAAAATGATGTACAAAAAAATGATATATATATATATACAAGGGGATGGTGACAAGGATGTACAAAGGATGATGAAAAGAGAAAATGTTTAATGGGATGATGATTAGGATGGATAAGATGGAGATGAGATACTATAGAGATTATGGTGAAAAAAAAGGTGGATAATACAATGTCAAGTTTAGACAAATCAAGGTGAGATGGTCTTAAGGCAAGATGTGACTAGGGTATGTGATAATGACTAGGTGAAGATACTATATGAGATAATGAAAAGGATTTACAAGGAAAAGATGATAGGATATACAAGATGGTAGGATGATGATAAAAAAATATACATAATTATATTACAATAAGGAAGATAAGAGTTATAAGATGAGTTGTGCAAAGACCTAGATAGGTATGTAGGTAACGGCTAACTTGGCTCAATATGGGTTTAGCAAAACACAAACCCAAACAAGCAAGACATAACCTATGATTAGTAAACTTAAGGGTGTGTAACCTAATACCCACACCATCTAATGGATTCATAGGTGAGGTTATAGACCAGTGATCCATTATGGTATCGATCA
The DNA here is from genome assembly GCA_037957365.1 of Torreya grandis. Taxonomy (NCBI): domain Eukaryota; kingdom Viridiplantae; phylum Streptophyta; class Pinopsida; order Cupressales; family Taxaceae; genus Torreya; species Torreya grandis. Next base: position 2,073,304 of record JARHVA010002959.1, on the reverse strand, counting down.
AACCCTCTCAACCCTGCTTATACCTGATGGCTACTTCGGAGTTGATATTAACTCTTGCAGTAGAACACTTGTTACAGTCAAAGTCCCCTAGTCTAGGTATACAAAGTATATATGGGAGTCCCTAATATAAAAAAAAGGTATGTTGGGGCCAAAATATATATAGGGTGTTATCTAATTCCTAGTTCAAAGAGTTAATTCTTCCCCTTCATGGATGACTTGTATGGGGTCAACTACTTAGCCTAATGATAATTGTCCCTAATTTTTATACTCCACTAAAACATTGATTTTGGTTAAAGTATGGTGGTGAAATCCATGACACTAACCCATATATACTAAGCCCCATGCATGGAAATGAAATCCACATCATATGTTATCCTAGAAGGGAGGGGTTAACAAATAGGCAAAACACACGATATGATTAATTAATTGATTTAATTACCTAAGTGTGAATATCATAATATGATAATTTTTTAAAAGTTAACACACAATAAATTATATACAAGGAATGATTTTTTAAAAGAAAGATATACACAATAAAATGTCTAAAAATCATATACATAATACATAATACAAAAATGATGTGAAAAAGTGCCAAAATGGGTCTTTGACTAGTGGCTTGAAAGAACATGGTTAGTAGTTTGATATGGCACTCAAGAGATCCTATAAAAAAAAGATTAGTATTTTTTTTAAATCACTCTTGAGGGTTATCCTGCAAAACCAAATGTTAGACCTCAAATATGACTTGTAAGATGATGTTAGCATAATAACCCCTACAATAAACAAGATGTTAATCAAATATGGCAACACCCTAAAAAAAATCATAGTTTGGATCTATAATTTCTTTGGGGTGAGTGGGACTCAATGTGGGGGTCTGGGGTTGGCATCCCCTAATAAGGTCAAAGGCCAAAAATTACTCTAAAAACGCACTCAAAAAGGACTGAATTGAAGGCAAAAAATAATGCAAAATCATAATTTCACAGTGTAATATCATAATTGGGGGGAAAAAATCATGACTTATGAGTGGTGGTTTTGCAGAAGCAAGCTAACTGTGACAGTTAGCCACAAAATTGTGACTGTTAGACAAACTCATGACTAGGAATGAAAACACTACTATTAACCTCTAGATCGATAATTAAGTGGGGGGAATGACTCAAAAATCACAAAATTTGACTTTGAAAATGCACTCAAAAGGTACCAAATTAAAGTCAAAAATTAATGCAAAATTGTAATTTCATAGTGCAATATCATATTAGGGGGATAAAATCATGATTTATGAGTGGTGGTTTTATCACTACTCACTTTGGGGCTCCTCACACCATAATTTTAGATAATTCTAAATCATTTTTAGGGTATAAAGTATTTGACTTTGCATTAAAGCATGGAATATATCTAAAAACTTCCTCTAATTATTAACCTTAGGGTAATGGTTTGGCAGAATAAACTAACAAGAACCTAATTAGACTCATCAAGAGAATAGGGGCTGATCATCACAAGGAGTTGCATAAAGTGATTAATATAGCACTATGGGATAATATAATTACACCTAAGTAGGTGATGAAAATCTCCCCATATGAATTGATTTATGGTAAGCTTGTTGTAATACCCCTAAGCTTGGAGATTCCTGCTCTCCAACTGATAAAACAAATTGAAATTAAGGAAAATGGCCCCATGCAGGTTAGACTTACTCAACTTTTGGAAGTTCAAGAAAAGAGGGATGCAGCACATGATTCATTAATAAATCATCAAAAAATAATTAAAGACTACTTTGATAAAAGGACTTCAAATCCCCATTTTGAATTAGGCTCAATTATTTTGAAATGGGATGCAAGAGTTGCCAAGCTAGGTCAACACACTAAATTTGAAGCATTGTGGATTGGCCTCTATAAAATTCGTGCATGTAAATAGAAAATTTTGTTTGAGCTAGAAACAATGGAAGGAAAACCTGAAGAGATTCATATGAATGAGATCTACTTGAAACATTTCAGTTAAGCTATGTCTCTATGTATTATAGTTAGATAGTTTCCATTTCCTTGTCATTTTGTTTTCCCATTTTGTCTTTCCCACTCTTTCTTTTAAATAAGTGTTCTTTGAACACGTAGCCATAGCTCAAAGCCTTTTTTTTCAAAATTTTCAAAACTCTCAACACATTAAATATCTCCCAAATCCTTAAATTCCCCAAGGTACCTTGCACATCCACCTTCATAATGTGTCTAACTCATTGTCCTATGAAGATTTAGTAAGATTTGCTAATGATTATCTAGGTTTAATGACATTTTGAGACTTTATGGGTAAATAAATACCTCATAACAAGATTTAAAGCTTACATTGTCTCAAACATTCCTGCATCTGCAAGAAAACCCCTGCTACTTGCATTTTTAGCTCATAACAGACCTGTTTAAGTGAAAGTGCCTTCCCTATTACAAAAGCTTCATACCCGTTACCACAGTTCACTATTTTCAAGAATAGATATAGATATGGAGGGAGCACAATCTTCCCAATAAGGGTCTAGGATTTATGAATCCATTAACAAGTTTTTTACAAGCAAATCATATGCTTCAGCCCTTGCACAACCGTTAAAGACATATCCATGGACTAGAGTCCCTAAAGTTGGTCATGCAAATGACCCAGCAAAGGTGAAAGATTTTGTAGATGGAATCATGGACCCAATTCTTCAAAGAACTAGTAGCAAAACTCTCAGAGAAGGGGCACATCAAAGGTGTATTCAGAGGGCAAGGTTGGACAATATGAAACATTCACAATGAGGATATGGACTTCACAGCTAGCACAATTCATTATCCTAGGTGTGCATCCATGTCCTGACTTAGTTGAAATATGTGCTAGATTGTTTCATGCACCTTTAAATACCATACAATAGGGTTCATTCATGGTGCAGATTACACCAAAATCTATTAGAGAGATGTTGGCCATGTATCATGATAAGACAGCCATGTTTCCCACCATTTCTAAAATGCAAAAAATGTGGGCAAATGTCAATACTCAATTGAGGTTTCTAAAGTTAGAGTTGCAATTAGGCAATGATGATACCACTGTACCGACACTACCAATAGCAAGAGCACAATTTGCACAAGCTAGTCAAGATGCACTTTCCATGATGGCTTTCATTTTCAAAATGAAAGATGATTTAACTATCTATGAAGAAAAAATGGCCATCCTCTTCAGATTGAAAACTGTTGACAAGACTCAGGAGTATCAGTTGGATTTATCTGAGTAGATTGCATATTCAATGGTTGAAAAACTCACCCAATTTAAATCTAAAGGAATTTTTAGGTTTTATTCTTATCTATTTCACCTTATGTTGTATCAAAACTCTGGCATCTTTTCCCAACACATGCATCTAAATATGTATGACCTAAGCTTTAGTTTACATAGGACCACTCCTATGTCTACATCGACACATATCTTATCCAAAACTAGTGACCCATACGAACTTTGGGAACTTTTTGTTGCCCCTACTATTTATCATCTAAGCCCAGAACCAGTTGTAAATAGACTATTTCCAAGTGTCTCAAACCTTATGACCAATTGCCCTATTCTTTGTGATTAATTTTTTGGATCCCATCATACTATTATTAGAGTCCATGGTTTTAGTGGGGAACCAATGTTTCTACCTAAGATTTTGACCCTTAGGTTAGCATTTTTAGAGGTCACCAGGTAGGTGTCTATGGTAGATAATGAATATGGCTATGGGAAGAAAAAGATTAAAATGTATGATGTTCCATGGGTAACAAACAATATGGCCCTTGAAGTTAGAGATGTTGAGATCATGTTGTTGAGAAAGCTAGCCTTCTTGGGTTTCTATCTAATTGAAGATAAATGCGTGTATGACCCAAATGGTTTCATAACTTCATGGATCAGGACTAATAGGGTTGCTGCCAGAATTGTGCATGAGGGCCATCCCTTTTGGGAAAATAGGAAAAATCCTAGGGAAGATATTCCTAATTTTTATGTTGAATTGATGGATTTTCTACTTCAAAAAGACAGACCATGGGAAACTTTTTATGTTAAACAAAGGGATTTTGACCCTAAGATTAGAATGACTTCTGGTTTAAGAAGAGCATTAAAGAATAAATACTAGAACATTGTGAAAATAGAAGCCTATTGGAAATATAGGCAAAAGATTTGTGAGATAACTCACTCTTTTAGAAATGTGGATTTAGATGAGAAATGGGTGGAACTATAGGATGAATGTCATCTATCTCCTATCTCTAGCCTTGATACAAGCAATTTGCAGACATAGGGTGGAGAGCCAAAAGCCAGAGCAAAATCTAGTCAAACATTACAGACCCCAGGGCAAACCTCAACTACAACAGCTGTAACTATTTGGCCCCAATCTCTTAGTGTTATTAAAAAACAAGAGTGTGGTATCTTCACCACCAAAATCTTCTCCATCAGCATCAGCCCTTGGGGTTCCCAATTTTACATAATCACCACTAGTAGTAGTGGTAAATGTTGAGGAGAAAGAAGCACAGCCAGAAGAAGAAACACCAAGGCAACATAAGAGGCTAAGGTTTCAACTTGATTTAGAGGAGAGGGTAGAGCCCTCACAACACCAATCACAGAGTACTTTGGTTGTTCCTCAAGTAAGTATTGTTTCTCCTCCTTCTCAATCTCTCTCTTCTCCTATAGGGGTGATGATTCCATCAGGCCAAATGACATCCCTTGCCACCTCTACTATGTCCATTTCTCACTTTGCCCTATCTATCCATACTCATGTCATATCATTGCCTCATTTTTCCCCCTCTATCCCCAAGAAAGTACCTCCTCAAATTTCCCCTAGCCAACATTTGGCTATTCCATATGGCTTGCCACAAGGTTATCCTTTTGTAGGTGGGCAAATTGCCTCTCCTTCTACCTTCCAAACTCAAGCAGATACTGCTAAGAAGGCAAGGGAAGCCCAAAGGGATAAAAAGAGGATCAAAGATAATAGAGCCCTGGCTACACCACATTTGAGGTCACAATTTGACCCAATCTAGCAGTAACTAATGGTGACCCATCTGTCACTGAATATAGTCAAGCCAAATGAGTAGATGTAGCCCAAAGATTACATAATGAATGTAGTGGCTATAGACATGTCCCTTTTTAGACCATAAGATAGGGTTGAGATGATAAATGAATCCACTTCTACAGTAGCTAAAGATTATTTGAAAATATCAAAGAAGCTATAGAAGATGGAGGTTGATCTAGCCAAAGAGAAGGCAAACTGTAGTAGTTTGACTACAAAAATCAATACTAAGAATATTGAAATAGAGAGTCTTAATAAATAGTTGAAAAATATTGTTTCTCTTTAGACTCACCAGGCTATTCAAGCCCAAAATTATTCTTTAAAAGTAGGGCTAATACAGGTAAAAGATTCAGTGACAATCTTAAGGTGAGAAAAGGCAGCATTTCAAGGAAAATTAGAGGAAAGCATGCTACAGGTCACTCAACTTCAATAGAAGCTACTGAATGAGTAGAATAATACCACTACTATACAGGCTCAACTTCAAACTGAGTGACAAAGGACAAAACAATTGACACTTGATTTGGCTAATAGGCCAAAGAATGTAGGGGTGTTGAATTTTGTTAAGGAGCTTTATGAATCAATATGGAAAAGAATCTCTGAGAGATTATTTAGCTCAGACCTTCTCTAACCTTTCTATTAAATGCATAGAAATTATGCAAAAAATTGGAGACTTCAGTAGAAGAAACTCTATCTACTATCTCTGTGAGAGTGTTTGACTCTCAAATGTTGTTGTAAAAGCTATATGATGCAACTGATGGAATGTTGTCAGTAGTAGGGATTAATGATAGAATGATCACTATTAAAAGAGTGAATGAAGCTCTCAATTGCAACTCCACAACAATTAATTATAGAGAGCTTCTACATGTGATGAAAGAAGGAATCAAAGACATGAAATAACACATTGAAGATTAGGTGCAATTACATCTTCCTTCCCCTTTTCCTGATAGCAACACTGTGTTGATGATTGATGAAATTAAACCTTTGTTGTTAGCCAGGTAGAATGATCAGGTAGTTTTTTAGGGTTTAAGAGATGATTCATCAGTGCCTAAAGTAGAAGCTATTTTGATTCCTATTTCCTAGATTGAATTTAAATTGAAGGCTACAATTCAGATTTTGCAAAAAAATTCACACAAGGATAATATCAATCTTGATTTAGCCTTTCATGAATTTCAAAATAAGTAAGGATTATCTAATGATGAGTGGTCTGCTTATTAGATAGCCTTATTAAAGTTGTGATTTTTGTCACATATGATCATGCGGGAGTTATGGATTCTTTCTTGAGTAGGCTCAAAAGTCCTTGGGGTTGCCAATAACTATAGAGTAAAAAATACTCTACATTTTATTTTGGTTTTCAGTTGTGTTATAGCACAGGCATGAGTTTCTTTTAGCCTAATTTTTATCTAAGTATAAAATTCGCATAGAAGCTTCCAAGTGTCATTAGCCAAGGCACATTTTTTAATTTCTATAAGTTGCTTGGAACATGCCACATGTCCCATGGTAACTCAGCAGAGCGTGACAATTGTCGGCATCCGCATCTCATGTTTCTTATATGTTTCAAAAGCTTCTTTCAATAAGCTTTTCTTAGGATCAAGTGGAAGGTGTCCAAGTGGAAACTATGGAAGGTTTCAATATGATTTTCTAAAAAGCAATAGAAGATGCCATGTATTCCTAGCTAAAGAAAGTGGAAGCCACCACATGTCAACATTTAAAATATCTTCACTTTATTTCATTGATAAGTAAAGACTATGGTGGGTCCCAAGTTTTGTTTCTAAGGTAAGTGAAAGCCACCAAGTGTCACCATTTATGTAAATCTATTCCAGGTCTGAATGTTTCTATAGTATAGATAAAGTGATGCAGAGACCAACATGTGTCACCTTCTATAGGATTCTCAAAAGGTAGCTAAAAGCAGTGGAGACTGCCACATGTCTCTTGTTAAGGATGCACGGAGAGTGCCACCTAACCCTATTCCCTTTTTGAAGTGGCTTAGGTGAGAATTGATGTGGGTCCCATTGTCTATAAGTTGTTAAACTTTTGAAGAAGAAGACTTTGACAGATGTCAAAGATGGAACACTCCTGAGTAAAGACATAGTAAAGAGTATAGGTTACACAGAAAGTGCCATGTGTCTTTGGTAAGTGTTGTAGAACATGCCAAGTGTCATTTTCTAGTGCCTCCTAAATAATAAGAAGGTTTTCAAGTAGATTAAAAGAAGTTGCCAAGTGTCCTTACCCATTTCACAGTGGGAAGTGTCTTGCATATCTATTTCAGCTAATGAACTTGCAGGGAGATGGAATGTTTTAGATCCAAGAAATATCCTATGTTAGACACTTCTAGTTCAGTTAGAATTTAGTTAGGCCTTAGGATTGGGAATGTACAGGAAATCTAAAGCTAGTCTAATGCTATAAATAAGGGTGCAGAGATCGCCAGAATTAAGATTAGAAGATAGAGAGAATTTTTTGTGAGAATTTTTATAAAAAGTTTTAGACTTTTAGCTGTGGCCAGTAATATAATTTGCCTTTGTTTTGTTTTCTTGAGTTAGAAAGTTTGTACAACTATGCATGTTTCTATGCCTTTTATTTGACTATAACATTAATTAGAATAATAAATTATATGCCTTTTTTGATATTCTCTAATTCATTTTCAAAATTGTCTAAGTTGTGAGCCTTTGATTCTATCTATTTTCATCTTGTACATTGATCATGCCTTGTTTGCTCTTTAATATAATTGAATCCTAAAGATAGATTCACTATGATTTGAGAATTAAGGGTCAAATTAAATTTAGGAACATCACCATAGTTATATTTTATTTCATTGCATTTGTGTTTCTATTTAATTCCTATCCTTTTCCCCAAAATACTTTTGAGATAAAGAAGAACCAGCTTCTTTAAAATCTGGAGGTCGTTTCAGGTTGTAAGTCCCACATTCCTAAAAATTTCTATTGTTGGTGTTAGATATAGTTAAAGTTTAATAATCAACACATAAATTATTTCACATCCCTCCACACAAAATTTCATCTCTTAATTCCAAGTATAACTCTTAAAAATGCAATTTTTGTGCTCTCTTGAGCTCTCCAAGCCAATACGGTTGCCTAGAAGTGATTTTATTTTAATGAATCAAATTTTGGATTAGTTTTCATTATATTATTATTGATTAAAACATTTAAATTGTTTATATACATAATAAAATCAATTTTTTTCCTTTTAAAATACTTGAAACACTTGATTCAAACTCTATGTGTGAGCAAGCAAGTGAGAATCCTTGAAATGTTTCTTTAGGTGACCTATAATTTTCAATTTTATCTATCCTAAAGAATATTATTGGAATTAAACCAATTTAAAAACTTTAATTAAATAAATATAGACCTCCATTTAAAATTTCATGTCATTTAATTGAGTAGAACTCAAGATATGCATATTTTGGGGTTGTATTAACTTGCCTTGTCTCATTTCTGAACATGTGTAGCTCTAATTTTTTCCATTTTCTTAAATTTTATGAGGTCCCAAGACTTAATTTTTTTAATTATTACTATAAATTACCCCTAAATTTATTAAAATAATTTTATGGACATTTTCAATCAATAAAAACATCTGAAAACATGAATTTAGACCTACTACACACTCAGAAAGTAAGAACCAAAAAACCTAGGAAGAGAGAACTAAGCATATCTTGATATTTATGAATTATAAAGACCTAATTATTTATTAATTTTGAATTTTAATATCTCATATAACTTTTACAATCATTATATTTCATCATTGAATCCTTTAAAAATCTCAAAAACACCTATTCTGACTGACCCCACTTGCATGTTATAACCCTAAAACTTGCAAATTTGAACTTCTCCACTTTTTTCCTTGAAATTATGATTTATGAAGGTTTATAAAGGTCATATATTAAAAATAATATCTCACACAACCTTTATTTTCCATCAAATAACTCAAAAAATGTAATTCATCTCCTAAAACCAAGCTACAAGGATTTAAGAAGGGTTTTACTCCTTAACGATTGTTCATAGATTTGTGAGCCTTAATGGAATGATAAATGATTTTAAAATGAATTATAAAATATTATAAAACCATCCTAAAATATATTATTCCCATTCAAATTTTGGATCACGTACTAAGTATTTGAAAATTCATCTCGAGCTCATAGTTGCATATTTGGCTATGAGAGTGTATTTTGACCTAAAACACCAAAATTAAGTTTGGAAAGGATTGTAAATTTTATTGTGTTTTAAAACCTTTATCATTCCTAAAATATATCACTCCATGATTTTTAATCTTCACTTATGTAAATAATTTATTTGGTTACTTGTGAGTGGGCATATGCTTCTTAAGTCTTGCAAGGGTTTTGACTCCTCCATAATTGCTTGAGGTCTTCAATGGATTGTTTTACTACTCAATACTTCTTAAATAATTTTAAAAATTCATTTATACCCATTTAAACTTATATATCCACCAAACTTTCCTATAATTATCTTTACAATATCTTTAGGTTTGGTGGTGTATAAGGGTGTCTTAGGCTAGTTTAGGTATCTTCAAGTCAATTTTGTCTATGTTTGGTACTGACACATGTCACTTAGATACTAATTAACATTCATAATAATTATTTAGACAAAAATAATACCTTTTAATTCACCTATAGGCATTTATACCTACAACTACTTGGCCACCATTAATGGAGAATGGCCATTTTAATCAAAACCCTCAAAACTTGCTTGAACCTTGGTGAAGACAACATCATTCTTAAAATGTATTATCATATGATAATTAGACTCATTATAACTCTTTTGGGCATCTCATTCACTATGAAACACTTCATTTCATGCTTTAGGCTCTTACTAGCCGTATCTCCTTATAGCCTTATTTTTATGTAAAGCTAAGGGTCCAGAGCAATCCATAAGTGACCTCAATAATATAAAAATATATTTTATAACATATTTGGCTCATTCAGTTTTTTGATTCATTTCATGACCCAAATCCCAAGGTAAGTGTATGTATTCTACCCTTTTCTCTCTCTGATTAGGCTTTTATAGGCTTATGACCTTCAAGACTAAACATTGGCCTTTTTGAGATATTTCATGTATGTAACCTATATAAAAGTGTGTGATTAAATCTGAGGGATATAATGATACTCCATGTCAAATTTGAAGTCCTGGTTCATTGGACATATGTGAAAACCAAGAAATGCCCTTCTTAGGCTAGGTTTGCTAACACTACCTTACAACTGCTTTCTCCTAGTATGTTGCTCTTGTCTTTATTTCCTCTTGTCTAATGATTGGTAAATCTTGGTAATAATGTGAGACACATTTCATTCCTTTTATATTGTTTCCTTGATGCTCTAATAATGGCCTAAAACCATCATATCTCCCTCTTGCAGCCATAAGGATTTCCTTACCTTAGGTGATCTCCACACCTAAATCTGATTGAAAAGTCCAAAGATAGGATAAGGGGAACATAAAAAATACCTTCACATGATTATTTAGTCACCTCATGACCAAATATTACCAAAACTTACTCCACTATGCCTCTAAGAAGACTAAAACTGCATCTCCTCTCGCTCAAACTCTATCCCTCCACTCCAAATGCTTTGAAATGATTTCAAATATGATTTAATGGCATAAATACACCAAGTGAGGAAAATTAACTCAAAACCAAATTTAATTATTTAAAAATCCCCACTTAACCTTTAATATTTCTATTTGAAGTCTCATCAAGTGACTTAAAGCACTTTAGGTGGTTTTAGGGCACTTTTACTTGAAATGGCCTCATTTTTGGCTCTTTGAAGGCTATCATTGGATGATCATCCTATTATTCACCTCATGGAATAATTCCTAGCACTGGATAGGAAAATTTTTAAAATTTAGGCCAATTTTGGCCAACATTTCTAGTGACCTCCTGAGATTGCATGCTTGCCTATGTAAGAGACTAGTAGCCTTATTATCCATTGGGAAAAGGAGTCTCCTCTATCACTCAACACACTAATATTAAGATAAAACTTGGATAAAAACCTCTATATAACTTCTCTCCATATCAATAACAAATAACAATGTGCTCAAAGCACTTAGGGAATGAAAAAAACAAAATAGAAGGGATGTACATGAAACACTTAGAAGAAAGTAGAAGATTATACAATATGTACAACTGAAAATTAAATATACCTTCCTCCTAGATAAAATGGGAAGCTTTTAGAATCATTAATTTTCAATGTAAAAGGATTAAAAATACCTCATTTTTGAGGTACCAAACCTGGTGAACCAAGCTACTTGATTGCCAATCTTTTTGGCATGCTCTCCAACAAATGAATTGGGACAAACATGTCTCCAATCTAGACAAAATCCCTTACTAATTTAAGACTTGATTTAATCTTGTGTTTATCCTTGTGAAATATATCTAATATCACTTCATGATGGGTTGTATGATCACTTCTAAATTTTTCACTTAATGACTCTTTTGAATGTGAAGGTTGACTATCTAGGCTTAAGCAAAAGAACTCTAGTTCATCCCCGAAGGTAAATTCTTGCTCACTTGTAAAAGAGATAGTCTCAAATTCACCAAGACTCAATCTATATCAGCTAGATTGGTATTCTTCCTCTATATATAATTGAGGTGCATCATTTCAATTAAGGTATAACTCATCATGTTTTTGAGGCTCTTGATTTGACCAATCTTCTTCAAACCTAAAGACATTAGCACTACCTTCAAGTGACACCTCACTTTAAGATTAATCAATTGTTTCAACCTCATTATGACCTTCTTCTTTTTCTTGCCTATAACCACTAACATCTCTCTCTCTTCATGATTTAATGTATGATAATCTAATTTGTCTTTTTTCTCATCACTTCATGATGGATGTTCAGTAGTCCATTTATGTCTTCTTCAAGGACCAATTTAAAAATGTCAAAAAAATGCCAAATGGAATGATCCATTGATTTATTCATGGCATCCACTCGAAACTCCACTATAACAGACTCTTCAATCTTGTCAAGATACTCTAAGAAATACTCCATGATCTCCTCAAAGGCCTCCTTGCCATGGTTGGCTAACTGACTAACTATTGTAACCAATTCAAAGGTTTCATATTATTCATTTTAATGCTCAAAATAACTAAATGTAATCTCTTGAAATAGGACAACCCCTCCTTCATCATTTTGGATTGATTCTTATACTATCTCTAGAGGCACATCCTCTTTATTTTGAAGGTACTCTTTAACTAATTTCCAAGATGGAAAGGTATGAGGTTGAGCCATCTTCTCATCTTCTTGATTTTGCATGGGTAAATGAGAAGGTTCTCTCACAAGAGATGGCATAACATAATTAGGATCCATGGCATAATATGGCCTCCAATATTCCATGTTATCAATATATTTAAGGATAATAAGTGAAACTTTTAAGGACATTGTCTTCTCTTTCTTGTCTTCCACTTCTTCATGACTTGGTTCTTCTTTCATCTTGTGCTTATGGATTTCTTCTAGGTGAGAAGAGGAAACATGGGGGGAAGTTGGTGGGATTTTCAAATCTATTTTCTCTTCTTTTTTGAGCTCATTGAGCCTCTCTTGATCCTCATATCTCATTAATCTACCTTTCCAACTTTATATTAAGATCCTCATCTCCCATAACTCCTTAGTTAAAACATATTGATTCTCCTTTCTAGCTGCTACCCACATGCCCTTCAATATTTGTACTGACCTCCTCATATTCTCCATGAGGTGAAAATGGATCACATTTCCCAATTCTACTCCTCTATCCCAATATCTCATTAAAAATTTTGATTTTAGCATATTTTTCTTGAGTACCAACAAAGATGTGGTAGCAAAATATAGTTTTAACAAGGTTGGCTAGATGGGTAGGTAGGTTCATATGAAGGATAAATATGCTCATTATAGGGCTGATAGGAATGATTACATTTTTGGTAGAGGTCATAATAAGGATATTACAATTCATTTGGGTGATGATATGGCTCACCAACTTACCCCAAATCTAGCCATAAAAACTCATTAAAGAGACCAGATAAAGATAAAACTTTCTTGAAGGATTATTTGGACTATTGTAACTATTTGAAATCTTGGATTCACCATTGGTGTTTAGAAACATGCTTCCAAAGGCTAGTAGCTGAAGGACAACACTAATAATCCTTCTCTTCTTTAGTTCTTTGTTAACTTAGTATCCTATTGGGTGTGCCAAAAAAATTTGTGGCATATATTTTCACCATTAGTGAGGGTTATTTAGGCTCTCTCCAACCTATCCACATAATGAGAAAACCTCCATGTTTTGGGTATCCTATAATGGAGATGAAGTTTTGGGTTATGAGCCATCTCCCCATGTGTGTCAATTAAGATCTTATAAAACTACTCTAAACTAATTATTTTCAAATAAAAGGGTTATAAAGAGTATAAATGGATGACTAAAAAAAATAAAGGTGATACACTAAGATTTAACACTCCTTGCTTTGATACATACACAAATGATAGGCAAGAACTCATACACTCACACAAACTCCATAACTAGATGGTTACATAAGTGTTTAATAAGAAGGATTAAGGAAATAATATAAAAGAGGAAGGGATGATAATATCCAAAGTATATCTTTACCTCATGACTAATATAGCACATCTTAATACCTACAAACATAAAACTACTTGCATAGAGGCAAGAGAGGGGGGGGAAACACCAAGAAAGAGATATCTTTCACAAAGTATTCATGAAAAAACTCAACTAAACACAAGATGAAAGAATATATAAAGGTAAATTAAATATTATATTTTTTTTAAGAGGTGTTTTCATTAAAAAATGGGTAGGGCTATGCCATACCACAAGAGGAAGTATCTAACAATGAGAAAAAATGAGATATATATATAAGAAAATGTAAGAGAGAAGAGGAGGATAAAGATTTAAATCCTAAATTATTACACTTTAACCATAATATTTTGACCATAAAATGTATAAGGGAGGGTTTTAGGCCTTCCTTGACATTTTTTTCTCCTTTAGACTCACCCTTGCTTGCACTTTAAGCTCTTTTTTACCTCAAAAGGCTTCTTTTTCTCCCATTGGCCTAGAAAAGGATCTTAAGGTATAAAACATTGATGACTTGAGTGATGTCATCATCTAATACATGGATAAATTATTCAAATTATATAATATATTTTAATTCCCCAATTTATTTTCTAATCCCTTCAACTCCCTCAACTTGCCCACTTGCCTTCTATGCCACATCTCCACTTGATCTTTTAGAAGCCTCTAGCAACTTTGTGAAGGATTCTAACTTTAGCATTTGATTTTTGTGTAATTTTAGGGTGTCTTTTAATTTTAAATTTTCCTATGGTTACTTTCTCCTTAAACCTTCAATAACACCATGAAACCTGTAACTTGAAGCTTTGCTCACAACATTGACTAGAAAGTCTTCTTGATGGCTAATAACCAGTATTTATATCTTGTTTAGGCTTGATAAGAAGTTTATAGTACCTTAATAATCACATTAAATGTGTTAATTTGTGTTTATAAGACCATTTTATTAATTACCAAACCTAAAATTTATTAGACTCCATTAATGGAGGTCTTCAAGTTCAAACCTTTCTTCATTGGTTGTTATAAAACTCCCATTTAGGGTCATCTTGACACCATGGTAGCCATTTTGAGACATGTCTAATACTTATATAATTCAATAACATGCATATAAGGATTAAAATTAAGTTTTAATCCTCCTTAAATAGCTTAAATAATGGTGGAAACCTCTATTAGACCTACAATTATGAGCTTTTCTAAGCCATTTTGGGCCTAAAAAGCACCATGAGAGATTGTAACTTGGTGTGTATTCATTATTTGAGAATTTAATGGGTTAAAATATTATTTTAACATATTTTAAATTATTTAAAATATATCCTCACAAACTTTTATATCTTAATTCCAATCATAACTCTTAAAAATGCAATCTTTGTGCTCTCTTGAGCTCTCCAAGCCAATACAGTTTCCTAGAAGTGATTTTCTTTCCATGAATCCAATTTTTCATTGGTTTTAATTTTATTATGATTTATTAATACCTTTAAATTATTTATACACATAATAAAATCATTTTTTTTCTTTTTTAAATACCTAGAATACTTGATTCTAACTCCATGTGTGAGCAAGCAAGTGAGAATCCTTGAAATGCCTCTTTAATAAACCTGTCATTTTCCAATTTATCTATCCTCAAGTATAATATTTGAATTGTAAAAAACTTAAAAATTAAATTACATCAAAAAATACCTCCATTTAAAATTTAAACTCATTTCATTGAGTATAACTCAAGATATGCATCTTTAGGGGTTGTCTTAACTTGCCTTGTCTCATTTCTAAACATGTGTAGCTCTGAGTTTTTACATTTTATTGAGTTTTATGAGGTCCCAATACTTAATTATTTTTTAATTATTACCATTATTTACCTCCTCAACTATTAAAATAATTTTTTTTCCATTTTAAATCAATAAAAACATCTGAAAACACAAATTTAGACATGTTACACACTCAGAAAGTGAGAATTAAAAAACCTATGAAGAGAGAAATAGGCATATCTTGAGATTTATGAGGTATCAAGACCTAGTTATTTTTTAATTTTGACCTGAAATATATATTATAACTATTAAAATCATTATATTTCATCATAAAATCCTTTAAAAATCTCAAAAACACCTTTTTATTACTATCTCCACTTGCATGCTAAAACCCTAAAACTTGCAATTTTGAACTTCTCCAATTTTTTCCTTTAAATTATGATTTATGAAGGTTTATAAAACTAATATATTGACCATAATATATCAAACCATTATAAAATAACTCAAAAAATGTAATTCATTTCCTAGAACCAAGCTATGAGGGTTTAAGAAGGGTTTTACTCCTGAATGAGTGTTCATAGAGTTATGATCCTTAATGGCCAGATAAATGAATTTAAAATGAAGTATAAAATATTATAAAACCCATAATAAAATATAATATCCCCATTCAACTTATGGATCATGTACTAAGAATTTGAAAATTCATCTCGAGCTTGTAGTCGCATATTTGGCTATGAGAGTGCATTTTGGCTTAAAACACCAAAATTATGTTTGGAGAGGATTGGAAACTTTATTTAATGTTTTAAAAAAATTATAATTCCTAAAATATATCATGGCTCCATTATTTATAAGCTTCACTTATGGAAAAAACTTGTTTGGTCATCTGTGAGTGGGCATAGGCTTCTTAATTCTTGCAAGGATTTTGGCTCCTCCACAATTACTTGAGGTCTTAAATGGATTGTTTGACTGATAAATACTTATTAAATTATTTTATCACTTAATTTTATACACCTTTAAACTTTTGGATCCACCAAACTTTCTTGTAATTAGCTTTACAAGATCTGCACTATTTAGGCTTGGTGGTGTGTAAGGATGTCTTAAGCTAGTTTAGGTATCTTCAAGTCAATTTTGGATCTATTTTATACTACCACATAACACATGGATAATCATTAAAATTATTTATAATTAATTAGACAAAAAAATACCTTTTAATGCACCTATTCTAGGCATTTAGACCTGTAACTACTTAGCTGCCATTAATGGAGAATGGTCATTTTACTCAAAACCCTCAAAACTTGATTAAACCTTGGCGAAGACAACATAATTATTTAAATGGATTATCCTATAATAATTTGACTCATTATAAGTCTCTTGGTCATCTAATTCACTCTCCAACACTTTGTTTCATGTTTGAGGCTCTTACTAGCCCTATCTCCTTCTAGCCCTATTTTTATGCAAAGTTCTTTGTCCAAAGCAATCCAGAAGTGAAATAAACAAAATAAGAATATATTTGAAAACATATTAGGCTAATTTATCTATGTTATTTTTTTCATGACCCAAATCCAAAGGTAATTACACTTATTCTACCCTTTTCTCTCTCTAATTAGGCCTCTTTTGGGTTTGTGAGTTCCAAGACTAAATATTGACCTTTTTGAGATATTTCACATATGGAACCTATATAAAAATGTGTGATTAAATTTTATGGTGATATAATTATATTCCATGTCAAATTTCGAGGCCTGGTTCATTGCACAGATGTGAAAACCAAGAAATGCCCTTCTTAGGTTAGGTTTGCTAACACTACCTTGTAACGGCTTTCTCCTAGTATGTTGCTCTTAGATTTTTTTCCTGTTATATAATTATTTGTAAATATTTTGAATAATCTAAGAGACATTTCATTCCTTTTATATTATTTCCTTGATGCTCAGTGTTCCAATAATGACCTAAAATTGTCTTGTTTCTTTTTTGCAACTATAAGGCTTTCCTTACCTGAGGTGATCTCCACACTTAAATATGATTTCAAAGGCATAATATAGGATAGGTGGAACATAAAAAATACCTTCTCATGATTATTGAGTCATCCTATGACCAAATATGGCCAAAACCTACTCCAGTATGCCTCTAAGAAGGCCAAAATTACATCTCCTCTCACTCAAACTCTATCCCTCCACTCCAAATTCTTTGCAATGATATCAAATATTATTTCATGGTATAAATACATAAAGGGGAGGAAAATTAAGTCAAAACCAAAATTAATTCTTCAAAAATACCCACTTAACCTTTAAATTTTCTATTTGAAGACTCATTAATTGAATTAAACCACTTTAGGTGGCTTTGGGGCACTTTTGCTTGAAATGACCTCATTTTTGGCTCATTGAAGGCTATCATTGGATTATAATCATTTTATTCACCTCATGGAATAAGGCCTAGCACTACATAGGCAAAAATTTTGATTATAGGCTAAGTTTGGCCAATAGGTCTCATGGACACACAGAGACAAGGTTGAGCATAAGGATCTTGGCATATTGGAATTTTGGCATAGTTTTGGCATATGGCATTGTATTTATTATATTAACATATTTATATATTTTGAAACACCATTGTGATATGTATATATCCTTTATATATATGACATTTATGATGTATTGACATTTAGTTTGGGTTCTTTGAGGCCAACGTACATGTATATGATATTATTTTGATATCTATACAATGTCATGTTAATATCTTTTTTATCTCATGTTTAGAATTGATTTTAGCATTGATTAGCATTATGTATATTTAACATTATTGATTTTTATGCTCATGTATGATCTATTCATTTATTTCTTATTCCATGTTTATGATATGTTATTCTATTGGTTATCATATGATTATGTTGTATGACTCATATGTATGCTTATTCAAAGATGCATGTCTATATAAACTCATAATAAATCAATTTTTTACTCTTAATTATTACTCATGGATCTAGGCATGTGTTTGGGTATATAGTTGGGTTGATATATCAGAGAAGTATTATCATTTACATTGATCTAATAGTCTTTGTATGCCTAGATTTTACTATAGCTTGGGATATTATTCATCATATTTATGAACTAAAATGACAATATATACCCTAAGCATGGAAAAATTAGTTTAAATTTAAATATAAACAACCTAAAAATAAGATATGAACATTCAAATCCCAAGTTTAAATATAATAAAAAAACTAAGTGCAAGACTAAATATAAAAATTCACAACTTACATGCATGATATGGATAATCAAGAGTTAAGTGAAACAAAATTTAATAATCCTATGATAAATAAAAAATAAAAAGGCAAAAAAAGAAAATAAAAACAAAACAAATAAACACCAATAAAAAAATAACAAACACAAACAATCAATAACCAGAACAACAAAACACCAATAAACAAAATAAACAAAACACTAATAAACAATCAATAACAAAATAATGAAACACTAATAAACAAAAATAAATAAATAAATAAATAAAGACAACACAACACAAATAAACACAATAACTAAACAAAACAAACAATTATAAACAAATAAATAATATAAATAAGACAAAATGACCAAGACAAACAAAGACAAAAAATAAACAAATGAATAAATAAAATAAACAAACAAAGCTACAAACAAATAAAATAAAACAATCCAAATCAAAGAAAACTTCACTAAAAAAACTAATCTAAACACACAAAAGCAAACAAACTACGATAAACAAATAGAAATATACAAATAATGGTTAGTCATATAAATAAACACAAACAAAATACAAAAACAAAGCAAAGAAAAAAAATCTCAATAAACAAACTATTTTAAACACACATAAAGGTAAACAAACAAACTATACAAATAAAAGAAATAAACTCGACTAAAACAAATAGTAATATATAAACAATGGTTACTCACAATGTTAGTACAAACATAATATAAATTTTTCATTCATGTGTAATAGAGGTGTTACTCTTGGCAACAGGGTGACCCCTAAACTAGGTAGTAATGACACATGTAAAATAACATAAGAACAAAATACATAAAGTTACCCCTAGGCTATAGGGAACAATGACACAAAGGTATGATATAAAAAAAAATCCCTAGGATATAATGAACAATGACACAAATAGAGAAGGCATAATCATTTCCCCTAGGTTATAGGAGACAAAAAAACAAAACAAACAAAATGGGGATAATATAATAAAAGGAAGGGTTGGCCAAGCTGACTCTAGATGCACTACGCAAGTGGACATTGCTTACAGATTTCTATGGACACAAGATCCAATGTGAACTTTAGACCAAATGTAGTTCTCCTAGGATATGATATAGAATAAAATGAATGATAATAAAACATGACTATCTTGTAGAGGAAAATAGGAACGAGCTCATAAAATAGTGACTGCGTAGGAAGAGAGGGGATGATGTTCATAATCATGAAAGCATCAACACAAATAAATTACAAAATCATGAGAATGTGGTTTAGGCTAAAACCATACTAAAATATAAGAGATGAGTATCCACTAATGAAATGAATTGGTAATTTTCAATGTATGCTACATCTTTATGTTGGAATGAAATGAGCTCACAAAATAGTGATAGCATTGGTAATGGTTACTCACAAAATGGTGAGAGTGTAAGAAAATTCAAGTGGTCATTAGTGCATCGATTTTGAATTCACAATGCTTAAAACATTAACTCATAAAATAGCAAGAGTGTGCAGCTAAGTCTAATAAGGATGGGAAAACTAAAAGACAAGTGGTTACTTGTGAAATAGTTAAGAGTCCTAGAATCCTTAAGGAAAGGAAGTGTTTGAAAAATAAAGGAAGGCAAAATGGTAGTTGAATTAACCTAAGATACCCCAAGTATCCAAGTGTTTCCTACATAGTCCGTGTGAACCTCATGTTGATGTAGTTCTCCCAGAAATGGGAGGGAAAAGGCCAAGGTGGCCTAGAAATGAATCTAAATAGATAAGATGGCCTATCATAGAAAATTTTGATGGATTTATATTTCTCATGGAAATTCTAAGATAATTTTTATGATTTTGTGATTTTTAGGATTTTCTTAGGTATTTTAAAATGTTTAGGGGTTTTGAAACCATTTCAAATGCATTTGTAATTTTCTAAGCATCTCAACTCAATAGATAATTACAGGACATAGAATGGTCCAACTCACAAAATAGAGAGAACCATAGGTTACACATTAAATGAAAAGAGCATAGATTAAGGGGTGACTAAGCTAGTCTCAACTTAACTTGAGCATTTCCTATATAATCACATAGGATATCAATTCACTATAGTTATACCTACACAACATGCATCTAACTAAGTACCAACAAGTTTAGGTATAGGCAAATGGCAAGGTAAATAGTAACAGTAATGGCAAGGTGATACAATAATGCATAGTGAAGGTGTTGTTCCTAATTTTCCCACAAGCATTCATAATTAGTAGCACAAGTATAGAATGTAACAAATGAAAGATACAATTTTTAGGCCACTATTATACTACCATTCAAACATTTGATTTTGAAACAACTACTAGAACTGCATCTATCATCAACCATTGAACATGCTTGAAGTATAAATGAAGTAGAACCAAGGCCAAACATGAGAGGTGAGATTATTTATAAAAATAAATATATAGAAAGGTGTTAAGGGAATGATAGAATGGTATAGGGTATAGTACAAAGAATAAGTATAATATGGCACAACTTAAATGATCCTCATAGATAATAGTTCAAGTCATTCAAGCATAAAAATGTTTGAGGTGCATTATGTTTATTGTTTCATCAATTTCATCCCCCTTTGGTGTGTAGATACTATATGCTCCAAACTATAGTTATAAATAATTAAATAAGGCCCTAATTATTTTGGATGGAACTAACCCTTTTTCTTTGTCTTAGCATTGACATTCTTATAATTTTATTTTAACACAAAGTCACCAAGATCAAATTCATGATGCTTAATTCACCTATTGTATTGGCCTCTTAATCTATTCTAATATGCCTGAAGATTATTCAAGGAAACCATATACTTTCCATCAAACAATTTTAGCTCTCAAAATCAAGCTACTTTGTAGTCCTCATCATCGATTGTGTGTTGTAGTGAAATTCAAAGAGAAGGCAACTCAGCCTCGAGAGGAAGAATGACCTCAGTGTATAAACAAGTGAATAGGGTGTAGATCCTACTAGAGTATAAAATGCGATATGGTATGCCTATAGGGTGTTAAACAGTTACAAGTGATAATTATGACCAACATCATTGACAATTTTCTTTAGAATATTGACAATATTTTTATTAAAATCCTCAACTTGGTCATTTCCTTATGGGTAATAGATAATAGAAAAAAATTATTTGATATGATATTGGGTACAAAGTGATTTTACATCTTTGTCTATGAATTATCTACCATTATTAGATATAATATCAAAAGGGATGCCATAATAGTAGATGAGATGGTTGAATATGAACTTATATATTTGCTTACTAGTGATGTAAGTGATGGGAATGGCTTCCACCCATTTATTCAAATACTCAATAGTAGTTAGGATGTGTTTATGTCCATAGGAGGATGTAGGATTAATCTTCAATATGAGGTCAAGTCCCCACATTGAGAATGGCCATGGTATTGTCAATAGTTTGAGTGTCTTGGCTAGAGCATGAATAAGATTAGCATGCTTTTGAAATTTACACACCTCTTCACATATGTTGATATATATACTTCCATAGTCATCCAATAATAACCAATATGCAGTAACTTTTTAGGTAAGATTGCCTCACTAGTGTGGGATCTACACACTTCGTGAACTTCCCTCAACCCTAGTCTAGATTCTACCAAAGGTAAATAATGAACTAGAGTTCCATCATAGCTTATATGATACAAGGTTAGTTTGATCAGGGTATAACAAGATATTTTTGGGTGATGAATTTTTATTTTTTATGTGATAAGTTAGGTGGCATAGTTTGGTATTGAAGATAGGTATATATGTCAGAGTACCAAGGAGATGTGGGACCAATAATGTTGTAGACCATCTCGATGACTAATTTTTCATGTGTTGGTGCTAAGATATGTTCCAAAAATATTGATAATCCCTTGCTCTATCTATGATCTAGATCATGGAGCTAATAGTGGCCATAATATTAGTTATTTTGTTATTAGTATGATGTATTCATTCAAATTAGATGTTGGCAATTTGATGATTGAGAGTATCAACCATATATATATAGGGTATCAAATTATTATTCTTGGTTTAATACTAGTCCATAATTTGATTGATGATTATCCAATAATCACCATGCATCATTAATTGTTGGATGTTTCATTGTATTGCTTGATAAAGCCTTGTAATGAGTGCTTTGTACTTGGCCATGTTATTAGTATAGGGAAATCTAATTCAAAAAGGCTTAGGAATTAGATCCCCTTATAGGTTAAAAAATAATATTTTAGCACCTGATCCATGAATTTTGAATGATCCATCAAATTACATCTTCCACTATTCTACCTCATGAGGTGATTCTACTTCCTCAACATTCATAATGACCTCATCTGGAAATCCAAATGTAAGAGGTTTGAGTATCATGAAAAAGATCTTTTTCAAGCTCATCTACAAGTACCTACCCCTTATTGTCCTTCTGGTTGGCATATTTAATTTCAAACTCACTCAATAGCATGATCCATTTTTCCATATGGCCCTATAGAGCTATTTTGGAAAGTATATACTTGAATGGATCTAATTTAGTAATAATAATGGTCTTGTTGTTTAGAATATAATGATGCAACATTTGAGCTACAAACACCATTGTTAAATGGGATTTTTAAATCGATGTATAATTATGCTCATATGTGATCAATTTTTAGATTAGATAATACACATCATACTCTTTACCTTATTCGTCGTGTTGTGCCAAAAGTGCCCCCAAAGCATTTTTAGTTGTTGGTAGGAAAAATAGCAATGGATTATTCGATGTGGATGGTAATAAAATAGGTGGGTTGTCAATATATTCCTAAATATTATAAAATCCTTTTTGGTACTCTTTATTCCAAGATAAATTAATGTCCTTCATTAAGTGCATAAATGAATGGCATTTGTCAACCAATTGTGATATGAAGCATCAGATTGATTATATATTGCCTTGTAAACTACAAAGCTACTTCAAGGTAGCAACATTTCAATAATGGCTCAAGGATATGTTGAATTTAATACCCCTACAAGATATAATTAAGCCTAAAAATTTGTCAAAATTTATGCCAAATACACACTTCTTCAGATTAATCTTGACATTCAACTCATGAAATCTCTAAAAGATTCTTTGTAGTATGATTAGATGGTCAGCATGGATCTTTTATTTACCCAGGATGTCATCAACATAGTCTTTAATAATGTCATGTATCATATCATGGAAAATCATTATCATGGCTCTTTGGTATGTGGCCCCTACATTCTTAAGTCCAATGGCACTACCTAGTAAAAAACAAATCACATAGAGTGGTGAATGTTGTCTTGCATTGATCTTTTGGTGAAATTATGATATGATTATAACCTAAAAATCCATTCATAAGAGAAATCATTTCATATCCGATCATTAATTCAACTATCATGTCAAGGTTAGGCAAAGGAAATTCATATTATATATTTTAAATCAATGTAGATTTTGATACATTATGGTTTCTTTCTCAATTCCACAATCTTTTAAATCCACTCTAAATAGTTGATTGACTTGATGCATTTTGCATCTAAGAGTTTCTCCAACTCTTACTTAACTATCACAGTAATATGAGGATGCATCTTATATATCATTTGTTTAATGGGTTTATCATTAATATGTACAATGATATGGTGTAAAACTAAGGTGGGCTCCAAACTTGGCATGTCTGAATAGGCCTATGCAAATATGTTAAGAAACTCCCTCAAAATGGTTGTGAAAATTTCACATCCCTCCTTAGTGAGGGACACACCTAATTTGATCCACTTTAGGTTCTCTATATTCATAATGTTAAGCTCTAAAGTATCCTCCATAATAAATTTAGAACCATCATCTAAAATAGTT
The DNA here is from genome assembly GCA_037957365.1 of Torreya grandis. Classification (NCBI taxonomy): domain Eukaryota; kingdom Viridiplantae; phylum Streptophyta; class Pinopsida; order Cupressales; family Taxaceae; genus Torreya; species Torreya grandis. The sequence continues at coordinate 2,048,928 of JARHVA010002959.1, read as the reverse complement.
AGAAGTAGTTAAACTCATTAGCAATGGCCAAGTCTTCTAGTCAGACTAGCTCATCTAATTCTCCTAATTAAGATAAATTAGAATATCTTAATGATAAAAAATTCCATGAAATAAATACCTTAGGTCACTCTTAAACAATCTATGTAAAAAAAATTTGCTTCTCAGTACTGATCTTTGATCCATAAATAGGCTTTGGGATATAGGTCTCTTGTGCTTCATAGGGAGAGTGGTGAACATCCCTATCTAATGGCACTAGAAACTAGTTTTCACCAAGAGACTTGGGGAAGATTTAAAAAAATAGGGGAAAAAAAGGTGACATGATGAAAAATACAAAAAAAAATTTGTAAAGGTGTACACGCTTTAAAAAAACCAATGAAGATCATATAAGGGCCGGTCCCAACCCTAAAGGGCATACACCCTTAGGACTAAAAAGGGTGTACTAATGTAGATCACATAAGAGTCAGTTATGACCTTAAAGGGTGTACACCCTTTGACTTTTTTTTTTGTGTTTTTTTGTTGTTGTTGTGCTATTGTGTTTTTTTGTTTATTTTTTTGTGTTTTTTTATTTAACCTATTGTCACCTGTTGTTTGCTTTTTTTACAAGGATATATTTAGTAAAATAAATTTAATAAGTTTACATTTAATTTTATATTAAATTTTATATTCTTATACTTTAAATAAGTATAAGAATATAAAATGTAAAATTAAATTAAATGTAAACTTATTACATTTATTTTATTAAATATAAAAAATTAAGCCCACTCTAAATCTTTTGAAATTGATTAAAGAGTTATAACAGTTATCATTTAGAATTTAGTTTTTCAAATTCCATTCTAGTTAATACTTAGTTTTTAAAATTTTAGGATTGGGAGATAGAATGAGAAACAAGGTTTCAAATCATTTTATGTATGTAATATATCTATACCATTAAGGATTACATGCCTACTTTATTTACTTGAGTAATCCCTACCTACTTTATTTACTTGAGTATACCCTACCTAATTTAACTACTTAAATACACAATCCATATATTGATCTTTATTATTCCCTATTGATGTTAAATTAATTGCTCTATTTACTCAACCTAGTCTACTTCAAGGTCTTCTAGAAACTTGCTTACAATTAGGTCTCTTCCTAACCATAACCTATCTTTTGGTCTATCACAAAAGGTCTTATGAGTATTGATATTAAAATACTAATGACCTTACTCTTTAGTATTATCTATTGACTTCTTAACCTCTATATTCAAATTAAAAGACACTTTCAATGACTTAAAATAGGGTACTTAGTCCCAAGACAATAATTTACCTTCAAGAAAAACCCTTCTTTGACTCCTAAATTACTCAATTGCGCATCCTCATTTATTTGAACAAGACTATGAGGTTTTCTCTAATTATTTGACTGAAGCTTCTTAGTGCATGAATAAATTCAACTCAAAACTCAAATGACAAATCTAGCCTTTATAAACCTATTAGGCCAAATTTTGCCTTTTAAGGACTTGAAACAAAGAGGTATAAAACTACCTTATTTTGTGGAATCATTTACTTAAAAAACTCTATTAAAATCTCATGACAATGATATAAGACTCATAAGTGTCTTTACACAAGCTCAAAATACCAATTAGATCACTAAAGTGCCTAAAATGTTGATTAAGTCCTAAGAATTATTACATTATTATGTATAGGCATGTTTAGTCTTGAAAATTTGTTCTTAATCTAAGATAATGAAATTATTATTATAAATATTTCTTAATATTTTTTGGGAATGTCTTTGAAGAAGATAAACCAATTTTCTTTATTATTTTCTTAAGAATTGGACTTCAATGACAACTTTGCTCTTTAGGTTTGGATGGCCTAATCTGCCTACTTGGAAGGATCTTAACTTGGATTAACTTCCAAATTATTTGAATCATTTTAATTAATCATATTATAGTTTTTATAATATAACATTATACCTTCATAATAGGTTTAGACTCAATCAACAAAGTAAAACACTTGAAGTTTCTCTTGAGTGAGCTTTCATGTGACTATCTACAGGTAGATTGAAAAATAGTCCTATGTATTTATAATAACAAGGTGAGTTTGAGAATTATACCTACTATAATACCTTATAAAGATTTTATAATAACTTCCCTATGATTTTGAGGAGATTCTACCATTTTAGATGCAAGTTATGGTTCTTTTTGTATAAAAAACCACATTATAAGGTTTGACTGTACACACAGAGCCTAACAAATTAAAGACTATTTTCAAGAAATAACACTTATAACATTTTATTGAATACCTCCCTCAATTTATCTAATATTATTAATAAACTGATGCAACTTTTCTATGTGATACAAGAGACTACAAGTGACTATAAATACACATAAAATAGGATTTAGAAGGTTTCAATGACATGAACCTTGGATCAAGTATAAATTATCTTCAAATGAATTTGGATTTCATTAACACATGAAATAACTTTGTGAATACAAAAAATTAAGTAACATCACACCTTTTATTCACAAGAAAATGATTCTTTTGACTACATAGATCCCTATTTTGTCTTGGCAGAATATCAACTATGCTTACAATCAAGAATTTCTTCACTTTTTTAATATTTTTCTAACCTTCAATTCCTTATTTTTGTTTAGGTTTTAATTTTATCAAGTTGTTTTATATGTATTATACTTATATTTTGTTATATTTTCCTTGGAATCTTCTTGGCAACCTTATTCTCAACTTAAAAATTAACTTTTATTAATGGGTCTATGAATGTGCATAAATGAATAGCCTATATAATTTAACCTATAGGATATATAGTAATGATAAAATCATTCATACATTATATCTACCAAATGCATAATATTACATGTAGGTATTAGTCACTCATACATGACATTTTTCTGTGGTCATGATATGGTCACTCATATTGGACACAAATGGAGATAATCACCCTATACACTCCATTTCCACCTAAACCATTAACCTCAAACCCTAAATCCTAAACAATAAACCTTAAACATAAAAAATTAAACCCTAAACCCCAAACCCTAAGCCATAAACCTTGAACCACTAACACTAAATAATATACTTAAACCCTAGTCCCTAAGCCCTAAACCTTGAACCCTTAACCCTAATACATTATCCATAAACCCTAAAAAATAATCCATAAACCCTAAACTATATAACCTAAACATAAACACTTAAAACATTAAACCCTAAACTTTATACCCTAGACCCTAAAACCTAAATGTCGTCCCTTAACCTTAAACACCAAACCATAAAATTAAAATCTTAAATCCTAAACACTAAACCATGAACCCTTCACCTTATACCCCTCAATTTTAAACACTAAACCCTAAAAAAATCAAAATAAATAGCATTAAATATTAAACACTAAACCCCAAACCCTAAAACCTAAACCTTGACCCATAAGATCTTAACCCTAAGCATTAAACCCTAAAACCTAAAATTTGAACCCTAAAATACAAACCCATAACCATAAAACTTCAAAATCAAAACCATAAACCATAAATCCTAAAACCATAAACCCTAAACCTTAAATCCTAAATGTTAGAACCCAAACAACCAACCCTAAACACTAAAATATAAACCCTGAACCCTGAACCCTTTAACCCAAACCCTAAAATATGAACCCTAAACCATGAGCACTAAACTTAAACACTAAACCCTAAATCCCTAAATATTAAACCTTAAACCTAAATCCTAAATCTTAAACTCTAAGACTTAATCCATTAAACCCTAAACACTAAAACTTGACACTAAACCTAAAACCCTAAATCATAAGGTATAAATCCTAAACCCTAAATAATAAACATTGAATTAAAAACTTAGGTCCTACACCCCAAACCCTAATCTCTAGACCCTAAACTATAAACCTCTAACCTTAAACCCAAAACCCAAAACCCCAACAATTAATCCTTAAACCTTTAACCCCTAGCTCTAAATGCTAAAACACAAGCCCTAAACTCTAATCCTAAATCCTAAACTCCAAACCTAAACCCTAAACCCTTACACTTAATCCCTAAACTCTTAACCCCAATACTAAAACCTTAAACCATAAGTCATAAACCCTAAACATTAACTCCTAAACTAAAAATTATAAACTAAACCCAAAACCTTAAACATTGAACCTAAATCCCTAAACCCTAAACTCGAAACCATAAACCCCAAACTATAAACTCTAAACCATAAACACTAAATCGTAAATCTTAAACCCTAAGCCCTAATACCCAAACATTAAATCCCAACCTTAAATACTAAACACTAAGTTCCAAAACCCAAACCCTTAATTAAACCCCCAAGACCAAAACCTTGAACCTTACACCCTAAATCCTAAACCTTAATTGAAAAACTAGAAACCTAAAACCCTAACTCTAAATACCAAACCCCAACCCTTAAAATCTAAACCCTTTATCCCTTGAGCCACAAACCATAAATACCAAAAATTTAAACATAAAATATAAATTATAATCTCTAAATCCTAATCCCTAAGCCATAACACTAAAACTTGCACCCTAAATGTTAATCCCTATACCTTAAACCCTAAACTATGAATCTTGAACCATCAACCATAAACCTTAAACTTAAATTTCTAAATCCTGAACCTCTAACCATAAACCATAATATTGAGTTATCACCTATAGAGAGAAAGTAGAAGGGGAATTGGCTAAGCCATATCTTGAAAATACAAGTGGCATTCTCACCTATATAGAGAAAGGAGTGAGTAGGGACATTTATGTAAAAGGATTAAAGGTGGATTCAAGATGAATTCCTAAATAATTTATGTGTTTTTTAATCAATGGGTCTATCAATATGCCTAAACTACTAGCCTATAACATTCAACCTATAGCATATATATAGTAATGATAAGTCATTTATCCATTACATCTAATCCATACCTATTACTACATGTAGATATGTTGTCACTCATACATGACATATTCATGTAGATGTGATACAATCACTCATAATAAACACAAATGTATCTAATCACCCTAATACCTTTCATTTCCACCTAAAACATTAACCCCAAACCCTAAACACTAAACACTAAACCTTGAACATTGAACCTTAAACCATATAACCCAAACCCTAGGCCATAAACATTAAACCATGAACACTAAATCATATACCTAAATCATAAATGTCATAAATATTAAATTCTTAACCCTAATACATTATCCCTAAACCCAAAACAATAATACTTAAACCCTAAAACTTAGACCCTAAACATAGAACCTTAAAACCTTAAACCATAGACTTTAAACCCTAAGCCCAAAAACCTAAATTTTAAGCCATTAATCATAAATCCAAAACCATAAGCCTATACTTATAAATACTAAATAGTAAGCCATAAAACGTTAACCTTATACCCTCAATATTAAAAAGTAAACCCTAAATATAAAATTCAAAATCATGAACCTTAAATCCTAAACACTGAACATTAAACCCAAAACCTTAACCCCTAAACTCTTAACACTAAACCCTAAACCTTGAAAGTGGAACCCTAAGCCATAAACCCTAAACCATGAACACTAAGTAATATACCTAAAGCCTAAATTTCATAAACATTAAATTATTAACCCTAATACATTATCCCTAAACCTAAATTAATAATACCTAAACCCTAAAACATATACCCTAAACATAGAACCTTAAAACTTTAAACCATAGATTTTACACCCTAGAACCTCAGACCTAAAACCTAAAATTTAAGCCCTTAACCCTAAAGCCCAAACCATAAGCCTAAAATTCTAAATCCTAAACACTAAACCATAAAACCTTAACCTTATAACCTCAATATTAAACACTAAACCATAAACACAAAATTCAAAATCATGAACCTTAAACCCTAAACACTAAACCCTAAACCCAAAACCCAAAACCTTAACCCCTAAACTCTTAACACTAAAACCTAATCATGAAACCCTAATCACTAAACCCTAAACCTTGAAATTTTAACCCTAAACCCCAAACCCAAATCCATAAACCTTAAACCCTAAACCATGAACACTAAATCATATACCTAAACCCTAAAATTAATAAACCTTGAATTCTTAACTCTAATACATTATCCATAAACCCAATATAATAATACCTAAACCCTAAAACCTAGACCCTAAACATATAAACTTAAGACCTTAAACCCTAAACTTTATACCCTAGACCCTAAGCCCTAAAACCTAAAATTTAATACCTTAACCCTTAAGCCCAAACCATAAGCCTAAATCATAAACACTAAAACATAACATCTTATCCCTATACCCTCAATATTAAACACTAAACCCTAAACACAAAATTCAAAATTATGAACCTTAAACCCTAAACACTAAATCCGAAACCTTTACCCCTAAACTCTTAACACTAAACCCTAATCCTAAAACCCTAAGCACTAAACCTTAAACCTTGAAATTTGAACCCTAAACCAAAAATTTAGAACCATATAACCTCAAACCCAAAACCATAGACCCTAAATCCTAAAACTAGATAAACCTTAACCTTAAAATCTAAATTCCAAAACCCAAACACTGAACTATAAACTTTGAACCCTAAACCCTTGACTTGAAACCCTATAAATGAAACCTATATTACAAACACTAAACCTAAATGAAAAATAATAAACATGTATTGTATATATCACACCATAATGGAATGATGCAAGCATTGGTAGTTTTACTCAACCCCCTCTCCACTTTCCTATCATAATTCTTACACAAGCACAAATTTTAAATGCAAGGAAAAAACATGACAACAAAATTAGTGGTATAAATGCTAACAATTTATACTCATGACCCACATCATTCTTTGAGAATAACTCACAAACATGAGAAGATCCAAAATACTCCATCCCTTTCACTCAATGTTTGTAACCTAAATAGAAAACAAATAATTGTGTACAGAATAATGATTTCACCTCCTCCTCATCAAAATATGAATACCAATGAGTAACCAACATAAGCACTAAACTTTTCAATATTTGTAGAGCAGAGGTGATAATGCAGGTGATATTTAATAGTTCTAAAGGTAAAATCTATGAAACCATCAGTAAATGCTAAAATACATGTCATCAAGTCTATTACTAGGTGTGAGTTTGGAGTAGGGTAGGGTATCAATATCCCTTGTAGTGGTTCAAGGCCAAATCTCAGACTAACTCAAAAGAATCAAACATTAACATTCCATTCTTTTCAAAGTAATAAGATATTTAAGATAAAACAAAATACAATACATAAATCCAAGACAAAAACAAATTTCAAGCCAACATTTGATCTTGCATTAAATAGGAAACATAGTTTCCTTCATACATTTATTATTTATTTTTGAACTTGAGCATACATAGCATTACAACATTGATTTCATATTAATGGGGAATTATAAATTTTAATTTGTCATAACTTGTTTTCTCACATAGGAATTCAAATAACATCCTCCTTCCATAGTAGTTATAAGTTAAAATCCATGTCATGATTCTCATAAGGATCCCATGATAATCACACTTATTTTTAAAATGTATCTTAGTAATGAAACTCATGCTCATAATGAAACTTAGGATTCTAATGCAACTTGGGCTCCTAATGTTGCTTGAGTTGGCAATACAAATTAGGCATGTAATACAACTCAAGCTCACAATGTAACTTAGACTAGAAATGCAACTCAAGCTCCTAATGCAACTCAGTCTCCTAATACAACTTGGGATGGAAATGCAACTCAGACTCCCAATACAACTTAGTCTCAAAATATAACTCAAGCTATAAATGCAACTTAGGTTCATAATGCAACTCAGGCTTACAATGCAATGCGGGCTTGTAATGTAACTCAGGCACAGAATGCAACTTGAGATCATAATGCAACATACTTTCACTTACCAACATTGTATCAATTTAGCATTGAAGAGGAATATAGTTTGCATCGTATTAACTCTTTTTATAAGCCACACATACATCCTCACATCAAAAAAGCATACCAACATTATTTTTTTTCATTAAGGAGGAAACATAGTTTCCTTTTTTATAACTCATTTTCCAAAGTGGAGTATATGAAGTAAGCATAAAAAGGTAATTTTTTATCTATCATCATCACTCATCATTCAAAATGACTTTCCATCATACAAGTGCAAAGAGGATATTATCTTATTTCCACCATGGAAATCATTCAACAATCTCTCTTAATTAATCCATCATGGCCCTACCTAATCTACTGGACATGAATTATAATAATCACCCTAGTACACTCCAATAAAAATAAAGGGAATCAAAACACCATTCAAGATTCATCTAAAAAATATATTATTTAGTCTTAAACAAATTTTTACCAACTAGTAGATTAGAAAAAACTCTACTATATGAGGGAATGACTAGGGATGATGAGGGAGTGATTAAGTATGAAGAGGGAAAATAAGGGAATAGTTAGGGAAAATGAGGTATGAATATGAATGAAGAGGGATTTATTATGGATTATGAAGGATGATGAGGTTTGATGATAGAGTGATTAAGGATGATGAGGGATAATAAAATATGATGAAGGATTGACTAGGGATGATAAGAAATGATGATGGTTTATGAGGGAGTTATTAGGTATGATGAGGGATAATGAGAGTGTGATTAAGATTGATGAGGTATGATGAGAGTGTGATTAGGGTTGATGAGGGATGATGAGAGTATGACTAGGGTTGATGAGGGATGATGATGGATGATGGGAGAGTGATTAGGTATGATTAGGGATGATGTGGGTTGATAAGGGTTAATGAGGGAGTGTTTAGGGAGGATCAAGGATAATGAGGGATGATTAGGTATGATGAGGGAGTGACTAGGGATAATGATGGTTCATGAGGGAGTGATTAGTGATAATGAAGGGTGATGATAGCCAAATTAAGGAGTGATTAGGGATAATGATAGATAATGATAACTAATGAGGGAGTGATTAGGGATGATAAGTGAATACTAGGGTCAATGAGGGAGTGATTATAGATTATGAGAATCAATGAGGGAGTGTCCTATGTGAATTTTGAGTTCTATAATATGACTTTATTATATGTGATTTTAGAATAATGCATGAGATTAGAATTGAAGAATGCTTGGATTGACCATCTGCCTGACATTTATATCAGAGTTAATCGTATCTTTTTATAATTAATTTTGAATAGTGTTTTTATTAATTCTATTTTAAAATGAGTTTATTAGGGTGACTAACTACATTCATGTCTAGTATAAGTTATTGTATCATGAGTACAGGTAGATGTCATGTATGAGTGATCATATCATGACTATAGGTATGCTATAAGTTACATGATATAGGGTATTCATTTATGCCTAATGATAGTGCCATTGATTGAAAAGATCACAAAATATTTAGGAATCTACCTTTAATCTCAGGTATTTAATTGGGTAGGGCATACTCAAGTAGGTAAAGTAGGTAGGGCATACTCAATTGGGTAAAATAAGGGGCATAATAAATGGTATAGATCTATTATATATGTAACATGATTTCAAACCTCATTTTTCATTCTATCCTCCAATCTTGAAATTCTAAAAAATGAGTATTGACCAGATTAGATTTTAAATAAATAATTTCTAAATGGTAACTCTTATAACTTTGGAATCAATTTTATAAGATGAAACATTTCCCTAATTTGTTATATTTAGTAAAATAAATTTAAAGTATAAGAATATAAGATGTAATATAAATTAAATGTATACATTTATATTTACATTTTATATTCTTATACTTTAAATTTATTTTACTAAATATAAAAAATTAAGGCCACTCTGCATCTTATGAAATTTTTATACTTATTACATTTATTTTAATAAATATATCCTTACACACACAAATAAAAAAAACAACACAACAAAAAAACCAATGCATACTACACATAGAAACAAAAAATTCATGCATGTCTTTAAATTCAAAATCAACTAGCTCAAACTACAAAAAACAAAAAAACATAAACATGTATTTAAAAGGGCATATGCCCTTTCAACATTTCAATCCTTTAATTTTGAATTTTCCCTCCAAATTTTCCTTCGGTACAAGCTTTGGGAGGTTTGAACCTAGCCCAAAACTAGCCATAGAGCAACCCACTTGGCTTCTAAGAAATTTAGGAGTCTTTTTCATCTTTTTCGACACATCTGATCATGTAGATTTTATTATTTTTTAAAAAATATATATGGGTTTATAGAGGGGAAAGTTTAGTTTTATAATATATACTTTTTTTAATGTTAGAATATTATTTATAATTATTATTTAATTTCTACACAACACACCTCATTATGGAATATATACCTATCATCATGAATTCCCTTATAAATTTTTGAATATTAATCAAATGTTTATAAAACTTATGTTTCAACAATCTACACATTGTCAGCTATGCTTTAAAAAATTATTTTCATGAATTTCAGGTAAAAAGTTGTGTTTTTACACCTATAGTTTCAATTTTCCAACTATTTTGACTTGTAAAATTATTTACAATTAATATATATAATACAAAATTGATAAAAAATATTCTCAACAATATTTGACATTTCACTATCTATATATGAATATTCATACAAAAATTCATTCATTTACTCAAAAAAAAAGTGTTCATACACATGAAATATCCTTATATTTTCAAAAAAATGACCAACCTATTATCATAAATGCATATATTTTGCACACTTTAATATTCTAGGTTTTAAAAAATTATATACTTATAAACTACATTTAAAATTCCATAATTCATGTTCTTATGTCATTGTAAAATTATTTTTTGAAGTATCTCTAATGTTATCTCCAAGTCCAACTATTGTTATTTTAAGAAAAAAGTGTCACTTTATACCCCCACTTGTGTCCCCCATTATCCTGCATCTACCCTTGTCTTTCTCTTTAATTTTAGGCTGTTAAAAAAGTGCCTCAAAGAGGTTTTCACTTTTAGACCTTAATGTCTAATTTTGTTTTTGTTTTTGGCCAAGGAAATTCACCCACTCTCCAAAATAGGAAGCAAGATCCAATATAATATAAATTCCTTGCCTTTGATCTCCAAGAGGAATGTGATTCCTCAATCCCAGAAAGTCGCATATGGCCTCATCATTTTTAAACTTATCTAGTGGCATTATTGACTCTTTTTGTTCCCAGTATAACAATTATGGGTGATAAAGAGTTAATGATAAAGGTTGATAAATATGGTTAATGATGAAAATGGAATGGGGATTAAACAAATTTGTAGCATCAAGGTCATCATATATGTTATAATAAAACCATGTGTCATTACCAACATTGTATTCGCTAGTCAATGGTGTTAGAATGTGACTAAGGTATGCAGGGTCACCCCCAAGTGGTTTAAATCTAATACCATAGGTTCCTTTATACTTGGTCATTAACACTAGTTTTATCCATCCTTGATTATGTATCCCTAAGCCTCTACCTATATAAGCTAGGTGATCTATGTTAGTATTTGAGACTAGTTTGATCATGCCTTACTGATGTAACCCTAGACCTCTACCTTCTTAAACTAGGTTATCCATAATCTAGTTAGGAATAGGATATTTTACAATTTGGTAATATTTAGATAACTCATCATTGTAAAACCATGACTTATCTTCAACCAAGGGATCTTGTTATAGGCCAAAGGTTAGTTTGAAAATAATGGGCTTATTTAGTTGAGATTTTCCCTCAATTTGCCACTCCATACGAGTAGTTTTGGCCTTAGATCATCCATAGGTTTTTGGATTTTTTGGTAATATGGCAATATGGAATGAATTATTATCTAAGACCTTTATTAGTTATATAGAAGTGGTTGGAAATATCTAGTGGAAGCATGGATGAGGTAGAAGCTAAGTTGTTTGGGTCTATAATTAGCTTTTCATCCTAATTCAATGGATTTTCCATTTTTAGCTCTTTCTCCATAAAATTTAGGCATAAAATTCATGCCAAATTGATAGTTATAGATATTATATTTAACCTCAATAAATTTAAAATACTAGTATGGCTATAGATTAGTTAGTATAGTCACTTCCATTCTTGAATGTGTAAATTTTATACATTGATGCAATTTGGAAGGTATGGCCCTAATTTCATGGATCTAGGGTCAGCCCAATAATATATTGTAAGATAATTCTAGGTCTAAAACATGGTATAGAGTGTCATGGATCAAAGGCCCAATGACCACTAGAAAGCTAATATTACCTTAAGATTCTTGTTCTTCTTTATCATATGCCTTGATAATGATGGTATATGGTTGCAAGTCAGTTATTTTATATCCAAGATGTTTGATAAACTTTATAGACACAATGTTGAGGCATGTACCATTATCTACAAGCATGTGTTTAACTCTATGGTTTATTATATCAACCTCAATGTATAATGGGTTATTATGTAGAGGGCTCAAGGATGACATGTTACTTTGGTCATAGGTAAGGCATTGGCTAGGGGCTAAGTGTCCTACCATGGCTTAGAATTTATCTGGAGTGGTGTCATCTAGCATGAGGGATTGGTTCAAGTATTAATTTAAGATATCCTTATAGATTCTATATGTATGCACAAAATCCATGATGGATATATGTACAGGTGTATTTTTTAGCTACTCCATAATATCATAGGTCTTCCCCTCATTTGTTTGAGTTGGTTTAATTTTGTTAGGCATGAAAGGTTTAATGGGCTCATTCATAGTATTTGGTTGTGATCCTTTGATAGTGATCTTGGCTCATCGAGTCATAATTGTGAAATCTCAATCTGATACTTGGATTTGGAAGTTGGTTGGGTAGGTAATGAGGACTAGAATGATAATTATAGGGTGGTTTTGAGCTTGGATGCTAGCATGGTTTGAAAAATAATTATTGACATAAGGAGGTTGGTAAGCATTATTTGGTTTATATGTATTATTAGGTGAGGGTCTATGTTTGTTAGTAGTTGGTCAAGGATTAATAGTGATAGTGGAAACATGACTACCTAAGACATGTCCTACAACATTATTATAGGTATACCCAATAACATGATGGCCTCTTTGGTTAGTTTGGTTAGTTTTCCCTTGGTTCCAATCATTCTTATATTATTGTGGTGGTTGGTGTTGTTGTTGTTGGTTGTTTTTTTAATTATTTTTATGTTGGGGAAATGGATTTTGGTAGATACCTAAGTTATGATTGGTCACAAGATCATGGGTGTCTCTTTCTATCTCTCCATTGTCTAGCATATTCTTAATTACATGTCTGAGTTGGATACACCATTGCATGTAATGTACTCTAACATGATGATAATCACAAAATTCATGTTCTTTGTACCAATCACAAAAATGAATCCCTTTAAGGAATGACTTTTGATATTGTCCAACTGATCATATTCACTTGAACCAATATTTGAAACAAAAATTTAATAGGCTCACCAAAGTCACTAAATCAAATGGAAATGGGTGGTCTTATCCTTAGAGGAGGGGATTATAATTAGTTTTTATTCTATGTTTATTTATCTTTTGGAGGCCTTGCTTGAACATATGGAGATGGTGGTTGTTGAATGGGCAAAAGTAAATGAATAATTGGTGTTTACACTATCTGAACATGGCATGATTTAGTGACCCCATTACCAACAACATTCTTATTATGTTTTTAGGGTTTGGGTCTCTCATTATTATTGGCATGATGTGTTATGGAAGATGGTATTTGAATTGGGTTTAGATTATAGTTTTGGCCTTGGTTTTGGTTCTATTTCTATTGGCATTGATGTTGATTTTGACTCTAGTTAGAAGAAGACAACTTGATTATCCTTTGTTGACAAGGTATTTCTCAATATATATTCCTTCATCTATAACCTATTAAAATGTATCAACACATTTTAGCTCAAGATGGTAAGATATCTTATTGTGGAGGCTCTTAGTAAATATCATGGCCAACTATTTATCTAGCAGATTGTGAGTAAATCAACTCGCTAGTGCTCTTCAACATTAAAAGTATGTGGTGAAGCTTTCACCAATATTCTATTAGCTTGGCACAAGTCCAAAACTATAATATTGTTCTTGATATTATATGAAAAATGTTGTACAAACTTTTCATAAAGATCATCAAATTCAAGTATAGAATTCTTCAAAAAAATTAGAAGTCATTCCAAGGCTTGCCTAACTATAATTCTTGGAAATGGTATAATAAATTATATGTTGTTATATGCCACTAGCTAGAAAATAACAAATAATTCTTTTAGATGCTCTTTAAGGTCACCTTTGTCCTTATATTTGTTAAATTTGGGTGGCTCATAACTTGATAGAAATGATATTTCTAGATACTCCATGTTGAATGGATAAGAGCATATTTCATCTAGTTTGAATTTCTTTATTTTCTTTCTAATCTATATAGCTTGAATTACATCCTTCATTTATTGTAACTCTTGGGCAAGGAATTTAGATGGAGTGGCATGTTATTTTTGAGGTTGTGAAGTCAAAGGTGGATTACCTTGACTAGGGTAGGCATATTATGGAATGTTGGTTGAATTTTTTAGATCGCCAAGTATATGTATTTGTGTGTTGGTATTGTACTATGGATATGGAATACATTGTTGTTGAATCACATTCTAGTTCAAATTGGTTACATAACCCTGTCTAGTGAAGTATGGTTATGGTAATGACATTTGGATCTATGGGATGTGTTGGCATTATTGGGTTTTAGAGGGAAATTATTGCCTACTCATTTAAAAATATTATATATAGGGAACATGTTGTTGAGTATAACTCTTTTTTTGGATGTGTTAAAATTTGGATCCTTATTACACATGTGATACCCATTGGGTGAAAGGCAACTATTACCTAGTGCCTAGTACCTAATATACATAAGAACCTTGTTGTTTGTTGAACACTTGTTGTGGATAGGCACTTGTTATTGGTTAATTAATTATTGGGGGTTTGGCATTTGTTTTTGTTGATCAACTAAATTTTTTTTAATAATAGAAACACATTGTTAGTTAGGCAATGTTTATGATTATTGAGGTATATTAGCTTGTGTTTGTTGTGTTAGAACATTTGTTTCCCCTTGTTGAGGTGGTAATTTGGTCTATTTTTGGTTAATTTCCCCCTATTACATGATCTAGGAAGTAGCTAGTTGAGAAGTGGAGGTTGTTTGTCAATTTTGGGAAATAGGCATACCTATCCCCTATTATTTCAGTCCACTCATGACATTGGTTAGAGAATCTATTATGTATTTCTTAATGGTAAATTAGACCACCTTTGGTTAAACTTAGAATGCACTTGCATGTCATCCACAACATTTTGAGTGAGGTCTTTCTTTGAGTGGTAGTCACCAACCAACATGATGTTTCTAAATGGGTCTATGTTTTGGTTTGCATAACTCAAAGCATATATTTTTTTCCCTATTGATGAATCTAGAAAAATAAGTGGCATGTTATAAATATCCCTTGTTTGAGCTAGATTTAGGTAGTTTTGGTATGCTTATTGCACTTGTTCTATTTAATTTTTCATAAGGAATTTCCATTTTGTAAGAATGTTTTCATTCTACTACAACATTTGGACTAAGGCTTGATTATAACTAATTGATGCATGTTCAAACTATTGAATTCAAGGTGCATTACTAATATCTATAATCAAACTACTCAAAATTTTATGTGGGAAGTCTGGTGGAAATATGTCTCCTACTTTGATGGCTCTAATGATAATTTCATATTTATTCTCTAACAAATTATGATAAAATAAGTATGGATATTTTTTTGCTTTGTTAAATTCTAGGCATTGCTTGAGTAAGGTACTATGTCATTTTCTCTTGTTCTTGGCCTAGATAAGAAGGTGTAGTCACCAAATAGTATGTTAATGGATCTAACCTATGTTCAACATATGGAATATTATAACATGGATAGGGATACATCTCATAAGCTAAATCATCATCATATGACTCTTGAATAAAAGGTTCATTGGTTAAATAGTTATCATACTCTAAATTATACATAGTCCTACTACGTGTGTAACAAGGCATGTTTGGATTTATAGCTAGGTCTCATGAAAAATAAAGGTCTATAGTTAGCAAACAACTGAGGTCTAAAAAAATAACCTTTGGCTTTGTAAAAGAGGCCCAAAGGCTAAAATAACTAAACTAGGCAATGAAAAAGACAAAATAAACTCAAAACTAGTCTAACAAATGATAATAATTTACTCAAAGGCAATTATAATCAATGGAAAAGGTAAAAAAATATATCAAAAATTACCTATGGCTAAAGTACTAATTTTCCCAAAGGTGGTTATAATTAATGACAAAAGTATCTAGATAAAGTAGAATAATTTTGATCTATGATCAAAGTATAATAATGATTTTCCCAAAGGTGGTTATAATAATTTAACATGGAAACCAAGGCTAGAATCAAAAACAAAGAACTCAAACAAGGACTTGAAAACAAACTAAACTAAGGTAATTGGCTTGGGTGACATGTGATAATTGGCTCACTAAGACTCAATATTTTATTCACAAGAGACTATTTGAATAACAGAACTAGGATAATTTCAAACATAAAATAACACACTTAAAACAAGGCATGTGGCAACAAATCAACTCAAAAGGACACTCAAATAAGGCACAAAACAAACAACAATTTCTAGGTCTAAATAAGGGGTCTTTTGATCAAAATGAGAAATCAAACCCAAGTAATACAAACCAAACACAAAAGGTAGACAATCTAAGCCAAAATTAGATGAGGCTTTGGAATAAACCTAATTAGTTTAGGATTTATACTTTTAAAGGTTGAGTTTCAAATTTAATGCAAAAAGACTTGGATGTTCTAAGGCAAAAGATATAGGCCAAAATAGGCATCATAACCATGCATTTGAAACAAAATATATAGCAATGGTTTTAGAACTTGATTTTAAATGTGATAAGTGTTCTAGAGTGATTTAGGTAGTATAAAAATGCTCCTTTAAAAAAATTATATATCAATAATTTTGGACTAAAATCCAAGTAAATGTTTTAAATCAATTGGGCAACATAATGACACCCCATTTAAACAAGTGGCACACAAGCGGTTTTGGAATACACTCTAAGGAAAAAGTGTGACACAAAAATGGATAAAGGAACACTTCTTAGGCTAAAGTGGTGTGAAACAACATGGGTTTTTTTAATTTTTTTGACTTGACAATACAAAAAACCAATTTTACTCTAAAACACACATGTAAATCAAAGAAAATAAAAATAAAAATAATGGTTCATCCTATCCCTATAAGTGACATGGGTGTGCATATCTTCTACCAAAATTTCCACTGATATAGTTTTAGGAATTAAGTGTTAATCATAAAATTAAAGAACAAGTTTAGGTAGAGTTTTTATTCCCCCTCTGTCTCTCAAGCATTGATATGTGGCATAAATTTAGAATGAGGAGCACTTGACATTTGGAAAGATATTTTGTGGTAAGTGGGGTTGACTAAAATCTATAAGTTTCAAAAACATTAAATGGTCCCAAGTGTGGCTAACATAAGGTAAAATCATGTCAATTGGGTTCATACATGCTAACTTACTATGCAAAGGTCTGTTACTTTGCATAGTGACTTTAGTTGTATATTTCTTAGTGAAGTCTGATGTTTAGCAAGACCTAACCCAATTTTTCATTAGGATCAGAGAACCTATCCACTCAACCCCCTAGAAATCACAATATCACATACCCAATTTATATACCCATAGTGGATTAGGGTTAGTACAATGTTGGGAGATGAAACCCTAGGTCCACACACATCTAAAGAACTTGTGATGGAGAAATAAGATCCTACCCACAAGTTAAATACAAGAAAAGAAATGGAAAGAATTTATAGGTCATTTTAAGGTCACCCAAGTCACTCAAATCTTGGTGAGAGCATACGTGACATTATTTTTGATGAGACTAAATAAAAAAGGTAATAAACCAAGTTTTTTTATTCAATTGAGTTCCCTATAAGGGATGGGGGGAGAGAATTCATGTTATAGTTTCTAATTTGATATAAATAAAGAGTCTAATCTATGAACTTTGAAACTAGCTAATAACAAAGGAACAAACAAGAAAGTAAAAAAATCTCTTAAGAGCTCTAACTAAAGTGTATGTTCTTTTTAATATCACCAACTCAAATATGATTAAAATTTTGACCCATTGGCCTTGTTTTCTTTTGTAAAAACTTTGAAAATACCAAAAGACAAGTGTGATTAGGTTGATTTTAAGTACCAAACAAAAGTGTATGTGAGATTTAGAAGTTTCTAAGACTCTCTCTCTCTCTTCACCTTTGTTCTTATAAAAATTTGAGTGTGTTTGTCTCTAGGCCAAAAATCTAATGAATAAATAGCATTCCATTTTGAGCTCTCAAGTTTTTGAAAACATAGAGTAAAGCCATCATTTTACAACAGATCAAAGCTACTATTTTTAGTAAAGCCTCTATTTTCATACAAACATGGATAGACAAAGACCACTTTTGGTGAACTTACAAGTAAATAGGTTCAAAATATTGATTATATCTAACAAAGTCGCTAATTATAAGTTGAAAATAGGTGAATCCACCAAAACCACATACAATTTCACTTGACAAAGCCATTATTTAACATGATTGAAGCCACTGAATCCAGTTAGTGAATTTTTCATTTAGTAGTTCAAAGGCATTATTTCAAATCCACCATTTCTACACAAATAAAAATTACAAATAGGAAAAGAAATGGTGAATCTGATGTTACACAGGGTAAAGCCACTAATTACACACAAAAAATAAAATGATGTTATTTTCAAGGCTAAAACTCTAAACTTGTAGAATTAAATGCTTTTGTTAGAAAAACTAAATGTTATACATCATTATTCTTAGCCATATAAGATTTGTGGTGCCACTGGGCATGCCATTATGTAATTTAGAGTTTAAAGAGGACATAAACATTGATTAGTTCTTTATTAGTCCAAATGATAAAAAATAAAGAATAACAATACACTAGAACTAAACATTATTGCCTAAGAACTAGGGGGATCATAACATAATGAAAAATATCACAAAATAGAGATAAAACCAACACAATTAATTTACCTCCTTTATCAAATTTGGTGTCCACTTGTTAGCATAAGGATGTTCATGTTTAGTATATGACATTAGAGACTCTTTTCAATTTTTCTCCATGGTGGTAGCACTTCTCCAATGGTCACTTATGGCTTGGTGTGAATCTTGGCATAAAATGGTCATTATAACACTACTCTCAATGGCTTCTTGAAGTTATTCCAATAGAATAACCTTACACACAAAAGCTTGTTGGCATATGGTGTGGGCACTTGTATTTGTAGATCAAAGAACTAACTCTAACCTTAGGGAGGTTAGGTTAAATTCTAAATTTATTTGAGTCTAAAATAACCTAGGTTGATTTAAGATAACCCTGGGTTGGGTCAAAGTGCTCATAAAATCTTGACGCCTCAGTTTCAAATATTTATGAGGCATGATAACTCACTTTATTTAGATATTTGTAAGGTTGTGACTCACCTTTTTGGAATATTTAAGAATTAGTAAATCACTTTATTATCTCCTTTGACCTTTGACTTCATATCTAGCTAAAAATTCCTTTCTTTATAAATTAAATTTACTAATTCAACTTGAAATATTTACTTAGACAGGTTAATTAAGATTTGTAATGTAATTAATCTTGCTTAGTACTTTTTGGCTTTTAGAAATTATTTTAAATGTTTTTAATTAATATGTCGATAGTCCTAAAGTGTCAAATTACTAGGTCATAATTTTACTAGGGTTAAAATCAAGCTATATTATTGGTGCATACAGGGTAAAACCCCAAATAAGTATGCCTCACCACATTTCTAAGTAATTAAATCCTTTATACAAATAAATTTAGGCAATTTAGGTGATTTTTAGTCTTAGATTGTATCATGTCCTATAAATCAAATTTATTTTATTTTAGGCATGAAAGTGGCCAAAATTGATTATTTAAAATTGCTAGTAGTAAAGGAGTCACCAAATCATTATATAATAGTGTAGGGAAACTTGTATCATAATGCAAGCTCAATATCACCAAGAATGAACCAAGAGATATTCAAGAACGTGGGAGAGACAAAATATTGAAAACAATATGTAAAAAGGAGGGATTTAGAGTGATATAGGGCAACCAAGGCTGAAAAGGTCTAAAATCTACCTGTTTCTAGCCATTTGGGGCCAAACAAGACTAGAAAATATGTATTCTAGACAAGTTATAGCCCAGGCCATATATTTTAGGCTAAAACATGTGGCATAGGCCATAACTTGTCCCAAAATTAGTAGCTTAGGTCAACTAAGGATCTTAGGGTGGTCAAAGTGTCTCCAAGAGGGTTCTAAGAAGCACTAAAAAGGGTTTTGTAGAGAGTGGGAGGGATAAAAGGGTAAAAATAATGTTTGGAGGGGTGAACAATAGGCTAGGGAGGTGTCCAAACATGTGGATAGTCTCAAATCATATTAATGAGGTTGGTAGTCTACACATGAGCTGATATGCAATCATTAGGAAGAGTAGGGTCATGGGAAGTATGATTAAACTATCATCCCCTAAAGGAACTTGAGAGGTCGAAGGACCCACTACACCATGTTACCTGTACTGTGGTCTACCTTTGGCCTTATATCCTACTAATCTCTCTATCTCAATGTCATATACTTTCCTTATAGTCAAACATACTTTGAAATTTTTTTTTGACTCAACTCTAAATTGATTTCAAGTGGAGGTATTTATTGTCAAGATAACTTTACTCATAATTTATCTCACTCAATCACAAGAGGATCTCACTCCACTTAGATCTCCTCTAATCTACCAATTTCTTGTACATATACTATGGTAACTATGGAAACCCTATCAAATAATAAAGCATTTGGCCCTAACATGTCTAATCACTCCACTAGTCCCTTACGAATAACATTCTCTAGTATATGCCTAGTGATCACATGAAGGGTAACATATATAACCAAGGATAAATTCTCATCACCACCTATATGTAAATCAAGACATTACATTGGTACATATATTATCATTTTATCACAATATATTATAAAAATATACCATAACTATCCATACCTCCTATACATGTTATGTTTAGGGCTATTCCTAGAGTTATTACTAGCGATACTATAGTTACCACTAGAAAAAAATGTGTCTACCTATACTACTAGCACCATAATTTATGATCATTGATGCATCTTACATAATTTACATTTCTAATCTCCACATCATCATCTCTCTCATTTGTTGGTAAAGGAGCTAACTCTAAATTTATAGGATGAGATTACTCCCCTACTCTTACAAGAGATCTCACGAATTGAGTCTATATCATGGGTGTTGGGGGAACTACCTACTCAATACAAAACTAACATATAACATTCTCAAACTAAAAACACTCATATACTCCAAGAATGGATCATGTGGTGAATAACTAATTATAATCTATCGTAACTCCATGGCATCCTCATCCAACCCTCAAATCGTAGATAGGGTCAGCATATAATATTGGCTAGTGTCAACTAATCCAACATCTACTAGCAATATATAGTACTCAATCGAGTCACCTAACTAGTACTATTCCATCTCCATGCATACATCTTAGGGTGGGCCTAACCTGTAAGGGGTAGTGTAGTAATGTGGTTGATCCCACACCTATCAAACCCATATCAAATGAATTTATGTAATTCCCTATACAAGTGGGCCAATATCATGTACCCTCAACAATATCTAGCACCATGCTCCCCTATATTATCCATAATATCAACCATATAATATGAAATGGCTAGACCACCTCCATCCATAATAATAAAATTAGTTAAAAACCCACACAAGAACATTTTTTAAGCATGAAACTATAGAAACAACAAGCTATATATCAATAAAGTATACTCTCCAACACCATACATGTCAACACTATCATTCCCTATGAAATATTTGTGGGCATCTCCTATAGTCACTCTAGTTTATGTGACTAATCCCACACCAACTATAGGTAATCATAAAATGTGTTAAACATCCTCCAAGGTAATAGCCATCTCCATTGTCGATAAATAAAGCAGACATGTTTCAAAATCCCACCTCCTTATGAGTGTAGCCATCATATGCATGTCATAATTAATCAAGTATATATGTACCAAATTTCCCAATTTTTCCCTCTCCAAGATGGTCATCTTAGCATTTGATAAAGGAAATACCCACACTATCTCCATAATATGGCCCCTATGAGACTCTCTGGTTTCTTAGGTTGTTATGCAACTAAAAACATTACATTCCACACATTAGCTATTAGAGCATTTAACCATATATAAATAAAAATTCAATATTAAAATTTAAATTGGATAGGTTGGCATATATCAAATTGTAGCACAAAAAATGTTTTAATACTTGGACTTCTCCATAGACAAATCTGTGTCTGAATGGATAGGTTTGTAATGACCCTAAACATGGCTAACCATTAATAAACAATGATGTGAAAATAGTAAAAAAAGCATAAAAATTCAAAATTCAAAAAAAATAGTGATAAGGGGTTAGATACTCACCAATACTAGCTCAAAATCCCTCTCTATCATGGCCCAAACTCGTTCAAACCACATTGGTTAAAGGGATCTCCTTTGAGGGATTTTTACTATATTACTCAAATTTTCAATTTTATTACTATTAGGTTAAAATTAAATTAAACTATAATATTTTTCAAAAACTATATATATTCTAATTCAAAAAATAACTTCTAGGTAAACTATAGTAGATAGGGTATCCCTGACTATTAAAATTTAAATTATGATGCCTTTCACAATATTCATCCAAATCAAAAAACCATCAGATTTGATATAATCATGAAGGTGTAATATTATACACATATCACTATTGATATATGTATACTACATTTAAAATTATTGATAATAAATAATATCTCTAACCTGAGTACACTTTGGTGTGTTACTATATCCTTTCAAGGCACATGCCCATTACTTCCCCCCTCACCTCAAAAGGGGGGAAACATGTCAACATCTATATATGCAAAGAAAATTATTATCTTCTCACATAAGATGATAATTACTATAAATTAACATATGCAACAAAGTAAAATTCTACACAATCTTGGGGCATATGGCTCCCTTTTTGCATAATCATTCTTGTTTATAAAAGAAAACATACTCAATACAAGAACAACACAATAAAAATTTCATGGGGCATGAGGTTGGTTTATTTTATCCTTATTTTGCTACATTACAATATAATAATACAAATTTGAAATGGGAATGAACCTAGTGCATGTTATTCCTTTTTAAAAATCTCAAAATGTCAAATACTACAATTTTTCAAATAAATCAATTACACAAATTTATAGTTTGAATATAAAAATGTCTATAGTGGTGTGATTTATATTTTTCAAGTGGTTCAATGTCTAAGCTTAATGGCATTCCATGTCGTGGGTACACTTTATCAAACCTATATTGGTTCCCTCTTTTCTTTTTCCCATTTAAGTTTAGTAACTCTTGATGGTTAACACTTTTACTCACTTTAGAGTACTCCCCAAAAGTGAAAGCATATCTATTACTCAAATCATAAGCTTCACTCACCAAGATTTGATCACTATCGACATCACCTTGTGAGTTAGTATAGTTACATTTTAATGACACCTAATGAGTTACCAACTCAACCTCTTACCACTTTAAATTTTACTTGTTTATCTTGGCCAATAGGAAAATAAATTTAAAATCCCCCTTCTCCACTTGGGTCAGTTAGTCACCCAAGACACTCAATACCACCTCTAAAAATGAAGTGTGTTTCCAAACTTAGGAATTTTCCTCTCTTTTACTCTAGTATCTTCACTTTATTACTTACTATAATAAATGGGGGGTAAATTAAAACACCCAAATTTTTCACAAGATTAAACTAAATACACACTTTTACATAACTATGTTTATCTAGATCATTATTGATGAATCAATGACTCAATGGCATGTTGTGTTCTTCTTTCTCTTGTTGTCTTCTCAAAGTCTATATGTATCACTATTATGTATTATTTTATTCTATCTTTAGGATCCCTATTTTTTATATATATCTTTGGATCTTCATTTTATGTTTTTTTTACAATTCTGCACTACCCAGATAGGAGTACACTACACACTTATCTTATAGTGAATACCCATGCCAGCATAACTTTATATGTCTTGTAAGTTTCTATGTTATTACGATCCTTTTTATAACCATTGGTATTTTGATTTTAACCCTTCACACACCGATGAGACCCTAAATTCTAATACAATTCCTTTTTATAACCATTAATATTTTGATTTTGACCCTACATGCACTGGTGAGCCCCTAAATTCTAATGTAAATGTCTATATAAATATATGTTTTATAAAAAGGAAAATGGATTTACTCTCAATGTTTAAAATATATGAAAATGTTCTATGCATGTTTGATAACTTGGTTTTCAATAGATTATAAGGTTGAATACATCATTTTCATTACTTATGCTAAGGGTATTCATAGGCAAAATAACATCTAGTTTTACATCCATGATTGCACACACACAAATAGGAGGGATAACTACATCAGCCAAAGGTCCACTTGGACTATGTAGGTAGCACCTAGTTTTATATGGGTTTCTTAGGCCAACTCAACTATTCATATTCACCTAAATCCCCTTTTTATATTTAATTTTCATTTGGTGTATGTTAAATAATTAGGGTTTTACTTTCATAGGCCTTTCACATACCTATCCAAGCTCTGTATAAAAACAAGAAAATTACATAAAAAGGTGAACCAATTCAGACTTTCAGATTAGTTACACATTCAACATACATAATAGTGTAAGAGAGGACAATGATGCATTATGGCCTTGTCTATCTAATATACGCTTTTCCTTATATACTTTGATCTCATATTTTTGGTAGCAACACAATCACATAATTACTTTATTTAGTATTTGATTTGGAAACATGTTAATTTAGTGAATCAACCAAAATAAGCTAAATACTCACTTGCCCTTATTAAATACGATTATTTCCTCACTCTAACCTTTTGGCATTAAATTTTATTGTATTTTAATTTATTATATATTATTATAAATTAATTTGTTATAGTTTATTTCTATTCATATTACTTAATTAAATTTAAATAGAGTAAATAATTTATCTTCTATCAACAGCATCTAGGAGCCCTCAATAGTTACTTTTCAAATTCAAGTGTTTCCTTTTGGTCAGCCTAAGCATGTTTCATATGTTAGTTATGTGGGGAAATATAAAAGAGTCATTTATAGATACAAATCAAGCCTAATGCCATACTCAATAATTACTTTATCATTCACTCTCTATTTGACAAAAATCTAGAGAAATACACTAACACTCTCTTGAGATATTACCACAAAGCCATATACATACAAAAAACCCTCAAAAGAGCAATCCTAAAGCCAAGTCTAAACACTAATACAAGGTCAAAGTTGTATATTATCAAGTGTTAAAAAAGGAATTTTACATTACATTATAGCATGATCATGATGGTGCATACATACACACTTAGGTGGGAAAAATACATGTGGTTTGAATCACTCTTCAGAGTATTGAAAACTAAGTAACGTGCATTCACTCAATGAGGAGTCATTGGGGTTATCCAAACTATATTTATAACCTATTTTTCCAATTTAATTTTATGTAAAAAGTAAATCTAAGGTTTCAAAGCAAGGAGAATAAAATCATCTACAAGCATAGGTGAAATGATCTAAGGTATCACAAACTTGTAAAATCCACTAGCATGGTACTTACAAAGCCTAAATAGTATGGATTAATATAGGGGTCTACCCTTCACCAATATCATCTATGTAAATTTATAGGTCCTATTTTTTTATTTGAGTAGTTACAAAGCTATTATAAGGCATTGTGAATGACAAATACATAAAAAATACATTGGGATAGTATTGAAAAATATTAGATAATATCAGTTGTTTTAGTTGTTTGAAATTCATGAGTAATACTCACTTAGATTTTTAGGGCCTTTTTCCTTATGTAAGAAAATACAAAGATAAGATTAAAAAAATCATTGATTGTGATGCAAGCATTAGTAGTATAAATAGGAAAATAAGCTAAGTTCCTTAATTCTCTTTTGCTTTGTCGATTCTAAAAATAGTAAGTGAAATATCAATCTCTCTTTCACATTCATATTTGTATGGTAAATGCCTTATTTTACATAATTTTAATTTTAATAATTTTATCTTATTTATATAACCTAAATTTGAAAATAAATAGAACACACACATCACTTAAACCATGACAAGTTATTAATATGCCATTTTCAAATGATAACTCAACATTGGAATACCAATCTACATTAGAAATATGAAATCAATACAATGTATAAATGTTATTTAATTCAAAATAAATATTTTAAGTGAAACAAAATGGCATACACAAATACAAATTTTAATATCTTATCAACTCTTTCTCCATAATAGCATCATCCATCATACAAACAATAACTTTATAATCTATATAGTGTGCATAACCAACATATAAAACTTGTTTCAACTAAAATAGGATGTCATCCACTTTATTACATAACATGATTACCCATATGACATACATTTTGTCTTACTTATGGTTAAATGCATGCAAAATAGATAATTGATACTAAGATGACAAAACATGTTAAGCTTCAAATACACAAGGCATGCATATACTTTAACTATTTTTATATTATTTGAAAATATGCAATGAGTTTCAAAATTAAATACAACTCAACAAAAATGCTATTGAAAAACACATAGTAAGTTTCAATATCCATTGTAACTCAATAAAAATACTATTGAAAAACATGTGATGAGTTTCAATATCTATTACAATTAACTTATATAACTATATAAAAAATAAATGATCAACACACAAAAAAATTGTATAAATTAAAAACTTACTTCACATTTATTTGTTGAGAACATATAGTCCATGACTATGAGAAAATTTGTGAATGTTAATCTATAATATTTCACATCCGTGGTGGTTGGATACATATTATGAATGTTATATCTTGTTAAGCATTATGTTTTTCATAACACAAAAATAACTCAATGTGCTTCTATAATGAAATTACTTAGATGACTCTCAAAAATAGAATAATATATCACAAAATTAAGAATAGAATAAGTAGATCCACAATAACAATTGGTGAAAGAGAAAAATACTTAAATATTATGAATAAGACACTTTGAGGGTTCAACCTCCACAACAATGCAATATGAACATAATTTTTAATATGAACCACTAATACTAACTACTGCATCATATATATAGTCTAACTAGTTATGGTTATTCCATAGGCCAACCTAATAAGAACGTACAAAAATGTGATAAGAATATAAAAGAGGTATGTATTCTAAAATCTTGACTTCTTGTATGATTATATCCCCCATACCATATCCTAATGTGTCACACTCCACCATAAAAGTTTATAAAAAAATTAGGAGTAGTCAAAATTGGAGTTGTGCACATAGTCATTTCCAATTGTTCAAATACCTTGGTAGCTGAATTAGTCCACTATAAGGAGTCTTTATTTAATAAATAAGTGAATGGGGATAAAATTCTACTATAATTTTTTATAAACCTATAATAGTAAACGTTGAGCCCTAGAAATCCTTTAAGGTTCTTGTGGGTCTTGGGGCCTTGCCACTCCATCATCACTTGGTTTTTTTCAGGATCATCTTTCACTCCATGTAAAACAATATAACCCAAGTACTCCACCTATTAGACACCAAAATAATATTTGGAAGGTTTGGCATAAAGGTGATGTTATTATATAAATAAAAGTACATGTTTTACATGCTTCAAATGGTCTTCCAAATTTTTATTATAGATGAGGCTATCATCAAAATACACCAATACAAACTTTTTCAAAAATGGCCTAAAAATAGTATTCATTAAACTTTGAAATGTAGATGGTGCATTTGTGAGGAAAAAAAACATGACCATAAATTCACAATGGCCTTCATGAATTATAAAATTGGTTTTTGTAATGTCCTCATTTTGGATTCAAATCTAATGATACCCTGAGCAAAGGTCTAGCTTGGTAAAATAAATAGCATCATAAAATTCATCTATCAAATCATAAATTATTATAATAGGAAAATTGTCTTTGATGGTGTACTTGTTGAATTATTTGTAGTCTGGGCACATCCTCCAAGTTTCATCCTTCTTCCACACCATGACCATAGGGGAGGAATATATGCTTTGACTAGGTTAGATGATTCCTTCCTTCAACATATATTGTACCATATTTTCAATTTCACTCTTATGGGCATAGGGATACCTATAGGGTTTGTTTTTGGGTGGTGTACTTCCCAAAATGATCTTGATGGCATGATCATGTGTTTAATTTATAGGAAATACTTTTGGCATGTCACCAAAAATAATAGAATGGTGAACCAACACCCTTTACAAATCAAGATTTATAGACTCCTTGGTTGGTTAAACATCTATGGAAAATAAGCATGCCATAAATACCTTAGCACATTTTCAAAGAATATTCATCATCTAATGAGAACTAACCAATTGTGTATATTTATCTTGTAATCCACACAATTCAAATTCCCTGCCTTTTAAATGGAACCTCATGAATAGTTACTAGAAATTCACCTCAATAGTGCCCAAAATGGTGAGCCACTATAGTCTCAAAACAATTTTAGCTCCTCCCATAGGAATAGAAAAAATATGGGAATCTAAAAATTTTTATCCCATAATAAGATTAATGATATGGAATTTTCCAAAATAGTTGACTATACCACCATCTGTAATCATGACCTAAAATTATAGAGCTAGGTAAATCAAATAGTTTAAACAAGTAGCCAGCTTACTATTGATGAAGTTATGTGTAGTCCTCAAGTTAATTAACATAGTCACCTTTTATTTATTCATATAACCCACCAACTTAATATTTTAAGGAGTAATGATGCCTAAAATTACATCATAAGAAATATTAGGTTGATAATCTTCAGATTCATCCTTGATTTCTTCCAAACCCATCATTAAAGCCTCATCATATTCTTCCTCCTCATTGGCACCTTCAATGTAAAATACCTTATTTTTATCACATCTATGTCCTTTTCTCCATTTAAGATCACAACTAAAACCCAAAACTTTTACATGATTGTCTTTAATTTGTTGAGGGGCCAATCTAAAAGGCTATGGAAATGATGGTGCTATAAAAATGCATTCATTGACATTAGTGAAAGGTATTCATCTGATCAGTGATTTTTACTTAGCCATGCATTCCCTTGGTATGGCTTTGAATACATTACACGGATGAAACATGTGAACCTCCAAGTGGATGATATCTTTGAGGCCACCCAAAAATACATCAATCATATTTTCCTTAGTGATGTTTACCACATGTAAGGAAAGATTATAGACTTAGTTTGACAATGAACTTAGTATGATAACCCATATTTTTGTATTTATGTTTCCTTTTAAAGGTTAGAGGAGCATTTTTCTTATCTTTAGGATAATAAGCATATTGAAACTTGGTTGGTAGTAATTTAAAGAGAAAAAATAGGCATGGTAATATTGGGATTAAAATTACATAATTCAATGCAATATACACTCAAACTTCATAAGACTTTGTTATATATTATCTAGTTTGTGTCACCTTCATTATGTTCTTCTTTCATATAATAGTGGTGACATTTTTGAATTTGTTTTCCTCACCTCCATTGAAGTCCTCTAGCTACCTATATGGTATGGAAGCTACTAAATTTTCCTCTTCATTTCCTATCACAATTTATGTCTATGAGAAATCATCTCATGAGAAAAAAAATTTATCCTTAACATTTTGGATTTACAGTGCAAATACTTTTCCCATAAATACCTATTCTGTGTTTCACTAATATAGATAAGATATAGGGAACAAAGTAAGTAAATTTTTGTATCTTTGATGAGAATATAAAAGTATAAAAACTTAGAAACAAAAATTAATATCACTAAATGGAAAAAAAATTGTGTGATTTAATAAAAAACACATTGTATTTTCACTTATTATGTCTTTCTTAATTTATTAAGGTCTTTTTTTAAATAATTGAAGCATGCTATTTTTTATTGTTAATAGTATTAATTAATTTTTTTTTTCCTTCTCGATTTTGATATAATTGACCAACATGAGTAGCGGTAAAAATGGTTAATTTAATAAATGATGAATTTTAATTGGCTTGTTAGTAGTATTAATACACATGAATAACACACTAGAAAAGTTAACACACATTGACATGTGTTGTCCATGAATATTGTCTAATAATAAATAACTCATTTTTTTGTGTATTATTTTGAAATAAATAAACTTAAATTAGAAAATACACTATAATATAAAAACACATTTTATTATAACTCTTTGTAGTTTTCCTAGTTTATTAAGCTTTGAGGGGTTGTGGTTTTAAATAAAATATTTTGAAAATGTAGGGAAGAAACAAAATGGTTCTTTATCATTGCATAAAAAAATTTATACATGTTGAACGGTCTACAAATATTTTATTATTGTGAAACATATTGAGAAAATAATTCACACATATAATAAGAATATTCATAGAGAGGGTACACTCATAATTGAAAAAAAAATAACTATTTTAAGCTAAAGAAAAATATGAAACATAGTGAAAAAATATTTCACACTTACAACTAAAATTCACGTATATAAGGTAAATACATAGATACGAAGAAGATAGATGTCTCATAACTGAAGGGAAAAAATATAGAAATGAAATGAAATTATTATTTTAATAGATATGAAGTAATTAACACAAGTTAACTAATTTAAGGTAAGGATAACTATGAAATACTTCAATAGGGGTTATGTGTATTTTTTTCTATTATATCTCCTTGTTATTTCCCCCATTATATATCTTTTTGTATCACCAAGTATTACTTGTGTGTTTTTTTATTTTATTCTTATTTTTAGCTAAAGTTATCCCTTAATATCCCAACTAGTATGCTTTTTTGATGTATTCTTCCAGGATATGCTGAAATGTTTTATATAAAACTAAGCTTACATGTTTAACCTAAAATAAGCTTGAATTTAGCATCTATTTATTTAGTATGATTTTTTTTTCTCAATTTTAGAAAATATATGGATTAATTACCTAATTAGATAAAACTTTTGCATAAAATCAAACTGCTATAGATATGTAATAAATGATACAAATTGATTTTGAAGTTTAAAAATTAGGAAAGATGCTAAAAGGTGAAATAAAAAATAAATACAATTTAGATGGAAATTCAACAATGCAAGACTGAGATAGAAATTAGAAAATTGACTGGGAGGCTCTATGATGATGTTGTAAATCAGGAACAATGTTTCACTTAGATCTAAGACAAGGCCACTATAATTAGATAGGGGCAAGAAGTGTTATTATCCTTAAGGTGTGCCAATGTCCAGTGAGGATTTATGATTTATGACTGATATCATAGGTTCACTTTGCATGTGTGTTATGTTACATTGTGTGGGAGCTCTCATTTTTTCATAGAAACCAATGTATGCCTTCTTCTTCACTTGTAACCCAAGCTCAATTGACCAAGAGTAATAAACAAAATAAAACATAAAAAGGGGTAAATGGTTAAATTTGTGTTATACTGAAACACCCCTTATGTTTATCACCACCTACATATAAATACTTCCAATAGAGATCAAACTCTGTGTAGTTCTCCCATTCTATGATGGTGTTTAAAATATTGGTGTAATGATATATGCTTGTGCAATTCTAGTGTATTTATGTGCTTCAACCATAGTTTGTGACCTTTGAAAGTGTATTCAAACTTAACTTAGGTATATTGGGGATATATATACATTGTATTAGGAAAACATATGATTTTCTCTCAATTTGTAGTTAGATGTTCTAGTGTGTTTCCATGTGTGAGCCTATTAGTATAAAATGGCTTGAAATTGTGGCTTTATAGTGATCATTTAGGAATTTATTTAGATGAATCTTAATAAATGTGTGGGATGACACATTACATGAATTTTAATTTTATCAATAATAATTATTTGGTGGGAGGACACAGTTGGTAGAATTAGATAGGGATGGGGAATAAGATAGTCTAAATGTACCATCCTTGTCTTAGGAGTAAAGACAACTGATCTAAAAGCATAAATTAGTTATGGGATAAAATTAATCTATTTGGAAGGAGGAATATGGACATTTCCATATCATTAGTTGATTTTAATAATGGTTCATCTACATAGAAGTGAAGGAAAGGTGGGCAAAAGATAGTGGAATGAGGCATGTGCTTGGTAAATGTAAGGAGTTGTCACACGTACATCATTTTAACTTATATGTTAATTTATGTGTCTACATTTTATACCATTTTATTTTATCAATGAATCAAATTGAAAATTACTAGAATAAAATCAAAAAATGAGAACTGAACTTACTTATGAATAATAGTCTTGAATGTAAGACACAACATTGAACTACACTTCATGCAAAACTTGTAATGAAACATGAATAAAATTAGTCCTTAAGAAAAAAATCAAGAAGTAAAGTCAAGAGAACTTATAAATCTAATAAGAAATAATGAATACACCTATTTTGGTATGTGAACCATTATGTTTTTATGGTGAAAATATGGTGATTGGAGAGGGTAAGGACCCTTGGATATTTATTCTTCATTCATGAACTTGGATTGGGTTGTGCATGCCCCAATCCTCATTAAACATAGAGTATGCTTAAGAACTCAAGGCGTGTTTGACTCCATCATCACATACCCAAAGTAGTTTAGTAGTTTGTAATCCATGTATGAATCCTAATTAATTATTTTGGTGAAAAATGGTCAACCAACTGCTATAGATGGAATAAGGTTTATTTCCAATGCAAAAATGG
Source organism: Torreya grandis (assembly GCA_037957365.1). Taxonomy (NCBI): domain Eukaryota; kingdom Viridiplantae; phylum Streptophyta; class Pinopsida; order Cupressales; family Taxaceae; genus Torreya; species Torreya grandis. Next base: position 2,016,160 of record JARHVA010002959.1, on the reverse strand, counting down.
CCCAAAAGTAGTGAAAAATATAATATGATCTAATTTTGTTGTTATTTTATCAAATTTGAGGAACTAGGATATGTTAGGCCCTAATTAGGTAATTTTTTGTGAAAAATTAAAATGTTATAGATATGCAATAAATGACATAAATTGATTTGTAACTTACTAAATTTGGAAATATGCTAAATATGGAAATTACAAAAGAGAAAACAAATTTAACTAAAAATTTGAGATGCAGACTATTTATGGAGTTGTATACACCCAAATTGGGTGAAAAAAACACAATTATTATGTCTTTTTATTTAAAAGCTCCTAACTTTAAATTAATCCCCCATTTGTGTGTGTTTTCTTATTCTTATGTCTTTACTATCACTTTTTTATATCAATTTCACTATTTTACCAAAAGGATTACACCTATAAGCCACTAAGCTTTGTCCATGAAAGGCTTGCACCTATGAATCTACTTTAATGTTTCTATGAATTTCTCAAGTTATATAATTGATATCTTGTACCATGACACATCTAGCACAAGGCAGGCCCCAATTCCTTCTCAATTGCAATTTGGGTGAGTGCATAAGGATTTTTCCTTATGTGGATTGATGTCATCACAGCCAAGTGTTCAAATGTTAAGCATAAAGGGAATATCCCATGTTCTCTCTTGGTTTTAATAAACCAAAAACTGATTAAGACAACTTTATTCACCCCTTTTCTAAAATATTTTGGTTTCATTACCAAGACCCATGTTGAATTTTATTGTTACAATGGTATTTTAAAATGGTGTACCAACTCTCCCTCAAAAATATTGAGCATTGGCTGAAATAGGTGGAATATAGCTTTGTACTAAATCATCCAACCTAAAAAGGACAAAAGTCAAGAAAATGGGTTTAGATAAACCTATATGATGCTTTATATGAGGTATTTTTTTTTCAGTTACTTGAGTATGTATACCAAATGTTGGTTGCATATTTGACCCATAAAATAAGAATCTATGAACAGTGGCATGAGTGTATGAAGGATCACCTAGAGAGGATTTAGACCCTAAATAATACCTAGACTAGAGCAGTGGATAAATGGTGGCAAGGAGCATTGAATAGATACATACTTGAGTTCACAGTCTCAACATGATCATGACTTGAAAAAGTAGAGTATCAATTTTTGTGTGACCATAGAGGCACGTTTGTGAATGAATTTGGTGTAGAGATAAAAAAATTTAATGGTGGATTATGGTTTTGAAACTTTGGGGATGGAAGGCTAAATTCCTTTTGTGTATGGGTAGTGCAAAAGGGGAAAGGGAATGTATAGGTGAAGCATAATGGAAGGGGATGAGCAGATTGACACCTAAAAGATCAAAAGATAGACTTGTAATAAGATATGATGTATTCTAATGGAAGATATGGAACCTAGAAGTACCAAGAAAACCTATAGTGAGTGGGAAGGTCATGGGGAAGGATCTCTTGAAATATAGTAGTGTGAATATGAGAGATACAATGAAGTAATGGATTGATCTCAACACTTGACAAGTGTATAATTTGTTGGGTTCTTATAGGATTTGGTGATTGAAGATAGGCTTGACACACCTACCCCATTTAAACCTATAGTGCATTCTCACACACTATATCCCCCATTTTAAAAGAGTAAATAAATTATAATTGACTCTATTAATGACTTAGATCTTAGATGTTTTTTAGACTTGAAGTGAAACTTTGTGATTGAATAGATTATTCCATATAAGGAGGTGAGTGCAACTACCTCTAGACCATTGGGCACTAGCTCATCACAATATAAATTGAGTGCAAGCATACCAACTCAGTTGATGTTAGTAATGTAAAATTGGAAATATCCCATAGGAAGTGGTATGGTGTCACAAGTATCATAGCACCATTGACATCAACTATGCTAGCAATAATAACAAGACCAGCACCTAACCTAGTGGTTGGAGGCATTTTAAGATTTCCACCAAGATATATGTTGTGGGGACAAGTGCCTCAAATATAATCTAGCCCTTTATATCAAATCTACTATGATATGGTTATGCACTTACCAGAGTATCACATCATGGAGAATTTTATAGAGTATGTGCTAAAATGTGAACAATAGTGGTTTGCATAAGGCATAACTTGTATGCAATCAAAAATGTATCATGTCTATAAATCAGTCATAGCTCAAAGAAGATAGAGCATACCTACACTTATGATTGGGAATACATTTTTTAAGCATGATCATGACCAATATGGGGATCTTCTAGACCTAATTAGGGGATCACTTGTCATAACATACCATGACAAGAAGGTTTCCAAAGCCTACATTATAACATAATCATGTAACAACCCTAAAAGAGTCCTAGGTTTAATTTTCAATCTATTCTAATAAATAAGAAAGTAAATATAATGTAGTGCACACCAAATCTTGTGGCATAAAATGAGGGTTAGATACAAAACAAACTAAACTAAACATGTATAGAAGACATATACTCATGTCAATGTATACGTAATTATAATATATGGGAGAAAAGCATAATTGTATTATCTATATACTCTTAAAAAGGAGAAATAAAGTTAGGAATACTTACCTTTGAAGACAAACTCACTAAGGCTCAATCTCTCCCTTGTTATGTAAGGATAATAAAGAGAAATCATCTCTATGCTAAACAACCTATCTATGCATCCAAAAGACTTAACCATGAGATAAGATCCATATCTCTAAAGAAACTATGAAACCCTAAGCTTTACTTTTCAAGTAGATGGTCAATAAGTAAATGTTCATTCAAACTTGTTCTTCTTCACTTCTCTCTTCTCAAAAGATTGGAAATGAAATTATATATATATATATATATATATATATATATATATATAGGTGGATCTTACCCTAAATCCTTCTAAATATGTCAGTTGTATAAGGTTGACCCAACCAACCCTATATGTTTTTGAGAGGTAAATCACTAGGTCCCAAACTACGTCTACAAAAGGGATAACAAAACTCCAAGTGAAAAATATCCCTAAATAGTATAGGGTTGACCCAATCGACCCTGTATAGTAATAAAAGGATGAAAACTATATAGGGTTGACTCAGTCAACCTAGTATAATCAACAAGTGAAAGGGGGTCAAGGCAAGAATAAAGAGGATAAATATGTGACAAATGTTTGGAATGGGTACAACTAAGAATAATAATCTTAGGTTAACTAGTTTTAGTAGACAAGTGTGTATATGTCAAGTGGTAAAAGGGACAACAATCTTATGAAGCACCAATGGTCTTCCCACCCCTTTCTTAGTGTACCCCTTAAAGCATGCACTCAAAGATATTGAGACTCCATGGGTTCTTACAAGATACAAAGTTATAGTAATAAATAAAATTTAAAAACATTTTATATACATATGCCCCACTCAAATCTCATCGCATGTCACATAAGTGTAACATAGGATGTTGCTTCAGTATAAAACATGATAACATGCAATTTTGATGCTAAGAAAAGTGTAGTAAGTAGGAAATAAGATAAAGGAAAGGATATAATTTAAAAACACATACCTTTACTTACTTTAATGTTGTAGATAAAGAATTAGATTACAAGAGAAGTGAAGGCATCTAATATGAAGAACACTAGGCAAACCTGTAGAGATTAGTGCAAAAAATAGACAAAAATCAAAAGTTTTTGGAAGATAGGCATATGGAAGTGAAAAAAGAGTTAATAAAGACAAATATGTGAGGGATTTAGGAAAATTGGCAAATTAGGATCATTAAGGCAAGGTGAGAACCAAAAGATTAAGGGTAAATGAATGACAAAATGATGGAAAATGAATGATAAATAATTGGAAAATGAATGACAAATGAGTGTAAATGAATGAAAAATGATTGTAAAACACATTAAATCATGTTAGAAAGTATGTAAAACATAAATGGAAAAAAGGAATGTAGAGCACACTAAATCACATTGGGAAGCATGTAAAACATGAATGACAAATGAAATATCCATGCAAAAAAATTTAAACAAAGATATGTAAGAAAGTGAAAAGTAATCTTATGTAAGATAGGCAAAAATAAAAACATAAAAGACTGAAAATGAAATATAATTGAAGATGTGAGATAAATAGGAAGAAGGCATACATAAATAGAAACATTTAATAATGGCAAATGTCATATGTAAGATAAGTGAAGTCTACAAAAATCAAACAAGAACGTGGTGGAGAAATCAAAATCAAAATCTCTAAAGGATGAAAACTCAAACTTAGTGCTTGTTCAAAGATATAATGTAAGAAAAAACAACCACCTAATGTCATGACTAGTATGAAAATGAGGTGGTGTGGTAAATAAATTGTGTAAGGGTGTAATCCATAATTGTTCAGACATGTTATTTTTCTCTAAAGATAGATAAAACTAAAACAAATTAATGCTATCATGTTATTAATAGGTGAACAAGAATGAATAATAGAAAAGGGAAAACAGATTTGGAATCACAATTTGCATGTCAAGGGGGCAAGTAAAATGGGTGGAGGCAAGAATGAAGTAAAAATCAAGGTAGAGGAACTCTATATCAAAGTTAAGATACTCAAAATAGGTTTGTAAAAACAAAAGGACTTTCAACCTTAAGGACTATGAAAAACTTTTCTTAACCACACAAGTCTTAGGTCAACAAAAAAAGTATATAGATCATCCTATGAAGGTTATATGCATAAAAATTAAAATGGAATTAACTTCCAAAAATGTGTTCCCCATTCCTTAAGACCTCTTATAGATCCATCAGTCTACTAAGAAGATTGGGTACTTGCATTATAAAGTAGGTATCACCATAGAGTTTTTTGAATTCTACTATTCCAATATACTAGCCTACTATACCCCAATGGACCTCAGCTCTATGTGAGTCCAACTGTGGAGTTTGAGATTTGATTAGAGATAGGATATGTGCTTGTAATCATTTATTTTAGTCTAATTTGACTTTTGATATTTTTATGTTACCTTTTGTATATCATTTCCTTTTATTTCAAATGATTTAGCTTTTAATTTTATTGATGGCTTTGTCTATTCCTCCTCCATAAAGATTTGGAAAACCAAACATGGGTGCTAAAGATGACTTTAATTTAAATACTTGGGACTTGGTTGCTAAGAGAGATAACTTCAAAGAGAATGGGGTCTAAGAGTCTCATAAATCTAAGTGAAATAAAAGTGATATCTTGACTTTGACCTTGTTTTATCCAATGTGGAATGAAAGAAAGGGGAAATCAAGAGGAGGGACACATGGAACAATTTGAATTGCTTCAAATCATGAAAAATGTGACAAAGGGAAAAAAGGGATATAATGATATTAAAGTGTGATTTCTTTTCATAATAATAATGTAAATGGTGGAAAACATTCTAACATAGATTGTTATGTAAATTCCATCTATCAAAATAAGCAAAAACCAAAGTTGAGAACAAGAATCAATGATATTTTTCTTATAAAAGGAATGAAAAAATGGTAATTTTATGAGAAGGGAAATATCCTATCCATGTTCTTATACTGCAACTCATAAAATAAAAATTCATGAGGGTACCAAAAATCAAAATATGAAACAATAAATGAGGAAAATCAAAAAGGTGGTATTTGTATTTTGTGAGGAAGGCTAGGTCCTATCCATGGTCTTACACTACAAACTCACAAAAGAGAAACCCATGAGGGTGAATTCTAAATAAAGGAAAAAATAATCATAAAGCTACTAAGGAAAATAATAACATAAAAATAAAAATTAAATATATGAGGATAAAAATGAAATCAAATGCCAAATGTAATGTGTAATAAAACCAAATAATCTAAAGGAAGACAATGATGCTTATAAAATGAAAGTAAAGGAAAGAAAGTGCAAAAAAACAAAGAAACATGAGATAAAAATAATAAGTAAGATCTATGATAATGTTTTTATCAAATATGAGCATGTGAAATACAAGTATATAAGTCTAAAAAGGCTTCTTAAATTGAATTTGGTTGTTATTATGCATTGTAGAATAAAAGTGGGCATCATAAGAAGCCCTAATGGGTAAGTGGATTTAGGGATGGGCATTGCAAGATACCCCAAAGTTTGAAGGGATATGTGGATTGGCATCACAAGATTCCCCAACATTTGAGTTGGAGTGAGGTAACTTTGAACCTTTAAAATGATTTGTATTGGGTTTGTAGGTGAATTTGGAGATAAGAAAATGTGTTGGTTTATTATATTTTAAGGAGTTTGAATGTGAATATGATGGGTAGGAGAGGTATGAGGAGGTAAATAAGGACCATGTATGATATGATTTTGAGTAGGTATTTAAAATAAGTAATCCTTTGGTTCATGTGGTCTAAGAGGCTGAGGTTCAACAAATGAAATAATATGTTTAAAATTGTTCATGTTAGTTATCCTTTCCTTATTGGTGTAGGAAGAAGGATCCACTATGTTTTGAAAAAAATTAGCAAATGAGGTATGGGTATGGGAGAATTGTTTTTGTTCATTAGGTAGTTGAGGTTTATGTGGTTTTGGTTCGTAATATTGAATTTGAGAAGCCTTAAGATAATCTTGATAATGTTGTTTTGTGAAAATATCAAGATTCAAATGTGGACCAATCAAGGAAAAAATAAGAAAATGGTGAAGATAATGACAATACTCATGAGGTTTGACCTATAGTAGCATGCCATCAACAAAATTTATTAGGATTGTACCATTTTGGAGGAGGTTTGGAAGGATAAAATTTCATGGGTTTAGAGGGTGGCAATTTATTTTGAAGTTGTTCTAAACTCAAGGGAGGGTGGGTTGGGTTAAAATTGGTTGAATTGGATGCTCCACTTTAAGGTTGTGGAGGCTTGGATGAATTAATGTTATGATAAAATGGTTGAAATTTTTCTTTAGTAGTTGTTTGAGGTGTTTTAAATTTATTCATAATAAATTCTTGCCTTTTTGATTGGTGTAAGGCTTCATCTAAAGTTTGAGGTGAAAAGATTCAAACTTTGGATTGAAGGGGAGGTTTAAGAGTAGTGACAAATAGTTTTAAAATAGTATCATCATTTATGTTATGGTCTATTTTATGAGCAATATACTTCCATATTTTGATGAAAGTATGAGAAAATTCATTAGGTAATTTTTAGGAAGTTGTTTGGCATTGGTAAAATGGCTAAGGTAATTTTTAGGAAGGTCATCATGTTGGAATTCCTTCACTAGAGAATTAACTAAATCATCTAGTTATGAGAAGGAATGTCTAGGAATTTTGTTGTACCATTCAAGTGCATCACCAACAAAGGTTTTGGATAAGATTTTGGTGGTGGTAAAGGTGTTAGTTTGGACCCATTCTTTATAGAGATTACCAAAATATTTAAGAAATATAGTATGGTCTTTAGTCCCATTATATGTGATAGCTAGAAAAATGTTTCTAATATATATGAATGAAATTAATGGGGCTAAAGGTTCATTTTGAAGATGTTGAAGCATTTTGTTATTCATTAGATGTTGAGGGATGATATTCCCAATGGTATCTCTAAGAGGAGGAGGGGAAAATGTTTGATTTAGTTGAGACATGATGACTTGAGGTGGTTGATTCATCATGTGTAATAAATTTTGTTGCATGTTCATCATTTGAGAGGTTTTATTTTTTTTCATGATGTTCATTTTATGTATGACTTGTGTAAGAATTTGAGTTATGTCAATAGGTCTATTGGGGTTTTCAGGATGGGGATTAATGTTGATATGAGGGGGATTGGTAGTGTTGGTAGGAGGAGGATTATTTGTAAGTGAAGGATTCCTAAAATTACTTTTAGTTGTATTAAGTGTGTTATAAGAAGAAATAAGCTTGGTAAATCCAAAAATTTTATAAGGAGTGTAAATAGTATTATCATCAAGGTTTTTGAATAATTGGGAACCATCTAGATTATCAATTTGAGTGGTTTCAACCATGTTACTTTGGGAAGTGATAATACTAGGTGATCTTGTTATGGATGTAACAAGATTATTATGAAAATTGGTTGTAAGAGGTGGAACATAATATGAGGTTCTAACATTTGATGTAGATGGGTTGATGAATTTATGATTTCTAGGTTTAGAAGGTGTAAAACTAGTATAAGGTATATGATTGTCATAATTTGGGATTTGCCTAATAAGATTATTTGGATCGACTATACGATATGGGATATATTGATATTGAGAAGATTTTGATGAAGTTATATATCATAAAGAGTTATCTTCTATGGTGGACATGCAGGGTAGGAGAGAACAACCCATGTATATTTGGAATGGGTTGAGACTTTTGAGAAATAATTTGATAAGAGGTTTCATGATTCCAATTAGGAGTGGACATCAAAAGGATAAAATGAAAAACAAGGATAATATTGGAAAATAAGGAAGGCAAAAAATAGTACAAGGTTAACTAGGTTGATCCAGTATAGAAAATAAGGCTTATAAATAATACAAGGTTGACTAGGTTGACCCATTACAATGAATAGAGGTTGAAAAAAGAGTGAATAGGGTCTAAAAATAGCATACAATCAATTGGGTGGATTTATTAAAATGAATATAGGATTAAAAATGTATAAGGTTGATAAGATTGACCCAGTATAGTAGATAAGGAAAGTTAGAAAGCCTATAATAGATTATGAATTAAAACAAGATAATTTTTTCAAGGAATTTGAAAATTAAGAAAAGTATGGAAAATATATGATAAAAATAATGATGAAAAGAATGAAATAAGTGAACAAATCTTGAAAGCGTTAGTTCACATCAGGTTTACCAGAATGTATTATGAAGGTGAAGCCAAAGTGAATAAAATACTAAGAATAAAGTGGAAACATTAAGAAAATCCAACCATTGGTGGGATATGATTCACATTAGGTTCACTAGAATGTATGCAATTATAAATTCATCATGTCTATAAATCAATCTTGGCTCAAAGAAGATAGATCATACCTACACTTTTGATTGGGAATACATTTGTTAAGCAGAAGCATGACTAATATGGGGATTTACTAGACCCGATTAGGGGATCACTTGTCATAATACACCATGCTATGAAGGGTTCAAAATCCTATGATCTAACACAATCATGTAACAACCCTAAAAGAGTCCTAGGTTTAATGTTCACTCTATTATAATAAATAATAAAGTAAATGAAATCTAATGTACACCAAAGCTTGTGGCACAAAGTGAGGGTTAGAAACAAAACAAACTAAACTAAACATGCATAGAATACATATACTCATGTCAATGTATATAGAATTATAATATGTGGGAAATAAGCACAACTACATTATCTATCTAGTTTTACAAAGGAAAAATAAAGTTAGGAATACTTACCTTTGAAGATGAACCCATCAAGCATCAATCTCTCCCTTGGATAAGGTGATTCACAAGAGATTGGTTTGATATGTAAGAATAATAAAGACAAATTAGCTTTAAGCTACACAACCTATCTATGTATCCAAAAGAATTCTCCATAAGACAAGATCTATATCTCTAAAGAAATTATGGAACCCTAAGCTTTACTTCTCAAGTGGAATGGTTAATAAGTATATGTTCATTCACACTTTTTCTTCTTCACTTCTCTCTTCTCAAATGGTTGGAAATAAACTTGTATATATAGGAAGATCTTTCCCTAAATCCTTTTGAATATTTTAGTTGTATAAGGTTGACCCAGTTGACCCTATATGTTTTTAAGAGGTAAATGACTAGGTCTCAAGCTAGGTCAATCAAAGGGATTAAAAAACTCTAAGTGAAAAATATCCCTAAATAGTATAGGGTTAACCTAGTCGACCTTATATAGTAATCAGAGGCTAAAAACTATATTAGGTCAACCTAATATAGTCAATTGGCAAAAGGGGGTCAAAGCAAGAACAAGGAGGATAAAGATATGATAAATGTTTAGAATGGAACAACTAAAAATAATAAGCTTAGGGTAAATGGTTTAGGAGAAATGTGTGTAGATGACAAGTGGTAAAGGGACAATAATCTTATGAAGCACCAAAGGTCTTTACACCCCTTTCTCATTACACCCCTTAAGGCATACTCTCAGATAGATTGAGACTCAATGATTTTTTTTAAGATATAAAGTGTCAGTAATCAATAAAAGTTAATAATATTATGTGTATACATAACCCAATTAGAGTGCAATGTGTCCTAGTTTGTGACCACTTTACTTAATTACACCCACACCTAATATAGTAAATTTGACCCTAACCAGGCCATGGTTGATTATAATAACCTAAAGGATGCATTCATAAATGAATTTGACATTCTAGAGTTTGAATAATAGATCATCACCATGTTAAAAGATATTACCCAAGGACTCTCAAAAAGTGTGTGCATGTACGATGCAAGATTCATAAATCTCCTATCAAAGCTCCCATATGATATTCACCCTTCCCAACATGCACAGTGGTTCATGGAGGGTTACTCATGCCATTCCAAAGAGCACTTTCCATAAAGACATTTATATACCCTTGAGAAGCACTTTAATCTACACTCAGATCTGAGGTAGCTAAAATTACAGATCTAGGATCAACCCTTTTATGCAGGTGAAAATTGCATCTAAGTCCTTCCAGCTCCAAAATCTTACCACTAATTTGTCACATGATACTTGAATTGGATTACATTACATTGACTATAAAGTAGAAGGCCATAATATGACTAACTACCCACAAAATAATGTGTGTACTTTGCCTCTAAGCTACAAAGTCTATCAAGAGGTGTAAGATGTTCACAACTACCCTTTGTTTTAATACACTAGCCAGGTCAACATAACCATCTATTGTTGGTTGTGTGACACTTACACCCATACCACTATTGATTGTTGGGTGATTGATGAAATGCATGAGAACATGGAAAGAGGCACATGGCAGGCCACCATATCAATCAAAGAGCAAGCTAACCAAGGAAATGAAGGTTATGGTCAGTATAATATAGGCTTTGGGATGTAATGAGGTCCTAAAAGATGAGGTGGAGGATGTGGTGGTAGAAGTTTCCTACCATGCTTATGTTATAAGTGTGGATTAATAGAGCATTATCAGCGTGACTACCCTACACATCCCACATGTGGGTATTATTGAGGGTCCCATAAGGTTGAAGAATACCCTAACTTGTAAAACAATTTGATCCAAGGTAGGCCTAGCATAGACAAGGGTGTTAGAATGATCAAGTGTGAGATAAAAATGGAAAATGGACCCTAAAGACAAAACTAACCTACATAAATATAGTCAAGGTACAATTGATTACTCATAGTGGATTCACTACTCAACTTCTAGTTATTCTAATACCAAATTTATGCTTAGAATATGAGGATAAAGGTCACACTGAGAGTACAATGTCACCTAAACCAAAAGTTGAATAATACCTAGACCTAACATGCTAGATATATTAATTACAACATGATATGAGTGTCATTCAAAACCTTCAAGGGGAGATCCAATTAGCATAAGACCCAGAAGCATAGGTTGTTACCTCTCAAAAGAATTAAGATAGTAAAAACTTTGAGATATAATAATTAACTAAGATCTTACACCTTCTATAGACAGAAGGATTATTTCCCTTATTGAAAAACTTACTCCTAGAGCATGCAAGTCAAAATCATTGAGGTCATTTGACCACACATGGAGAGGATATGAGAATTTTATAATATATAAAATGTTTAATATGACCAATAACTCCTCATGGATACCACTATTTATGGATTGTCTATCTATGAGGTCCTTATAGACATAGGCATTAATGTCAACATCTTGACCAAGAATTCCTATGAGAAAATTAATAGGCTAGCCTTGATATCTTCCCCTCATGTACTCTTCATGGCCAATAAGACTTGGGTATAGCCTATCATAATTATAAAAAGTTTAGTTGTAGATACCAAGGGTGCAAAATTTCATGTTGACTTTGAATTGATCTAGTTAGCAAAATAAGACAACTACATAGTGTTTCTAAGAAGGCCATGGTGTTATGCAAATAATTTAGATATTCACTTAAAAAGGTGTTATATGACCTTTGAGAATGGAAAAGAGAGTTTATTTATACCCCACTCAAATTACCAAGGACCCCCTATGTCGAGAGTGTGGGCATCAAAGATGAGATCAACCACATCTATAACATCATGATGCATCGTGCTAAGAATCTAGACCCAAATGATCAAGGAATCCTCTCTTGGGAAGATAGATAGTTAGCCTTAGACATTATTGATGTTTCTTATGATTGATGGGTTGAGAAAACATATGATACCACTAGTCGAAGGTATTGTTTGGTGCATGCAAAAGTGCCAGAACCATTAAATATAGGTTGGATCTAGATTGATCACACTTCTAAAAGGTGTACCCTTTACACTAAGAAGAAGGTAAAGAGAGTGTTTCACCTTAGTATGGGAAAAATTGTAGTGATCCTAAGATATGAAGGTAGTAATCTAGTGGAAGATTATGTCTAAGACCTTGAATCATTCATCCCAAATGAGGTGGATATAATGGGCACACTAGTGTATACATTGAAGAGTATTATCGCTCATTAGTGGGTAGTGAAAAATCCTAGCTTAACAACTTGGAAAGATGTGAAGGCCACCATTTACACTAGATTTAGAAATATTAATGAGGACCTAGACATTTCAACCTACTCTAGTGACTATGACCCTATAGTGCATGTGCACCTTTGCAAATAAACATGGACTGTCTACAGCAAAATGCCCTAAGGAATCTATGGGTGCATGCCTTATGTAGGACCTTAAAAACTTGGGCATGGGCATGGTACATTTTCATTTAGATGCACCATGAGATAGACAACTAGGATACACTAAAGGAGAATTTTGTTCACACCTTCTTTTTTTTTAAAACCTTGAATTGATTGAGCCACTATAGGTAGTTTAAAGGTTAGTATTTAAGGACATTATAATATTGGGGGAATGCCTAAAATATATGTTCAGTTAAAATTGGTTGATGATCCCAACCTTCTTCAAAGAGCAAACTCTTAATAGTGATTTTAGTGATGAAGATGATAAAACATGTAAATCTTGTAACTAGAATAATTTGATAGGAAAAAAAGTTAGTGTGCCAAGTTGAAGAAATCAACCTAGAAGAAGAAGACCCTACCCATATTTAGATATAAATAATTTATGGAAGCCAACAAGTTGAGGATTTACACCAAGAGAAGAATGAAACCTACCATACACTATTAAAAACTATAAAGTTAAATATCAATTAAGAAGGATTACCAAATATTACCACTCTAAGTGCCTATTAGTCTGACATAGAACTAGTACGTATTATTGACCTCCTAAAAGAGTTTCAAGACTTGTTCTATCAAAACTATAAAGATATGAAAGGCACACACCCATCCCTCAAGAAGATAAGCATCAAACTAGTCGACATCATAAGACCCATCAAGAAGTGACCTTACAATATGAACTCCAATCTTCATGCCAAGGTTAAAAAAAAGATTGATGGTATGTTATCTACAGGCATCATATACCCTATGTAGGAATCTAAATGGGTTAGTCCTATGGTTATCAGCATCAAAAATGATGGGCATATCTATATTTATGTAAACTATAGATTTTTAAATGTTGTCTGCATAATCGAACCCTTTCTAACTCCATTCATTCATGAAGTCTTGGATGGTATCACAGGTTACGATATATACACCTTTACTAATGGGTTCTTTAGATACCATCAAATCTAGATTAAGGAAGATAATCCCAAAACCACATTTGTGATAGAATGGGGTTATTTTTCATATAACATGATGCTCTTTGGACTTAAGAATGCACCATCCATGTTCTCCCAAGTGGTGATTACTAATTTCAAATACTTTATTCACAAGTTCCTCCAAATATACTTAGATTATTGGACTATGTATGGGTTAGTGAAGGATCACTATGATAACTTGTGCCTTATGTTTTAAAGGTATAGGTAGTTAAAAATTTCTTTGAACCTTAAGAAGTGTGTTTTTATGACACCATTTTCCACTTTGCTTAGGCACATCATCTTTAAATATGGTTTACTCATTAATATAGTAAAGATTGAAATCATCCCTTAGCCTAGACCACATCAACATAGAAAGATGTTCACACCTTTATTGGACATTACAGGTACTATAAAAAGTTCATAAGGAATTTTTCCAAGATTTTAGTGCCACTAGAAGAGATATTGTAAAATCATGGCCCATTCTATTGGGTTACATCATAATAAGATGTATTTGAAACCCTAAAGTTCAAACTAGCAATCACACCAATATTATAATTTCCCAACTAGATAACTCCCTTCCATGTCCATGTCAATATACCTGGTACTATGAATGGTCTAATTTTAGTGCAACTAGGCAAAGTCAAAATAGATCATCCCATTTTTTTCACAAGCAAAAAACTAACCAAGGTAGAGAAGAACTACACCACAATTGAGTGTGAAGCACTTTCCATGGTCCATGCCCTATAGAAGTTCAAACAATACTTGTTAGAAACCCCTCCATCTTCTTCACTAATCATGAGATGTTAAGTACCTAGTGAATAATTTCATTCTCCATAGGTGCATTTGTTAATGGATTATTTTATTTCAAGAGTTTGAGTTCTTTGTTGTAGTAAAACCTAGAAAATAAAACTCGAGCCCAAACCATCTATCCCATATCCACCTTGGTGATGTGGCAATGCCTATTGAATATGATATACCTAATGTGTAAATTTATAAAGTCTTGCACATCCCTAAAGACCTGTCAAATATCACTACATTTTTACCTCTAGATATTTTCCCCATACCATGATGATTAAGGAGAATAAGTAGCTCACAATTCATGTTACCCCATTTCAACTCATTGGTGGGGAACTATATAAATTGAGTCATGATTAATTCATGTGCCAATGTGTCCTAGAGAATGAATTAGATTTGTTCTTGTAAGAGGTACATGAGGGGATTATTGTAGGCCACTATGTTGGAAATGCAATAGTGCATAAAGTACTACAATTGGGCTTATGGTGGCTGACTTTATTCTAAGATGAAAAAGAATGTGCCAAAGCATGTGACATCTACCAATGCACCATAAAACCAAACCACTATGATGAGATTCCTCTCACCCCATCCTTGACTAGGTGTCCTTTAAAAAATGGGCCATTAACTTTATTGTTCCTATTACTCTAATAGTAAGGTACACAGGCAGATGATACATTCTAGCTACCATATATTATTTCACTAAGTGGGACAAAGTATCACTGACCAAAGATTGTATAGCTACCATATTATCAAGGTTTATTTGGGATAATATCATTAGTCATTATGGATGCCCAATTATCTTGACTAGCAATCATAGCATGCACTTCATCAAAAAAACCATTTATATCTTATTAACTAAATATATGGTGGTGCACCATAAAGAAACACCATACCACCCCTAAGCAAATGGAACCATTGAGGCATTCAATAAGTTATTAGGAACATGCCTCACAAAGATATGTAATTTTGGTCATAAATATTAGTATGATCATGTTTTATTAGTATTATGGGCCTATCACACTACGTATAAATCCCTGAATAAGGCTACACCATTTCAACTAGTGTTTGGCATAGAGGTAATTTTACCCATGGAATTTCTAGTTCCCTCATTATGCATCACACATATTGGTCAATTGGATGATTAAAATTATTTGAACACATGCCTATAATACTTGGAACACTTGGATAAGACACACACCCAAGAAATATGAAGCCAATAGATAAAAAAGGCATGCCAAAAGCTATGGCATGATAAACATCAAGTACAAGGTTTTTACCAAATATGCACTGGCCTTACTATATGACTCAAATTACCTTAAACACCCAAGAAAATTTTAGGTTAGGTGGATGGGACCTTATATCATCCATAGTATATTATAAACTAGTGCATGGAAGTTATGCACTTGATGGGTGAAATTCTCCTTGGTCATTTTAATGGTAACAAATTAAAGCTATGCAGTCAATAAGATGGCTTACACAATCAGATACTATCTTCTCAATCATAATTCAATTGCCTTGTTTTTACCATAATAAAATTTGGTGTAATCCAAATCTTTATTTATGTTGTTTCTTTTGTGTTAATTGAATAAGCATGGCACTTTTAGGCCCATAAGAGAACTCTTTTGGCACTTACATGCATAAATATAGTTAGGTAAGTTAAGTATGATCACTTCTTAAGCACATAAGGCCAAACACCTAAGCTTATAGGTGCATGAAGTTTTCCAAGTTCAAAAAGCTATGAATATAACTTGAAAAAGGGAGGAAAAAAAATGCTTATACATAAGAAATTGAGAAGAGATAATGAAACATTGGAGGACTAGTGAAAGGATTTATATGGGGTAGGGAAAGCCAAAGTAAGAGATATGAAAGCATAGAGAAATTAACCAAGAAAGAGAGGCATGATTTTAAGGAAGCATGTCACTAAGAAGAGATAGAACCAAGGAGGTTGAATAGTGTGCATGTGAAGTGCTACACCTAGGCTACCATAAGAAGGGTAAAGGTCATACTAAGGTAAACAAAACACAAGAGAAAGATCATCTAGATAGTTACACCCACCCAAAAATTTAGAGAGAAGTGACCATTTGAATCACCTATCACTTCACTAAATAAACCATTAGAAAAATTAATGTGATGATGGTGGAAGCACAAATATCCACAATAAATGAGAATTTGGTGGTAGATTTTATCAAAATTTATGGGTTTAGCAGATTTCAAGAAATCCATGCACCATCAAGCCATTAATCACCAACCATTAATGAGGCAGCTAAAAATAGAGTATAAAAGGGTGAACAAAAAATGTTAATAGGTTACAAACTTTGTGATAATTTAAATTAGAACATATAGATGAATAGAGCTAGAGCCACTCAAAAACTAGAAAATGCTACCAATGAGAACTAGATCATCTATATCCCCCAAGTAAAAATAATCAAACCATAACAAGATTGTATTCTATTTGGAATTGAATAGGAGGTGAGTGGAGAGGAATTGAGAGAGAAAAAAGGTAGTAGAATATTTGTAGAATGATGAGGCCCTCATTAATGACATAGGAAGCTTGAGAGTCGAAGAAATAGTCATAGTTCTAGTGACTCTAAATAAGCACCAAGCATAATTAAGGGCTTTAAAAATATCAACCCACTACACTTTAATAGTAGGCTATTCAAAATGGGTAAGAAAAGGTTAAGTATAGGTCCACCATAGGCATAAAAGGATGTGAAGAAGGCATGGATGGTGAAATAAGTAGCCACTATGAAATCAAAGGTACAACTGGTATAAGGTATAAGCATTATGGTAATAAACCCAAAATCAAGTGTAGAGCTTGCTTATAGAGAGATGCATCTCCCCTAGAGGTCATGGTGGGGAGAAATGGTTGTCAATTTCACACATGTTCAAATTTAAGGATTATAACCACCAGATAGGGAGCAATGTGCAAGAACTAAACTAGGACTGGATGGTTAACACTAGGAAGAAGATAAAGGCAAGCATCACACTCTTTTACATCTCCATCTAAGACAAATTGGTGACCACTAGCTTAACCCAACTGTTTGATATAACAAGCTTTAGTAAGCTATAGGAATTAGTTTAGTTCCCCCTCTCACATGTCCATGGAAACCATTTTTACTTTGTAAGATGGTACATGAGGATCTCAATGTGCCTCATCAATAGGATTATGGGGATTTTAGGCCTAAGAGTAGATATTAATCAAAGGATGGAGGATAAAGTGGAGGTTGAGAGGGTTGTGAATCTCTTAGGCTATTACAAGTCAAGATTCACATTCCCATCAAAGATATCTAAGACCCTGGCATGAGGGTAGCAACACACTTGGTTAGCTACAAACTATGCCCTATTAGATGGTGGTCTGACATCATCAAAATCTTCTTGTGCATAATCCACCACATAGCACAAGGGGTGAAGTTCAACATCTCCAAATTCATTGCTAATGAGATTATTAAGAATGCAAAAGAGTGCCACTAATCACATGAAACCTTCAAGTCAAGGTATATGTTGATATTGATAGTAATGGAGGAGATAGGTGTGTTGAACGGTGATGATGACAACCCATGGGTGTTCCCACCCAACTATGAGTCCACTATAATAAAGTATCAAGACTTCATTTTCCCACCTAGATTCTCATATAATTAAAAAATAAGGGTGAAAGGGTGATGTGATAGGTACATCAAATCCTTTGGGATTGAATGGTACATCCCTTAAGAGCTTCCCCAACATTTGGTGTGAATAGTGACATTTGTTTTAATTCAACATTTCTATGTAGTGTTCCTCATACTCATATATGAAAACCTATCCAAATGGCTCAAATTACCTTACACATTTTATACCAAGTATTTCATAGTAGTGCTAAGGAGGATTCCTAATGCACAATAGTTGGAGACCCTAGTCAATACCATGGCTCAAGGTAGGAGTAGGTTTAGGTGCCAATTTGTCTAACCTAGATCCAAGTCCATAAAGGATGAAGATGATGACTCTAACATGATGGACCTTCATCCCCTCTAAAGAGAGATAATAAATAAGTACATCTTCAACCTCTACTATGAAATAAAGTCATACAAGAAGGGTAACAATCTAGGAAAATATGATGATCACCCCCTCCTACTCAGTTTTTAAGGGAAGGTTACATCAAAAATTCAAGATAATACCCTCCAAAATAAGTAGGGAGAGAAATTTGAAAAGATCATAGAGTTTATCTAGTAGAAAATTGTCTCCAAGGAGAGAATTATGCCCCCAAATCCTAAGAAGCATGTGACCTACATGTTATAAAGTGCTTCCTCTAAAAATAAGCACAAAAAAAAGACTAAGGGGCCCATTGCATTCCCTACCATAACTCTAGTGGATATAGAGAAAGAGGCAACCCTCATGCCCAAAATGGAGGATATTGAAGAAGAAATATCAGGGACATATATCCTATAGGTAAAAGAAGAGTAAAAGGAGCCAAGCATCAGGGATGTATAGGAATCCCCATAAAATGGCATGACCATTACACTTAGAGAATTAGAGGAGCTACCAAGACCCTCATCTAGAGAATAACCCTCCACACCACCTCTATAAAAATAAGATGAGAATATAAGGGTTTAGAATAAATTGGGCTTGAATGAGGAGGACATTAATAAGGCACTAGTACTTGAGAAAAAGGCCATGAAGGTTCCCATAAACATAGGACCAGTAGTTTAAGTGGTCAATCAAACACCAAATTCCCTCACTAAGAAGGTAGAAGAAGCTTCACAAGAGGTACACCCAAGTAGTGAAGGGGTGCTTGAAGAAAAAGAAGGCAATACTAGAAAAATAGACAAAGATAGCAGAGGAACCCTAGTAACAACAAGGTGATGTTGGAACCAAAGGAATTTCCTTAGAGGTGAGTATTTACAAACCCTAGTATGAATAAGTAGATGAAGGGGAAAATTTTGAGGAAAAAACCCTAAAGGATTAAATAGGTGAATCCTCTGAGGAAAGCATCGAAGAGAGCAGTGGCACTAGTGAAGAGGAAGAAGAACAAATAGAGATGGTCATCATCAAGAAGGATGATAATGATTTGAGCATAAGGGAGAAGGTGTAGAAGGTATAGGTGGATTAAGAGCTTTATATTTATGATATTATACCCCAAACCCACCATAATTAGGATTTGTAAACAACTTTTATTTATAGTTGATCACTATATGGATGAGCCTCATTTTGAGGTGCCTAAAAAGGCTATTTTGAGATTGGAAAAACCTGAAAAGGGGCATGACTCCCTCCTTATAAACACTCATTCCATGAACCCAATCTGATCTGGGATTGTGTTAATCAAAATTTCCACTAAAGTTTCTTGCTAGAACATCATCAATGATGGCAAGGTGAGAAAATGGAAAAAGCTCCATAAAGAAGCTAAAGATGAAGTAAAAACTACCAAATTCAAGTTGTATCAACCCCATGAGCATGTAAAGATATCCAAACCATCTATTTTGGTTGACATCGATACTTTGAACCTCTCATAGGTTGATAAAATATATGTGCTAGTAGAATAGATGCTCCTAAGGTTAAAACCTGAGTTGGCACAAGAAAAAGAAGAAGAATATCCTTGCATCACACTACAAAAGGAGATAGATGTTAAGATAGAAGAGGTATAAGACCTATTTGATAAAACAAAATAAGGCATGGATGCAGTAGATGCCATATTCTTAAGCTTCTCAAACCAAGCCTAAGTTATAGATGTGTTCCTAAAGAAGGTAAAAGAAGAGAAGGAACAGTTGATGGCATAGGTATACTCGATGAGTAGGTGAGAATGGGAGTAGATCATGGGGAGAATCAACATGCTCAGTAATTAGATTAAGAATCAAGATAAAAACTTGTAATAACTCTTTCATGCTCTATAGAATAATGCCTATGATCAAGGATTAATCCTAGACGGGAGTGTGGAAAAGGCAAAGGAAAATGTAGAGGCCTTCTGAAAGGAGCTAGAGAATACTGACATGTTTGTGTTTACTACTTCATCAACCAAAATAGATAATACCATTGAATAAATCAATCTCACCATTAAGGACTTTGAATACTTTAGCATCAAACTTAAGGAGAGTGCACCTGAGTTTTGTGCCACTAATACCTTGACATCCTAGTTTGAAGATGGACTAAAAATTATATATGGGGTGATTTTGGTCCCTTTATTTCATTAAGTATAGGATTTGTGCGAACATGACATCCACATAGGTTTAAATGAAGCATTTTGTTTAATCATTAGAATTTTGGATTTTTGGTGCCAAGTAGAGGTTATAGTACATACCTTTTGCCAACTGGTAGGTGGTTAATTGGTTCTTGGATCTTCAGGTCATATTTTATGATTGGCAATACATTATAGCTATAGCTTGATCTTCATGAAGTCATGGAACTAGTGGGAATGATCACCAAATCTCTAACTTGGCACTAAGCATGCACATTCCACCCTAGTGGAGATGTTCCTATGAGATATTTAAGGAAATCAAACTAGATGAGATAAGAGAGACAAAAAATCATAGTGAAGATCTAGAAAAATGGAATTGGTCTATATGTATGCATCTAATAGCCATTAGACTTAGGCATAGTTCAGAATCCATGAAGGATCTATTTTTAGGTACCCAAGCTCATTTGTGAGCCTCTAAGTCATTAATTAGAAATAATTGAACATGTACTCTACCATGAATTATATACTCTATTTTGAAATATAATTAATGATGAAGGTCATTACATTAACACATAATGTTTTTGGTTTGAGCATCTTTTTCTTTTTCAATAGAATGTATAATAGATGTAAAGTTGTAACTTAAATGTAATTATGTTAATCAGTGTTCATGCAATGCTTCTAGTTCACATCATTAATGGAGTCTCTATAATATATGGTGACATCATCCTAAAATTATAGAGAGAATAAGTATAAATCATGTGCCAAATGATTCCATCCTTGTTATAAGCATGAGTCTAGCATGAGTATCGAAGTTAAAGAAGCCCTTTGACCCTTCAAGTACGTATATGATATTAAGCTTAGTTTAATAAAGGCCCATGCCCATATGACTCTAATATTATTCCACCAAAAGGTTTGTACCTATAGGGCATTAGGCTTATTCCATGAAAGGCTTGTGCCTATGAATCTAATTTAAGCTTTATATGAATTGGTTAAGTCCCATAATTGATATCTTGCACCATGTCACAACTAGCCCAATATGGGACCTGATTCCTTCTCAATTATGATTCAAGTGAGCATATAAGGCTTGTGTCTTATGTGGATTGATGTTGGTGTAGCTAAGTTTTCAAATGTTGAACACAAAGGGAATATCCCATACTTGTACTTGGTTTTAATAAACAAAGAACTGACTAAGACAACTTTGTGAGCCCCTTTTCAAAAACAAATGGGTTTTTTTAATTCAAAATTGGGAGTATTATATTTAAAGGGTTCCCTAAGTCATTTTTCATCTAACACTCATTAATTTTCCACTAGCGTAATAAATAAAATCACACTAGAGCAAGCTCAAATATCTACATTAATCTGAGGTTTATACATATCACATCTTGATCGCCTAGGTGAAGAGAATTTAGATACACATTATGCATGATCTATTCACATAAACACATTATATGGATAACTACATCATCCTGATGTCCCTCTTTTATGGATATGTAGGTAATGTTTAGTCCATAGGGTTTTTGAGGATATCTCAGTCATTCCCACTTCCTCATTTTTCCCCCTTTGGAATTTGATCTCTATTTTTTTGTAGTAATCCTTTATGGTTTTTTAGGAGGAAAATTCAAAAATGTAGGTTAAATCACTTGATCTTATACCCATGCTAGACCAAAGTAAATCTATAAATATATCTACACAAATATTAATTTAAAGTTTTATTACTAGAGGATCTTGGCAATAATGCCCCATCTACAAAAAATAACACTACTCTCTTATCCAAATCCCCCACCCTTATACTAAGAAAAATGATAGTTAAATAGTCAAATAAAATAGTGTTTTAGTCAAACTCAAGGTTAATTACAATCGTACATAGCTCTATATAGCCCAAATAGAGAAGTTTTTTTTCCTTTTTTACATTTTTCGTTAAAACCTTAATTTTTTAATATCATTTATTTACAAATAAAATGCATGGTTTAAAATTCATTTATTGGTCTATTTTACTCTACTCAATTGTTGTTTTTTTATTATATTAAAATTACATTAATCACAAATTCAATAAAACATATTGGTGAACCCATTTTATTTATCAAACATGCACAATACCCTATTTTTCTCTCCAAGGTTTCCTTCTTCAAAGTTATATTCTTAGGGTTTCAAATTACATTATAATATCCCTATTGTGTTGGATTATATATTAGTATTCCTCTTTTTTCTCCTCTTATTCTCATTTTAGTTTTTGGAAACTTTAAAATAACTACCAAAAAACCTTTTTCCCCCCATCTAGGTGATGATTTCATAGGCATTCCTCATAAATATAAAAAAGAATGAAAAAATTACCAAAATTGTGTGCTCGTTACTAATAATGAACATTATTATATATAATGAAGATTATTATTATTATTTTCATGATGGTTATGATTAATATTATGCAAGTGATGATCAAAATTTTAAATAAATTAGTGTATATGCATGTTCTTCTCCTACTTCTTATACTTATATTCCAATTCAATAAAAATAAATTAACAATATAATTCCAAAATAACCTCTCATTGGTGATGTATTATTTTATAATACTTCTATATTTTCAAATTTACACAATATAAAGAAAATAAAGTCAAATTTACATTGCATGGAAAAAATGACAATGTTGTATCTCAAACATTGCATTCTACTTATAATAATGCCCATTTCTCATATGATAATGATGTATCTAAAGGAAAAAGTGACAATTCATGTTCTACTCCCTCGTCTTTTGAAATCAAAAATTTAAGTGATGATATTTTTAACAAGGTAGAAAATGTAACTATTTCTCCTTCCTTCGTCTTTTCTTTGAAAAAGAATATTCTAATTTAAAATATTGGCAATGAAAGTAAAAATTTCATTCCTCTTTCATGTGATGATGTTTTAAACATGGTATAAAATATAAATACTTATCCTTTATTTAATTTTAATGCACAAAATAATGATCCAATTTCAAATATTGATAATAAAATTCAAATTTGCATTCCACTTGCATGTGATGATTCTTTGAATGACATTACAAATCCAAATAAATCTCTTACACCCTATTCTAGTGAACATGAAAGTGTGGCTATTTCAAATTTTAATTCTTGTAGATGTTAAATCTATATTTTACAAGGTATGTTATTTTTGTACACTTGAAAAATATCATTGATGTTTCAGCGCTTCAATTCAAGACCTTTTCATTGTTGAAAGGCTCGCCTTCACCATCTAATTATGCCTAAATGTTTATCTTATAGTTTGACCCTAATATTTTGATTACTCATGTCACCCATAACCCAAAATATACTTAAAACATGATTACTATCCTACTCTCTTAGTTATAAAACTCTAGTAACTTTATATCCTCTCAGGCACTAGCATCAACACTAGTGTCTCATATCTGATGGTGGTGTCCAAACTTTACAAACAGTTAAATTTTCAAATATTTCAACATGTATGGGTTGGCCTATTTGTCTTAATTATAACTCCCATGAGATAATTTCAAATTTTATGGGATATATATAATTCAAAGACTATTAATTATCATCAAGTACAAATCAAACACACATCTATCTTATACCAATTAAAAACACCTCTCAAGCTTACAAAACTGCCATATTCTTCCCTATTTATAAATCAATCATTGGAGTAGTAGTATTCCAGGTCTAAAGGATTCAAAGAGTATCCCATGATTAGTGTTTTTCAAGTTAAAATCTATATCATTATATACACTCACAAATAGCATATTATACAATTAATCACATATAATCCCACATAAGGGGGAGAACTACATCGATCTAAGGCCCCCTTTAGAGTATTTACTAAGTAGATAGTGCTCACTAATATATGGGTCTTTAAGGTTATCTCAAATTAAATTGATCCCATTAACCACTATTTTTCAAGGTGGCATGCCATAATTATAAGACCTAGGGTTTTGAGCTAAAGACTAACTTTGGGAACCTATACACAATATATAAACATATAATCTGCAAGGTGACAAGGAAACCTAATAAATAAAAGTAGAATTTTTAGAAAAGGAAATGTATTATGTATATGATAAAAGCATTGGTTTATATATAGAATCATCGATGTTAGTTTCCTTATTTTGATGGTAGTGTCCAAGCTGATATTTACAAGAATCTAAGAATCACAACTAAGCATCATCCTGACTATTTTTTTACTTGCACTTATCAAATCTACTTACACATCATTAAATAAGCTAAGTATTATTATTTTTTTGTGTTTAATCAATAAAAAAATTAATTTGGATTGTATTTTCTATATTTAGCTTATTTCCATAATCTAGCACTGTATCAGAATATATTGTGAATCTTAATTATTTAAGTGGTCTACTTCTAGAATAGTTTATTCTTATTTTATTAGGCTATTCTCCTTACCCTTGTTTACAAAAAAGGGTTAAACATTATGGTGAATCTGACCTATAATTCAAACTGATAAAACCCTAACTTGACTTAGGGTTTCAAACCTTCTCAAGATTTTGATTGATGTATTTATTTCCAAAGTTTGATTTTTTTTGGCATAATATAGCTTATGTTTGTTTGTTTTTCCTAGCCTTTGTGCTCTTTTTCTGGGTGTGTGTAGTTTATAAACCTTAAAAAAAATACCCATAGTCAATAACATAAAGAGCCTCATCCTTTAGATTTCATATTCAATATTCTAAATGATTAATACATTGTTTATGAGGATCTAATGCCTAAGAAAAAAATTGATAAAAAACCTTCTTTTGTATCTACCCCTTACATTTATGTTAATGAATGGACCAATGATCTAGTTAATGTAAATGCAATTATTTATTATTATATAGATACTCATATCTCTACTTATGATTATGATTATGATAGTTATTACACATATTTAGTAAGTGAGTGGGAGGAGCCTAGCTCTCATATTTCTCCCATGTTGCTTGATTTATAATCTAATGACATATTGCTTAAGAAAACACCAAGTTTATCTTTGCCATTTGCTATTCCATTGCATTGAATTCAATGTTATAAAATGGACATGAATGAAAATAAAATGAAACATGTCATTTAAAATGTTGATAATAACAACCTTCCATACATAAAATTTTCCCATTACATAAATGTACAAAAATTTGAATGCATGTCTCCTTTACTAAATGATGCATTTTTTACAGATATTGAGTGTCTTCATTCTTTACCAAATGTTTACAATGATACAAATGCATGAAATATCTCTCTCCCTCTCCTTCTCAAATGGAAATATGAAAATGATAGCATTAGTCAAAGTAGTATGTATGATGCATGTGAAAATGAATCAAACGATTAAAATAAAATTGATTGGAATGACAATGATTATAATATTCATAGTGATGAAGAGGAATAATTTCATACAATGAATTCTTCTTATAATTCTTTAATGCATAAAAAACAAAAAAGTGAAAAATCATTTATTTCATGTAACGAAGATTTAACTAGTTAAGCTATTTTCCAAAATAATATGAATGATATTTCAATTTAACTCATATGCAATTATTATTTACATAATAGACATACAAATGATAATGTCATTAGTGAATAAAATTTTTGATTCTTTGAACTCAAATATAATACTATTTTAAGAGAACAAACATATGATACATTTTCAATGAAAAGTGACATAGAAGAGCCTATTACCATGTTTCCCTCACCTATTCAAAATAGGTTCCCAATGGCAACATATAGCCATAAGATTCAACCATTAAATGAATTACTTAAAAATCATGGTATTCCTTCTCAAGAGATCAAATTTATTATGCATGTTGTGGGTGATCTTCAACAAAAATTATTGTTACATTACCAAACATACAAACCATTTCAAGCTCTTTCTTATGAAATATTAGCTTTAGAAAAAAATAATTGGGGTTGATTCAGATACCTAAAAAGACACATGAAGATATTGGGATTGAATCAAAAGATGCAGATATAGAACATATGTCACCTCTTTTAATAAATAATGAGAATATAAAGGTTTTACATAAAAAGAAACAATTAAAATACAGGATACCTCCTACAATCAAAGCACATACTTCTACCAAGAGGTATCCACTTTAGTTTGATTTTACTATAGATCGACCACATGAAATACTGAATGTATTATTGGATAATAATTTGATCACTCTTCCTCCAAATTATTATCATCCACCATATATATTTGAAAAGATCAAAAGATAACCATTTTGTACTAATCATGGTATTAATGGACATTGTAACAAAAACTATTATGATTTATGAAAAAAACTTATTTTTTGACCCTAAATTAATATGGATCAATGGGAGATAGGGTAAAGAATATATAAATGAATAACATAAGGGTGATAAATATATCTATAGCATGCCACTTAATTTGTAAAGTTAGATAAACAATATTTTGAATTTAAATGTTGAGATATGGTAAAAATAAAAAGTATAGTTATTGATTGATTTTAATTTGAATTGAAAATAAGAATATTTATCTAGATTACTATGTACACGTAAACATGGGCTGAAATAGGTTGGAAGTGGTTTGGATCTATATTCTATATCAATCATCATATTTTGGAAATTTATACTATATGGCCTCCAACACTTGCATCAAATCCAGACAATTGTGTCAATGCTAGTGTCTCAGTTAGATGTAGGTGTCTAGTATAGAATAGTGATTACATATAGATGTGACCACATATAAACTTCTAGGTTTTCTATCACCTTTATTTTAATGTGTTCAATCATATGAAAAATCTATCACTCTTTTTCAAATGATAAAATATTAGCTTCCTCACCCTTGGAATGACTGTGGGAAAAATGTGTTAATGGACACATGATGTCGAGCTAAACCAAAGACCCCTCTATCAATGGTAATTACCTAAATATCCAATACTATGAAGAGGGCCTCTTACTTATGTATTTCTCCCCTACATGTTGGCTTGTGTGTGCATAAGGATGTAATGTGTCATTATCAAGTACATAGAGTGACTTAGCTTGTAACTTGGAAAATATGGAGCATGGGATGCTCCTTCAGTACTTCAAACCTATGGGGATATTTATTCTATGATTTATATGTAAATAAGGATGAATAGGATATATTTTCTCACTTGAGTTCTTGTTTGAGTACGTTTGGTAAGTTGCCTTATGAGTTTCTAGGTGAGGAATGATTGAGGATTGATCATTCATAAATACTATCCATTTAGAAAATATATCACATTAAATCACTTAGGCCAAGCATAAGGACATGTTATAATTTAAAAAATTATGAATTTAGGGTATTAGACACTTAGTTTAGCTAGGATGTAAGTGTTTGGGAAGCTATAAAATAGGTAAAAGTCCAAAACTTGCAAAGGATGATAATTAGTAGGTTTATATCATTTTGAGTAGCATAGAAGGCATGGCAATCATAATAACATATGTTTATACTAAGAGATAAGAAATAGGAAAAGGAGAAAATGGATTTGATCTTTTCATTTATTGAAAAGATCTAGGAAGTAAAGGGTGCAACCATAAGAAGTACTTGCCAAGTATACAATATTGAGGTGCTATATAAATCAAATTTAGTATATACACTTACACATATTACATACATATGAGTTATTACATTTAACAATGATACAATAAGGTATCCTTCTCCCAAACCTTAAAGAGAATATCCTAAGAGGACTGACACATCCCATGACACTCCTAATAAATAAAAAATGATCTATTGATGTTTACAAAATAAAACCACTAGAACAAGTCCTTATTATAGTGCATACTTTATAATTAGTGATATATCCCACACTAATCTTACCAAAGAACCATTAGTTGATTGAGTTCTCACTAGAGGTACACATGGGAGTAGCATAGATTCAAATGTTGTAGATTTTAATCATACATAGACATTATTTTTTCTATAAATTAAGCATGGACAACAAACTAAAATCATAAATCTATAAATGAAGGAAACACACCTGATACTTTAGGGGAATTCACAAAAAATTATGTCAAAACATAAAGCATGATTATAGTAGCAACATACTCATTACAGTCAATAATTTTTATTCTTAAATAGATTCCATGGTATGCGGTAATAATAAAATTAATTTCTTGCAACATGATGACAATCTACAAGTGCACATGATAATAAATATCCAACACACATCAGGTAGAACAAATCAACATGTGACTATATTATATGGTTAAGTATAAATTCACATATAGTTACTGTAGAGGAATCAAGTGGTTAAATACATATAAGCCTATTATAGATTATATTTATGAATTACATAGTACCTTAGTCTTGTAGGCTTGGCAAAATTAGACCTTGGTTATTCCTCTTAGTTCTAGACCTTTCCTACTTCAACAAGTTAGACATATACTCTTTCTTGTTCTTCTTGGCCTGCCTCTTAGTCTAACTAGTATATTAATGACCCAAGCCTTCTAATTTTCCCATAATTCTTAAAAAATAAGTATATTCCACCTCTATAGGTTTGAAGCCATTTTTTTCCTACTCCATAAATACTTGTGTCTCAAACAAACACCTATGTTAGCATAGGTTTCCTTCTCTAACACGAGTGTTTAATGCCCTAAATTCATCTAATTTTCAAATGAAATGTATCTTAATGGTTGGAATAAGTGATTTAATGTGATATATTCTCCAAAGGGATTAGTATAAATACAAGACCAACCCTCATTCATTCTTCACCTAGTAACTCCTTACCTGTCACAAGACAACTTACCAAAAATCACTCAATAAAGCATTAAAGTGAGAAAAGATTCCCTATTTTCTCATGATTCCATATCAATCATAGGGACAACACATATATAGGTCTAAAACACTGAAATATCAGCCCAAGATATATATTTTACAAGTTACAAACTAGGTCATTAGTGTACCTATTTATCACATATTACATGATTCACACACAAACCAACATGTAGGGAAGAACTACATAAGTTTGCGTCTCTCTTTAGATTATTGGATATGTAGTCAGTACTCAATAATAGAGGGGTATTTGGGGTATCTTGAAATCATGTGCCCACTAACCTATTTTTCCCATAGCCATGATGAAGATGAGGAACTAGGGTTTTGATCATTTGATAAGGAATGATAGTCCATGACCTAGATTTGAATGCACCAGATTGAAGGTGAAAAAAAACTTAGAAGCATCTATGTGGTTGCATTTTTTATTATTAGTTATTCCATACATGACACTTGTTTCTAACCCAAACACTAGCATGATGTAACTATCCCAATATGACACAAATGTATGTGGCTATAGAGGCAATTAATCTAGAATTTTGTGGTTGTTCTAGAATATTTTTCTAATCTTATTTCTACTTATTCTAGATTTAGATATATACTAGCATAAAAAATAGATAAGTATCTTATTTATTTGTCATTTTCATATCTATCATAGTTTTACTTTCCATTTTTATCATATCTTAGCTTAATAAATTAATTATATGTTCTATTTGAGTTTTGCAATTAATTAGCCTACTATAGATTTATTAATTGCCCTTATGCTTATTCATTTATATATTCTTAACCCTAACTATTCCAATAGGATACACATAAATTTTAGGGTTAAACATT
Source organism: Torreya grandis (assembly GCA_037957365.1). Lineage (NCBI taxonomy): Eukaryota > Viridiplantae > Streptophyta > Pinopsida > Cupressales > Taxaceae > Torreya > Torreya grandis. Next base: position 1,986,037 of record JARHVA010002959.1, on the reverse strand, counting down.
TGGTGAACCTGATCTTTGAGCTCAAAACCTTGGGTATTTTAAGGTTTTGTATTTCTTGTTTTCCTAATTATTTTACTTTATTGCATTTATAAAAATCAATGGAAAATGTTAATCCAAAAACCTAATTTAAAATGGAAGATAAATAAGTATTGATCACTCATCTCAATAATAACAAGAGCTTAATGGATGCATTTTTGTATGTTACAAGAGATGAAATAAGTAAGCATGATAAAGTTAAGGCTTCTTCACTTAGTGATGGCGATTCCTTATAAGGTTCTAAAACTAATTGTGTACCAATAAATCTACCTACATATAGTGGAGGCATAGATTATGCCTTCCAACCTTTGTTTCCAAAAAATTATTATTGCTACATATACCATGGAATTACCAATCATTTCAATTCAAATATTGGTTTCAATGCCTATTAATAATCAAATCATGTTCACTTCTCCATTGGTGACTACTCAAATTTATAATTTAAACCCAAATGGATTTACAGTTCAAACACTCCTTCAAGTTATAAATACCTTGGAGGACAAGTTTACAAACATTTAACAAAAAAAATTAAATTATCCTCATGCTATTGATTCCCAATATGTATTGCATAACCCTATTACACTTGAGATATCTTTAAACCCTTTACCAACTAGTTTTGTTACACCTAAGTTCCCATTTTATTATGGCAAGGGTGATCTTGAGCAGCATCTTCTATCTTTCTATATGGCATGCCTTGATTATGCCTCCAATGATAAAATTTTAACCAAATTATTTTTTTCAAGCCTCAAGGACTATGATTTAAGATGAAATTGTGATTTACCTATCTAATTTTTGAAATCATTCAAACCTCTTAAAGATAAATTTTTGGCATAATTCTCTATTAATATTATCAAAAAGGTTTCATATGTCCAAATTGTAAAAATCAAACAAGGAACCAATGATCCTATGAATGAATATGTCTTGAGGTACAAGAAAATTTTGGCTAGAATGACCAATCCTATGGTAGATAAAAAACTTCAAGACATATTCAAAAAAAAAATTCTTACTCACATGAGTCCATCATTTTCAAAAATTTTGAATCCTTTAATGACTTGTGCCATGTTTTTTAGGACCATGAGCTAAAACTTATCTCATTTAAAAAACTTAAGTATGTAGAAAACATACCAACTACATATACATCCAATGCCAAGTTTACAATCAAAAATTTATAAGTTAAAACCTCATAAGCCTAAAAAGGAAACAAGCACCATAGTTAATGTAGTTTCATAGTAGCCTAATTGTCTTGTCTAATCCAATGTACCAAGGAGATAATTTATGCATTTACCTAAGTCTCCCTCTTCATTAATCACATGGCTTATAGAGTGTAATCTTATATATTTCCCTCATCCTATATACGTTGATATGAGTTACCATCTACCCAAAGTATATGATGCAAATGCTTATTATGGTTATCACCAGGGACCATGGCATTATACAAACAAATGTTTTACCTTGAATCATAATATCTAGGACCTTATCGATGACCAAAATATTACATTTGATGATATTATAATGTGATATATTCTCCAAAATGATTATTATTAATATAATATTAACCCTCATTCATTCTTTGTCTATCAAGTTCTTACCTCTCATAAGGTAACTTACCAAAAATCACTCAATCAAATATTTAAGTGATTAAAACTTCTCTATTTTATCCTATTTCCATATCAGTCATAGGGACAACACATCTATAGGTCTAAATTACTAAAGGAGTATCCCAAGAGTTATATTTCCTAAGTTACAAGCTAGGTCATGTTGTACTTGCTTATCACATATTGCATGATTCACACACAAACCAACAAATAGGGGAGAACTACATAAGTCTAAGGCCCTCTTTAGAGTATTAGTTATATAATAAGCACTCATTAATAAAGGGGTATTTAGGGAAGCTTGACACCATGTGCCCAGTAATCCATTTTTCCCACATCCACTATGAAGATAAAGAATTAGATTTTTGATTAATTGACAAGGATAAATAGTCCATGACCTAGATCTGAATGCACCTGAGTGAAGGTGATAAAAAACCTAAAAGCACTCAATGGTCACATCTTGTCTTAGTAATTATTATGTATAAAACACCTATGTATAACCCAAACATTAGCCTCAATGTAACTATCCTAGGCTAATTTAAGTGCCTACAACTATAGAGGCACTTAATCCAAAATTGGTGATTGTTCTAGAATATTCTTCAAAAATACTTTTTACTTATTCTAGATCCATATTTGTATTAGAATAAGACCCAACTAAATATCTTCTTTATTTATCATTATTATATCTAGCATATCCATACTTTCCATTTTTAGCATATCTCAGTATAATAAATTTAGTATATGTTCTATCTAAGTTTTTTTATCTATCCCAATTGGATCCAGATAAATTTTAGAGTTAAACACCTACATGTGAGATTTTATAGATATTACTTATGTTTAATCGTATTTCTCTACAACCCTTCAAAGAGGTTGATGTGAGTTGGCCTCACATATGTGATCTTTACATTTATTACAAGTATCATCAATGCATAGGCCATCCCACAGATGAATGTTGAATAATAAGTCATATAATACAATATTTCATTGATTTATAGATACTACCATGGCCTAATACATACATTTTTTTCAAAAAAATAAAAGTATACAATATATGTGAAGCACAATGTTGATACACACTAACATTTTTTGTGAGGCACACACAAAGTATCACATATTCTATAGATCGATATTTGGCACATATAAATGATCCTTGGTAACATGACCTATTTTTTGTACCTCATCCTAATCTTAGATTACCCTATGAGAATCCTTTAAATGGTATCATCATCCAACCTTATCATTCCTAAATTCAAAACTACAAATAAATAAATAAAATAAAATAATCAATAAAATACAAAAATGTTCAAATAAAATAAAAATACAAAAATACTTAGCATTACATGTATAGTAACATTTGCATATGTTGATTAATTTGTACTAGTAGATAGAAATCATTCCATTTCTATAGACACATATGTTTCATGCAAACTTGAGTGTGATACATTCATACACTAGATCCATGATACACCAGCATAAAAGTTTTGAACCTTTCCTCTACCCACGTGACACACTATAATGTGGGCATTAATTTTATTGATCATGATTGATACATGTTATATTATTATTATGATCACTTTATATTATCATGTTGAGCTTATATAAAAATGCTTACACATGTATATACCCATGCTTATACCTTACATAGTGTGTTATATATATTATATTATAGGCCATTTTACTAGCATATGTATGTAGGGACAAGTATTATATGTTTATTATAGTTGGTTATACTTCACGTATTCATCTTATCACATGGATTACTTTATTATACTTCTTGTTTGCTACCTTATCTTTATTGTGGAACATTTGAACATGTTCATTGCTTGTTGGCCCTAGAGTCATTGAGTGTTATTTATTTGGTGTGAAAACATTTGAAAATGTCCTCCCCTTTGAGTGTGTGTAATTTTAACATGCCCCTTGTTTTTAGTCTCCTTAGACCTCTTTTGCATGATAGTGAGTGATCTTGTGTGTATCTTTGATTATTTTTTGAGCTTGTGCTTGTTAATTTTAGATGTTTCCATTATCTATATCATGTATTTTATAGCTTGTTATGTTTGGATAATGTGAGATTTATTGATACCTCTACTTATACATGATTCCACTATATGTTTCTTTAGTACATGATTGATACAAATATAACATGGTTATTGATTTAAATTTTAAGGGTTTATGGATTTTAAGCCCTATGTTGTTAAAGGGTTTGATTATAATAAATTATAGTATAAAATATAAAATAAATTAAGCCAATGATTTGTGAAAAAATTGAGCTAATCTGATATTTATAATAATAGAAATAAATGACATAAATGAATACTTATCTATAAATTACCTGAGATGAAGCATTTTTAAGTTGAAAACTAGTACAAGAACTGGTCTAAGTGTCACAAATAAGATTTGGGTGTCAAAATCCCTTTTGCATAATAGTAGTGGCCTACCTTGGATAGTAGTTGTGTTACTAGTGTCCACTTATTTCACTAGTGTCCTCTATGTAGGAACTAGTCTATAATTTCTTTCACTAGTGTCCTCTGTGTAGGAACTAGTCTAGGAGTACTTATGTCTAAGTCTATCAAGCCTATTCCTATGTGGATAAACCCTACTTCATTATTTATGACCTATTGTAACTAATTTTGTATGAAAACCCTAGACCTCAATGTGATTAGGGAATTTGATTGGCATAAGTAGTAAATATGTGTTGTTAGATGGGTAGGCTAGATATCCTCAACACCCCATTGTGATGAGATTTTCCTACATACCAATACTCTGAGGAGGGATCAAGCCCAATGTAGTTCTCCCCACTTAAGAATTGGTGGAAGTGCAAGGGAAGCTAGTATGAATGTCAATTTGAATGCTTCAAGTGAGGCTTAAAATTGGAAAACTATATATTTTGAGCTTAGGATGGTTGTATATGATTGTATACAAAATTAGGTTAGAATAGGGATTAATAATCATGATTATGCATAAATTATTCTAAGATTACTTGTGTGTATTTACATCTTATTTCTATCTAGTAAATAAAAGGCTAAAATTCATGTATATATACTAATGTGTTACTTGTGCAGGGTTTTAAATAGGTTTAGGTTGCCCTAAGTGTCTTAAGAATTGAAAAGATATATGTTGGATCTAAAAAGAGGGAAAATGACAATAGTTCCCAAATAAGACATTAGAATTGTATTACTAGTGTGAATTTATGGCACTAGTCTCTAGGTGGTAGAACTTGAAGCACTAGGGGATTAGATGTCTAAGGAAGGGTTTGGGACTAATTTTGAGATGTCTAAGGATGTGTGTGGCTTACATGAAATCTGAATAATTGTCTAAATATGCCCTAATATGGGTTTAGGGATAAGCTAAGGATGGGAAATATCAATTAACACTCTTATCACTCAAGTGACATTTAAGATGACTAAATTTTCCCCCCTTTATTCTATAAATGTAGCAAATCAAAATGACTAGGATAATAGAAAAGAAACCTACCTAGACTTACCTAAGAGGTGAAGCCCATGAATATGGATCTAAGTATGTGAAGTGTGCTCCATTATGTGTCCTACAAATTAAACATGCATAACTCAGTCCTCACTTAAGAGATGTCAAAAGAAAAGACAAAACTAAGTAAAGAGATAAGAGAGAGGAAAGGAATGAATATACCTCATTGGGTACATGAACCAATGCATAAACCTAGTGAAATTTTATGTGCATGGATAGTGATTAAATTATTGAATAGATTAGACTAAACTGATAGCTTACTCAATCCCCATTTATGGGTGGGTCAAGAACTCAATCCAATTTTTGACTCCATCATTTCCCACCCCTACTTGATGGATCATGACCTATGAATATCTTGGATTGGACTGATGGATTGTCCAACCCTCTTATGTAGGTGGCTCAAGAACTCAAATAGACTGTGACTCCATCATTGCCTATACATGTGAAGTAGATGCATCTATAATTAAATTATTCAATGTAACTAAAGTTGTATGATTCAATTTAAACTATATATAATGACTCTATGGCCACTCAAGAACTCTAGAATGAAATTTGGCCTAGAGACCTCTCAAGCACTTGAGTATGTAGCTCAGGGACTACATGGCAATACCAACTGCTATAGACAAAGTAAGTCATCATTATGGTGTATAACTTGGAACATGGTATCTAGTGTGTAGAACATAGAGAATGACAAGGATTTTGCCATTCCATCTAATCAACTAGTACATAAGTGAACATACAAAAATAAGGTGCCATGTACATGCCCCCAAACATGATATTTAAGTATATGGATTCTAGATTGAGTTTTAATAATATATATCTAAGTATATAAAACTAAAAAATGAGTGATCATGCTACACATGATGCCCCCAATATGAGCAAAATGGTATGATTTTGTGCAAAACTAAGAAAAAATTGATAATCTATAACTAAATCTATGTAAAATTAGACTATAACTACTATAGTTTTTTAGAAATTTTAGAATTTCATGTTTCTAGGGATACTAGATAGTATCTCCATACCTTAGATAGTATCGTTGTGTCACTAGTGTCCAATTTTAGTGAGTTAGTGTCTAGTTTTGGTGAGCTAGTGTCTAGCTGTGTTATTTTTCTGCCAAACTAGCTCTAACCTTTGTCTAACTATTTTCCACTATGTTTTCCTAAAATTAAGCTTTATATTTTGTGCCTACATGTTGTAAAATATACTTTGAGTGTACTTAAATGGGTTGATATTTTTGATAAACCTCTATGAATGCCCCTATTTTGAGGGGAATTATTGAACCTATGAAAGAACTATCCTCAAAAGAAAAATCTTTGTATGATATGTGTTAGCCTGAGCATATATGATATCTACATGATAAATTAATAAAATATGTATACATGACATCAAAATATAAGATAATCTGAGCATAAGTTGGTAAGGTATGATGTATGCTAGATCTAACATTCACAAGGATATCAATAAAGATATAACAATGTAAACATGTGTATGAACAATAAATATGAGTAATAAATTGAGTAACTACCTAGGGGTATGAGGCATGATGTCCATCATGGCACCCAGGGAGGAAATGGAGATGCATGAGGTCCCTTTTGGCATCTAAAACTAGAGTTTTTAATAAGAAAGAGATAAGTGGCATGGCCATGATGCATACATGAAAGCATATATATAACACACATGAGGAATGCAAAGTAGGCCAAGGGGCCTCAACACAAGTGACATGGGAACATGTCACTAAGTCTAAGAAAGTAAAGACATACAAGGACATTTTTTAATGTCCACATATGTATATATCAAGCAAGGTTGGCTTAGATCCACAAGGAAGGACATGTTCAAATGTATACATACACAATCAATAAAGTACACAAGGACATGGGCACATGTCCAAAACATACATACAATGAAAGGAAGTGGCATAGAGATATAGAAAAATGGCATATTCAAATGCCCTCAAATAGATGTAGAAGCATAGAGACACAATCAAGTATAAACTAGTAAATTTAGAAATGAAAATATGCATGAACATGTGGTACAAATATGTATAAGATAAAATATGTACATAATTAAATCTAGAGTAGTAGTAGTCAAGAAAAAACCTAAGTATTATAGGATGATCAATATCAAGATATAAACAATGCTAAATATGTGATATAGAGTATATAAAGATGTAACTTGGCAAACTAGAATCTGTGTTTATGATGCCCCCAAATGGGTGAATGTGTTGATTGAGGAATTTTTATGTGTATGTTCCCCTAATGGGTAGATAGTATCAAATCTAGAATTGTGTAGAGGACCTAAGTCATATAAATATCCCTAAACACTCAATAAGAACAAGTGAAGCATGTATGTATGATAAAATTGACTATACTAAGATAGTTAGCATATGTAGTACCTAAAAAGTATAATAAATATTAACATGTAAATGTATACAATCTATAATTTATATTCTCTGAGTAAATATTTGAATATTTTTGTGTTTTGAACATATTATATTATTTTTGTGTTTTTTGGATATAAGCTATGTATAAGTAACATGATATTGAAACTATATACAAGGAGAAAAAATGAATGAAATTTTGTAAAAGTAGGGAATAATATACTAACTAATGAGTCTCTCAAGAGACTCACTATCAAGGTGTCATGTATTAAACAAAGGAAGAGTGATTTTTCATGTTGTTTGAAAAGGTATTTGTGATCTAGGAACTGACTGTGCTGAGTGATATGTAACTAACATTTCCTATAGACTAGGGCTAGGAATTTAAGAAGCTGGTTGAACTAAACTATGCTCTAAATTTGTGAAGTTGGTTAAACTAGCTTATGAATTGTAGGGTTCTTAGGGACCCATTTGGTATAATATGTTGTAGCCAACATGGATGCTCTATGTTAACAACCCTAAGAACTAAATAACATTGATCTCAAAATGAAAAGGGTAGAGAGAGGCTCTATATAATCTATAACATGTCTTTAATATAGGATTATCTCTATTAAGGGTCTTAATTGGAGAGTATGCATATGTGGTAACACTATAGAAGTAGACCTCACTTACATTGGCATATCAATTTAAATATGTGGTGTACTAATATAAACTACACTTGGAACTATAACTAGTGGTTATTATGTAACTACCTATGGGATAGTTAAAGGATACTCATATGGAAGGCCCTCAACTATAACCACCTAATTATCATGTATATACTTCAGGCATCTATGTATGGTGGTGTAATGGATTGAATTTGTTATATCCATGACCTACCCAATAACATGTCAAAAGTGTCTGCATTAGGTATGACTAATAACCTAGTGGCCACATGTGTTATCCAAACCTATAATGGGAGTATAATCTCCCTAATGGATCTCTGAATGTGGCCCATAAAACCATGAATAAATATATCAGTCACATAAATGTCCTACTCTAAATAACCCAAATGTTGTATAATTATAATGGTACACATGTTAACACTTAATCCATTGTCAACAAATACACTCTAAATGGGATGATGGTCAATGTAGGCTCATACAAAGAGTGAATATAAATCTTAATAATCATTGATAATATCCTACTATAAGAAAGTGATGAGATGTCTAGCTAGCACTCTAGTATGATATACACCAATGATAATATTATGTAGGGGGTGCATGTCATCTATAGTAGTATGATAGGATACTAGTGGTGGATGTGCCTGATATGTATAGTGAACACTTGAAGTGCCTCCTACTTCATTAGTTGTATGTTTTATAAATGGATCCAAAAATATTTTCAATACCTTAACTTTAGTTGGTTGAATTTTAGGTGCCTCTATAGGTGTGCCCACATCAATTATATTGGCCTCTATTAAATCTTATGTCTCAAACTGATGTAGTTATTTATGGTATGGCTTGGTTCCCTATGATAGTCATAGAATGCATTGGAATCATAGTTATTTAGAAGAGGCCTAGTCATATCAACCTATTTGATGAGAGGGAGATATATGACATTGTATTCCAAGAGATTTTATAAAATGTGTGTTGGTGATTATGGAAGATTTGTGAAAACTCTCCATGGAGGAGATGATAAAAACAAGTGAGGAAGTGGATCTAAAGCTGCATTAACTATGGCCTTTTGATCATTCTTGTTTTCACTAGGTTTTACCTTTTATGGAGTCTTATTAAAACTCTTATTAGTTTAATCTAATCTAGTTGTGTATTTTAATTTTGCCATAGAGAGAAGCTTGACTTCCCTTTCTTTATTGTCTAGCATAAATCTGTGAATGTTGGAAACTTCTTGAATAATATAGCCTCATGCAATAATAGTAGTAGACTTTGTTTGAATATGTATTGGAGTTCTCTATCTACTATGATCTAGTCATCTTTACCAATATAGTTTTATATCATAAGACATTATATTATTGGCTCATTGGATTTTTTCTTAAGTTGATCCAATTGAGCCTATGAAACCTTATCACTGATTTTGATTGAAAAGTGTGCCAAAAACATATTTTCCAATGAATTAAATCTGGTTATGGACTGATTTAGAATATCATAGAACAACTATAAGGTATTTTCCCCAATATTACATGGGAAAAACTTAGTAAAGATTCAATCATCGGATACATATTCCAAACATATTTCATGTAAATCTCATAAATGGTGCTTTGGATAACCCTTATAATCATAAAAATTAATTTTAGGTACCATAAATCTAGATGGAAAAGGAGTTACCGATATGTGTTGTGCTCAAGATGTATGTAAAAGAACATGATAATTCAAGACATGTGATAGCCTATTATCAACATGTTGAAGATGTAACACCTTAGCCTATAGATCATGGATCTCATGAATAAAGGATTATAGATCTAGAGAGGAGGAACTATCCATAGGAGGTGTTGCCATTGTTTAATATTGTTTAGTTAAAATAGGTTGTTGTACAAGTTGAGTTACCCCCAAAGTAGGTGTAACAATATTATTATCTAGGGGAGTTGAGGATTGACCATTATAAGATTTTAGAAGTTATTCATGTACAATATTGATAAGGACATCTTGCATATCTAAATTTTTGTAAATGAAATATTCATATTGTTTGTTATCAATTTCATTGAATTGGTTATTTTTTGCCATTGTAGATTGGGAACTAGGAAAATAAATAGTTGTATATGTTGAACCTTTAATGAAATTTAATCTATGAAATATTTAAAAAATTAAATACTAAAATAAATCTAAAATTTTATAACTAATATCTAATCATAGAAAACAAAAGGATACAAACCTTAAGAGCATATAAGGCTAGAGTTTTAATAGTGTTTGAAGTAAGTCGAGTTCATCAAATGATTTAACTTTTAAGGGTTTATGGAGTTTAAGCCCTAATTTATTAAAGGGTCTAAGTATAGTAAATCAAAGTATAAAATAAGCAATAAATATAGCCACTAATTTGTGAAATAACTAATATAATCTGATATTTATAATAATAGCAATGGACACAAATGAATACTTAGCTTAAAACTACCTAAGATGAAGGATTAAAAAGCTGAAAATTGGTACAAGAGCTGATTTGAGTGTCATAAATAAGATCCAAATGTCAAAAACCTTCTTGGATAGTAACACCCTACCCTATATAGTAGTGTTGTGGTGTTAATGTCCACTTATGTCACTAGTGTCCTCTATGTAATAACTTGTCTATACTTTTAGAGCACTTGTGTTTGAGTCTACCAAGCATGTTCATGTGTGGATAAACCCTATTTCACTATATGTGACCTATTGTGATTGATTTTCTATACAAAACCTAGACTTCCATGTGATTAGGGAATTTGATTATCATAAGTATTAAATATGTGGTGTTAGTTGGGTAGTTTAGACATCCTCAACACCCTATTGTGATGAGAGTTACCTACATACGAATACTCTAAGGAGGGATCAAGTTTGGTGTAGTTCTACCTACCTAAGTGCTAGTGCAAGTGCAAGTGCAAGTGAAGCTAGTATGATTATTGGTTTGAGTGATTTGAGTGAGGTTTTAGACTATAAATTTATGTATTCTAAGCTTAGGATGGTTATAGATGATTATATGCAGAATTAGGGTAGAATAGGGATTAATAACCTTTATTGTGCACAACTTATTCTAAGCTTGTTTGTGTGTATTTGTGTCTTATTTCTATCTAGTGAATAAAGGGATAAAATTCATGTATATATATTCATCTAGTGCTTATGTGGGGTTTGAAATAGGTCTAGTCAAACCCTAGGTTTCTTAGGAATAGAAAAGATGTTTGTTATAGATAAAAAGAGGAAAAAGGACAATAGCACCCAAATAAGACATTAACATTATGGCACCAGTGTTTAGCTATGGTACTAGTGTCCAAGTGGTAGATCTTGAGGCACTACGGGATTGGATGTCTAAATAAGAGTCTAGGAATAATTTTGAGATGTTTAAGGATGTGTGTGGCTCACATAAAAGTTGTATAAGTGTCTAAATATGTCTTAAGATAGGCCTAGGGCTAAGCTAGAGATGGGTAGTCTCAAGTAACACTCTTGAAACTCAAATGACATTTTAGATGATTATAGTTATCTTATCCTTTTGAGGTAAGGTGACTATCAAATAGCATTCCCCTCACCTCAAAATAAGGGTCATGTTAGTGGGGGCATGGCATAGAGATACGATTAAACACACACATAGTTGGCAAAATTGGTATAATTTGACATAGCTTACATGATTCATATATACACTTGGGTCTAAATCTTATGCACTTGCCACCAATTTTACAAATCTAAGATAATTTTTTATATTTTTGATAGATATTATACATGGTTTACAAGGAAAAGTTTAATTTTTCATAGATATTTTAGATTGAGACATATTATAGGTACATATGCCATGAAAATGCACTAAAATCATAGATACATGTTCAAATTATATACATATTTTTGTTTCAACCTTACCAAGATGCACTAATTGAGATTTATCTATCTACAGTAGTTGGCTCCCTTGATTAGTGTCATTGAGATTCATTTAATTCAAATACCTTGGCACTACTTCCATTTTTGTAGGTTGAGATTGTTATACCATTTAACTTAGTCAAGATTGGCTAGATTGGCTAGATTATGTATACAAACGAGTTATGTGATATACATTTAGTGATATCGATAGCCTTGGTACAATTCACCCTTTACACTAGATTGGTGGCATGACACTCTCTAATTATCATCTTCACATCTCCAAGGTCAGTTATGAACCTATCTCAAATTATTAAGCAAGAAACCATCATTACCAAAGTAAACTATCCAAGGGCCAACATGGATGCATTAACATACAGGTCTACTCCTTTACTCTCTTTTTTCAAGTATTTTGATTATTCAATTTTTAGATGATATACACTAATTACCTTATAAAATTCATTATTTTTAGGTAGTACATAAAAAAATAAAAATGGGGCTCAAGTCAAAGAAAGCTGTGTGGTATACACCATGGTACACATTTCATTCCTTTATCCTATTTATTTCATCCTTATGAATTACTCAATTAATGGGGGGATGTAGATTCTAAATCTATATTTTACATGATATGCTAGTCTTATACACTTGAAAAATATCTCTCATGGATCAACCCTTCAATTCATGAACTTTTACATTATCAAAAGGTGTAATTCACCTCATGAACAATAAGTGGCTTTATTTGTTATTTGACATATGATTTCAGCATAAGAGTAAGATCATTTCCAGTGGGATGACAAATAGCTCACCTATGGATACACGATGAATATGGGATTATTGATACTTTTATTTGACTCTCGACTATTTTTGGAGAATTAATCTTAATATGGGTCCTTCATAATTTTATAGGCTTATCCTAAGTCTTAGTTATGTGTGCATTTATTATATTTTTAAATGCATTTTATTCTTACCTTTATGAGGTGTCACTCACCTCATGCATCCACTTGTTGGATTTATAGTTGCTTAAATGTAAATATCCCTTACCCACTTGGCACACACTTCCCTTCACTCTAATGGAATAGTTCACAAGTGGCACATACAAAGGGATCTTGTAAGGTCATAATGAGATTTTATCTAACTCCTATTTTCCTCTAGATCTATAAAAGAGCCTTCCTCTCCTCATTTGTCACACACTTCTCTCTCACAATTTGTTTGTTATTTTAGTCTTGATATTGCATCCTTGTGATGCTATTTTGTATAAAATCTATTCTCTCTCTCTCTTATATATTATTCATGTTATTGTAATTTGATTTCATTATTTTCAAGCTTCTAATAGATTATGGGGTTTTTTCACTGTTTGACAGTTTTCCCAACTTATAGAATATTTCATCTATTTATGGTTTGATCTCCATTGAGGTAATCTTATTTAATTTCACACTATTTTTATTTTATGATTTCAATGTTTATGAATCATTCTTGACATCATTCCTAATATGGTATCAGAGCTACAAATTTTCTAATGTTGAAACTTGAGTTATGTAGTTTTTTGGGAGGAGTTTGATTTTTTTTTCAAGGGATTGTACCTTTGAAATCATTTTTAGTATCTTTCTATATTATTTTAAGAATAAATTTTATAATTTTCATGGACATTTGTATTCTAACCTAATTTTTTAGGTTAACTTCCTGAAATTTTTAGTTGAGTTTTGTCTGTACTCTCAAATAAAATTTTATTGTGTTTTTTTCACTTTTAGGGAATGCAAAGTCCTTTATTGTGGTTGTAGCATATTTTTACATAGTCCTAAGCTTCTTTTTTGGTTTTATATTGCACCTCAGTGTTCTTAATTTACCTTATTATTGGTATGTAAATGTGCATTCTTTGTTCTTCCATTGATCTCCATCTTAGCGTCTCTACTACTAAGTAGCGTGGTAATTTTTTATTTTTTCCTTGTTATGGCATTTATTGTGCTTCACCACTATGGTTTAAGATATTTTACCTATCTATATATTTTAATTTTAGTGCACTTGGTGAAGTTTGAATATTGACTCTCTCATGTTTGCTCAATTTTTTTGTGTGCAAACTACCTTTATTTCTTTCTCACTGTGCGTCGCTCTCTAGTTTGTTACCTATATCAATATTTTTTTTATCACTTTGCATGCTCATCACCACTTTTATTTTGGCCATTAAGGTTCTTGACTTTTTTTTTGCTTATCCACCTTGATTGATACACTTTTTTCTCTTTTTAAACCTATGCATAGAACTCTTTCTACCACTTGTGAGCAGTTGTGCATTGTTATTATTTATAGTCATTAACTTATCTAAATTTTAATTAACATCTTAGTTAGTGATTTCAAACAAATCTATGTGCCTTTTAATATTGGTAGTATCCTTTTTTAGTATTATGGTAATGCATTCCACTTATGCAATCATTTTATTTTATAATAAATTAAATTCATTCCAATAATAAAGAAAACATTTGTGATTGGTATTTGTGTTTTGTATTAAAAAAAAAATTAAACCATAAAAGTGAGGATTATTTGTGTTTTGATTTTATTCATCAAAGACAGTTTTATTCTTTTATTTAAAAACTAAAACTCAATAATCCTCACTTTTATGGTTTTATTTTTTTTTAATATAATAATGTGTCATTTTATTTTATTTTGCCTAAATTCATTTACATGTGAATGAGTTGGCCTAGCCAATTCTTTTGAAGTTTACCATTTTAAGCCATATTGGGTTGTTTCATTGGTTATCCATTACAAGTAACTTTTTAACCAATTATTCCTCATTGAAGCATTCACTTTTTATTGGAAATAAATTTAATATAGAAAATCTTTGCCATGTCAAATGCTTTAATATTCACAAGAATTTACTCATTTGCCAAAAGGCATTCTCTTAATGATTTGGATTTTTTATATATATTCAAATCTACATAAAAAAAATTTAAACTCTTCAATTTAAAATATAAATTTTGCAAAAAAAAACTCACATTAGGTTAACTTTTGGTGTTTTAGTGTGGACTTAAGCTTTTTAATTTTTTCTTCACATATAATATTTTAATCAAGTTTTTTTATGAAAAGTAATTTAAAAGAAAAATTGAGTTTTTAATTAACAAATCAATTATTTATTTTAATTTTTGAAACTTTTGGTGTGTAATTACTTTTAAAAGTTCATTAATATTACATAATTATTGGATAACATTTTTTCTAGTGTTTTTGGCTTTTTTTAGAACTTGTGTAATCGCATATTTGGTGTTTAATTTTACATCTTAATGGGTTAATATGGATTTTTAATTAGATTTTTTTTTTCAAACAATATATGAAAACCATTTCTTTTCAAAATGAAGAAATTTATTGTCTTAAACATGCAATTAAATGCCAAAATGACGTTATTATTCTTTTGCAAAACTCTTTTACTACTCATGTGGAATCTATTTAAAATTTTATTGATGCTTTAAATGAAAAAATTGTGTATTTTATTAATGTCAATAGATCTAATGATGATGAATCTAATTGTGATTCTAAACACACTCAAAATCATGTGCACACTTCTTCTACCAACCCTGATATAAAAATGATGCAATCTATGGGTTATATAGGTGGTGGGATTGGTAAGTGTGAAACATTTATTCTTGAACCTTTTTTTCATAAATCGAATGCAAAATATAAATGTCTTGTTTATAATGTTTCACATGCTTCTAATGATAATTTAATATATTTTTTTCCTCCACATCGAAGGACTTATAATACAACTTATTTTGATTATACTTGTAAACACCAATATCGTGTCAACCCCCCTTGGTCCCCTTCTAAATGTTAACACTCCTAACCCACACTTGCACACCTTATTAATTTAAAAACTACTTATTTTAAATTAATTACCTCACCTTGGACACCTCACCTAGACACCTCACCCTAAGACCGTTTCTTAGCCTATGAGTCAGCCTGAGACTAGGTCCTCCAAACCCTAACTACCCATGACCTATACTCACCCCATCTTAACTCCCTAACCAACTCCCGTGCCTCATAAGCCCTTGTTTTGACCATTTTCCAATAGAAAAGGCACTTGGTGGGTGGAGAAATGGGTAAAGAGCTAAAAATAGCCCTTTTACCTATTCTCTCTCCGTCGACATCGATCAACCCATGGCTGACATTGGCAGTCCTACATCGATGCTGGTGGGATCACCGATGTCGATTACATAATCCAAGCTCTAACATTTAGCTAAGGCCCACCTTTTCACACATTGGCATGCACACTCTAAGATTTCAAGCACCAAAACTTGACTATTGTTCTCTTGGCTACTAAAGCTCTGTACAAATCATTCCAGAGACTGGATTGAAAGATTGTACGAGGACCTTGAGCTACTAAATTGAAGCAATTCGAGTTCACTTCATTGGCTCACAACACCGGTCACATCAACCACAATGAGAATCACTATTCTGACACCTCTAGTTCTTCACCTTATAAAGCTAAGTACTATGGTTTTCATTTCAATGTTTTAGAATATATTGTCAATTAGTTTTCATTGATATTTCTAAATACTGTCGAGAGGCCTGACTTCTTCTATGGAGGGGCTGAAAGGCCTTCCCATTGTTCTCACCCCATTTTCACACCAATCCTCTACATATACCCTTCCTCAGACCTCATTCACCTTCTTGCAACCCTGCACCAACCTCTGAACTTCCAAAAACCCCTCTGTCTATCCCAAAAATACTCTAAAAGTTGTCCAAGGCCAACGACCCCAACTGACATCGGCAGACCAACCAACGTCGGCACCTTCAGCCGGACTGACATTGGTAACCCAACTTACATCGACACCATTTACCCGACTGACCTTGGTAGACCCACTGACATTGATGACTGTGTTCTAAACCAACAAACTAGAAAGCCATCCAAACAGCCCATTTAGACCAGACAGAACCTCCAGCCAGCCTTCTATAGCATTCTGAGATACATAGACTGCAAGGAATAGGTACACACCATCTACTTTTCTATTTCTTAAGTCATTTATCATTTATTCCTTTACAATACTTTTATCTTTAAATAGTGGACTGTCATCCCTTAAGGAGCTTCACGCTTCTGGGACCGAGCACATAGCTTGGTAGTCCACCATAACCTCTTCTAACATCTTTCTTGTTTAAGTTTCATTCTTATTGTAGGTGTTTCCTCCATAGCCAAAGAGGAGCTCCCACAAGGCTTGGATACGGTGCACACTAAATCTGGGTAACATCAAACCCATAACCTCTTAACCTTAGTTTCTTTCTCATTTGAATGTAATTAGTGAAAATCTAGAGAAACATTCTGGCATGCCCGGTGGGACCCTTGGAGTTTTCCTTGGGTTCATTCTTCTTCTTTTAAAAATCAAATTTTCATGTAGATGCATTATAAAAATATTCACTTCTTGCATCCCCTCTTCTTTGCCTTTATTTCTTGAGAAATAAAAAACTTAGCTTCCCTTACTTTCTATTTTTTCATGTAAAGTTAATTTATTCTTTCTCCTTATTTTTTACCTCTTCTATCTTTTTGTTTCAAAAGGTAATCATTAGCAGAGGTTAAAAAGAACATCTCTTTTTCTTCTTGTTACTTCTTGCATGCATCATAGAGTAGTGAAAAACTCATACTCTTTACCTCTTCTCCATTTGTTTGCATTTGAATAACATATTTCGATTTGGGTTAAAAGCTACTGCATTTCATTCTTGCTTGGATGCACACTTAGCCCACTTAGTAATTAAAGCATTATGAATGAATTATAGTGCACGAATGTGACACAACCAAACCATAATCACTTCAAATCAAACACATAAACTTACTTAAGACAAGGCCTGTCTAGGATTTCATCACCTAGCAGATACCTTACCCCACCCGATGATCCTACTTGGATTTCACCACCAAGAGGAGGACCCACTCTGTTCTCTGGCAAAGTATAAACTATAGGGAAGGTATATTCTGGCTAAGTGGCCCAGCTCAACTTGGGGTTTGTGAAGTGAGGGGAGTAAGCCCCAACACTAGGCCACGTACTGACCCTAACACAGATATCTTTGAGCACCATAACACAACCTGAAACCAGCCATAGACTTCCTCTCTAGGAACTATTCCACAAGCCCAACTCCCAACACATTCTCTTTAGGCAAAAGCCACCATGACTTTAAAACTCATTCTTAGGAATCTAACATTTTAGAGGTTGCTTGCCTAATCATCTATTCTACTAGTTTTATCTGAGTGTTTGAGCTGGTAAGGTTGTACCATTATGAAGTCTAAAACAACTCAAAATATCTTCTTCTTCCAAAAACTATCAAACTTCTATGTTTTTGGAATTACACAGAAACTGACATCAATTTCTCCACCAATGTCAACAACCAAACCTTCACTGACATCGATTAACTGACTGATGTTGGCAATATTTTCTAACTGATATCAGTTAAACGACCGACATTAGCCACTGTTAATAAATAAATTAAAAAAAGAAAAAAAAATCCAAAATAGTAAGCTTAAAACCCAAATTTCTTGTTGTTTAACACAAATTCTGATTTTCTAAAACTAAAACACATAGTTTTTAGAACCTGAACCCCTTTCACCTTAGATGGTCCTGACACGCAGTCAAGATAAATTCCTTATTGACCATGTGAGTCAATAGCCACTCCCACCTTTGCCCTTCGTGCCAAGTCATCTAATGGAGTATACTTCAGACACCGAGCATACTCCTATCCAACCTAGCCCCAATCAACCTCCTATTGTTCCTAAAGGGGATCAATATTTTCAGAGATTCCTTGACCACAACGTTAAGGCTCTCCAACATTATCTTGCTAGAAGCCAAATGTGAGATCCTTCGGGTAACCCTATTTATGGGATGCCAACTTCTTTGGTTGAAGTGGCAATGATATCAATAGTATCTGCTACCCAACTTATGGTCACTCAGGCCACTACCTCGACCAGTAACCCAACCATGGCCAATTTTCAATATTTGGCCTCCCCTTCTATCATTTCTTACCCTACCTCCATCAAGGTTTTCGTACCCCCTCAAATGCAAACAATTCAACCAAGTTTGACACCTTTCCAAAACTTGATTGTCTCTATCCCATCCACTCTTGCACCTATAAACATGAGAGTGAACACTTATCCTTTAACTAGTGTTGCCGCCATTCAACCACCCTTAGTGGCATCTAGTCAAGTTATGCCCTCTAACTTTGTGGCACAAGCCCCCTAGCCTCGACATCAGCCCCTATGATGAACTATCAGTATGTTGCACCTACACAAATGCAACCAAGTATGTCATACGCCCCTTCCAATGCCTTCTAAGTACCCTATAACTTAGGGGGTGCCCCTCATGCCAATCCATCTGCCAATCTAATTAAGATGCTAATGGATAATATGTCCAACCTTGAGACATATGTTTCAGGTTCGAGGAGTGTTCTTTTATATGAATAAATCTGCAACAAACATATCCACCCTTCAATTCTTATTCGACCATACCCTAGCTAGTGGGAACTCCCAAATTTTACTTGCTTTCAAAGTAAAGAGGATCCAAAAAAATGTCTACAAGCATTTAGACACACTTGCTACCTCATAGGGCACGATGATGCACTATTGCTTCACACATTCCCTATGTCACTTTCTGGTGCCACCGTTGACTGGTATAGTTGCATTACTAGTCATTATCTCATCACCTTCATTCAACTCACTCAGCTATTCCTTGATCATTTCTCAATTAATATTACCAAGAAGGTCTCCATCACAGACCTTTATTCCATTAGACAATTTGAGGATGAGTCAATAGCAGACTTCGTCACCCATTGGAGAGGTTTGATCAACCAACTCTCCTTCTCACTACCTCAACCTAAGCTCATTGAGCTCTTTTCAAGAGCATGTGCCAAGCACATCTTTTCCACTCTACAAGTTCAAAAATTTTGCACTTTTGATGAAGCTTTCACTATGGCCCAAAAGCTTGAACTATGTGCAATCGAAGAAGATAGGGTCAAATTACGTAACAAAAATACCAATGCAAAACCCAATTACCCTTCTTCTTCCAAACCTTCTTCCCACCCCAAGTCCAAGGGATCAATGAACACTGTGGTCCTTAGGTCACCATCTTCTACCATAACCAACCAATCTGAGCCCTCCACTTCGCAAAACATCACTAGACAATTCCAACAATGGTATGAATAGTGATGATACACTCTAATAGTAAAATTGTACGCTTTTGTATTGGATAAATTAGTGAAGCAGGGAGTCCTCAACCTCCCTCAAATCTAACCACCTATCCAATTTGACCCCTCACAAGCCATTCCTACATGGTATAGGGAAACTAACTTTTGTAGCTATCATCGTGTCAAGGGTCATGACATGGATAATTGCAAAACCCTAAAAAACATTGTTCAAGACATGTTAGACAAAGGGGACCTTGTTTTGGATAACCCTAATGTGCCGGCCAACCAAAACATAGATGTATTTAGGTAATCATTTCTTAACCATCCCCCAAGTTAGAAAAATGTTCAAACCATGGTCGATGACCCTCAAGAATGCAACATATGCATGGTCAACATAGTCTTTCCTTTCATTCATATCCAACCTCTCCCACAATTTAAAGAGGTTAGTCAACCCATTTCTCCACCATGGGTAGAAGAGCCTATTTTACCCATACCACCCCCACACAATAAAGAGCTCCCTTTACCTCACCCTCTTCTTCACGTGGATGAACCTGTTTCACCTATATCACCCCTATGACATCAAGCACCTCCTCTACCCATTCTTCTACCTCATGAGGATCCCATATTACCTATTCCTCTTGCCCCCACCTTCCCTCTTCTTCTACCATTGGAAGAATTTACCATTCATACCCCATGCCCTCATGTAGAAGGGACCATCATCCCTCTACTTTACCATTTAGAGGAGATTTCCTCTCCTATTTTTGCTCCATTGATGGAGGATAGTCCTCCATCCACCCCCCTTTTACACGAAAGAGAGTCTACTTTGACCTCTCCCATATTGGAGGATGCTTTGATGGTACTAACACTAGTGTTCCCACCCTTATCCTTCTTATTACCAATGGAGGATCATACTTTCCATGCTCCTAGACCACACATGGAAGGCATGATCATCCTTGTGCTCTATCCACTTGAAGAGCCAAATTCTCCAATCCCTTCTCCACTGAGAGAAGAACTCACCACCTCACCCACTTTAACTGAGGAAGATCCAGTGATGGTTCTCTCTCACCTGTGGCCCAAGATCACTACTTCTAACATGTTTTCACTCTCGCAATCACCCAAATCCTTTGAAGGACCAACTATAAGGCCTCACACGATGTCATCTAAACCCTTCTCTTGATTGGCAAAAAACTTAGGATTCCTCCATTCTAAGAACCTAGAGTATGAGGCGTTATGGGAGAAACTTAGGGCTCCTTATCCTACACATCCTACTTTGCCTTATACTACCAACCCTTCCATGATGATTTACCCTAAAGTCTCTAATGAGGATCAGGTTTCCACTTCTAAGTCATCAGAAGCTCAACCTTCCATGTCTGAATCCAAACCCTCATAGGTGTCCACCATGCTAAAATAGATTAGATCTCTCGGTGTTCACCTTGTATCAAACCTAACTCACCCACAAGTGAAGTTAGATTTGAACCTCACCCCACATAGTAGTGATCCTCACACCATACTAAAGGAGGATGCTAAACCACATTGGTCTACTCTTCCCCCACCTTCACCATTACCCTCTATCTTGGATCCACATCCTTCCACTTTAACATGAGTGCTCCCTATTCCAACACCTCACAAAGACAAATTGCCTCCATTACTCCCTCTACCCATCAAAAACATATTTCCTCCAAGAAATTTGACACCTCTCATCAATAAAGTGCCATCTACATGTGTGGCCACACCACCAACCAAAAAGGTGGTATGAAAAACTCCCCTTACAACTCCTAAATAGAAGTTGTCAACCCCTACTACAACAATGAGTGCAAACCCATTAGTGGGTTCCTATTCTTCATTGTTATGCTAATTTTTGTAGTCTTATAGAATCATTCTCCCACCCATTAAGCCATACTGACCTCTCAGATCAAAACCATCTTGGTTCAATGACACTCAAATCTTCTTGTATCATCACACACCTAGGCATGATACTGAGAGTTGCTACACTCTTAAGGTTGTCATTCACCAACACCTAGAAAAGGACACCCTTCTCATTGAGGATTCTCTTGACCACCTTTTTTACAAACTACCAACACCATCCCATGCCTCCCAAACCTCTTCACTTGAATCGGGATCCCAACGTGAGATTATGGTCCCTCTACCACCTTCTCCCCCTTTATTTGAAATCAACACTATTATTGTGGCCACCAGGTCCCAAACCCTAAAGGATAAAGGAAAAGAGTAGGTTGATACCCCTTGGACATATCCATTTGCCAAGCCCTCTCCACCACCAAAGCCCAAGATTTCTATCTTGGGCACATCTCAACCAATATCTTTGAGGGCAATTCGTGACTCCATGGTGAAACAACTTCACCAAACCCCTGTGAATATGTCTTTGTATGACCTAATACAAATCTCTCCACAACATCACCAAGCCTTGATCAAAGCTTTATAGGCAATGGAGGTCCAACCTGAAGACCCCCAACCACTGGCTACTTTAGTCAAATCATTACCCACCATTGCCTCCGTCACCTTTAGTGATTCTAAGATTCTTGCCTACAACCTAGAAGATCAGGATCCTACCCTCTTTATCATGGCTTACATTGATCAAAATCACATTAAGCAAGTTATGATTGATGGAGGTGCTAGCATCAACATCATTTCTACCCACGCATATGATCAACTAGCCCTTCTGAAGAACTGCATGTGAAAAATTGATGCAATTCTTCATTCTTTCAACAATGCCACCACCACTACCATTGGCACTGTGGTCTTTCATATTCATGTTGGCCCATGTACAATTCCATAACTCTTTTATATCATCAAAGGGGAGTTCTAATATAACATGCTATTGGGATGACCTTGGATATGTTTCATGACCTGTGTCCCTTCCACATTGCATCATTGTGTCACGTTTGAACATGAGGGGCAGGTTCATGTCATTCTTATTGACCCTTCCCCCTTTAAAACATGAAACATTACCTATTAACCTAATGATGTTTTCATCCCTTTGAAAACATCCACCCAAACACCACCTCCACCTATAGAAGCCTCAATAAGCTCGTAGACACCGGTCACACCTACACCTACTCCTCAAGTGACCATGAAAGATATTATGGAAGATACCTTCCAGCACCTTTCACTTGGGGAGTATCATTTGCTTACCCTTGACATGTTCCAAACTCTGTAGGAATATGGAAAACTTCATCACCACCCTAACTATGACCATCACATCGAATTGCTCATCCCATATGGTTCTCCCAATCTCCAAACTAATCTCACTTATGGAGGGTTGGATCAGGCTCCTACTGTTGGAAATCCTCTCTCATCACCCCAACTATTCACTTGCAATTTCTCCTTCCTCAGCAACCCTAACTTTTCTCACACCTATCTTCATAGGTGTGCGTGGAAGGGTTTTGGCTTTGGGCATTATGAACAAGGTCCCCACAAGCCCATTGAGCCTCCAAATGACAAGGCAATCAAAAATGCCAAGAAATGACATGGCATGGGTTTTGAAGAACCTTCAAAACCCTCTAAGATCCCTCGCCATGAAACTATCATAGAGCATTCTCCTCCAACCTCACCTATTCCCCCACCCTCACCTATGGAGTCAGTGGTCTCCATCCCTCCTAGTTTTTTTTCATAAATGCCATTCACTTGGAACCCTTGACCTATCAACTAAGTGAGGCATCAAGGTCTCTTCCTCTCATTTATCCAGACATGATAGATGATGAATCTTCTATCATCAACACTATCTAATGCCTGGACAATGATGCCATACTCACCTACATGGGTGTGGATAACTCCTTCATATAATGATCACTTCCTTTGGAAACATAGGTTATGTTAAATGAATCAACTATTAACATTAATCTCCCATCTTTCGATGTTCCTCACATTTTAAAGATTGGTCAATCTTTAGATGCCCAAGAACAAATCGACTATACCACATTCCTTATATATCATAGTAAATCTTTTGCTTGGTCCTATAGTGATATGCCCGATATTGACCCCAACATTGTCATCCACAACATCATCACGAACCATGAAGCTAAGCCTATCAAGCAAAAGCTTTGTAGGATGCATCCTCATGTCGCACTCCTTGTCAAAGAGGAGTTTCAACGTCTTCTCTCCATCTCATTTATCCAACCCATTGATTATCTGTAATGGGTGTTAAACATTATCCCTATCACAAAAGCAACATGAGGAATTTAAATTTGTACTGACTATCACGACCTCAACCTAGCTTTCCCAAAGGATGACTTTCCTTTGCCAAGTATCAACCAACTTTTTGATCTTACGGCTGGTCATGAGATGTTATCCCTCATGGATGGGTTTTCAGGATATAACCAAATCTTGATTACCCAAGAAGATCAACATAAAACTACCTTCATCACCCCATGGGGGACATTCTGCTATAGGGTCATGCCTTTTGGCCTCAAAAACATAGGTGCTACATACCAACGTGCCATGACTTATATCTTTCATGATCTCCTCCACAAAATCATGGAGGACTATGTGGATGACCTGTTGGGGAAATCCAAACTTCACCATGACCACCTAACCATTCTCAAAACAATATTCACTCACCTACTACAATATAACATTTGACTCAACCCCAAGAAATGCATCTTTGGGGTTCTCTCAGGGAAGCTTTTGGGTTTCATCATTTCTCTCCGTGGCATTGAGGTAGATCCAGCTAAGATTTGAGCCATACTTGAGATGCCCCCACCAACTAACCTAAAACAACTTCATAGCCTACAAGGGAAGCTTCAATCTATTCGTCACTTCATCTCACAGCTATCTGACCAATGCCAACCCTTATATCACCTCCTCAAGAAGGACATCTCCTTTAATTGGAATAAGGATTTTGAAGAGGCTTTTGAGGCTCTTAAATGCTATCTTGCCTCTCCACCAGTCCTTATTCCACCTAAAGACAACCAACCCTTCTATATTTACATTTTGGCAATAGATCATTCCTTAGGTGCCATGATTACGCATCAAGACAAACAACATCATGAGTAGGTAGTTTATTATATAAGTTAAATGCTCATTGACTACAAAACTCAATATACTCATACCAAAAAACTTTGCTTGGCATTAGTCTTTGCTGCCTCCAAACTCCACCACTATCTCTTCAACCACAAGACTTACGTCATCAGCCACACTGACCCTCTCAAATACATGCATTCCAAGCCATACCAAAACCAATGTATGGCTCATTGGCTCATGTTTCTCACTAAGTTTGATTTGGAATTCATTCAACAAAATTCTATA
The DNA here is from genome assembly GCA_037957365.1 of Torreya grandis. NCBI lineage: Eukaryota > Viridiplantae > Streptophyta > Pinopsida > Cupressales > Taxaceae > Torreya > Torreya grandis. The sequence continues at coordinate 1,960,631 of JARHVA010002959.1, read as the reverse complement.
AAGGGGCAAATGATCATTGACCAACTAGAAGATGCCCCTTTACCTGATAACCAACCCTCTAACTATGAATTTCTTGATGAGTCGATTGCCATGCTATCCACCGATGACATCCCCTATTAAATGATAATGTTCTTTGAAGGATCTAAATGTCAACTCAGTGGGGGTGTGGGGGTCATTATCATCCCTCATGAGGGCGAGCCCATGCCTCTATCCTTCAAACTCGACTTCAAATGCACTAATAACATAGCTGAGTATGAAGCCTTAATTTTGGGGCTTCAAACTACCATTTTCTTGGGCATTAAGACAATCAATATCTTTGGTGACTCACAACTAGTCATTAATTAGATTAACTATTCATATCTTTGTAAAAATAAAGTTTTGCAATGATATAAACACCATGTTACCACATTGTTAGGGTCTTTCGACCGTTATCTCTTGTAAACTGTTCCTCACTCTATGAATAAGTTTGCTGACACAATGGCCTCTCTCGCCTCACACATCCCATCTTCATTTTCTTCCTCAATAATCTATGTCACGATACACCATTTGGCATTGCCCTCATATATCTCAACTGACATCAACTTTGTTGGCAATATCGACTCTAGTCCACATCATGTTTAGTATAAATAACTTGTTGACTACTTAACTTATTTTATCATTCCTCTTAACCTCTCTAGCAATGGATGGCAGGCTTTTATCAAGAGTACTGCTTGATACACCATGCTAGGGAGTCTTTTCTACAAATGAGGTTTTGACGGCCTTCTTATCTAATGCCTAACCACCACTGAGACATCTCATGCCATCAAACAAGTCCATGATGGGATTTGTGGAGGCCATTTCAGTGGTAACTCGATTGCAAAGTGCATCCTCCACTTGGGCTATTATTGGCCCACTCTTAACCAAGACTACAGTGACTATGTTTGGCATTGTATCAAATGCTAGCAACATGCTAACCTACTTCACGTCCCTAGCCACACTTTATAAGTTGCTAAGGATTTTTGGCCCTTTTCACAATGGGGCTTAGATCTAATTGGTGAGATTAACCCTCATTCATCTCTCTGACATCAATCTATTATCATAGCGACTGAATATTTCACTAAATGGGTAAAATCTATTCCCCTCATCTCCACTAAAGCTAAAAAAATCAACTTCATTAACCACCACATCATCTGTCATTTTGGTGTACCTCATAAGATAATCACTGATAATGGCAAATCTTTCAAAACCAAAATTATCCATAAGCTTTGCGACACTTTTGGCATCAAACTCAGCTTCTCCTCACCTTACTATCCACAAGCAAATGGATAGGCAAAAGCTTCTAACAAAATCCTAACTAAAATCCTAATGAAGGTGGTCAATGACACTAGAAGGGATTGACACACTCACATTCCCTTCACTTTGTGGGCCTACCGCATTAGCATTCAAACCCCTACGAGTGCTACACCTTTCTCCTTAGTATATGGAACTGAGGTTATCTTGCCTCTTGATGTACAAATACCTTCTCTTCACATCTCCTTACATGACATGCTCTCTAACGATGACTTTCATCAAGATTGATTAACACAACTTGAGTTACTCAATGAACATCATCTTGCTGCTCTTAATCATCTTTATATCTACCAAGATCACATCAAGCGTGCCTACAACAAAAATCTGAAAGAGCAAGATTTCAAAATCAAATATCTCATCCTTAAATAAAACCAACACGTGACCAATACAGAAAGAAGCAAATGAGGAAAGTTTGCTCCTAATTGGCTCAAACCTTATATAATAACGCACAAGTATGGATTAGGGACTTATCATCTGTCTTCTCTCGAAGGCTGGCTAGAACCTGAGCCCCTTAATGCCTTGCATCTACGACCATTTTATTGTTAACCAAGTAATCATTCACTTGATGCTTAACTTGAGCTCATCCCTTAAACAACCCTTGTCATCCTCATTCCTATTCCTTTCAACCCTTTTTTCCTAAAAAAATTAGTTAACCATTTTTTAAGCATTAATGCTTTGTCCTAATAAAAGGGAAACCCCTAAACCTCTATAGTCTAGTCCATGACTAAAAGTTTAGTTAAAAAAACATAAAACTAGGATGCCTAAAAAAATATTAAAATGTCATAAACTATAAATGTAGACTGCTCCCTCGAAGGATAGCTGCATTATTGCTATAATTAATAGACTGCTCCCTTAAAGGACAACTATTCAAAGAAATCAAAACATACAAAGCAAAATATAGACCACTCCCTCGAAGGATGGCTATGCCCAAATTTTGCTACAAAAATAGCACCCTCTTAGAAGCTCCCCTCATTTATTAGTTTCACATGACCACAAAACAAAAAAACATCCCCAAGTAGACTTCCTACATTGATCAGTCTCCCAAAACCAAAAAAAAACAAAAAAACAAAAAACTGACTAACAAACTATTAAGTCATGGACTTGCCTATAGTCATTCTCAGGGTCACCTATAAAAGGGGAAAAATTATCCCTGCTAAAAAGGGTTACGCTATCCTCACATATCACATAATCACACCTATTACCCCAAAATACCCAAGGGATTTTGAGCTCACTTAACATCAAGTGATTAGGGTACTTCTCTAACAAAAACCAATGGTCAACGATGTAATGCATGAACGGGGATTTTATTTTCAAAAACCCTATCTATGCTATCATTATGGTCCTTGTCAATGAAAGAACAACGCGCCTTTCACTTCTTACACACCTTCATCACATGCTATTTTATCTTTTAAGACGTAGTGTCTTAAAATTATATGCTCACATATTGTCATCTCATAATTTTTACTACAAAGTTATGAACCTAACATTTAACTCAATTTTATCATAAATAACATCACATGTTTATGATAAAATCAACCAAAACATTTTCTAACCACTAACATAACATCATGATTTATTTAATGCAAATACCAATTTGTGTTATATAAATTATCATAGCCCATTCACATTAGTTTCTATGGAAAACAATACACATGGAAACTATCAACCAAACACAATTTATGTCAAGCATATACCATCACCAATATGGAAACCTGCTAAATAAAAAATAAACTCATTTCATTTTTAGCATACACCATCACCAATATGGAAAATTGCTAAGGATGAAAAACCACATCATGACCAAAATCATGACCAAACAACCAGCCCTGACACTGTAGAAGTCACCTTAGACTTCTCATGGGGCACATTGGAGATCACATACATCTCCCTAACCACAACAAACAACACTTGAGATCACTTATATCTCATCCCAACTCGACAAATGACCTTAGAGATCGCGACTATCTCCTCAGACCATGACCACTTTCGAGACAACTTTGCCTTGGTTGTTTTGATTGCATATGCTACCTCATGAATAGTTAGAAAATTATACGTGCCCCTCACACCTATTATCAGATCATGACCAAGTTGATCCCCAATATCTATGACATTTTCATGTTTTTAGGAGCACTTCCTAGCTTGAATACTTGGAACACGATGCCCATTGGTGCTATAGCTTTGATCGATCTAACCCAATCAGCTACCACTAATAAGCTGGGGACCGATTACTTCAATTTCAGTCCTCCTCAAACATTAGAGCTATAGCTTTGATCATTTTAACCCAATCAGCTACCACTAATGAGCTAGGGATTAGTTACTTTGATTTTAGTCCTCCTTGACCTTTCCTACGATAATTTGACCTGCTTATCAAGTGAAGTGGTATACGTGCAATCTCAACTATCACAGCGTTCACACTCCAACCTCACCCTACCCATCCACTACCTATCAAATTGGCACCTAATTTCAGATTACCTTCTCTCGATTCCCACTTTGAGGGGGAATACCTCATCCCATACCTGGGGTAACCTACATCTATTTTTGTCTTGCAGTTCGTCAAAATAAACCACAAGACAAAAAGGGGAAAATGTAGACACCAATATCATGTCAACCCCCCTTGGTCCCCTTCTAAATGTTAACACTCCTAACCCACACTTGCACACCTTATTAATTTAAAAACTACTTATTTTAAATTAATTACCTCACCTTGGACACCTCACCTAGACACCTCACCCTAAGACCGTTTCTTAGCCTATGAGTCAGCCTGAGACTAGGTCCTCCAAACCCTAACTACTCATGACCTATTCTCACCCCATTTTAACTCCCTAACCAACTCACGTGCCTCATAAGCCCTTGTTTTGACCATTCTCCAATAGAAAAGGCACTTGGCAGGTAGAGAAATGGGCAAAGAGCTAAAAATAGCCCTTTTACCTATTCTCTCTCCATCAACGTCGATCAACCCATGGCTGACGTCGGCAGTTCTACACTGACATCGATGGGATCACTGACATCAATTACATAAGCTAAGCTTTAACATTGAGCTAAGGTCCACCTTTTCACACATTGGCATGCACACTCTGAGATTTCAAGCACCAAAACTTGACTATTATTCTCTTGGCTACTGAAGCTCTGCACAAATAATTCCAGAGACTAGATTGAAAGATTGTACGAGGACCTCAAGCTACTGAATTGAAGTAATCCATGTTCACTTCATTGGCTCACAACATCAGTCACATTAGCCACAATAAAAATCATTATTCTGACACCTCTAGTTCTTCACCTTATAAAGCTAAGTACTATGGTTTTCATTTCAGTGTTTTAGAATATATTGTCAATTAGTTTTCATTGATATTTCTAAATACTATCGAGAGGCCTAACTTCTTTTATGGAGGGGCTGAAAGGCCTTCCCCTTATTCTCACCCCCTTTTCACACCAATCCTCTACTTATACCCTTCCTCAAACCTCATTCACCTTCCCACAACCCTTCACCAACCTCTGAACTTTCAAAAACCCCTCTATCTATCCTGGAAATACTCTAAAAGCTGTCTAAGGCTGATGACCCCAACTGACATTGGCAGACCAACCGACGTCAACACCTTCAGCCAAACTGACATCGGTAACCCAACCAACATCAGCACCATTTACTTGACTAACCTTGGTAGACCCATCGATGTCAGTGACTGTGTTCTAAACCAGCAAACCAAAAAGCCATCCAAACAGCCCATCTAGACTAGATAGAACCTTCAGCCAACCTTTTGTAGCATTTTGAGATACACAGACTACAAGGAATAGGTACACACCATCTACTTTTCTATTTCTTTAGTCATTTATCATTTCTTCCTTTATAATATTTTTATCTTTAAATAGTGGATTGTCATCCCTTAAGGAGCTTCACGCTTCCGAGACCAAGCACATAGCTTGGCAGTCCACCATAGCCTCTTCTAACATCTTTCTTGTTTAAGTTTCATTCTTACTGTAGGTGTTTCCTCCATAGCCAAAGAGGAACTCCCATAAGGCTTGGATACGGTGCGCACTAAATCTGGGTAACATCAAACCCATAACCTCTTAACCTTAGTTTCTTTCTCATTTGAATGTAATTAGTGAAAATCTAGAGAAACAATACTACTTCTAATGCTCATGTTTTGGTTAAAAATCATAAACTTTATACACATTATAGAAAACATGGGCATCGCATATCTAAATGTTAGAAATTATTATAATGTAAATCTTTTGGTAAATCCACACATGATACATTACAATATTATAAAATGACTAAATCTCCTACTTCTAAGGTTAAAACTTTTTAGATTCCTAAAACTAATGAATCCTCCAAAGACTCTGATATATCTTCTTGTGATAATTCTTTTAATGCTTCATGCATAATATATTTTTCAAGTGATACATATTCTTTGTCTCCATTTTGATTAACTCAAATATTTTATGCATTCCTTGCTTTTTGTTTCATAGGATATATATTTTGATGATTTTGATAAACTTCTTTTCATGCAGGTTTGTGCACTTTATGGTGGAAGTTATCTTTGCTCAAACTTGCCTAGTTATACATCTACTTTTACTACATTATGTATGTAAATCTTATTTTTGGCATAATAGTTACTTAAATTGAAATATTGGTGTTAGACTACCTTTTTTGCAAGGTTTTATGGATCATTACTCATTTTAGTTGGTCTTTGTTCCATGGTGGATTGACCACCTTGTTCGAAAATATTTTTGAATATTTTTGGTGATTACACATCATTTCTTACAAATTTTGGTAGCATGTTCTCTTCTTTCTTCTCTAATATATTATAATTATTCTTGAAGGAAGTTCATATTAAGGGGAATTATTTTGTAATTTCAACTCCTTTGTTTGTAAATGGTTTCCTCCATCTTTATCACTCTAATTTAATATTAAGGGGTAGTGTTGGAGAATTAATCTTAATTTGGTTCCTTTCTAGGTTCATAGGCTTATCTTAGGTCTTAGTTATGTGTGCATTTATTATATTTATAAATGCATTTTATTCTTACCTTTATGAGGTGTCACTCATATCCTTCATCCACTTGTTGGATTTAGAGTTACTTATATGTAACTCTCCCTTCCCCACTTGGCACACACTTCCCTACACTCTAAATGAATAGGACACAAGTGGAACACATAAAGGGAGACTGTAAGGCTATAATGGGATTCTATATAACTCCCATTTTCCTCCTCTAGCTCTATAAAAGAGCCTTCCTCTCCTCATTTATCACACATTTATCTCTCACTTTTTTGTTGTTTTAATCTTGTTAGTGCATCTTTGTGATGTTTTTTTTGTCTAAAATCCATTTTCTCTCTCTATTATAGGTTCTTCATGCTATTGTAATTGGATTTCATTATTTGCAATATTATAATAAATTATGAGGTTTTTTCACCATTCAACAGTTTTCCCCACTTATAAAATCTTTCATCTCATTTGTGGTTTTCTCTCCATTAAGGTAATCTTATTTATTTTTGCACTATTTTGATTTTATGCTTTCAATATTTATCAATCATTATTGGCATAATTCCTAATAGCTATAATGATATTCATGGCCCATTAAGACATGCTTTAAGTATGAAAATTATAACTATGTTAATCTATTGATGATACTCCATTGGTGGTGTTGATTGAAAAGGTGAGTAGATTATGCAAATAGTAAGTGTTGGTCTAACAATGTTTTAATTAATTATTTTCTTAGGCTAAAATTGAAATTATACATGTATTAGGTGTTGTATTAACCTCACTTCATGACCTTGTGAAATTTTTAGTGGGATAATTACATTCATTAAAATTAAATGATCTCACATGTTTATGGTTTCAAGCTTTAACTATTAGAATATAATAATTTTATGGGTACAATAAGTGCACAGGGAAAAAAATATCGGTTTAATCAGCTTGTATTTGCTTTAGTCACTTTTTGAACTATTTATAGACATTTAATTATTTAAATGTTTCTTTTTGCCTTAGCTATTTATTGCTTAGACTTTTATTTCCATCATCTTTTGCTTTAGCCAATTTTTGTTTTTCAAAAGATTGGTCAAATGATGCCATGTGGCATCAATCTAGTGGCTTAGAGCATTAGTGGGACAATTTAACCCTCTAATGCCTCTGAGGTCCTAAAAAACTACCAAGTGGTATAATTATGGATTTTGAAACCCCATGAGGATTAAGCTATTAGGGCCTAATCCCATAATGCCCCTAAGGTTCTAAGGGCCTAAGAACTTACCATGTGCTAGTGCTCTAAAGTTTGAAACCTCAAGAAGATTAGGCCATTAGGAGGGATAATCTTGTAATGCCTCTAAGGTACCAAGAGCTTGAGGAGATAACAAGTGGTAGTGTTTTGAATATTAGATCCCTAAGAAGATTAAGTCATTGGGAGAAACTCCCCTAATATTCATGTGGTCTTGAGAGTTTGATGATTTTTCAAGTCTTAACATCTCAAAGCTTGGAAGCCTGAGAGGTTTGGGGATTAAATTTGGACTCAGGGTCCCATAAATATGACAAGTGGCATGTCTTCAACTTTTAGTGGGACTAGTACAAGTGGAATTGAAGGATACATGTGGCACCCAACTATGTTATAAATATTTTGGATTAAATTTGATGGTCATCTCGATCTAGTTTCATGATAGCCTTGGGCTCATGCTTGTGAATTGAGTTTTGAGCACCATGGATGAATGTTTTGAGTCTTTATACCTCTTTACCATTGACATGTGATTATAAAATGGAATGTAGCAGTTGGTTGGATTAATGTATTTAATTATATATAAATGGATTTTCATTTATATATTCTTATTTTGGTTTGGTAGAATGTGAATTAGATGCAGTCATTCCAATTTTTAAGAAAAAAATTGGGCATGAAATTATTACATTATAGCATTAGGTTAAACTTTGGGAGCTTTGGGAATGATCTACATGAGTTCATCACCTTTATAACTTTGATTAATCTTGATTATGTAAATTGAATGTTCGTGCACACTACTTGTAGACTCTATTAAACCTAAATAGTGTAGATGATGCAAGAGCATATATTAAGCATGTAATTAAGGTTTTATCAATAGTATTAGAGGTCTTAATAAGTCATCTCATCATAATAATACTTACTATTAGTAACCCAAGTTGTACCCTTTTAAAGATATTGTTTAATTCTACTTCAAACTTGAACTAACATGGGAATGGCCTAAAGGTTGTGGGTGACCTTATCATTAGACCAAACATATAGATTATGGGGTTAGCTATTGGAATAAAAATGGATAAGGGGGGGTGAATCATTCTTAAAAAAAATCATTCAATTTCACGTAATCATACATGAACCATTCTAACAAGCATGTACATTTTAGCAAGCATAAGCACCAAATCATAAGAGCATAAAACATATGATCACAACATATACGTAAAAAACCCTTAAAGGGTAGAAAACCTAATGATTAATAAAATGGAATATAGTCCTAAAATACAAAAACTAATCTTTAATGAATCACCAACCTCACATGGAGCACCAACCCCAACTACCTAAGCATCAACTCAAATAGGCTTTAGCAAGCACCCACTTACAAGGAAGCACCAACCCCATAGATAACTCAGCACTAACTCAGACACCTATAAACACTTGATCACATTCATAAACCCTTATTTTTCATACAATATATTATGATATTCTTCCTTATCTCTTCACACACTTTTATCCCTCTCAAACTAGATTATAGCCTTCTTCGCTCAACTAGCCCTCTTCATAGATTGATTAGGTCTTATAAAATTAATCTTCATATGTAGAACCCATATATATATTCATGAAACTTAAATAATTTTCCTCATGACCTCCTTATACTCACCAAATATCTATATCATTTGTTTTTTTTCTACTTTCTCACCAGACTTTCAAATACGCCTAAACTGCCTAGTATTTATACAAGTCACTTGATCATATCCTTGTTAGTCTGCCACATACTTATACTCTTAGGCCATCCATATAATAAGTATTATAATATTAAAATAACATGCCTTAATCATGAATAAATCAATATATTAGGTTGGTCATAGATCAATTAGCCCTTACTCCTCTTTACGCTTTATAGAGACCTAATAAGCCTTCTTTGTAACACATTACCCTTTGATCTTTCTTGAAGCATATTAAAAAACCTCACATGGTAGGAACCCATAATATGATAATAAAATATACCTTATCCAACTCTAATTTATTTCTATAACACCTTTTAGGTCCAATCATCATTTGAACCCCTTCTCAAATCACTGTTCATAAAAGGCTTGTGCATACACAAAAAAGTTGTCTTGAACAACTTAGGCATAAACTTAATATTTATAAACAAACATGGAAAAAAATATATATATTAAGGAAACTCATGACATGAAGGTCATTGCTAACTTTATCATATGCTTCAACTCTGGGTATAAAGGCTCAAACTCTTCTTTGCAAGATGCTCATTTAAAAATTGACTTCACAATATAGTCAAGGAAACATGAACTTCTAACACCTAATTGAATAGATTAAATATATTTAAATGCATGAAAACTATCTTATACCATCCCCAGATAAAAATACATAAAACTATTATAATTACTAATATTAATTATTGGTCTTGCAAACCAATTTGTTGACCTTCTCTCTCACAGACTCCACTCATCTAGATAATCCATTTTAGATTCAATGTTACAACCTCCTACACTGACTTCCAAGATTTTGAAAAGCATGAATAAATCATTAAAGACACAAAAAACATCATCATACACTTCAATCCATCACTCTTAGATGAAAACACATCAAGAATCATCTGCTCACTTCTACCTAATTTTCTTATTGTCTACACTATTAGGTATATTAGTGACTGGCCAACTTGGGTTACCAACTTTGCACACCTAAGATATGGAACCTATCCAAAAACCTTAATGGAAAACAAAAAGTCTCACATTTTTACCTTCATTAAATTATCAACTTTGACTTGGTTAACTCTACTTGCTACAACAAATCTCTAAGAAACAAGCACTTTCTTATAGGGTCTATTCACTCACCTAAGAAACCAATCACACCTAGAGATGCCTAAGAGAGTTGAATTCAACCTCTAATTACTTAAATAGACATAACAAACCATTATAATCTCTTTATAAAAATATCTTCAACATTTGGTCATTATTAGAGTTCTTTGAGGGTTTAGACCAACTTTGAGTCTTAACAATCATTCATAAAGCTTAGTTCCTCTTTCTAGAAATCAATTCTTGAAATTTTGAGTTAGGCCCCTTCCTTATCTACCATGAACATATTATATTTTCATGGAGATATTTAATGTGTCAATAATCACTAGAAAAACTTTTTAAAGTATATAACTCTTCATTTTGTGTACTTGAGAAACTTCAAAACACTTTTTAATCCTTTTCATGTAAACCATAACCTAAAAATTCATACACATGCTAAAAAAACTTGACTTACCTTTTTTAATGCTAACCTACTCATCCATGTTATGGAAACTAATCTTTATATCCCATCTAGCCACCATCTCTCTTCTTATTTTCAAGGCCTTGACCTAAAAGTCTCATTAGGCCTTGAATTTGACCTTTTATCCACCATATAGGCTTCTCCTTGAAACTCTCTTATGTGACAATGCCTATTGTGTATTCTCAACCAACCTCATACACTCACTCTTATTTAGAGATTCAATAAAGCATATTCAGATCTTATTATATATCTTTGGAGATTATTTGGATAATCTTTAGAGTTGCATACACATATCTTTAGAGCTGACCTTCTAATCATTTCAAGGATCTCAACACCTCATGCACAAACTCAAACAACCTCTCTCATGCTCAAGCAATATCAAGAATTATTCAAAGTATTCACATATTCATATATCATTTAGATCATATTTATAACTACTTACATATATATTCAGATCATATAACTTCTTCTTTGTAGCTCACTCATTTCATCATACTACCTGCACATAACTTCTCACAAGGTCTAGACAAATATTGGAAAGTTTCTTAACACTTGACATATTGACCTATGTTTATTCATGTTAATCTCAATGATATAAATAACACATATCAATGAGTACTCTCAAATCACCACTTTAATATATCAACAACACTCACTATGCTAATGAAATAACTCATCATACACATACCTCAAAGCTTACTTGACCAAGAACCTTCACAAGAACCTTTGACATCAATAATAACATTAATACCAAAACTCAATAATAAATGATAATGCTAAACATTAGCTCCCATTTTGCATTTATCTAGCCTAAAATCACTTAAAACCTACTACTTTGGGGTGAAAAGGGATAGAGAATTCAGAAAATAAACCTACTCTAAGGAGTGGTGATTCACCAATATTGCTTATCCACTCAAATTGAACTCCAAATAACAATAATGAACTAATCATAGATAAAAATTCTACCTCTAAAGATCCTATGCAGTAATTTTTTACATCAAGTTCATGGTGAATGAATTCAAATTAAAGGTGATGGGTTAGAGGTTTGCCTTGAGACACTTCCAACCAGGTTACACTTCAAATATGTTCACCAACCTTTGACACTTGATATAACCTAGATAAGACAACTTGTCATCATATAGGTGTGGTAAATACATGCCAAAGGGATATTTATACCACATATTCATATCAAATAAAGCATGTACATACTATAAACCAATTATGGAGAAGATACAATAGTCTACTAATAGTTTAAGAGGTCTATCAAGTACAAAATTAGGCAGAGTTTCCTCATACCTAAGTGAGGGATAAAAATAAAGGCCTTAAGGCCTAAATATATTATATAATGGGAAAGATAAGAGAGGGATAATGGCATGTATTTCTAGATGAGAGGTCATAAATGACCATAATTAACTCCATCTATAGTTACATCAACATAACAGTCCTCATAAGTCCTCCATGTGTTGGTCTTCTTGACAGTCTTTGAATGAGCTCTTAGGTGTTGAAGTGGGGTAATGGAGGATGTAACTAAATTTTTTTATTAATTTAAAATAATTACCACACATAATAAGTTATATACTTCCTAATATGGTAGTTACAAAGTGTAATGAGGTGTAATTAAGCCTCGAAGAGGCATTGAGCAGCCCGCTCTTCCTTATGACTATTGACTTGGATTTGAAATTGCCTCCATTCCACTATAATGGATATGAGGATTGTATATATCAACCTTATCATAAATTTCATGGTGTAATAAATATTTATCAACTCCTATAAAAGTCTCTCTATGTCATTATTCAACTCTCTTTGTTGACCAAATAGGCCAAATAGGCCACTAGGTCTAGTTTTTTTATTGTGTTTTTGGTAGCCATGAAATCCTATATTAGACCTTAATATCATATTAATGGGTGATTTTTATGTTTTAAAAAACATCATATACCATGACATAGGCCTTTCTGAGGAAAAGATAGATGTAACCTTACCAAACTAGGTGACTAGGTCACCTTCTCTTTCACATTGGTCATTTGAGGAATATTTACAAAGGCATTTATAGGGATATTTTTGGACATATTATGACTTGATAATTTGAAACAAGTCCTAAACCACCCTAAAAAATGAATTGAAACTTTCCAAATAGATATACACCTTGAAAACATCATAAAAACCTTGAAATTTTACCCTTTTTGATAATTCTATATAGTATATATACAAACCAGTACTATGGGCAAGGTCTCCTTTGAGTTTTATTTGTGGTTCAATGTTTTTATGGTAATTAAATAGTGTTTTAGTGTAATTATCTCCATTTTTATCAGGTAGGGTCTATATTATGGTTTAAGTAAGGTTTTGGAGGTCTACCATCTTAATGATGGTTCATAAAGATGAGACATCCAATCCCAAACTTATGATCATTGATTTTTATTTCATATACCCCTAAAAATCCTAAAAATATTATGGTTCCATGTATCTAGTGTGGAGAGATATGAGTGAAATATGGTAGATTTGGAGTCCTTTATAGGCTTATTAGACATTTTTTCAATCTTACCCTTTGTTCATAAACCTAGATCCATTAAACCAACTCCCTCTAACATGGATCTTGAGTCCATAAGGGTGCCTAAATTCCCATATTATCATTTACCTTGAGTCCATTTGTGGTGGGATATACAAAGGTTGGATGTTGCAGCTTGAGTTGACTGCTTGGACTATGTAGGCTTGAGATGGGCTCTAAGACCAAATATGGCATTTCATTAATTTTATTTGCTTTAAACCTTATCCATATTACCTAAATAATCATCTAAAACCTCATCATGATGTCATTTCAACTTAGAAGAACCTGAGTGTGTCTCAAGTGTGATGGTGGAACTTGAGTCCTACAACATGGCTTTATGCCTAATGGCCTAGACTAAGTCTTAGAGCCTTGAATCCTCTAAGGGTGGTCACTAGTGTTTCCATTTACACCATATGGCACCCTTTACCAATTTTTTCTATCTCCTATAATTTTACTTAACTACCCATACTCAAACTTGTTTCCATTGCTCATGTGACTACATGTAGATAGTAGTTTACTGTTAGTATGAGTTATTTGGGACTAGTGTAGGAACCCAAGTGGTTTTTTCCTTATCTATTATGGATTTGATATAGATATTAACTCACATAAAACATTATATTAATTCCTATCATCATACTTATGGTCATGTCTTTCCCATTTCTATCCCTTGTACATTCCAATCTTTTGGCCTAGGGTTCACAAGCAGTCATGTCTACATAGCCCTTAGTGACTAACTTTAATGCCTTTTCTACTTTACCTGAGATTCTTACCACCCTACATATATATATATATATATATATATATATATATATATATATATATATATATATCTTATCCTCTCTAAATCCTTATTCAAGTGCTCTTAGACTTTTATTATGCCCCTAACCTACTTGATCTTCCACTTCTAACACACAGGGTTGTTTGGGCCTATTTAAGCTTAGTAGGTCTATGAATGCTATGAATCCCTTATTTCTTCATGGATTGAAACATATTAAAGTGAAATATTGATATATTTTTAGGAGGATAAGAGAGAAACTCACCTTCACTTAATACCTCACCTCTTTTTAGGGTCTTCACTCAACTCTCTTTCCTTTCATGGTCCTTGATGGTAACTACATATTTAAGCCTAGTTAGGCCATCCAAGTATAATTCTATTTCAAAGGACCAATCATTCAAAAAATCATTGAGAGCCTTTGGGAAGATTTTTTACCATTTTGTATCTAAAATCTTTTATAGTCCCTCATTCCTTATTATTCTACCCAATGACCTTATCTACCTCCTTAGTTGTAGGTCTCAATTAGACTTGATTGGTTTTATCAAGGCTTCCTTAATGATTCAAAGGAATATATCATGGAAAGGTGTCTTGATATCCTTGGAAACAAGTAGAATACTTCCTTACCCTTATCTCTCTCCATCAACATGCAATATTTTAAATGCCTTCATCTTCTTAGATGAGGATCTTACATGTAGGTGATATTTATAAGTCTACCAAGACTATATACATGAGTTTTATTCTTATGGAAACCTTCTCCCTATTCACATCATAACTTTTCCATGGAATTATTCATCCTTTTCATCTTCACAAACTTTAAGACACTTTATTATTGGTTTCTTTTCTAATCTTATCCTTTCCTTTATAGTCAAGCCTATAGGTGTCTACTATAGGTTTATTGGGTTCTTATAAACACTTTGAGGTCTTCCCAATCCTCAAATTTTCTTGATACAATCCCTTATGCATCAACCTAGGTGTCCAAAGTCATTTAAGTCTTCTTGACTATATTGTATGGAATTTAGGGCCCAGTCATCCACACATGGTATTTATCATGACATTTTGTAGCTACTAAGGGTTAAATGGATGTTTATAGATATAAATTAGATTATTTTTAACCTCCACATAGTATAAAATGGGATTTTGGAGCCATTAACATCCACCTATAGGTCTATATACCTGTGTGTGGACAAAACAACTTCAAACCTTTCCACTAATATATTCTAAGTCTTATTCTCTTCGTACGCATCCCAAATGCACTTAAATAATTCCATGGAATTTAGGTGAAGATATTTATCATGTTATACAAATATGGTAACCTTCAATATGACCACAATATTCCAAATTAAGGCTCAGACCTTTGTATTTTGCATGCCTATTGTGTGTTTCATCAAGATTATAAGTCAACATCATGATATGGAGGCCTTGGCTCATAAGGTAGTGAGAGGAAGTAACATAATATAAATAGGATATGTGGAATCTATGGGAGCTTCACTAATATACCTTCAACCATTGGGGACCCTAAAGTATCGAGAAACCATAGCTGTCACCCTAAAAACTAATTCAAATGAAGATTTCTTATCTACCTGGGCTCACATGTGTGAGATGAGGTTGGAGAATTGTGTGGAAAGGTTGTGGATACTCTTGAAAATATCTCTAATCTTCCATTTAGATATATACCTTCAACTATTGGGGACCCTAAAGTACTGAGAAACCATAGCTGTCACCCTAAAAACTAATTCAAATGAGGATTTCTTCTCTACCTGGGCTCACATGTGTGAGATGAGGTTGGATAATTGTGTGGAAAGTTTGTGGAGACTCTTGAAAATATCTCTAATCTTCCATGGAAAGGTGTCTTGAGATCCTTGGAAACAAGTAGAAAACTTCATTACCCTTATCTCTCTCCATCAACATGTAATATTTTGAATGCCTTCATCTTCTTAGATGAGGATCTTACCAATAGGTGGTATTTATAAGTCTACCAAGACTATATACATGAGTTTTACTCTAATGGAAACCTTCTCCTTATTCACTTCATACCTTTTCCATGTAATTATTCATCCTTTTCATCTTCACAAACTTTAAGACACTTTATTATTGGTTTCTTTTCTAATCTTATCCTTCCCTTGATATTAAGCCTGTAGGTGTCTAATATAAGTCTATTGGGTTCTTATAAACACGTTGAGGCCTTCCCAATCCTCAATTTGCTTGATATAATCGCTTATGCATCCAACTAGGTGTCTAAAGTCATTTAAGTCTTCTTGACTATATTGTATGGAATTTAGGGCCCAATCATCAACGCATGGTATTCATCATGACATTTTGTAGCTACTATAGGTTAAATGGATGTTTATATATATATATATATATATATATATATATATATATATATATATATATATATATATATATATATATATATATATATATATATATATATATATATTAGATTCTTTGAACCTATAGGTCTATAGACCTGTGGGTGGACAAAACAACTTCAAACCTTTCCACTAATATATTATGAGTCTTATTCTCTTCATACACATCCCAAATGCACTTAAATAATTCTATGGAATTTAGGTGAAGATATTTATCATATTATACAGATATGGCAACCTTCAATATGATCATAGGATTCCTAAGTAAGGCTCAGACCTTTGTATTTTGCATGCCTATTGTGTGTTTGATCAAGATTATAGGTTAACATCATGATATGGAGGCCTTGGCTCATAAGGTAGTGAGAGGAAGTTGTATAATCTAAATAGGATATGTGGAATCTATGGGAGCTTCACCAATATACCTTCAACCATTGGGGACCCCAAAGTACTAAGAAATCATAGCTGTCACCCTAAAAACTAATTTAAATGAGGATTTCTTGTCTACCTGGGCTCACATGTGTGAGATGAGATTGGAAAATTATGGAAAGGTTGTGGAGACTCTTGAAAATATCTCTAATCTTCCATTTATATATATACCTTCAACCATTGGGGACCCCAAAGTACTGAGAAACCATAGATGTCACCCTAAAAACTAATTCAAATGAGGATTTCTTGTCTACCTGGGCTCATATGTGTGAGATGAGGTTGGAGAATTGTGTGGAAAGGTTGTGGAGACTCTTGAAAATATCTCTAATATTCCATGGAAAGGTGTCTTGAGAGCCTTGGAAACAAGTAGAATACTTCCTTACCCTTATCTCTCTCCATCAACATGCAATATTTTAAATGCCGTCATCTTCTTAGATGAGGATCTTGCCTATAGGTGGTCTTTATAAGTCTACCAAGACTATATACATGAGTTTTATTCTTATGGAAACCTTATCCTTATTCACATCATACCTTTTCCATGGAATTATTCATCTTTTTCATCTTCACAAACTTTAAGACACTTTATTATTGGTTTCTTTTCTAATCTTATCCTTCCCTTTATAGTCAATAATATAGGTCTATTGGGTTCTTATAAACACTTTGAGGTCTTCCCAATCCTCAAATTTTCTTGATATAATCCCTTATTCATCCAACTAGGTGTCCAAAGTCATTTAAGTCTTCTTGACTATATTGTATGGAATTTAGGGCCCAGTCATCCACACATGGTATTCATCATGACATTTTGTAGCTACAAAGGGTTAAATAGATGTTTATAGATATAAATTATATTATTTTTAACCTCCACATAGTATAAAATTTGATTTTTGAGCCATTAACATCCACCTATAGGTCTATAGACCTGTGGGTGGACAAAATAACTTAAAACCTTCCCACTAATATATTCTAAGTCTTATTCTCTTCATACACATCCCAAATGCTAAATAATTCCATGGCATTTAGGTGAATATATTTATCATATTATACAGATATGGTAACCTTCAATATGACCACAGGATTCCTAAGTAAGGCTCAGACCCTTGTATTTTGCATGTCTGTTGTGTGTTTGATCAAGATCATAGGTCAACATCATGATATGGAGGCCTTGGCTCATAAGGTAGTGAGAGGAAGTTGCATAATCTAAATAGGCTATGTGGAATCTATGGGAGCTTCACCAATATACCTTTAACCATTGGGGACCCCAAAGTACTGAGAAACCATAGTTATCACCCTAAAAACTAATTCAAATGTGGATTTCTTGTCTACTTGGGCTCACATGTGTGAGATGAGGTTGGAGAATTATGTGGAAAGGTTATGGAGTCTCTTGAAAATATCTCTAATCTTCCATTTATCTATTACCATGTTCAAAAAAGTAAAAAAAATACAAAATTGGTACCCTGGCTAAATGGAGGAGACAGTAGGAGTGCCCTACATTGTTAATGATTGTTCATAAAGGAGGGAAAGTAATTTGAGAACAAATGCTCAAAGATGAAAGCTATATATGGTCCCTTTGCCAAAAAATTTAGACCTTCATCTTCTCTCTCATGTGCATACCATCCATAAACTTGAAGGGTTATCCTAGGATGCAAAAGAGCTCAATAGAATAAAAGGGTCAGTTTTGAGCTTATCTTGAATCCTCTTGCCATGAAACTTCACCAAAACACTTTGAATGAACCCACCTATAATATTTGACTCCCCTCTATATGTACTTACCATAAAAGTTTATACAATCTGTAAGAGCACCTAAAAACACTATTTCTTACATTTTGTTGCTAGTTTCTGATCTCTAACCACCATTTAAGGATGAAGAGAGAGATGACATGAGTTCACTGGCATTTTAAAATTGATGGTATGACAAAGAAAGTTTAAGAAGCACATTTTGGCATGTGTGGGGTCCATTTGTTTAGTGGGGAGTGGAAATGGGTCTTTAAAAGTACTTTTTATGGTGTGAAATGCTTAGTAATGGTCTTATAATAGTTATGGAACCCTTTAAAGAATTTTATAAGTAATTATACACCTAAAACATCACCTTCCCAAAGTTTTATAGTGCAATATAGACCTATATGGAGAATTTGAGGGGTATTTTATGGTTTCTCAAGGTGGATTAATGTCTGAATTAGGCTTGAATAAGTATATCATGAATAATGAATTTAAACACATTATTTTACCTCATGTTATGACCATAATCAAGGTTTAGACACCCTTACATCCTATTATAAAATATATCCCTTCTTTAAATGGCTTAGACAGGCCTAAAACCATGAGAAATGGAAACCTTAAACTTTCCAAATTACTTAACATTGTCAAAAGATCCTCAATCTTGCCAAAAATTATTTAGACCCTACTTCTCGACCTCCAAATCATTTATCACTCTTCCATTTACACAATGATCATAATGGGGACCTAGTAGACATCACCAAAAGACCTAGAATAATCATGACACATGAGTTCACGATTAGATTCTATGACACACCATGACACTCCTAACAAGGCTTAAAGACCTTTAATAGACATTTATGAGACCAAGACATTTTAGGTTCTATAGATAATATTAGATGGGTTCTCATGAAACTTTTTGATGGTAGGAGTTGACATTTGGCCTATGAGGCCAAAATTTCAACATTTTTGGTGACTCATATGGGTTGACCAGCCTTTTAGTCAAGAGAACCCATTCACTTTACATGATAATTATGACTCAACATGACTCATGGAAAATACTTGAGGACCACTCTTGGACTACCAAAGAGACCTAGAAATTCATGGCACCTCTTAGGACTATAATAACTCATAGGATATAACAAAGACAACTAAATAAACACACCTAACACCTAAGAAGTAAACAAAAAAGACACCAAAACAACTAAGATAACTAACTACAGACTTGTGCATGACACACTTATTGAAACATGATAACAAACTACTATAAACAACCAACTAAAGCACTCCTTATTTCTCCTATAGGAACAAAATGGAAAATCCTTTGATAAATTTGGATATATGAGGTCAGATTACCATATGTGATTGAAGTGCAATCAGGTAATATCCACTGAATGAGAACTCCCAATTGTAGTTGAAGACACTATCATACTCATGGCCTCTTATGAGAGCATCTATATTTTCTTTCTCAACTATTAGGTGCATGGATTGGCTAGGTGAGTCAAGTACCCAATCATAATCATTCCATATCTATCTACCTTATATGATCAATCTCATCTCTACCTTAGTCACATGCTACTCTTGATCAAGATGAGTAGTTTGAAGTGGCCCTTGTGTTATGGCTACAAGATTAGCTTCTAGAATATTTAGATCTTATTTCATGACTACTTGACTCCACTTGAATTCAATTTCACCCTCCAAGAGTAAAGATGCATCTGTAGGTGGGGTGAGGATTTGATAACCTTACTTTAAAATCTCAAACAAGTAATATCCACATTGAACAATTTATTGAGAAGGAATGGTTGAAGGGTTGTCCTCCTTTTGTTTGATAAAACCATCCTCCTCAATCTAATTTTGATCATAACATGTTTCAATAAGGATATAACCTAACTCAATGATGGAAAAAAAATCTATTGATTGATCCTTACCTAGATGGAATGTAATAGGACTCTCTTCAAATTGAATAGTAGAAGATATAGGATTAGGCATATCATAGTTTAAAATATCACATTCTTGATCTTGAAAGTCATCTTCTATCACCTCTAATTGATCATTTGAAGTTCCTTCATCCCCAACAACAACTTAATGATTTTTAAATCTCTCATAGTTTCCTTGTTCTTCATCATCATTGGTTGGTCTACACTTTCCTTCTACAACTACTACAAGTTCTTGAAGGCTATCATGATGAAGGGTAGTTGCCATGTGACCGAGGTAGTCTTGGGAATCATCCTCTTCTTGTCTAACTAAAGAATCTTACTCTTGTGTCTCATCTTGCTCTTACATCCCATCCTCTTATGCATCTTTGAAGGCCAAGTTGTGTTCCTTATTTCCAAGAGGTATCTTAATCACAAATTATTCTTCAATTTCACTCAAGCCATCATCATCAGCTACTAATTCAATCTAAATTTATTTGTTCACCTCTTCAGTAATAATCTCTCTCTCAAGGAGTGGCATGGGAAATCCTTAGAATATTTTAGGAGAGAAGTCACGTATTTATCATTTCCTTCATTCAGTTGCTTATTCCTAACAACCATCATCTCCTCCTTCTTCTACACATTACTTTGAATAGATTTCCATGAGGAAAATATCTTAGACACTTGAAGATAGAGGGGTGGGGATTGAATGATCTCAGGCTTACTTTTGACTTTGAAACTTTGGCTTATGCTTTATTGCTCTTCTTTCTCCCTTGATAGTAGTATTTTTTTCATATTTGGAAACTTAGATGTAAGAGCTCCTTATTTTGCATGGGTTGCAACCTTGGGTGTGAATGGAGGAATTTCCTACTAGGATGGCATTTCTCTTACTACTACCACTGATTGGTATAGGTATTGGTTTACAAGTTTAATTTATTTATTAAGGTGAGTCTTCAAGTCAAGTATTATTTAATTAGAGGTCTCTTAATGTTGATCAAAAGGTGAATGGCCTTATAAGGTATATTGTGAATATTGAAACTCAATCTTCTCAAGACATATTTCTCCCCCTTTTTTAACTCTCTCTTAGACAAACCTCCAAGTATTTAAATTTGGAACGGTTTTTGAAGGATGTGGGAGGTCTTGACATTCACTTACTTATGGATTTTGAGGGATGATGGGTAGTTTAATAGAGGACTAATATGGGATGGAGGAAGGTAGACAATGTTGATTAAGGTGAATCTATTGCCCCTCATATACTACCAACCTCTTTTCAATCTATGAAATTAGACCCTCTATGTTTAGCATGTCATTGTTGACCCTTAAATGACCTTAGCTCATGAAAAATTTCCACTCTTCCTTAGCCTATTGCAATAAATTTCTCATGCTTTCAATCACATGCCTAAGGATTTATTGTCCATACCCTCTTAGGGTATTAATGCTCACCATGTGTCTTTCATAGATCAATAGGTCTAGTTTAGGATTCATATGGATTGGTTTAGGACATGGTTAGGCTAACTAGGAACATCATGATGTTTCCATGATTGGTTAGGTTGATAAGTATGTTATCGAGGAGGTGAATGAGGCTCACAAGGAGGGTTAGAGTGGTGTCTTTGGTATTGAAGAGGGTCATAGACCTAATGAGGGCTCTCATATTATTGACAAGGGTGAATGTAAGGCTGATAAGGGTTAAAATAAGGTTGATAGGGATTGGAATGGGATTGGAATGGATCATAAGGTTGTTTATAAAGAAGTGAATGAAAAAATCCACCCCATATGAAATCATAGCTCATCATAATACACATGAATAATAATGAACTATGAACAATAATTTATCTTAACCTTGATATGATGAACATATGATAAGCCTTGTCATGAATTCTGACTACAAACCTAGTATGTGAGTGCTTGAAACTTCTTCTGATGAACAAAATACTATTATGAAGGCTCCACAGTTTGAATCTAGTCCCATTAGGTGTGCCAAAACTATTAATAACCCAAATTTCACCCTTTAAATGAGATTTTTCAATTATTCTTCAAACTTGGACTAACATGGGAATGGCCTAAAGTCTATGGGTGACATTATCATTAGACCAAACCTCTAGATTATGGGGATAACTCCCCTAGTATATATATTTGGATCAAAATCACTTAAAATATTTTACTTTGGGGTGAAAAGGGATGGATAATGTAGAAAATAAACCTATTATAAGAGGTGGTGATGTACCAATATTGCTTATCCACTCAAATTGAACTCCTAACAGCACCTACATCTAAATCTCCTATGTAACAGTGTTTTACATGAAGGTCATGGTGATTGAATTCAACTTGGAGGTGATGGGTGAGAGGTCTACCTTGAGACACTTCCAACTAGATTACACTTCAAATATGATCACTAACCTTTGACACTTCATATAAGCTGCATAAGATAACTTGTCAACATATAGGTGTGACAAGGACATGCCAAGGGGAGATTTATACCACTTATGCATATCAAAAGAAGTATTTACACACTATAAACCAATCAAAGAGAATCTATAATAGTCTATTAATATTTCAAGAGGTATATCAAGTACAAAAATAGGTAGAGTTTCCTCATACCTAGGTGAGGGATACAAATTAATGCCTTAAGGCCTAAATATATAGCAAAATGGGAAAGATGAGAGAGGGAGAATGGTATGTATTTATAAATGAGAGGTCATAAATGACCATAATTAACTTCATCTATAGTTATATCAACATAATATTCCTCATAAGTCCTTTTCCATGTGTTAGTCTTCTTGAGGGTCTTTGAATGATCCTTTAGGCATTGAAGTGGGGTAATGGAGGCTATAACTAATTTATTTGATTCCTTTCAAATCATGACCATGCCTAATAAGAGGTTAGTTAATTCCCTATATGTTAGTTATAAAGTGTAATGAGGTGCAATTAGGCCTCTAAAAGTCATTAATTATCCCACTCTTCCTTATGTCTATTGACTTGGATTTAAAACTACCTCCATTCCTCCATAATGGCTATGATGAGTGTCTAACTTGCCCTTAGCATTAGTTTCATGGTGTAATAACTCAATAGTAACTATTGTAGCCAAATATTACACCCTAAGAGAGGGTGTTCAAGCCTCTCCCATATTTGGACAACATGGGATTACCTCTAGTCCTATGGGTTGCCTATCGCATAGGTAAACCCATTTTGTCCAAATATGAGACTAGCTTGAACACCCTCTCCTAAGGTGAAATATTTATCTATAATATTTCTAGCATGCCTAGTAGAACCAAAGTCCAAAAGAGTAGAATAATTATTGGTGTGTTCTTCTTACTATCAAATTTTGGAATCATGAAATCAAACACCAATGGTGACTCCAAATGCATCATCTAGTTATTAATCAAATCCAAGTAATTGTTTAAAAGACTTTGATAAATTCTTATGTTTCATTTGACTAATGAGGTTAATATGATTGGATATGTTGATAATTCTTGTTATACGCAGCCCTACCAAATTTTTTATCCACCATATATTCAACCTATTCCTCCACCATATTATCATGAAGTTTTTAAAGAATATTGGGAAGAAGTTTATGAATAAGTTTGTCAAGGAGATAAGATACAAGATCTCAAATAGGAAATCGAAGCTCTCAAGATGAAAGTTCTCCAAGAATAAATCCAAGCTCTAAAGAGGTATATTATTGAAATTATTCCTCCCTAACATCCCTACCCATCCTATCAAACTCCTATACAACCTCTTCAAATTCAATACCAAAACTCTTATCCTCCTTTTTATCCAATTCTACATCAAGATAGGTCCTTGTTATCACTCATTCTTGAGTTTCTAAACTCAAAAATTTTGATGAAGAAATGGGATCAAGAGATTTTTGTGATGCCTAGTCATTCTATAGAGAAGATGAGAAAGGTAGTTCATTTCCTTTTGAATAAATGGAGGTTGGTAGGAGAATAATCTAACTTGTTACGAACAAGATATACTGAGAGGGGGTAAATTAGTATATCATGTATCTTTTAAATATTTTACTTAATCAAATTCATTTTCTTTAACCACTTAATCATTCATTCAAGATATGTAATTAAAATAAATCAATAACATGCACCACACAAGAGAGAGAGAGAGATAGAGAGAGACCAAATTTTTACATGGAAACCCAATGTGGGAAAAACCATGGAGAACAATCTCAAGTATATGAATGAGTACCAATTTAAATTACAAATTTTACAAGCACAAACTTGTAGGAGCACCAACCCCTTTATCAAGCACCAACATGGAAACTATTTATGAGCACCAACCCCTCTTGTGTATAAAACACAACTATCTTTCAATGTTTTTTTCTCAACAAATGATAGAACTCTACAATATCTCTTTCTATTCTCTCCTCTTTTATTATATAAAACAATTATAAATCATGCACTCTCTTGTATATTATAAATGTCTTCACAATCCTTTATTTATATCTTTCCAAATGACCTTTGGCATTCACCCTTTGTAAATCTTCACTCCTCATGGAAAATGGTGCCAAACTTGCATGACCCTTCAAACCCTTATATTTGAAAAGTCACATGGTGACCCTTCATGATCAAATGTGTCCTTTCCCCTTTTGTCTTTATCTTGGTGACCTTTCCAATTATTTAAGGTGACTCTTCATGGAAAAATGTGCCATACCCTCTTTTGTCTTCACTAGGTGACTCTTTCAATTCTTCATGGACCCTATTTTGACTTTATGCAACCAAAAATATATTCGTTAATATTAAATAAATATTAACACACATTAGCCAAGATATGAACATAAAAAACACAATTAAATGCTATAGGGCCTTTGTCACTAACAATTTTATACCTTTAACATCAATGATAATATTTCTAATAATCTCCCCCTTTATCATTGATGGTAACCTCAAACTGAAATTGCCACATCCTGAAACCTATATTGCATATGCCAACCTACACATACTACCATCTGAAAAACATACAGTAACTCCCCCTTACTGTATCATCTTGTACCTATTCCTATACATGTTCCTATTTTTCTCCCCCTTTGACATCAATGGCAAAGGGTATATATTGGAGCTAACATCTCCCTCTCAACTGATGTTGATCATCAATGGCAAGAAGTAAAAGAAATTACTCCCAACTTCTCCTTTAGATATTTGAATGTGTCTTTTGGTAATGCATTTGCGAAAATATCTATAATATGCTTTATAGTACTAATATATTCCATTTTAACCTATTGATCTACCACTTACTCTCTCAAAAAGTGATATCTAATAAGAATATGTTTTTTTATTGAATGCATCACTATATTTTTAGAAATATTAATAGCACTTATGTTGTCACAAAAAATATAAATAGGTTCATCATATTCTACCTTGATGTCTTCTAAATTTTGCTTCATCTAAAGTACTTAAGTACAACATAACACTACTACAATATATTCAGCTTTAGCTATAGATAGTGATACTAAGTTTTGATTTTTATTTAGCCATGATACTAAGCTATCATCGAGAAAGAAAACTCCTCCACTTGTACTCTTTCTATCATCCAAACAACCTACCCAAGCTAAATCTATATAAGCAACCACAGTGAAATCTCTACCTATAGGTTACCACAATCTATAATCTAATGTCCCCTTGACATATCTAAATATTCTCTTCACCAACTAAACATGACTCTCCTTTGTGGTTGTTTGATATCTTGTAACCATGCCTACTACATGCATGATGTCTAGCCTTGATGCTATCAAATATAAAATACTACCAATCATAGATCTATACAAAGATTGATATGCAATAAGTGAATCTTCATCCTTACTCACCTTGTTCCCTGTACCCATTTGTGTGCCAACTAGTGAAAAATCCTCAAAACCAAATTTTTTCAACATTTCCTTAGCATATTTACTTTGAGATATGAAAATTCCTTTATCTAACTAAAATATTTTCAACCCTAAGAAAAATGACAATTCTCCAATCATAGACATCTCAAATTATTTTTGCATATTTTCAAAAAAAAATTGTCATCTTTTCAATGTTTCCTCCTAATATTATGTCATCAACATATACCACAATAATCAAATGATCTCACCTTCTATTTTGATGTAGAGAATATCGTCATCAAAACCTCTCTTGAAACCTTGATCTTATAGGTACTTATCAAGTCTTGCATACCAAGCTCTGGGAGCTTGTTTCAATCTATACAGTTCTTTATTCAATCTACATACATGGCTACTATCATTTTAGAGAATAAATCCCTTAGGCTGCTCAATATAGACCTCCTCTTCTAGATTTCCATTCAAGAAGGTAGACTTGACATCCATTTGAAACACTTTGAAATTTTTAAACACTGTATATGCAAGAAACATTCTAATAACCTCTAGCCTTACCACTGGTGCAAAAGTTTATTTAAAATGTATACCCGCAATATGAGCATATCCTTTACATACTAACCTTGCTTTATTCATGGTAACTTCACCATCTTCATTCAACTTATTTTTGTATACCCATTTTGTTCTTATCACATTTTGATATTTTAGTCTAAGCACAAATTCCCAAGTATCATTCTTTTATATCTAATTTATTTCTTCATCCATTTCCTTAACCCAATGCTCATCATATCTAGATTTTGAAAAAAAATTAGGCTAAATTTTGGATAACAAAAAAAAATTAACTTGATCAAATTCACTTACCATCATCCTTCTGGTGTGAACTCCTTCATTTATGTTCTTGATTATGTCACTCTTATTATGATTTATATGAACATATTTGGATGGGCTATTGGTGTATTTTTGCTCCTTCTTCTCATCCTCATTTGATTCTTTAAAATATTCTTCTTCAATGATTTTATGAGTGTCTATTGGATCACTAGCTATTTGTGTTATATCTTCATCTATCCTAACACTTGCACTTTCAACAATCTTCGTGGTTCTTTTGTTATAACATTTATAAGCTTTACTTTTGAAATAATATCCAATAAATATACTCTAGATTCAAACTTACCCAATTTTTCATTGGTTCTCTTTATGAAGCATCTACTACCAAAAACTTTGAAATAATCCATTATAGCTAGTTTATCTTTCCATAGCTCATAGGGATTCTTGTCACTATTGACTCTCAATAACACTCTATTATAAATATGCACTATTTTACTTACTACCTCTCTTCAATATTTATTAGATATCTTGGATTCATTTAGTATTATCCTCACCATCTCCTGAACTATACTATTTTTTTGTTCAACTACTCCATTTT
Organism: Torreya grandis; assembly: GCA_037957365.1. Taxonomy (NCBI): domain Eukaryota; kingdom Viridiplantae; phylum Streptophyta; class Pinopsida; order Cupressales; family Taxaceae; genus Torreya; species Torreya grandis. The sequence continues at coordinate 1,932,861 of JARHVA010002959.1, read as the reverse complement.
GCTATAGAGTTTTGGCTATTGAATAATGTCTATTTATCCCATTATCTTCACAATACTCAATAAACTCATCTGACATGAATTATCCTCTTTGATCTGATCTTAGGCACTTAATCTTCAAATTAGTTTCATTCTCAACTAAAGCCTTGAATGTCTTGAAGTGACTAAAAGCTTCTGATTTTTTCTTCAAAAACATCACCTAAGTCATATGTGTAAAATCATCAATAAAAAATATGAAGTATTTGTTACCTTGAGTACTTTAAGTTCTCATAGGTCCACACAAATTAGTGTGAATAAGCTCTAACATCTGATTGGTCAAGTATTCTTTTGTCTTGAACCATATTTTGACCTACTTCCCATACTAACATGGTTCATAAAGTGTGTTGGAGGGCTTTGTAATATTTAGAAGATCTATAACTACTTGCTTCTTATTGATGTTGATAATATTTTCAAAATTTATGTGTCCCATTCTCATGTGCCATACCTGACTCATACAACATTTTTGACCTTTGATATCTGATCAATATACGAATCATTTCATGCTCTTTGAGCATCTACAATTAACACATTTAAATATTTTCTCTTAATTTCATAACCTTATGTATAAAACTTTAGTGTCTATCCTTGATCACACATTTAACTCACACTTATTTTATTATGCTTAAGACCTTCTATATATAGAACATTTTCAGTCTTAGTTCTACCATTATCCAAACTTAATGTACCTTTTCCAACTATTTTAGTAGTGGTGTTGTCTCTAAATTTCACTATGTCGCCATTTATTTTCTTTAGAGTTATGAAATTTCTCTTGTCTCATGTTATGTGCCTCGAACATCTGCTATCAACGAACCATGGTTTTTCTTCATTTATTGCATGCAAAGATGTCTAGACTAACATAGACTTTTTAGGTTATTTCTTCTACCATGAACTTGTTTGAATCTTCTTCCTTATGAATGGAGCCATAAAACTTTGGTTCTTCTTGACTGACTTGAACACACTTCTAAAATACCAAGTTATATGTCTAAAATTATTACACTTGTAACATACTATGGCCTCTTCATCAAAGCCTGATAGAGGAGCAAAAGAGTTGTGGCTTCTGCTTGACTCTGCATGAGTTTCCTTCTTATTTCTGAAATAGTTAGATCTTTTTTGACATTATATTTTCTTATGACCATAAACATTACAATAAAAATAATAACCATGAAAATAGAACTTAATTTGATTTGTGTATCTTTGACCTGATTGTCTTTTGTAGATTTGTTCCTTCCAAATTTCTTTATTTGAGTTATCCTCTATAATCTTAACTTCTTCCTTTTTCATTTCCTTTTTGTAAGAGCTTTAACATATCTCTTTCCTTTTTCTATGTTAACCTTATCTGTGAAAATATTGGGCTTGTCTTATCTGACATTGATCTTTGACTTTCTATTATCTTATTCAACATGTTAGTGATATTCTAAAATTTTAAATCATTGGTTACTTTATCATTGACTACTTTAATTGTTTTCTCAAGATCTGCTTTTAAAGAGGCAATTTCAACAACATACCTTTCACATTATTCACTTAATTTTTACAATTCAGCCGTTAGATCTTCTTTAGTCTTTTTGGCTTCTTCAATATGTGCTTGTAGATCTTCAATAATTTCCTTTGACTCCTTTTCATTTTTCTCAATTTGGCACTTCAATATTTGATTCTTATTCTCAAGATCTTCTAATTTTTATAAGGCACAAATGAGTTCTCCTTCCAAATTCATCTCATCTTCATCATGTTCTTTTTATTGATCATCTATACTTTTGCTTAAAAAGGCATCTTCATGTATGGTCATGAATAGAACTTATTCTTCATCTGAGTCACTAACTCCACTATCTTCAACTGAGCTAGGATATTTAGAATATAAACTCTTCTTATCAAATTCTTTCCTATATTCACCTTTGAAATTCTTTTTGTATGTAGACTTTCCTTCTTCATTGTCACCATTATTCTTTTTTGGGCACTTAGCTACAAAATGTCCAATCTTACCACATTTAAAACATTTAAATGGCAACTTTTTTTGATATTTATCTATGCACCTTTTAGGCTTTCAGATGAATAAAGCTCTGTTGTCATCTTCCTCATCACTAGAGTTGTCACCTGATTCTTTAATCTTAGCCTTATCTTTCTTTGATGTCTTGAAAGTAGTTTCCCTCTTTAAGTGTTTCTCTTGTTTGATCCACATGTAATATTCCATAATAATACCATGTAGTTCATCCATATTTATCTTGGTTGGATCCTTCATCTCTTTGATTTCCAAAACCTTTGCATTATATCTCATTGGTAGAGATCTCAAAACATTTGGTACCACCATTGACTCTTTCAATTTTTCTCTAAGACCTTGAATTTGATTAACTATTTGATCAACCCACAAAAGATAACTTTCTATATTTTCTTCCTCTTCCATATTCAAACTTTCAAACTATCTTCTAAAATTTTGGAGCTTGGCTTGATGAACCTTTCCATCACCTTTGTAAATATTCTCAAGCATTTCCCAAGTGTCATGACCATATTTGCAGTGCATAACTTTAACAAATTTTGATTCATGTACACCAAAAAAAATAGAATTTAAAGCTTTAGTATTATTTTCACTTGCCTTGTTTTCTATTGGAGTAGTTACAAATGTCAGTGGCTCTTCGTATTCCTCCACCACTACTTACCAAATATCAAATCTAAGGGACATCAAGTAAGTCCTCATCTTTATGTTCTAAAAAGCATTTTCTATCCCATCAAACAAAGGTGCCTTATTTGTATAAAAACCTTCATGTGATCCAACCATCGTGCTTTCTTGATCTACTTTCAAATTGTTAAACTCTTTCTAAAAGAACTAGCTCTGATACCAATTACTAAGCATGAGATATACTAAGAGGGGGGTGAATCATTATATCATATATATTTTAAATCTTCTACTTAATCAAATTCCTTTTTTTAACTACTTAATCATACATTTAAGATATGCAATAAAACCTTTAGCAATAACATGCACCACATAAGAGAGAGAGAGAGACCAGATTTTTACGTGGAAACCCAATGTGAGATAAACCACAAAGAACAATCTCAAGTATATGAATGAGCACCAACTCAAATTATAAATTTCACAAGCACCAACTTATAGGAGCACCAACCCCTTTTTTGAGCACCAACACAGCAATTATTTGTGATAACCAACCCACAAGAGCACCAACCCCTCTTGTATATAAAACACAAATATCTCTCAATGTTTCTTTCTCAAGAAATGATATAATTATATAATATCTCTTTCTATTCTCTCCTCTTTTATTATATAAAATAATTACAAACCATGCACTCTCTTGCATATTAAAAATGGCTTCCCAAGCCTTTATTTATAGCTTTCCAAATGATCTTTGGCATTCACCCTTTGTGACTCTTCACTCCTCATGGAAAATGGTGCCAAACTTGCATGACCCTTTGAATCCTTGTATTTGAAAAGTCACATGGTGACCCTTCATGATAAAATGCATCTTTTACCTTTTTGTCTTTATCTTGGTGACATTTTGACTTCTTTAAGATGACTCTTCATGGAAAAATGCACCATACCCTCTTTTGTCTTCACTTGGTGACTCTTTTAAATCTTCATGGGACCTCTTTTAACTTTTTGCAACCAAAAATATATTCATTAATATTAAATAAATATTAACACACATTAGCCAAGATAAATATCAACACACATGGGCCCTCTTTTGACTTTATGCACATGGTTAAATTTTATCCTTTACTACCTACACATAATGAGTGATCACCTATTAGCAGTCTATCAAATAATTTGATATCCTTTTCAAGTATGAGACATGTTGTAAGAGCTCTATGAAATTTTGATGTGAGTAAAAGATTCCAACATGGCTTGTTTAGGAAGTTGGATGATAAAAGGTTAAATCTCACTTTTAAAATATAATCGACTATGTTCAGGGCTATTGTGCCCTAAAAGTTGAAAATAAAGGCCCTTGAGAATTTTTTGGAGGGTATATGATAGGGCTATATGGGGTTTTGATACCTCCTAATGATCTTAATTGATTGTCTCTAGCATAAAGAAGGACCTTGAAGAGAAATAATTAAAGAGGGTAAGTAGAGAGGAGTGTTAAATAGGATAACATTCACCCTAAAACACATTGAAAATGTGTAGTGGTGTCTACAAGTTTTTAAGGTTTCAAATGGATTTTGATGGCTAGAGACAAATTAGGCATACATTCATGTTGGGAGTGGTCCCTTGTGGTTTAAATAACATCAAAAACTTAGAATAGAATCAAGGAATAAGATGATATTGTATATACCCTACATAACCATCCCATAGTCCATATATATGCTTCTAATTAGCCACCTACAATTGAGACTTTTAGGTTGAGAAAGTGGCAATGTCAAGGCCTAATGGATTATAAGGCTTAAATAAGGTTTATGAACAAAATTTAAGACATATTTCCATTCCTATATCTACATAAAAACACAAATATGGGTGTCTCTTAAGGGAAACATAGTCATGTTGGACATATAGATAGTAGGTTGGAAGCAAGGTTTCTTGGTACCAAATGAGACTATATTGATGGATTCTAACTTGGAAAAAGTGAAGAGTGATATAAAACGACTCTAAAAATGTTTTAAAACAATTTTATAACCTTTATTTGTTTCAATAAACCTCCATTTTCCACAAAACATAGTCACATACCCTGCCTACCCTAACAGTCACCTCCTCAAAGGTCTACCTCAAGTTATTTAAGAGTTAGAAGGGAAAATGGAAGAATTAAGGTCTAAAAATTGGTAAAATTGGTCATAATTACCTAATAAATACTCTCATACCTTAAAAAAACTTTAATTAATAGGAATAATACTCTTTTTTTAATCTCAGAGGAGGGGCAATTTTCCCATGCACAAGACTGGTAGTTTTGAGGAAAAGTGATGAGTAGGTGACCAAAAATAAGGGAGATATAAAATTATTGTTTTAAGAGATATATCACATAAATTTAAACCTAATAAAAATTTATATAAGTTTTGAGTATAAATAGGGTAGTCTGGACAAGGAGGTTTACAGGTAAGGTAGTTAAGCATGGTATGAGCCTAAGCCCTCATGAGGGGTCATTTTCACTTTTAAAATTTTCAAAGAATTGGAATGTATTGGAATATATTAATGGAGTTTTAAATGATATTTATTATCTATTTCATAATTTTAGAATGCTAACAAAGAGTTTTCAACCATCAAGTTGCAGGCAAACCTATTGGCAAGGTCTAGGCCTAATGCCAAATAGAGGTCAAGTTTCATCTTAAGCTCTTGATAATATATTAAAATGATTAGAGTATGTTTTTATGGAATATAAATATTTTTTTTAATTATATCCACTATGAAACCTTTTTTTTTTGCCTAGAATGTGCTCAAACCCTATCAGAATGCAAAAAAGGAGCCTAAATGCCAACTTCAAATGCTTGGATCTTCCATAGTGATTTTCATGGGACCATAAGGTGATTTCAAAATTTATTAAGGGTCCCTAAGAATCCCTCAATTTAATTTTTAAATCATTCCAATTTTTGTTCTTTATGAACAAATGTTAAGAGTTTAGACTAGTCAAAAACCCTTAAAAACCCTCCTTGAGGACCTAATGGAAAATATGAGTCAAATTAAGCATGATAATGAAATTTAAATGCAATGAAACTATGGGAAATTTTATTAGACTCTCTTAGGCACCCTAAAATGCTATTTTTTTGTACAAACCTATATGAAATAGGTCAAAATAGGGCTCGTTTTAACCTTTTTGTGTGTTCTATAGGCATGGAGAACTTTCAAAAGACCAAATCACTTTTGGGAGAAATTTTAGGAATTTTAATAAGTCCTCGTGATCATTTTATCATCCATATAAACTCATAATCCTATCTTTTATCTCTTTAATTTCATCCATTCTAGTGGGTAGATAGTGAATACTAAGGGAAAAGTGGTGAAAATTAATTTGGAAATCCTTTTAAGACTAATTTCTTGAAACTAATGATTTAGAAACCCTTGACACATGTCATCCCTTATTTTTCATATATTATACTAAATAATTGGAATGTTTTAGGTGTCAAGTGTGAGAGGTGCATAGAGAGAGCTCATTTTTAGATTATCATGGATGATGGTGCATGGCCAGAAGAATAGGAGTGATCAGAGGCTAATCCAATGCATGTGAGGTATTTTTAGTAACCCCTCCCACTCAGACCCATCATCAAACCTGATCATTTATATTGATAAAGTATTTTTATAAGGCAAATCATGAGGGGCAATTTTTTGTGTAAGGAAAGGAGTTTCTTGACCACTTTATAGGGTTTGGATGATTTTAGATGACACTCGTAGCTCCTATCATTACAAGGCTCACCCCATATCTCTCTTACATGCACAAATAATTGATCTTTTTAGTTGTGACAAGTGTCTCTATGGCTCTTGGGCTGCCCTTCTCTCTCTCTTCTCACATCTTCTATAAATTAAGCCTTTTGGCTATTGTATGGATCTAACCACAGCTAATATGGAAAATCCCTAATAGAATAACATTACACTTTGTCTTTAAACATTTAATATAATTCTAATTTTGAGTTGTGAACATTTTTTATAAGTGTGTGAGTGATGAATAGTGGAGCCAAGTGATAGTATCATCCTTACTCCCTTTATCCTTCATGTTTAAGCAATATTTTTTATTTTTAACAGGTCATATGAATTTTATTGATTGTATTAGGCTCTTCTTCAAGAAATTAATTATCTCTTTGGTGTTAAATCTACCCCTAGACCAATTATCTTGTTGATTGTTCCATGTATACTACCTTCACATTGAAGTAATTGTGTTAGAATCCTTTAATGCCTAGAATTGGGCTTGGAAAGCTTTTTTTCTTAGTAAGAGTTTGAAATTATATGGGATATGTCTTGGTAGATCACCTCTTTAGTTAAATTTCCATTTTATGTAAAACTTCTAACTCTTTTAATAAACAAGCATTAGATTAGGTGATAGGCATTTAAAGAAGAATCTAGGGATCTAGCTCTCATAAACTAGAGATTCATCTCTCTTATAAGTTCCCCACAACTTGAGAGATGATTCAATGTTGCATTAAATTATATGAGTTGAATAGAGTGTCCTAGGGTACATAATTTAATGCCAACAATTTTGGCATACCCAATGGAACAATCGGTCCTAATTATTCCCATGTCAAGGTGAATGTTGGTATTGACAAGCCCAAGGTTGCAAAGGTGTTTTTAATCCATCATTTGGTGACTCCAAAAGGTCAACATATATGGTTGTAGATCAAGTTTTTCACATTATACTTCATGGTTTTGACTATATCATCTTCTAGTAGAGAATTTAATCAAGTCCCTCTATCTGAAGCTCCTCTTAGGGAATAACATCTTGAACCATTATTAACTTTTAGAGATCTTGAAAAAGAAGGTTCTGAAGAGGAAGAAGAAGAAGTTGAGGATATAAGAGATCAAGAAGAGGAAGAAGATATGGCTAAGCAACATGCTTTCTGTTAGGACTTGTTCCAAAGTCTTAACGTTAGGTTAGATTTTTGGTAGAAAATAAAGAATTATTGTAAATGGGGCATGCATATTTTATAAAGACACCCCCATAAAATAAACTTACTTAGTTTAATTATTAGGTAGTTTTTATGTTTTATGTTTATTAATTAGAATTACTTTACGGGTTGTTTTCCCGTATTTAGTTGGTTATAGGATTAGTTGTTTTTACCGGTCATTGGTAAAAACTATATAAATCCATGTTTGCATTGTAAAAGGGTTAACGGAGTAAAGGAACCCTTATGTACTTGATTTTTTTGAATTATTAATAAAATACTTGTGCACTCACACTAAGCGGGGACAAGGATCAACCTATTTTGATTCTGGAGTTATCAGTGGTATCAGAGCATGGTTATTTTGGGAGCACAGTGAATTTGAAGGAGCAAGGTGAAAAATCAATTCACGTGATATTTTTTGGCATGAAATAAGGTATGCCATATAGTCTTGGTTTAAATATTTTGAAAAATTATTAAATTATTTTAATTTTCAAATATTATTTATATTTAAACCTATATATTTCCATATACCACAATCTGATCTTTTTTTATCACTCATACTCCATTTTCCTGTGTTAAACCTCCTCATTTGGCATAAAAAATGAATTTTTAGTATTTAATGTTATTAAATTCATTATTTTTGGGCCAAAATCATATTTATACGACCTATTTTCTATTGACAACATCTAAATATTTTCATTCATGGCTGCCATTGTGATTTGCATTCATTTCAGCTCTTTTTAAATCCAAAACCTCTGAAAATCTTGATCAAATGGCATTTAAACTCCTATTTTTGCATCCAAATTGAAAATCTAGAATTTTTTTGCATTTGTATAGCCTGTTGTATGGCCTTCCAATGCCCAGCTTCATTTTAAACTCATTTCCTACATAAAATACTTTGAAAATTTACCAGAACTTAGTCAAAATTTGTTTTAGCATGCCTGTACAGATTTGTACAGCCTGTAGGTGAGAGAAAATAGGTAAAATAAATCTCCAGTAGTAGCCATGGCATCCAAGGCAAGCATGGCACAGGTATAATACATGGAATTAATTTTTGGCTATTTCTAAAGTCTTTTTATCAAATGTTTGATGTGACTGGGTCCCACTGGAGAAGATTGAAAGAGAGGCTATAAAAAGGGAAAAAGAATTTGAATTTATTTACTCATATGTAATTTTTTTTACATTTCCCTCATACACAAAATCTGGAATAAGTATAAATTTCTGAATGTAATGTTCTGCAAATGCTCTTAGAGCAATTGGTTAAGCTTATTTTGTTAGAAGCTTGCAAAGGAGGAGGTCAAGGGTTCAAATCCCTTCTTTTTGGAGAATGTTATTTTTGCCTTGGAATATGCTTTTTTTTAAAGGAATATTCTCTTTTTTAAATCTGAATATTGTAAAACACATACTTATTGTATTGTGTTATTTAAATTTTTGAAAAGGGGGTGGAATTCAATCATATTTCTTTTTGAGTTGTTGTGGTGAGATAAGGGTGTAATTGGTGGAATAAGGTTGTAATTTGGTGAAATAAGGGTGTAATCATTGATTTTTGGTGTGGTTAAGTGCAAAACCCATCAAAAATACTTGTTTTTTTCTTTTACGCTCTACGCGGAGGTTAAGTGCAAAACCCTGTAGAAGCAATGTCTTGTGCAGTGAGTGTGATATTTATTTCATTTCTTTTGCATTTTGTCGCACGTTTCTCTACTACACTTGCTTTCATTTCAAAATGCCAAAAATTTAGAATTTGCTTTCAGATGGTGATAGATTAACAATTTCCAATTATTTAGATTGGAAATGATTGATGGAGGCTTCACTAGTGTTTAATGAGTTATGGGATATTGTTAAGAATGAAAATCCCACATTGCCAACAGAGCAGGCTAAATTAAATATTTTCAATCTGCGTGATGTTAAGGCCTTAGCTCTCATTAAATGTTGTTGTACTCATGATATGTATGTTCATATTGAAAATTCTCCTCATAGTTACACTGCATGGAAAACATTGTCAGATTTGTATGATAAGAAACCTAAGCATAAGAAGATAGATATTCATATGTAGTTGTTTACTTTGTCATTAGATGAGGATGGGGATATGGGAGAATATATGTCTAAGTTGAAAAATATCACTACTGAGTACACTAAGGCTGGTTTTGGAAACCTAGATGATGACCTCATAATTACTGCTGCTTTGAAAGGACTACCAGGGTCCTATAGGAATTTTGTTGAAATGTTGCATGTCTCTAACAAGATCACAGGCATCACCCTTGATAATTTTGCTAAGTTTCTCATCCAACATGACCTCTCTCTACCCAAGAAATCCAAGAAAACTAAAGAAGCCCATGTTTTAGAGTCAAAGCCTAGTTCATCTTCATCTAGGCAACAAAACAATAAAGGAAACAGTTTTAGAGAGGGTCGAGGTTACAGAGGAGGCAGATATCAAAATAGAGGTAGGGGTCATTCAAATAATCAACAATCTAATTAATCACATTCACATGAAACAAGTGATCGAGGACATGGTCACAATTCATATAAGGGCAGAGGTCGAGGTAGATCAGACATTCAGTGTCATAGATGTGGAAAATTTGGTCACATTGCCTCACAATGTAGGATTCCTTTTGATAAAATTCAAAGGCCACAAAAAGTGACTAAGACTAACTCTGCTCAGTATGCCGATCATGACTATGATGAATCTAGTAATGTTGTCCATGAATTTGCATTCACTACTTTCAGGCACATTGATTATATTGAATATGAGGCTAGAGATGAGCTCACAGATGTATGGGTTTTAGACACATGAGCAACCAAACACATGACATTTAGGAGAGATTTCTTTTGGTCTTATAAGGAAGCTTCTCTCTCTCCAATTTCCTTAGCAGATAAGTCTATGCATACACCACTAAGACTTGGTTCTATTCAAATTCTTCTTCCTAATGGGTCTATAAAATACTTGGAGGATGTTTGGTATGTTCCCACATTAAAGAAACACTTACTTTCTTTGGTAACTATTCAAAAGAAATGTTATCAAATTGTGCTTGAAAATGGGCTCATTTACATCAATTCAGTGAAGGATAATTATAAGACAATGTATATAGGATATGAAGATGGAAACTTGGTTAGATTGCATTGTAAGGTGTTTCCTCCCAATATAGAACTTGCAGCAATTGTTGACTCAGGTACAGGTACTATGTCTACACAGCGGTTATGGCATCTCCGCTATGGACATTTGAATATCCACTCTTTAGTGGATTTGCAGAGATATGGTATGCTGAATGGGTTGCCCACTTTTTACAAAGATAGTATTCTTTGTGAGTCATGTGTTTTGGGCAAACAAAATCAGGAAAAAATCCCTAAACAGTCATCTTGGAGAGCTAATAAATGTTTACAGTTAGTTCATAGTGATGCATGTGACATGAAAAAGGCATCCACTGATGGGTGTAGATACTTTGTCTTGTTTATTGATGACTTGGGTATTCTTTATGAAAAATAAATCTGAATTTTTTGCTAAGTTTGTTGATTGGTTACACTTAGTCAAAAAAGAAACAGGTTCACATTTGGCCACTCTTCATTCAGATAATGGAGGTGAGTATACCTCTAATGAATTTTTAGACTATTGTTGAGAACATGGAATTCATCGACATTATAGTAATGCTTATACTCCACAACAAAATGGAGTATCTGAATGAATGAATGAATAGAACTTTAGAGGGCACAGCACGTGCCATGTTGCACTATAAATAACTTGATGATAAATTTTGGGCTAAAGCTATCGGTACTGCAGTGTATTTGAGAAACAGGTCCCCCACAGTTGCACTTTTGGGACAAACTCCATATGAGGCATGGTATGGATTTAAACCCAAAGTTAAACACTTGAAAGTGTTTGGATGTGTTTGTTTTGCTTTGGTTCCTACTAAACATAGAACTAAGTTGGAATCATGAAGTCAAAAATGCATTTTTCTTGGTTATTCTGAAGATAAAAAGGGGTTTCATTTGCTTGCACAGGATTCAGGCAAATTCATAGTGAGTCAAGATGTAATATTTGATGAGTTTGGGACTATGAACACTGCAGAGATTGATTCTCAACTTGATAGATTAGAGAGGAAAAATGTAAAAAGAGATAAGGGTTTGAATAATGGGGATAACTCTTCAAATTTTTGGTATGAGACTCAAATTCCTTCACTTTCCTCTCCTTCATCTACAAGTTCACAGGTTGATGACTTAGAAATTGTTGAAAATTCTCTAAGTCCCCCTTCGAATGATTAACATAATGAGAATTCTGGAGTCCCTGATTTGAATAATTTGTCTAAGTATCCAAAATGGGCTCAAAGTACTTTTTCTAACTTGACAGCAGATGAAGTTGGTTTAATAGGGCCCAAGAATTCTCGAAAATAGGTGAACTATGCTATGGTTGTTACTACTTCTTCCACTGAGCCATCCACTTTTGAGGAGGCATCTACTAAACATGTTTGGCAATAGGCAATGAAATGTGAGTATGATCCATAATTAACAATAATATATGGGTTTTAGTTGATCCTCCTCCACATGTTAAAACCATCAAATGTAAATGGGTTTATAGGACTAAGTATAAATTAGATGGCTCCATTGATAAACATAAGGCATGACTTGTTGCAAAAGGATATGCACAACAAGAAGGTATTGACTATGAGGAAACATTTGCACCAACTGCCAAATGGCCCACTATTCATATGGTACTTGCCTTAGCAGCACAAAATGGTTGGAAAGTACATCAATTAGATGTTAAAAGTGCTTTTTAAATGGTGATTTATAGGAAGAAGTCTATATGAAACAACCTCAGGGTTTTGAACAGGTGGGTGCTATACACAAAGTGTGTAAATTGACAAAAGCTTTGTATGGGCTCAAATAGGCACCCAGGGCTTGGTATGAGAAAATGGATTCATACTTGAAATCCATTGGTTTTCATCATAGTGAATCAGATGATACTCTCTATTTTTGAGTGCAAGGTAAGAAAATGGTGATACTAGTTCTCTATGTTGATGACTTGTTTATTACAGGTAATGATGAAAATCATAACAAGTCTGTGAAGAAGGAATTAAAAGATGGGTTTGAGATGATAGATCTTGGAATTCTTCACTACTATCTAGGCATAGAGGTAACTCAAAAAGAGCATAGTATTTTCATTTCACAAACTAAGTGTATTTTTGAGTTATTAGAGAGGTTTGGCATGAGTGATTGCAAACCTACCCTCACTCCCATGGAAAGTAACTTGAAATTGTCTAAGGATGATAGCAGTGCCTTTTTTGATGGCACCACATATAGACAATTGGTGGAAGTTTTGATATACTTGATGACTACCATGCCTGATATTTCATTTTCAGTTGGAATTTTATCTAGGTTTATGCATGAGCCTAGAGAAATTCATTGGCATGCAGCAAAACAAGTACTTCGTTACCTTCAGGGAATGAAAATATATGGCCTTGAATACCACCGCAACAAGAACTTCAAACTTGCTGGATATTGTGATGTAGATTTTGGCAGATGTGTGGATGACAAAGTGTCAACGACAAGATACACTATGCATATGGGTTCAGCTGCCATTGCTTGGTGTTGTAAGAAGCAGGATATAGTGGCAAATTCATTAGCAGAATCAGAGTATATTACAGCATGAGATGCTTCAAGAGAAATTATTTACCTTCATCGTATTTGTGAAGATCTTTAGGTTTCTCAGTTTGCTCCTACACAGTTATACATTGATAATCAAAGTGCAATTAAGATGTCCAAGAATCCAGTGTTTCATGCCAAAACAAAACATATGGATGTCAAATACCATTATCTGTGAATGTTGGTGGCAAAGAAAACTCTTGATCCAATATATTTCCCAACTACTGATCAGACAGCTGATATCTTCACAAAACCCCTTGACAAAATCAAATTTGAAAAATTTAGAAAAATGCTTGGTATGTGTCCAAAGACTTGACTTTGGATCATAGGGGGGTTTGTTAGGACTTGTTCCAAAGTCTTAACGTTAGGTTAGATTTTTGTTAGGAAATAAAGAATTATTGTAAATGGGGCATGCATATTTTACAAAGACACCCCCATAAAATAAACTTACTTAGTTTAATTATTAGGTAGTTTTTATGTTTTATGTTTATTAATTAGAATTACTTTATGGGTTGTTTTCCCATATTTAGTTGGTTATAGGATTAGTTGTTTTTACCGATCATTGGTAAAAACTATATAAATCCATGTTTGCATTGTAAAAGGGTTAACAGAGTAAAGGCACCCTTATGTACTTGATTTTTTTGAATTATTAATAAAATACTTGTGCACTCACACTAAGCGGGGATAAGGTTCAACCTATTTTGATTATGGAGTTATCACTTTCCCAGCCTTCTACACCCAAAATCCAAGTAATCTTGCTACATATGATCATATTCCTCCCAATTCTACCAAAAGTCTCCCTAGCTACAATGGAGAGGAACCTATTACTCCATCTGAGCACATTAGGAACATTTCAATTTTTTACGACTTTCACAATATCACTCAAGCTATCATAGCTATTATACTTCTTTCCATGTCTCTAAAGGGTAAGGCACTTGATTGGTATAGGACATTGGAAGGTGGTTTCATTACTAATTAGGATGACTTTGGAGAGTTGTTGGTGAATAGGTTTGAGAATAAGATTGACCACACTTCACTAATCCATCAGCTGAATGTGATAAGAAGAGGTCTTAATGAATCTATGGGGGATTTCAATGAAAGGTTTCAAAGGACATGGTATATATTGCCACCTATTATGAGGCCTCCTCCAAGCTTTGTATTCCCCACTTATCTTAAGGCTAACGGTATTGATATAGAAATAATGGTATAGTAAATGGGAGGATTTACTCTACTAAATGCATATGAGATAGCTATTATAGTTAAGAATAGTTTTATACAAGCTAGGAAATTACCCCCAAGAGTTTATATGCCTTTATTGTCTCATAGTTAAGTTGAAACTCCAAGTGTAGCACAATTTCCCAATACCAATGCCAAAAATAGAACCACTCCCAAGAAGGTAGATAATGTTATAGATAAAAAATAAATGATTAGGTCATTACAAGCTCAACTCAAACAAGCTCAATTACATTCAAGTGCTCCACCCAATCCCTAATATTATCCTTCATAAACTTATAGACCTCCACCCCAATACAATGTCCAAGGAAGAGGACAAGGTCAAAAAGGTTTCAATAGGTAGTCTAATGTCTATAATCCTAATTCCATTCCACCCACAAGGGATATTTTTCTAGTCCATACTAATCTAGTTCAAGGAGACGAACATTTGGATCATTAGGGACAATCTCAAGTTTAGTTTGTGTATGATGGTGGAGAAGTTAGTCAAGCCTTAGTGGCATAAGGAGATACTCATTGCATCACATCAGAAGAAGAAATTCTCATGCAAAGGGATACTCATGGAGAGGTTAGTAGCCAAAGTATAAGTCTTATGTACTTTCAAGTAGAGGATAACTATGTGTTGAACCAAAACACATCAATTGCAGCCAACACAAGATCCAAAAAGAGAGATTTGGGAGATTGTCTAATAGCATATGTGACTCCAAGTAATGCCTCTCCAAGGCCACAAAGTGTGAATCCTATTGTAATACCCCCTACCATTCACACTCCTCATCAAAGTCAGAATGTGAGCAAGGTTGTCAAGCCTACAATGCATCAAGTTCAAGCTTCCTCACTACCTTCAAAAATTCAAGAAAAGGTGAATACTTCCCCTATAAACATTTTTGATTCTTTGAAGAATACCAAGACAAGAATATTTCTTTTGGAAGTCTTGCATATGACTAGTCAAAAGGAACTCCTACAAGAAAAACTTTCAAACATCCATGTAGCCCATCAAGCTCCAAGACACAATGGTGTATCCCTTACCAATACACCAAATCATGTCCTAGATCCCTCCTCCAAATCTAAAAATCATCCACCTTTCTACCTGACACGCATTATGGGAGATAAATTGGTTTACAATTGCATTATGGATAGTGGATCTAGTACCATGGTTATGCCTAAGGTGGTTTTAGATAAGTTGGGATTAGAGTATGAACCACATAGCAATTGTGTGTTACATATTGATGGAACTCCAACCAAGATAGTGGGATTAGTTAGAGGATTGAAAGTCTTTCTACATGATTATCCAAGTTTCCCCATTATGCAATACATTATGGTGGTAGACATTCTATCTCATTTTGTTATTTACTTGTCAAGGGACTTCATGGCTAAAATATGAGGAGACCTTTCTATTGATTGGTATTTTATAAATTTTAGAACAAGATATGGAGCTAAGGTAACCATAAAAACACAACCCTTGGCAAGGTTTCATATTGAACCATATGTGGAGACAAATTCAAATTAGCATTGTGTAATAAGTGAATAAGAATAAGGTGTCATGGGTGGTGAATCATCCTCTCCCCTTGAAGGTATTTGATATTTTCTTTGATGAGTATGGTATTGAAACATATGAACATGATCCCTATACATTCATAGAAGAGACTGATTTGGGAGCTTATTATATGCATGAAGAAAATACTTTTATACCCTCACTTACTAATGAAGATCATGAAGTTGAAGAGATATGTCTTGATTTGCCTATTCCTCCTCAATATGATAAATTACTTATCCAAACTTGTCATGATCCCTATGTTTCCTATAATCAGCCCTATTAAGCTTGTACTTTACCTAGTCCATCTAGTTCCTCTCCAAGTCATCCTATTGTAAGTTTCAAAAAGACTCTTATTGGCTACCAAGATTACATGTTAGACCTTGACACTAGATATGGTTGAGGTCAAGATATCCCTAGTGTTTTTATTAAGAGTGTAAGGGATGCTTTGGAATAATTTAAAAAGGAGTGGATGCCTATAGAGAGGGCTAATTGGCCAAATTTTACCTATGAGATACTTGATGTTTATGGCCTAATTTTCCATATAGAGGAGATATTGAGAGATCATGAACCAACTCCATTGTGGTAGTATTAATATACCCCACATCAACCTTTGAGAGTATCAACTTTGCCCACACAAGATGTTAATCCAAGCATGTTCCAAAATTCCCCAAGTATTTTGTCCATTTCCCAAAGTTTCCCTTCTTGGAATTCCATCCAAGAGATCAACCAAAATAAGGAAGAAATCATGGTAGAGTAGGATAACTTACTTAGAGAATATTTTGAGGAATAAATTTTAAGTTTTGAGGCATACCTTGAAAGAGAGATTGAATTGGCCAATTAGATTTTAAGACAATCCATCATGGCAGTAGAAGGTGAACTCTCTTAGCCTACTTTTCAAAATTACAATCAAGATACCAACCCAAAGGAAAATACAAGTTTCCTAAACATATCATTCACTCCTCCATTAGCATCTAAACCCCATGAGAACATTTTTTATCTTACTTTTCAGAGATGGAAAGAAGTGGTGGCAGCTTGTGAAGAAAATAACAAATCATGCTTAGGTGGAGAAGTTGTTAGGGGAGATAAAATTAAAACCATTCAACTCCCTCCTAGCCCTCCTCAAAAATATATTAAACCCATATTTACACCCCCCACAAATTGATCAAGGTTTCCCTTTTTATGATGAGAATTGCATTGCTACGTGGGAATCTTCCTTGGCTAAACTTCCTATTTTTGAGATGCCTAATATTGGCATCACGAAGAAGAAATAGAGATTTTAGATTGGCTAAATGATGAGAAGGATGACTCCTTGTGAAAATGATGTTCCTTATGTTTAAAAAGATGCCTTGAAAGGATTTATTTTGAATTCCAAAGAAGAAGAGGGAGAGGTTTCTCTTGTTATTCCTTTCCATGATGTTGACCAGTCAAAGTGTGATGACTAGTGGTAGAAATTTGAGGAAATATGCAATGAATTTGAAGCCCTCAAGGAGACTATAAGTCATTTGGATCTAACTACAAGTCATGACAATCAAGAGGTTGTGTCTTAAGAGGAATACATGTGGTATACCTACATGCAAATTTTCCAAGAGTATGAAGAATGTGAAGAGACTAAAATCCTAATAAAACAAGTCCAAAATGTTGGAGATCAAGAATATATTAAATAACATCATCATCAAGAGAGTCTTTCTTATGATGGAGAAATCTATGATGATCTTGAGCCTTTTGAGGATGATTCAAAAGTTGATCCTAGATCCACCTATGAAGTTGATCTTATCAACATCAAGGAAAAGTGTGACAAAGAAACACTTCCAATTATCATGATACAATGCTTCTTAAAGACTTTAAAGAGGCTATAACAAGTGAGAAAATTGATGAGATCCTTCAAGAAGATATAAACTTACAATGAGTTGTCCCATGCCTGGATATGTAAATATGTCATGAGGAGATAAAAGGGCAGCAATATGAAGCATGTTTCCAAGTTTAATAGGACCTTATCTACTTTAGAAACTTATGGGAGATGACTATGTTAAATGACATGTCAAGTCAAGGAGCAAAAAGAAAACATGAGTCATCTAACACCACATTAAAAATGAAACATGCTTGGCATCGTCATTCATCTAGTGAGAAAGGAAATTCAAGATACATCCATTTTGATCTAGGAAGGGAGGTATGATCAAGTTGAATGTACATATTTTGTTTGATTTCAATTGTGTCTTATGTTCCCTAAGTGCTTAGTAGCACAAGTGTGTCTTTGTTTTGTTATTATCTTTGTCTTTTTATGTGTTTTGAGGTAAACTAGCTATTTTTTAGCTAATTCAAGGTCTGGTTTTGTTATTCTCAAGTGCATTTTGACTCCTTTTCCTAATAGATAAGATAAGGCTACTAGTCTTTAACATAGGTAATCATGTTACCCCTATGAGTTGCCAAAAATGTTGACCAAATTTGAATTCTAGTCAAATTAGGTCAACCCCTATTATTTCTAACTTTTGAATAAGGTTTCATGTGTCTTATGGGGTCTCTTATTGTCTTATATGTCCCACTTATCCTTCCCCTAGTCCTTGTTGAAGCTCATCCTCCTTGTACTAGGCTAGTCAGCCATAATCAATCTTGGTCGAACCTAGTCAAACTTAGTCAAAGTGCCAAATTATGTTGAATATGTCCTAATATGGTCTTTGATATGTTTTAAGGTCTCTTAAAGTCATAAAGTGGTCACTTGCTAGGTTTCATGTGCAAAATGGGTCATTTAGCCACATTTTTAGCCTACTAAATGACTTATATGGATGTTGGAGTTATAAAATTTATCACAAAGGTGAATCTCAATGTGGAAGAGTTTAGGATCATTCAAAAAATGGTTAGTGTCAGTTAAAGAGTTAGTTATATGTAGAAAGGGGGAGTTTATCCTTAATTTTAGGCCCTTTTGGGCACTTGTATAGACTCCTTGAGTTCACCATTAGATAAAAATGTGTTTGGAATACTTATTCACCTCCTCACACTCTTTTCCACACTTTTTTTAAGGAGGATGTCAAAAATTCCATCTTCAACTTCTTTTCTTCCATTTTCTCTTTATGAGCTAAGGAAGGTCATTTTCAAGTGCTTGATGTGGACCATACAAGTGGATTTGGGAAGAATGGTATTTGTGAATGAAATTTATATAATTTCACTCCACTTTAATATTATGATTTATTATATTGATTGATCCACCTTTATGGACCATTGCTAACACTCCAGGCAGCTTTTTATGCACTTACATCCACGAGGGGGTCACTGTTTGCACTTGTTTCAATTTTTCTTACTTTGGTTTGATGGTTTTTTTATTTTAGGTGTTTCTCCATGATTTAAAATACATTTTCATGGTTCTCTTGGTTTTTTAAATCTCAATTTCCTAAGGAAGCCTCCTCTAGGCTTATGTATGCTTGCAATTATTCCTTTTCACACTTGCAATTGTCTCAGGCACCATGAAGAGATTTCTCATGTTGGATAAAGGTAGGGGACATTTTTTTTAAAATTTTGATCTATGAAGGTGAATTTTTAGGTATTGTTATAGGTTTATATCATGAAATTCCAAAATAATCCTCAAATAACTATGTCTCCCATCACTGTCAACCCTCACAATGAAGTGCATTCTACTGGTGCCCTCTTCAAGATAAGTCTATTAAATCAAAATTAGAGCCCAAAAATTTCCTTGTAAATTAAAATAATCCATTGGTAATCCTTAATTTATTATTTGAAATAAAATAGAGGTATAAGATGCACATGGCTAACTTTTCTCCTTTACTGCCTACACATAATGAGTGATCACCTACAAACAGTCTATCAAAGAATTAGATATCCTTGTTAAGTATGAGACATGTTGTTGGATATCTATGAAATATTTATATGATTAAAATATCCTAACATGGATTTTATAGGAATTTGGATTGATAAAATGTTAAAACTCACTTTTAAAACATAATTGACTGTGTTCTGGGCTATTGTACCCTGAAAGTTACAAATAGAAGCCCTTAAGCATTTTGTGGAGGGTATATGATAGGTATATATGAGGTTTTGATACCTATTATTGATATTAATTGACTTTATCTATAATATATAATGACCTTGAAAATAAATCATTCAAGAGCATCAAATTCACCCTAAAACACACTAAAAATATGCAGTGGTGTCTATAGGTTTATAAGGTTTCAAATGGATTTTGATGGATAAAGAAAAATGAGGAATAAATTAATGTTGGGAGTAGTACCTTATGGTTTAAATAACATCAAGCACTTATAATATCATCAAGTAAGTAAATTATATTTGATATACCCTACATAACCATCCCACAGTCCATACATATGCTTCCAATTAGCCACCTATAGTTGATATATGCAATGGAGTGAAATAATGGATCTTGAGGAGGTTACAAGTACTTTTAGGTTAAGGAGGTGTAAATTTATAGTCATAATGTATTTTAAGGCCTAAATAATGTTTTAAGTCATCATTTAAGACCTAATCCATGCCTATAACCACCTACAAACACCTACAGGAGTCAGAACAAGGATTATTATAGTCAAGGTAGGGGTGTCCTAGTCAAGAACCTAAGCATCAAGTTGACATTAGCTTGAGGTTTCTAAGTGAAATAAAAACATTATGTGAGTATCAAGACAATCTCAAAATATCTTACCACACCTTAATCAAATTCCAAATGGCATATAATCAACTGCAGGTAGGGCATACACAAGCACAGTCAGGTATTCAAAAAGAGTTGATAATTTTAAGGCTAAGAAGGTGAATAGGTGGATGAAAAGCTTGGAATAAAAGTGATATAAGTTCAAATAAAATCATCAAACATATTTTCCAAGTTTTAAGTCTATTGACCCCAAATTAGCCACCTACAGGCTGTATAGATTAAGATAGGAAATGGACTAAGACATGGGTTTTGAAGAGGTTTTAAGTCACTTTCAAGTTGAGGAAGGGGTAAAATCAAGGAATAATGGATTATAAGCATTAAATAAGGTTTAAAAACATAATTTAATACCTATTTCCATGCCTATAACCACATTAAAAAATAAATAGGTGTGTCTCTTAAGGGAAACATAGTCATGATGGACATATAGGTAGTAGGTTGGAAACAAGGTTTCTTAGTACCAAATGAGACTGTGTTGAAGGAGTCTGACTTGGAAAAAGTGAATAGTGATCTAAAGAGTACATAAAAAAAATTTAAAACACTTTTATAACATTTATTTATATCAAACAACCTCCATTTTCCACAAAACATAGTCTCATACCCTACCTACCCTAACAGTCACCTTCTCAAAGGTCTACCTCAAGTTTTTTAAGAATTGGAAAGTAAAATGGAAGAGTTAGGGTATAAAAATTGGTAAAAAAGGTACTCATGACATAATAAATCCTATAATACCTTCAAAAATCTTTAATTAATTGTGATACTACTCTCTATTTTGTCTCAAAGTAGGGGCAGTTTTCTCATGCACAAGACTGGTAGTTTTGAGGAAAAATGATGAGTAGCTGACCAAAGGAAAGGAGAGATAAAAATATGGTTGTAAAATATATATCACATCCATGGAAACCTAATAAACCTTTTCATAAGGCTTTAGGATAAACAAGGTAGTTTGGATAAGGAGGTTTTCAGGCAGGGTAGTTAAGCATGATATGAGCCTAAGCCTTCATGAGGGGTCATTTTCACTTTTAACCTTTGCCAAGAATTAGAATGTTTTGGAGAATATTAATGGATTTTTACATGATATTTATGAGATATCTCATAATTTTATAAGTCTAACAAATATTTTTCAACCATCAAGTTATAGGCAGACCTATTGGCAAGGTCTAGGCCTAATGCAAAATAAGGGTTAGGTTTCAGCATAAGCTCTTGATAAGATATTATAATGATTTGAGGATTTTATATGGAATATATAGAAGTGTTTCAACCTTTTTTTATATTATATCCATTAGGAAATGATTCTTTTGTCCTAGAATGTGCTCAGACCCTACCAGAATGCAAAAAAGGAGCTCGAATGCCAACTTTAAATGCTTGGATCTTCCATAGTGATTTCCATGGGACCTTGAGGTGATTGGAAAATTTATGGATGGTACATAAGAATTCCTCAGTGTAATGTTTAAAGGATTCCAATGTCTTTTCTTTATGAACAAATGTTAAGAGTCTAGACCACTCAAAAACCCTTGAAACCCCTCCTTGAGGACCTAATGGAAAAGATGAGGAAAATTAAGCATGAGAATGAAATTTAAATGCCATTAAACTTTGGTAAATTTTAGTGTAATCTCTTAGCCACCCTCCAATGCTTATTTTTTGTATAGACCTATACGAAATACATTAAAATAGGGATCTTTTAACCTTTTTGCGTTATACAGGCATGGAAAACTTTCAAAAGACGAAATCACTTTTGTGAGAAATTTTATGACTTTTCATAAGTACTCATGGTCATTGTATAATCCATATAAACTCCTAATCCTATCTGTTATCTCTTTCATTTCAGCCAGTCTAGTGGGTAGATAGTGAATACTTAGGGAAAAGTGGTGAAAATCAATTTGGAAAGCCTTTTAAGATTAATTTCTTGAAACTGATGATATGGAAACTGTTGACACATGTCATCCCTTATTTTTCATAGATCAGACTAAATAATTGGAAGTTTTTAGGTGCCAAGTGTGAGAGGTGCATGGAGAGAGCTCGTTTTGGAATTATCATGGATGATGGTGCATGTTAGAAGAATAAGATTTATCAAAGGATAATCCAATGCATGTGAGGGATTTTTAGTAACCCCTCCCACTTAGACCCATCATCAAACCTGATCATTTATAGTGATAAGGTAGTTTTGGAAGGAAAATAATGAGGGGCAATTTTTTATGTAAGGAAAGGAGTTTATTGACCACTTTGTAGGGTTTGGATTATTTTAGATTACACTTGTAGCTCTTATCATTTCAAGGCTCACCCCATCTCTCTCTTACATGCACAAATAACTGATCTTTTTAGTTGTGATAAGTGTCTCTATGGCTCTTAGGCTCCCCTTCTCTCTCTCTTCTCACATCTTCTATAAATTAAGCCTTTTGGCTATTGTATGGATCTAACCACAGCTAGTATGGAAAATCCCTACTAAAATGACATTACACTTTGTCTTTGAACATTGATTATAATTCTAATTTTGAGTTGTAAATATTTTGTCTAAGTGTGTGAGTGATGAATAGTGGAGCCAAGTGATAGTATCATCCTTACTCCCTTTATCCTTCATGTGTAAGCAAGAGTTCTAATTTTAATAGGTCATGTGAAGTGTATTGATTGTACTAGTCTCTTATTCAAGAAATCAATTGTCTCTATGGTATGTAATCTACACCTAGACCAGTTATCTTGTTGATTGTTCCATGTATGTTACCTTCACATTGAAGCAATTATGTTAGAATCCTTTAATGCCTAGAATTGGTCTTGGAAATCTTTGTTGCTTAGTAGGATTTTGATAGTCTATGGGACATGTCTTGGTGGATCATATATTTAGTGTAGTTTCCATTTTATACAAAACTTCTAACTCTTTTCATGAACAAGCATTAGATTAGGTGATAGAGATTTAAAGAAGAGTCTAAGGAGTTGACCCTCATAAACTAGAGATTCATCTCTCTTATAAGTTCCCCACAACTTGAGAGATGATTTAATGTTGCATCAAATTATGGGATTTGAATAGAGTGTCCTAGGGTGCATAATTTTATGCCAATAAGTACCATGGAGGTTAAGAAAACATGACTTGTTGAAGCACCATTACAAATTACAGCTGAGGAATCTCATGAAAATATTGAGATGGTTGAAGTGATAGAGGAATTCACCTTCATGGGTGATCTATTTGAAATATCTATAATTACATTGAATGTCATGTTAAAGAGATTGATAAACATCAAAAATTTGAAGACATCAAATCCATGCTCAATTGGCAACTTGCCTCATGCATTCCTCTATCTCATAGAGTAAGATATGGTGAAAATTTCCCCTTTGATCTAGGAGGAGAAACTTTATTCAAGTTAGTTTGTACATAGTTTAGTGTTCTTATGTTGTGTGTGTCTTTTCCTAAGTGTTATTTTGAATACAAGTGTGTGACTTTATCTTGCTTTGTGTGTTTGTTCCATTTTCTATTTGGTTTGTGTTTTTGTGTCTAATCAGAGGCTTATCAATGTCATA
This sequence comes from Torreya grandis, assembly GCA_037957365.1. Classification (NCBI taxonomy): domain Eukaryota; kingdom Viridiplantae; phylum Streptophyta; class Pinopsida; order Cupressales; family Taxaceae; genus Torreya; species Torreya grandis. The sequence continues at coordinate 1,908,742 of JARHVA010002959.1, read as the reverse complement.
AATCATGTATAGGTGACTCCATTTCCCAAGGATAAGAGAAGGCAATTGGTCTTTAGTAAATCAAGCATGCTACCCCTAAGAAATCACCAAAATGCTAATTAATTTTACCCCCTAGTCAAATAAGTCAACCCTCCATGTAAGTTTAAACTTCCATAGGGTCCCCTAGGTTGATAAATGTCTACCATGGTCTTAAAATAGGTCAAATAATATGTCTTAACCTTAGTCATGCTTATATAGTTTACTTCATGTCATATCATGCCACCTTTTGGGCTAATTTATTGAGTTGTACAATTTCTATGAGAATTCAACTATTTCAAAGAGTGGTATAACATCCCATGTGTCATTTTAGAGTTAGATAATTATTTCATAACTAAATTTATGTAGGGATCAATTCATAGAGAAGTTTAACTACAAAAAGAGGAGTTTTGGGTAGTTGTACGGATTATATAATAGACCTGGCACATGTGGTAGATTTTTTAGTGTCCCTTCAACTCCCTGTAACTCATTTCCATGTTAAGGTTACCTTGACAACTCCAAAATGACAAAAACTAGTTTACCTTTTCCATCACTCTTTCATGCAAGGTTAAACAAGTCATCAGGTTTTCTACTAGTATGAATTAGAGGGGTAGAGTTGAGAAGAATGCATTTTGAGGGATTAAATTAGTTCTTGTGATCTTTAATTCCATGGAAATATATTTGAGATTGATGTATTTTACTTCATGAACCATCTCTAATAATGATAGTGACTCCTAATTGACTGTGCATTTTTAACACTTGTAAGTTTCTTCTTTTGTTTGCATGATATGATGCTTCCAAGTGTTGAAATCATTCTTGCATGGCATGTTATTCATCCTCAGATGGTTTTAAAAGTTGTTTTTCATTTTTTCATATGTATATTTAAGAATAATCACTCTCTTTGTGTTGGAAATGCATACAATGTTATACAGGGTATGTTTCCATAGTTATAGAGTTGTCTTTGTGTAGATGTCTTCATGTCAAAAGTAGTATACCCTTGTGTCTCCTTATTAAAACATGAAAATTCATTTTATCCATGGTAGCTTATAATTAAAGGACTGGGAGGTTTTTTTAAGTGAGTTTATCTAGACAATGAGCAAGAAACTAATTAGAATTCCATGATATATATTCATATACAATCATGTACAGAATAGGGAAGGTCATTCAACACCCAATGCATAAGTGATATTCAATACCAAGACTTGGATGTGACTCTCAAGTCACTAAAAGTTAATGTACTAGTTATAAGACCCACCAAAATAATTTGTGTAGGTTAAAAGTTGATAAAGTTGTTGAAAGGGAACATTTACCTTAATTTCTCTGAGTAAGGTATCTTGCATCACATTTTTAAGCTATGTTGGTGAGGTTTCTTGAGGACTGAGTGGATTTAGTTGTTTATGATAGTGTCCTAATCCTAGGAGTAACTTATTGTCATGAGGGAAAGTGGTAAAATAAATAATAAATTAATATTGAGTTACTCCCAAGCTAGGCAAGTGTTCATTATAGGTATTCAGTGATACATAGTGTTTGAGCTCAAAGAAGCCTATGACTTGCAAACTTCTAATGCATTAATGGTGTAGATATGAGAGTATGGTCTATAGGTATGAAATGAGTTAAATAAGTGAATAAAGGTCTTAATTACCTAAATAATAAATTAGGTTTGAAATATAGTGTTCAAACCTAATTGACACCTACAAGAATCTTATTTGCTTCCCTAATGGTCACCTACAAGTGACACAATCATAGAAATAGTGGACAAGCCCAAACAAGGAAAGATTATGGTTAGATGATGAATAGAGGTATGGAATAATATGATTCTAATGAATTCATATGGATTCAAGGGAATGTATCACAATTCTCAAACATTGAAATGACCACCTATAGGAGTTCACTTCTTCCCTAAATGTATCTATAGGTGACATAGTAAGACTTATATTGTAGACTATTCTTAGCATTAGAGAGATATGTTTTGATTGGTAAATAGTGATAGAGATTATAAAATCATGTTGAATACATCATAATATTTTTTAACACATTTTAATAAAATCCTCATAGGCAAGAAATAGAGTATGTTTTGACCAAATAGGGTTCCAACCTACAGTCTACTTACACCCTGTGCATAGTTTACAGAAACTAGTAACTAGTCTTGAAGAGTTTGAGGTAATAAGGTTTTGGATACATATATAATACTTTTAAAAAAAATTAGAGTGTATTCATGACCTAATAAAACTCTCAAAAACCTCAGTTGATTCAAAAAAATAGAGGAAGTGCCCTATGTTTTATCTCAAAATAAGGGCACTCTAATTACAAGCTAATATGCAGACCTATACATTCATGGTGAGAGGATGAGTGGAAGAAGCTTGGAATGGTATTAATGTGACATATTGGTTTTATATAAATATTAAAAATTATTGATAATACACCTACAGTCAATAGAAACCTACAGGTGGGTTATATACCTAATCACACATAGTTAGGCCTAATACTAGGTCTATACCCTAATGACTCCTAAAATCATATAGATAACTTCATGGACATAAAAAAACCATATGAGGACCTTAAAGGGAGAATAAAATGATTTTATGATTCAATTTCTTATATGAAACCATTCAAAATTGGTTATTTGACCTAAAACTATCTCAAACCCACCTAGAATGCACTGTAAGAGCTCCAAGGCCACTTTCCTTTATTCACATCTATACGAAGGGACTACATGAGACTCCAAGGAATTATGAATAATTTAAGGGGGTATCTATCTCAAACTCAGTGGTGTTTTTTTGGAGTTTTAATGTTAGGATTTTATGAATAATCCTTAATAGTCCAAGACACTAAAAACCCTCCTAAAACCCTCATTCTGACTTGATGGTGAAGACATGCAAGATTTTGAATCCAAAAGGGGTAATTGACTAGGGAAGTGTTTTTAAATAGTTTTAGACTCTTCTAGTCTCCTTACCAACCATGTACCTCCTCTTATATGGATAGGCCCAATTCTAATTTTCTTATAGAATTTGAGTTTGTTTCATAGGCACAGAGGGAAATAATAAATGAGAGTCATTTAAAAGGGTATTTAGAGAATTTATTAAACTCTTCATACTCATGTATCACCTCATCCAAACATGGAAAGGTCTCTTCTAGACCTATCATTTTAGGCAATCTAAGTTAGAATAGTGAGAATGGACATGATTGTCTAAGTGTGAAAATAAGAGGAGTGATGCTAAAAATTATTAGAGTCTATGATAGACCAGAGGACAAAGGACTCTTTAAAAGGTGTCCTAACACCTCTTCAACATGTTCACATGAGCAACTATAAGTCATTCTAATGATAAGTGTGAGGATAAGTCTAAAAGGGCTAGTGTGTAGTCATAGATAGTAAATGACAAATGGTGTAGATGAGTCCATCAGTTAGAGAGTATATGAGGACTATTACATCAAAATTATACATTTTCATGATATTTATAATGTGTTTAAAACCCATAATATCATTTTAAGAAGCCAATGGAAGTCATCATCATCAAGACAGTTTCAAAGAGGAAGGTGAAGAGTCTTTACGCCACTTTGAGGGAGAATGGCATGTTTGTGATGAAAACCTATATAATAGGACTTCTTGGCCTCTTTTCCACCCCCTTCACTTGATTTTTAAATATTTAATTCATATTAACACTTATATTGGTGACTCTTTAACTTTTATTCTCTTCTCTCTTCTCCTTTACTCTATAAATGCAAGCCTTTTTGGAAATTATAAGTACACACCTATTGTGGTGAAGCCCTGATGGTTTGACACCTTATTTTATCCTTTTAATAAAGTTATAAAGTTTATTTATTCTCTACACATCTTAAATAATCATCTCAAGTGGTTTAATTTAATTTCAAGTGATGAATATTATTTCTCCTTGCTTTCCTTTTGCCCTTGTATGCATTATGTGAGTGTCATCTCTTCTCTTAGGTCTCATAAAGTGTATTATTTATTAAGGTGTGATTTAAGTGTGAAACATACTAGTAGTTTCAAGTATTTGACCTTATTTTCACCCACCTTTGGTTATGCATATCAATCTACCTCTATGATAAATACTTATGCTAGAAGGTCATAGAGTTGAGCTAGTTTTAGTAGATTTCCCTCTTAGTGTATATGCAAGTGTGTTTTTGGAATAATATTTTGGTGTATCACCTCACTATTAAATGTTTAAATTATGTTTACCTCTTCCCTTTTCACCCCCAAGTTATTTTCCTAGTGTAGTGTGTGATATTAGGAGATAAATCAAGGGAGCTATCCCTTTAACCTATAGGTTTACCTCTGCTATACTCAACCCACAGGCCTAGAGGTAATCCCATATTATCCAAATATGGGAGAGACTTGAACACCCTCTCCTAGGGTGAAATATTTGGCTATAATAGTAACTCCTCCAAAATTATCTTTATGTTATTCTTCAACTTTCCTTATTGACCAAGTAGGCCAAATAGGCCACTAGGTCTAGTTGTTTGACTGTGTGTGTTTGGTAGCCATTAAATCCTATATTATACATTAATATCATATGAATGGGTGATTTTTAGGTCTAAAACAACATCATGTACCATGATATATGTATTTCTAACCAAAATACACCTGTAACCTTGCTAAACTAGGTAACTAAGTTACCTTCTCTTTCACATCTATAAAATGGCCATTTGAAGGAGACTTACAAAGGAATTTATAGGAATATTTTTGGACATTTTATGATTTTAGAAGGTGAAAAAAGTCATAAACCATCTTTCCAAATGACTGAAAACTTTATAAATAGCTTTGCACCTTACAAACATCATAAAACCTTGAAAAATTACCCTTTTCTTATAATTCTATATAGTGTTCATATAGACCAATACTATGGGTAGGGTTTCCTTTGAGTTATATTTGTGTTTAAATTTTTTTTAGGGTTATTTAGGAGTTTTTGTGTTAAATTATCTCTATTTTTCTCAAGTTGGGTCTGTATTAGGGTTTAAATAGGGTTTTGGAGGTCTACCATCTTAATAATGGTTCATAAATATGAGATCTCTAATTCCAAAATTATAGTCATGGATGTTTATTCCATATACCCCCCTAAAAATCTTGAAAATATTAGGGTTTCATGAAGCTGGTGTGGAGAGATATGAGTAGAAGATGGTAGATTTGGAGTCCTTTACAAGCCTATTAGATATGTTTGTAGTCTTAACCTTTATTCATAAACCTACACCCTTTAAACCAACTCCATCTACCATGGATATTGATTCAATAAAGGTTCCCAAATTCCCCTAGAAGCATTTTTTCCAAGTCCATTTTTGGTGGGAGATACAAGTGTTGGAAGTTGTAGCTCAAGTTAACTGTTTGAACTGTGTAAACTTGATATGGGCTCTAAGACCAAATCTAGAATTTCATTATTTTTATATACTTGAAACATTATAAATAAGACATTAATAATCATATCACACCTAATAATTAAGTCATTTTTTCTTAAGAAAGTCTGAGTGTGTCTCAAGTGTAATAGTGGAGCTTGAGGCCTAGAACATGGCTTCATGCCTAATGGTCTAGAATAAGTCTTAGAGCCTTAAATCCTCTAATGGTGGTCATTATTATTTCCATTTCCACCATATGGAACAATTTACAACTTGTTTCCATCTCCTTTAACTACCTTTAGCTTCCCATACTCCAACTTGTCTCCATTGCTCATATGACTACCTGTAAATAACAGTTTATTATTAGTCTAAGTTGTTTGGGACTAGTGTAGGAACCCAAGTGGTTTCTTTTTTTATCCACTATGGATTTTATATAGTTATTAAATCCAATAAAACATTATCTTAAGGCATAATATCATCATACTTAGGGTCATGTCTTTCCCAATTTTGTCCCTTATACATTCTAATCTTTTGTCCTAGGGTTTACAAGTAGGCATGTCTACATAAACCTTGATGACTGACTTTAGTGCCTTTTTTTATTTACCTAAGGTTATTACCACCATATATATATATATATTCCTCTCTAAATCCTTCTTTAGGTGCTCTTAGACTTCCAGTAATCCCCTAACCTACTTGATCTTCCACTTCTAACACATGCCTATTTGGGCCTATTTAAGCTTAGTAGGTATGTGTATGCCATGAAGCCTTTCTTGCTTTAGTGATTGAAACATATCAATGTGAAATATTGAGATATTATTAGGATGATAAGATAGAAACTCACCTTCACTTAATACCTCACCTCTGTATAGGATTCTCATTTAACTCTTTTTCCTTTTGTTGTCCCTAACTATCACTGCATATTTAGTCCTAGTTAGGCCATCCAAGTTTGATTATATTTCAAAGGTCCAATCATTTATAAAATCATTCAGAGACTTTGTGAGGATATTCTACAATTTTTTATCTCAAATCTTTTATGTTCCCTCTTACCTTCTTATTCTTCCTAATGACCTTGTCTACCTTCTTGGCTATAGGTATCAATTAGACTTGGTTGGTCTTATTAAGGCTTCCTTGATGTTTCAAATGACTAGATCATGTAAAGGTGTCTTTAAAATCTTTGAAAAAGGATAATACTTCCTTACCCTTCTCTCTCTCTCCATCACCATTCAAGTTCTTGAGCACCTTCATCTTCTTAATTAGGGATCTTGCATGTAGATGGTCTTTATAAGTCTTCCAAGACTGTATAGATGAGTTTTGTTCTGATGGAAACCTTTTCCTTATTCACATCACACCTTTTCCATGGAATTATTCACCCTTTTTATCTTCACACTCTTCAAGACACTTTATGATGGGTTTATTTACTTAGCCTCTCCTTCCCTTTATATTCAGGTTTGTAGCTATTTATTATAGGTTTGTTAGGTTCTTTTAAACACTTTGAGCTCTTCCCAACCCTCAACTATGACTTTTATAATCCCTTATGAATCTAAATAGGTCTTCAAATTCATTAAAGGCTTCTTAACTATTTTGTGTGGAATTTGAGGCCCAATCATTCACACGTGTTATTTATCATGACATTATGCAGCTACTTAGGGTTAAATGGATGTTTATAGATATAAATTATATTATTTTCAACCTCCACATAGTATAACATGAGATTTTGGAGCCACTAACATCAACCTACAAGTTTTTATACATGTATATGGATAAAAAAACTTCAAACCTTTCCACTAATATATTTTGAGTCTTATTCTCTTCATACACATCCTAAATATAGTTAAACAATTCCATGGGAATTATGTGAATATATCATATTATATAGATATGGTAACCTTCAATATGACCACAAGATTCCTAAGTAGTTCTTAGAAATTTGTATTTGGCATGCTTGTTGTGTTTTTTATCAAGATTATAGGTCAATGTCATGATATGTAGGCCTTGGCTCATAAGGCAGTGAGAGGACATTAAAAAATCTCAATAGGATATGTGGAAGCTATGGGAGATTCACCAATGTACCTTTAACCATTGGGGACCCCAAGGTACTAAGAAACCATAGTTTTCACCCTAAAAATTATTTTCAATAAGGATTTCTTGTCTCCCTGGGCTCACACATGTGATATGAGGTTATATAATGGTGTGGGAAGGTGGTGAAGACTCCTAACAAGCTCTTGAATCTTCTATTTCTCTATCACCATGCTCAAGAAAGGAGAAAACATAGAAAATTGGTGCCTTGGATAAATGGAGAAGACATTGGGAGTGCCCTAAATTTTTAATGATAAAGGAGGGAGAGTAAATCTAATAATAAATTCCCAAATATGGAAGCTATCTAAGGTCCCCTCCTTTGCCCAAAATTTTATACTTTCATCTTCTCTCTCATGTTTGTACCATCCACAAACTTGAAGGGTTATCTTGGGCTACAAAATAACTCAATGGAGTAAAAGGGTTGGTTTTGAGTTTGTGTTGAATCCTCCTGCCATGAAAATTTACCAAGACACCTGGAATGAACCCACCTACAACCTTTGACTCCCCTCTATATGGAATGATTGTACACGTCTGTATAACCTGTAAGAACACTTGAAAACACTCTCCTATATTTGCTTCCAATTTTTTATCTTGAACTACCATTTAAGGATGAAGAGAGGGAAAACATGAGCTAAATGGCATTATGAAAATGATGTTACAATAGGGGAAGCTGAAGAGGAACATTTTGGCATGTGTCGGGTCCATTTGTTGAATGGGGAGTGGAAATGGGTCTTAAAAAGGACTTTTTATGGTGTGAAATGCTTTGTGGTGGTTTTATAATAGCTTTGGAACCCTTTCAATACTTTTATAAGAAATTATACACCTAAAACATCACCTTCCTAAAGTTATATAGTGTAATATAGACCTATGTGTGAATTTGTCTTGGATGAGTATATCATGAATAATTACCTTAAACACATTATTGTACCTCATTTTATGACCTCAATCAGGTTTTATACATCTTACATCCTATTTTTAAATATTTCCCTTCTTGAAATGGCTTAGATAGGCCTAAAACCATGAGAAATGGAAACCTTAAACTTTCTAAATTACCTTAACTTTGTCAAAAGATCCTTAATCTTGCCAAACATTGTTTAGAGCATACTTTTATACCTCCAAAGTAGTTATCACTCTTTCACTTAAAAAATGACCATAATGATTACCTATTACACATTACCAATAAACCTAGAATAGTTATGCACAAGAGTGCACAAGTAGATTTTATGACACACCATGACACTCCTAATAAGGCTCAAAGACTTTCAATATACATTTATGAGACCATGCTAGTTTAGGCACTATAGATAATCTTAAAGTGGTTCTCATTTAAGTTTTTGATGGTAGGGATTGATATTTGGCCTGTGAGGCCAAAATTTCAACACTTACTTGAGGCATTATAAGTGTGTCTTAGGTATTTTAGGGACTTTGGAAAGTTTCCCTCCAAACCTAAAATTTAAATATTTGAATGTATTTGTGTAAGCATATGGTAAGATGTAATAATTTATGAAATCCACTAATTTATATAATGTTTTAATAAATATCTAGGATTCATTTAATTCCATTTGAAGTCATAGTTATATTTTAATGTCATACAATGCATTTTAACCACTTGATAAACGTTGAACAGATAGTTTGCTAAGATAAGTGGAGTAGTTGAGAGTTATTTTGAACTAAAATTAGTATTTACTAAAGTTGATAATCCTATCCAATGATTGGATTAGTTCAAATTAACTGAGGAGAAGGGACTAATTCATCCCATAACCATAAAATATCAGATAACTTCATTATTGGGGGTAGAGAGAAAGAGTTGACAATCACTCCATGTACATAATAGGGCTTTGAGAGTCATTTTCTTATGAATAAAAGGTATATAGTTTCTTGAATTGTTGTAATATTATTATTATTATTATTATTATTATTATTATTATTATTATTATTATTATTATTATATGTATCAAATTTTTTCAATTATAATTGGATTGATTTAGTACTTGGCTTAAATCTTTTATAGTTGAAACCATCAAAATACCCTATTTCTACATATCTACAGCCATTATAGTCACTGATAATATGTATTAATGTTTCCATGAGTTTGATTATGAGATTGGAGTTTTTGAGTGACATTATTAGGATTATTTTCCAAGTGCTATACTAATCAAAAGAGTGAAATTTTTCATAAACAATCAAATTGAGTCTCTCGAGCCCTGTGTAGATTGTGTAAACCCTAAAACAAAGTTATTGAAACTAAAAGACCCATAACTTGAATTTGATCCAATGAAATCATTTTAAACTTTGTAAATATTTAATATAATAGTATAAGAATATATTATAAGTATTATTTAGGTTTAATGCATTTGTCAAATTCCAAATAGAGGTTATTTTGTTGTGTTCACCTATAGATGGTCACCAAAAAAAGGATAGAGAAAGTAAAATTTGATTGTGTAAACTTTGTTGTTGGGTTAAAAACTCCTCATGAAGGTTTATTATCATTGAATGTTTATTATGAACATATTTTTGAGATTATATAATTCATTGGTGATCAATTATGCCAAGATCATTGAAGAAGGTAGAATAGAACTATGTAAGTCAAAAAGGGGTGAATTTAGTATTGTGATGAAACACCTAGGAAACCAATACAAGGATCTATTTACTCCTAAGAGATTTTATATGTAATCCAAGAAAGTATTTAAATAACCATTGACATTATTTTATAGTAGTGATGTCTTTTCATGATCAAATAGTTTTACATAGAGTACTATAGCATCCCAGGCTTAAGTTTTTCTTGAGTATTCGTGACCTAGATAGTACTTTAAACTTTTGAAAGTACCTATAATGGTCTAAAAAAAATTTATTGAGTCAATACAATAATCTTTATGTCCAAAATCCCTTTGAAAACTCAAATATTTAGGACTGTGTTTAGATTGCCTATACAATTTCATGGAGATAAGGTAGAATTGAGAAGTTTAAGTTTGTGTTTCTTAGGGATTGGAGTCTTGGATTTGTATAAGGGTGTATCTATTTTTGATCATTAGTTTAGATCTATATAAAGAGAGAATATAGGGTTATTACTTTTGTTTTTGTTTTAAAACCTTGATAAGGTAGAATTAGGTCTAATAGGCCTATTTGCAAGCTAAGTCAATCATTTAAGTTTTGATGGTGGATATCTTTATGAATGGTAAAGGAAGTTTAATTAAATCATTGATGAACCTTAATAATATTATCCAAATAATTTAAAATCATGTTTTTAGTTGTGTTAAAGTTGATAAAGATTATTTTTTTCAAAGGTAGACCATAGTATTAAAGGTGAGAACATTATTTCAGGGCATTGAAGGTGTCTTTATCAGAGTATATAGGTACAAGAAGTTAAGATATAGTAGAAAAGAAAAAGATTCTTGGTATTTTAATACAAATACTAAAAGTGCATTTGTTATAGTAAAAATATAATCAATATTAGGTAAAGATCTATTATGCAAGTTGATGAAAAAGGAATTGAAGTAGATGTTGAATAAGAGAGTGAACCACTAACCATGACATCAAGTGGTATCAGAGTGGGATTAGAGGTTATATTTAGTTTTGAAAAGATAGTGACTTTTTTTAGAGATCAAGCTTGAAAATATATGAGATAAAAGGTAAAAATAAGATTGGTGAGAGTTTTGTATAAGCTATTAAGGAATTGATATTTTGTTTTAGTGTTATAACATTGGTTAAGTTACAAGTAGTTAAAAAAGAAGGTTCAAGCAGTCAAATCCATTGAGGCTTAAGAGAATATAAAGAGATAATAAAACTCAAGGGAAAGATTACCATGATTACTCTTGAGATAGATCCAAGGTGAGAGGACTAGAATATAATTGTCAACAGACCAAGGTGCAACATACTTCGGTGAGGCAAGAAATGGAACAAGGTGAAAAAGACTTGCTAAAGAGGGTGAAGTAATTAATAAAAGGATTACCTAGAATAAATAACAAAATGAAAGAAAATAAAGAAAGGTAAATGAGAATAAATAAATAGGAAGAATATTTACAAATTTAAATAGATGAGATAAGAAAAATATAGCATTGATGGAGTACATGGTAAAGAGAATAAATAATCCATGGTGTGGATGGAAGTTGAATAGAATGAAATGGCCTATTAGATTGATAGTAGAGAAAAGAATAAGGAAAAAGAAGTTGTTATGCAAGAAACTTAAGAGTGAGATAAAGAAGCTCAAGATGAACATGTCTATGGAAAAGTATAAAGGAGAAGAACAATAATAAGCAGCCACTCAAGAGGCTATATGGCCTCAATTTTTTGTATTTGACATTGCTTTGGATGTTTTTTTGTAGGTAAACTAGTTTTAGGGGAAGGTGAAATATTTGATCCAATGAATAGGCTCATGAGAAAGCAAGGTGAAATACTTAAATAAGTAGTGCTTATATCAATGCATGATGAAGAAGAGGCTCAATGTAGGGTCTTAACAATTGAAGAGAACCAAGAAGGATAATTTTGCATTCCTCATAAAAACTTGATTGAATAAAAAGATATCTTCACTCACAAAGATAGGAAAGATGAATACAAATAAAAGAAGGCAATTGAAATAGTAATGAAGCATGAAGATAAAGTTTTAATATTTTAATATCACAAGCAATAATGAAGGTATGATAAAAATAAATCAAATTTTATATTTCATGAAGAAATTAAAGAGATAGAAGATAAAAGTTTTATTTTGAATAATCATGATGCATTAGGTATTGTTGATAATATTTTATTTTTTGATGAATAATATCTCCTGAGGGAGATATAGACTATTTAATATCAGATTTTATGTGATGAAGGGTTGCTAAGAGAGAAATAAAATAAGGAATCTATATATGAAATCTTGGAACAATTAAAAGAAGAGATATTAGTTTTGGATCATGCCATAAACAATGGATAAGAGTAAAAATTATGTCAAAAAAAAAAATTGAGGAGATGGAAAATTGGTATGGAATAATGATATGTCAAGGAAGAGAAATTTTGGTTAACAAGGTAGATTACGTACTTGAGCTGCAAGTATGGAATCTATAAGAGAATGAATAGACCTCAAGGTCTCAATGTTTTACATTCCATATTTTCTTATATTATGTATGTGAATGTGTAGTAAATAATGAGGTAGAATGTATATAAAAGAGAGATCTATTAAGAATTCAAGTCAAGAAGGTGCAAGCTAATATCCTAATTCAAGAGGGTAAATATGTAAAGAAAAACATTAAAGAGAAGATAAAAGAAGAACAAGGCATAGGATGGATGAAGAAGATAGCTAAGAATACAAGGTAAAAAATTGGAATAAAAAAACATGCCCATATATATGAGAATATAATTAGAGAAGGCTAAGCAAAGATCAATTGCAAAAATGAAGGGCAACATCAAGATCATGAGCAGGAGCTGATGAAATGTTTTTAAGCCTAGGAATTTGATGCATAAGCATATATTAATCATGTAAATAAGGTATTTTAAATTGTATTATAGGTATTAATAATTAATTTTATTCATAATAATCTTTACTTGAGGCATTATAAGTGCCTCTTAAGTCTTTTATGGACTTTGGAAACTTTCCTACCAAAACCTATAATTTGATTTTTTTAAATGTATTTGTGTAAGCATATGATAAGATGTAATAATGTATGAAGTCCATTAATTTATATTAGGTTTTAATAAACATATATGAGTCATTTATGTCCATTCAGAAGTCATAGTTATCATTTAAGGTCATACAAGGCATTGTAACCACTTGATAAACCTTGAAGAGTTAGTTTATTAAGATAAATGGAGTAGTTGAGAGTATTTCTAAACTAAAATTATATGTACTCAAGTTGAGAATCCTATAAAAAAATTGGATAGGTTATAATTCACTGATTATAATGGTGTAATTCATCCAAAAATCATAAACAAGAGAGAGAACTTCAAGAATGGGGGACAAAGATAAAGAGTTGACAGTCAATCCATATACAAAATAGGGGTCTGAGAGTCATTTTCTTATGAATAAAAGGTATAAAATTTCTTAAATTTTTTTGTTAATATTAATATTATATGTATCAAAGAGTTTAAATTATAATTTTATTGATTTATTACATCGATTTAAGCTTTTATAGTTGAAACCTTCAAAAAGACCTTGTTTTTATATATCTACAGCCATTATAGTCACTGGTAATACATATGAAAGTTTACATAAGTTTTATTAAGATATTAAAGAAGTTGATGGAATTTATTAGGATTATTTTCAAAGTTTTATATTAATCAAATGGGTCATAGTTTTCATAAACAATCAAATTGAGTCTCTCAGGCCCTATGTAGACTATGTAAACCCTAGAACAAGGTTGTTGAAACTAGAAGACCCATAACTTGAATTTGATCCAATGAAATAATTTGAAACATTTTTAAATAGTTTATATAAGTATATGAATATATTAAAAGTATTTTTAACTTGATTAGATCCATTAAACTCCATATATATGTGGTTATGTTATGTTCACCTATAGATGGTCACTAAAAACAGGACAGAGAAAGTGAAAGTTGACTGTGTAAACTTTTTTGTTGGGTTCAAAGCTCCTCATGAAGGTTTATTATCATTTAAAGGTCATTGTGAAAAAAAAATTATATGATACAATTAATTGGTTTTAAATTGTGTAAATATCCTTGAAGAAGATAGAATAGGACTATGTAAGTCAAAAAAGGGTGAATTTAGTATTGTGATCAAACACCTAAGAAACCAATACAATGATTGGTTTCACTCATAAGAGATGATATATATATATATATATATATATATATATATATGTATATATATATATATATATATATATATTCATTCGAATAAAGTATTTAAATAATCATTGAGATAAGTTTATATTAATTAGGTCTTATAAATATCAAACAATCTTGCGTAAAGTACTGTAGCAGCCCATGTTTAAGTCAAGTTTTTCTTGAGTATTGGTGATCTAGATATTAATTTAAACTTGTGTAAGTACCTATAAGGGTCTAAAAACATTTTATTGAGTCAATAAAATTGTATTTATGTCCAAAAACCCTTTTATAACACAAATATTGAGGACTATGTGTAGACTGCATGGAGATATGGTATAATTGAGAAGTTTAGGTATGTGTTTCTTAGGAATTAGAGTATTGGCTTTATATAAGGGTGTATATATTATTGATCATTAGTTTTAATACATATAAAGAGAGTATACAATATTATTATTTTGAGTTTTGTTTTAAACCCTTGAGAAGGCATAATTAGGTCCAAAAGGCCTATTTACAAGCTAGGTCAATCATTTGAGTTTTGATGGTGAATCTCTTTATGAATAGTAAAAGAGGTTAAATAAATCATTGGTGAAACTTCATAATATTATCCAAATAATTCAAAATTATGTGTTTGGTTATGTTAAGAGTTGATAAATATTATTTTTCAAAGGTATACCATAGTTTTCAAGGTGAGAACACTATTTCAGCTCATTGAAGGTGTCTCTATTAGATTATAGAGGTGCAAGAAGTTAAGAGATAGTATAAATAATATAGTTATTATTATTTTAAGACCAATACTAAAAGATTATTTGTGATATAATCAAAATATAATCAAGATCAGGTAGAGATCCATTATACAAGTTGATGTAAAAGGAGTTGAAGTATATGTTAATTGAGTGAGTGAACCACTTACCATGACATCAATAGAAAAGATGTCACAAAAGGAAGGAATAGTAAACATTATAATTGGGTGTCACCAAGATCCCCAAATTGAACAATTGGTTGAAATCAATTCCAAATTATTAAAATGTTGTAGTGAATGTTGACTATGTTGAAAATAAATTTTCCCTAAATTACTATGTTACAAAAGGATCCTCTTCACCATGGTGAAGGTAGGGGTGGGTTGGGAAATATTCAATGTCACATAATCAAAAGGAGTAAGACCCACCTTATTAGTACATTAAGAGGCAATATACTCAAACATAATTTCCACTTATGGGAACCTTAGATTTAGAACCATGTAAAGTCTTTTAGGTGCTATGTGGAAAGGGAACTCCCTCTAATGTTTGCTTCAATTATGGAGTTGATGTCTATTATACACAAAATTTCCCTAAGAAAACTTGATCAAGGGATACTAAAGTCCTGATATGGGTTAGATATGAGTACCAATTTTTTTATAATCCCTATTATACTTATTTTGATTATTCTATTATGACAAAGCATAAAATGTATGTGGTATGTTTTTATATTTGAAAGGACAGTGGACCTTCTTATTGAGAATCACCTAGTGATAGGGTGGGTATGGGTCTCTCTCTCTCTCTCTCTCTCTCTCTCTCTCTCCTCTCTCTCTCTCTCTCTCTCTCTCTCTCTCTCTCTCTCTCTCTCTCTCTCTCCTCTCTCTCTCTCTCTCTCTCTCTCTCTCTCTCTCTCTCTCTCTCTCTCTCTCTCTCTATGTGTGTGTGTGTGTGTGTGTGAGAGAGAGAGAGAGATAATGTGCATGTTTCTTGATTTTATAGTGCTTAGCTAGATATATGCACTTATGTTATGGTGCTACCATACTAATGATGAACTGTGAATCTAAATGAAATTGGCTTGTTATGCTTGAATTAGTGCTCAAGTGTTGTTAATTGAGATACTAACTATGGAAAAGGCTTAAATGACCTCTCTTTTGAAATTTTGAATTCCCTAGATACATTGATTATGTATGTTTAAATTGTGGGAAGGTATAGAAAGTGTCTCTTGTTGTTTAAGATCATTAGGACCATTTTATAAACCATGATATGGTAAAATTTTGATATTGAGGTTATGGCTTGCCTTATGAATAAATCTAATATTGATTTATTCTAACTAATTGAGTGTTAATCTTACATTTTGATTATGAAGTAAGATGAATCTCTTTGTAACTAATTGGAGCAACATCTAGAATGGATTGAGATAAACCTTACACACTCTTGATATTATGATGATAAATCAATCAATAGATAAATATGTGTCTTAAATAATGGTGATGGATAAATGAAAGCCTATAAGAGATGATAATCATGTTGAATTTATGTGAAGCTATGTGGCAGTAACTTTGAATGAATACATCTAGTATTTCTATTTTCTCTCATGACAAGAACTTGTTTTAATCATGATAGTTGGAATTGCTAACTACCTTGGGCACCTATATATCATTATGTGTCAACAAGAATTAAAAGGTGGTGCCCATGTAGGTTCCCTTCCCTTAATATAATAGCTCTACATTTTTATTTACATGAATATTATGTCTGCACATACAGGTGGGGCCTAATTACAAGAGGCATGATATCTCAATTCTCATGCTAAGACTGGTAGGGCCTGATTTTAATAACAAAATCATACCTTGGTAGGTATTGAATATGGACTATCCATAATTATGACCTCTAAATAGGCATAGGTATTTCATATCTTGAATTCTTGAATGAATGTTCTATTTAGAACTATGCATTGAAATTTCTAATGAAATGATAGGGACTATAATGCATAAAGCACTGCAGAAAAGTGAATTAATCAAGATATTAATTGATGGAAATGGTAATTGGAATAAATAAATTATGTTTATTAATCCATGAATAGGAATCCCATGAACCATGTTTGTATTTCCTTGGCATCAATAAATAATATTTATTAAGCTATGAATTAATTAAAGAAGAGATTTGCTTCATCAAGAATCCCATGAACCATGTCATGATTCCTTTGGCATAAATAAATTGTGTTCATCAAGCCATTTATTAATGGAAGAAATAGTCAGCTTCATGAAGAATTCTATGAACCATGTCTGAATTACCTTGGCATAGATAAAAAAATTTCTTTCTCTCCTTGAGTGGCTCCTAGAGCCACATAATGATCATACTATTTTCTCATCTTTAAATGTTTTAAGCTAAAGGTTAATCATGAAATTCATTAATGAATTCTTAGTTGAATTGATTTCATTAATAAGACTACTTGGTCTCATTTTATTGATTTTGCTCTTACATAATCAGCTGATTATTTTTCAAGTTATTATGATGTTTGTTCATGTTGGTTTCATATGTTAGTATGTACATATATTTAGCTTAGGGTGGGTATAGGGAAGAATAAGTAGATTGTAACATAGCTAAGTGGGATGTGATGGGAACCTATCACATAGGTTTAAGACCCCCATCCTTCATCACCCAAAATATGTGGTGGTCTTAGACACTAAGGTGTCTTAAGAGCACTGAGGTGTCTCTTCACTCTATGCATTGATGTGGCTGACAAATTGATGTCCTGATATCCTCATACATATTTATCAAAACTTGATTATTTAGCTAGTGGATTTATGTCTTAAGAGCCTCATACATCTTGATTGGCATTTTTTTCTTTTATTTGATGGATTGACGTTTTGTGAGGTTATATATATACAAGAGCAAGATATCATGTTACGTAAAACCTTCCATGAATGGCATGATTTATATTGAAAAGGGAGATAGTCCCTATTTTTATTCTTATTTAGTATAATTTATGTGATGGGAGGTATTTACCCATGCTCTACTTATTTATAAGATCCTTTATGTGTTTAAATGGCACTAAAAATGGTGATTTAGCATTGCCCAATATGTTTTAAATAAGTCAATATGAAATTAGGATGGTTAAACTCCACTCAAAATGGTATGGCCATGGATGGATACCTATGATAATAGTATGGTTGTTTTTCTTCTTACCCATTATTCTTTTCTCAGAATGAATCATACATCTAATGAACACTTGGACTCTCATTCTCATAGCAAATAAATAATGGGTCATAATTGATTGGGATAGATGTGTTTTGTAGTATGATTTACATCAGAATGAATTACCCTCTTTAAAATATTTATTGTAAGTCAACCAACATCTTATTGATTGAAAATACTTAGAACAATCACTTGTCACTTAACATGATTCATCATATTCCAATGTAGTTAGTGAAGTATGGTGTGGCAGTGTAGCCTTGAATGAAGCAAGGCTTGGGTATAAAATTGTACCAATTTCATCTCTAATTTAGAGATATTTTTGTTGAAATTAAGTTAAAATTTTTATGATCAATAATTGAATCAAACCTATGATTTAGTCACAAGGATTCTAATTATGTTAAAATAATAGTAACAGTCTTTCTAGGAAATTATGTGAAGAAGAAACCTTGAACAAAATGGAACAACTACTTGCATCTTAAAGATGTGATTCATGACTTGTAATATGAGTATGGATTAATTATATCACACTTATTCTAATTTTGGTGGGTATAAGCTAGGTTTGATAGAGTTTGGTTACATAACCAAAGGAATTGGTATCAAAAAGTTGACAAGCAAGGTTGTATAATCTTGAAGGCTCTTTAAAAGGTGAAAGAAAAATATTACTTATAAGGTTTTAATTGTGTTATTTATATCCTCATATGTTACTAGAGGCACATATTCAAAACTATATTTTATGGAAAACTCAATAAATGTTTGAAACTCCAAGATAATTTAGGTTGGTTATGTGCTTTAGTTGGACTTGCCCTAGGATGTCATCCTTAGTAATACATTAATTTACCTTGAAAAGTCACACAATATCATAGTGAATATTGCCTTGAGATAGCACATGAGTACTTTAGGATGATTCCCAATAGAATAACACTTTCCCATACCTGGTTATGTGAATACTATAGTGGGTTTTAATTACACTACCAGTAGAACTATATCATAAGGATGAATTATTTCCTTGGTGATAATCCCAATTAAGTGTTTATTAGAAGCCTTAATTGGTGAAAAAACACTTCCTTTAGTGTCTTTCCTTGTTATTGTCTTGTTTATTGAGTATTTAGAAATGCTCCATTATTTTTGGCCCTCATGCCTTTGTTTGATTATTTGACATTTGAATGTGTTATTACTTTTGTATGGGCATTTGAATATGTCATTCTTTATTTTTTAGACATTTGACTAAGTTATATTCCTTTGATTTTATGGAATTTGAACATGCCCCTTGTTTTTAGTCTCCTTGGACCATTAATTATTGATTTGATTTTGAGTGTTCATGTGTGTGTGTTTGATTGATTCTTGTGCTTGTATTATAACTATATAGATGTTACCATGATATTTATCATGCATCTTAAGCCTTTATTTGATCACATTATATGCACTAAAATGATACATTTACCTAGACATGTTATCCTATATTCTACATGGTTCATTTATAGTTATATGGTTATCTTATCCATTTGAAGTGAGGTAAATACCAATTTATATTCTTCCCTCACCTAAAAAGGGGTCATATCAATGGGGGGCTTGTCATAGAGAAATGGATTCCACACATTCATATTTTCATATATAAAGTGGGGGCATGTTTTGGAAACATGTTCTCCACCCTTATTTAGTATTCAACATACCCATTATAGTGGGGGCATGTTTTAGAAGCATGTCCTCTACATTGGCACTTATATCATTTTTTATATTTCTCCATGTATAATGGGGGAATGTTATGCTAACATGCCACCCACACTTCTTTAAATTTATAAAATTACTCAAAGCATGTAATTATATGATTTAGAAACACATTTTTGGTAGAATTTTATACATTGGTACCATTTTTTATACATAGTTTCAGCATGAGAAATATTTAAGGTGCATATGCTATGCAATGTGCACCTAGCATTGTAAAATCCAAACATTTTAAGGGAATGTCACCACTACCAAGTTGGACTTTTATGAACTATATTGAGCTAATATATTATAGTGGTTGGTTTAATTTTTGGTATGGTTGAGGTGATTAAATCACTTAATCTTTCCAATTTGTAGGTTGGACTTGATTGTATCATCCAACCTCATCAATTTGATATTGTGATTTAACTTGGTTCACTCACACTCACTAATTTATAAGTATGATGGGGTTGCACATTTGATCTAGTCTTAACTACTAGGTGGCAATCCACATTTTCTCCAAGGTTGGGGGCATAAGCCCTCTCTCTCTCTCTCTCTCTCTCTCTCTCTCTCTCTCTCTCTCTCTCTCTCTCTCTCTCTCTCTCTCTCTCTCTCTCTCTCTCTCTCTCTCTCTCTCTCTCTCTCTCTCTCTCTCTCTCTCTCCCCTTAGATATATGCACTTTCCAAATTTAATTTTTTTCTAATCTCAATTTTAGTGATTTATAATGATACATATTTCAAATGAAATTGGCAAAAGGTAAGATAGTTGCATCGATACATAAGTGTACTCTTAAACCTTGTTTTCTTTCAATTTTAATCATTTAAATACTTTTAGTTTTAGATTATGTGCACTAATTATATACTGTAACCTGCTCTTGGTTATAGGTTAGTCATAATCAAAGCACTCAAATTGGACACAAGAAATGGCAAGGTGTGTTATACACACCCAGGTATGCATTCATTATTTTAAATTAGTAATTTCATTATCACATTTAAGGAGGGGAATGTAGATGATATATATGAATTATATAGCACCTTGATATTATACACTTGGAAAACTCAGACCTTTTGATCTTCTTCTTAGTTACAGACCTTTCTTGCTTCTACAAGTCTCATATTTTCTATCTTTTGTGCCTCTTGGCCTACCTCTTAGTCTAACCAATCATATATTGATGATCTAGGCCTTATATCTTGCCCAGAATGCTTAAAAACTACTTATCTTCCACCTCTATAAGTTTTGATCCTGCACCTGCCTACTCCTTGGACACTTGTGTCTCAAATAGATAACTACATCAATGTTGGTGTCCTACTATAATTCAAGTGTTTAGTGCCCTAAATTCATCTAATTTATAAATGAATCATATCCTAATGGTTAGCTTAAGTGAATTAATGTGAGATATTTTATAAATAGTTTGGTATAAATACAAGATCAACCCTCATTCATTCCTCAACTATCAACTTCTTACCTCTCATAAGGAAACTTACCAAAAAATACTCAATCAATAATTCAAGTGAGAAAAGCTTCCCTATTTATCCTATTTCCATATCTATCATAAGGATAGCATATATATAGGTATAAATTACTAAATGAGTATCCCAAGAGATATATTTCCCAAGTTACAAACTAGGTCATTGTTGTACTTATCATATATTGCATGATTCACACACAAGCCAACACATAGGGAAGAACTACATAAGTTTGAGGCCCTCTTCAAAGTATTCGATATGTAGGTATCACTAACTAACAAATGGGTCTTTGGGATAGCTTGATGCCATGTGCCCACTACCCATTTTTCTCATAACCACTATGAATATGAGGAACTACGGTTTTGATCATTTGACAAGGAGTGATATTTCATGACCCATATCTGAATGCACTAGAGTGAATTTAAAAACAAAATTAGAAGAAACCATATGGTCACATATTATATAAATGGTTATTTTGTATAGTACATATATGTCTAACCTAGACACTAGCATTAATGCAACTATCCTAGCCTGATGTAAAAGTTTGTAACTATAGAATAAATTAATCTAGAATTTGGTGAATGCTCCAAAATATTATCCAATCTACTTTTTACCTATTCTAGATATAGATATATATTAACATCATAACTATATAATTATTTTCTTTATTTATCATTGCCATATATAGCATATTTATACATACCATTTTAAACATATCTTACTATATGTCATGTTGTCAATCAGGGGTGTTACCCTTGTGAGAATGTGTGATACTTCCCACTCATACTAAAATAATGTAATCTCTCCTAAGTGTGGGTGACTTTTAAATGGAGAGAATATTCAGATAGAGGGTTGGTTCCCTTGATGCACTCACTAAATCTGATCCTAATCCTACTAACTACTAATTTTTTACTAAGGGAAACGGTAAAAGGATATTGCTTACACTAGAATTAAAATGAAAACTTGAAATAAAGGTGATACACCAAAGTTTATGACCACTTTTTCTTTAAATTGACACTCTTAGGAAGGGAATGAGCCTATACACTTAATCTTCACTTCAAGTGTATGACTTATACAATAGTGTTTCATACAAAAGACTTGGAAAACTCATTCTTTAAATGGAAAGAATGAAAGGTTATTAAATTATCATCTAAACATGGATAAAGATTGATTTATACACTTATTATGACCTATATAAACTCAAATATATTATATGAAGGTAAAAAAACTAGACAATAACATAGGAAAACTATTGATTCACAATGTTATATCAATGGAAATCACCATACAATTCACACAAAACATAAAAATAGAGGAAAAGAGATTCTTATTTCTTCAAGAGGTGTAGCACAAAAATTTATCAGCCTTTAAAAATAGCCAAAGAAAAAGAGTGATAATATAATATTGGAAAAGAGAGTACAAATAGAAAATAATAAGATAGGGGAGATGAAGTAACCCCAAAATAGGGATGACTAGCTTTGTCTTCAAACCCCTAAATTTACCACATAGTGTTTCATACAATCTCTCTTTTCACTTTATCCCAAGAGTGGCATAGAGGTAGAGTATAATTTTTTAGATAAAATTGAAAAGGTATTCATCATTTATTGGTTAAGCTTGACCAATTTGAAGATTCCTAAATCCTTTCTTGCATAGCCTACATACTAACTCATATGTCCTCTTTGAAGAATAAGTCACCTCCTTAAAAAAATGTATTCAAATATTCATTAATCCCTCCATGTAAATATTATCCTATGCCATTTATGAGGTATCTCCACCTTACTTGCTTTTTTGGAAGGCTCCTTGAAGCAGCTTTGACTTTAACTCCTTGTTAGGCATAGGAGGGAAAGAAGGTCTTGTTAAGAGTGTTAGAGACTCTTTCAACCCATTTAAATGTTCTTTGTAACTAAAAATAATTATTATTTACCTTAAATTAATGTTTAATATATAATCAACCTTTTAAAACCACCTTAATAACTCATATACCTTGACTTAGTTGATTATTCATTCAAACTTCTCCTTAAGCAATGTGGCATAGGAAAGAGAAAAGTTGGATTTGCTTTGAATCAAGAAAATTACCTCCATATATGGATTCTCAAAATCATTTAATACCTAAAAAAAGTAACTTGGAGCTATCAAACCCTATAATATGTAATTTTTTTCCATTTGCTTGCTTTTCTACCTATTCATTGTAACCCTAAAAATAGGTAAAGCTCCTTATGAAGAAATTTTTATGGATAATTATGGAAAAATAAACACATTTTTAAGGACCCTCTATCCCCTTATATCTTCATTCCAAGTTTTAGTGTCCAAATCTGAGTATAAGTGACTTATTTTCTACCATTTCTCTCTTTGATTAGGCCTAATTAGGCCTCCTAGACCTAGAAAGAGATATTTAGCCCAAATGGCCACCCACATGTGTGAAACCAAAAAAAAATGTTGGATTTAATTTACCTATCCTAATACCATTCTCCATGTCAAATTTAAATTTTTGGGGCCTTGTTTAGATGGGCAAACCATGAAATGGCCATTAGAAAGCCTAGATGCTTATGTTTGTTTAAGAGGAAGTTTGAGATGTTTTTCATGAAACTTTAAAGTTTTGGTGATTTTTTATGAATAATTAAGACTTTTAACACCTTTATAAAACCCATTCCTTGATATTTAATTCTCTTATTTCACTCATAGCCTTCACCATTGATTCTTGGCTTGTAAAACTAAGTTTTTCTCACCTTTTGACCAATTGGCCAACTTGCAGGGATGCTATAACACATTGAGAGACCTATAGAAGAGTTTTGATGATATTAAAACATATTTAAATCCCCCATAATAATATTTAAATTTTTTATATATAATTCCACAACTTATACCTCCACAAACAAGCTTTAAACTGCATATCTAGCCTTATACTATACAATATTGTACCTACACATGTGAACCAACACCTTGAAATGGATATTAGGAGAGTTTTGAATGAAATTATGGTTATTTTAAGGTAATTTCATGGCATTTTAAGTAATTAATAATTTTATTTTCTCCATCAAGTTAGTTGCACGGTTTAAAATGGGTTTAGAGAGGTTTATGGTCTTAGCAATGATTCATAAAGGATAGGGATCCATTCCAAGAACCAGTTCCAAGATGTGGAAGCTAGGGGACCTACCTAACACATATAATTTCCATATATCACCATGAATAATCTCCTTATATTTATGATCAAAAAATAATGACCTCTTCAAGCTCCTTCTCAAGCAAAATAGGGTTTTAAGTGTCCATCTTTCTTGTTGATTGTTCATACATTTGTGAGACCCAAAGACTAAATAAACTCCAAATGTTTGAATTATGGTACCCCATTCAACACCTCAAGTAACCTATATCTAACATGTAATTCTTTGATAAATTTCTAAGCTTTACAAGTCAACTTTTTAGGTAGAGGTGACTATGTATGAAGGCTGAGAAAGGTCTTTTTGGGTTTTGAGACCTAAAAATGCATTCTAATGGAAAATAAGACCTTTAAAAAGTTTTTAATGATTCATGACATGATTTACCATGATAATCCATAACATTTAGCTTTCAAATATCCTAAAACCTTGACTTCTCATCATTTGAGGGTTTTTATGCAAACTGAGCTTGTTGACCCTAGAGGTTTATTCCTTGAGCCTTATTCTATACCACTGAATAAAAAATTTTTGGAGGTATTCATAATTTCATGTAAACTCCTTTTTAATATTATACATCCAACTTATATTGAGAAGGATGCTTTCCTTACCTTGATCTAGAATAGTCTTATAAGTCTCTAATAGACTATGTCAGCTTAGGTTGAGCCTTGTCTTGTTGATTTTGATATTTTAAAAGTATTCCTTGAGATATGGATTCATAAAACACTTTATCTCAAATATCATTCAACCTCAACTATATAACACTTATTACCATCACAAGTGTGACCATTTTCCATATTCTCACTCCAAGAAAAGACTGCCTATAGGTCAGTTGTAATGATTGTAGGTGATGTGGTTATTTCCTTGGCCTATTTGGAGAAAGTAAATACAAGAAGACCTTGAATAGGTATGTGACACTTATTCAAAACATCTTAACATGTTATATCATGATTCATTGCTAAGAAAATTTACCTGATTATCCATGTATTTTTATGGTTGATTTGATTATTATTAACTAAGTTGTAAGTCACATGCTATTATGTGACAGCTGAATATTGCTTTGATTACATGATTTCATTGCTATGATTTTATCTATATTGTATATTATTTACATTGTGATCATGTTGATTTATTATTTCATCGGTATTTTAAGACATATATGTCACAATATTATGAACTAAATACCTACTTGTCATGAGTTTGACGCAAGAGAGACTCATCCCTCAGAGCATGATAGAGGGAGAGCATCATCAGAGAGGGTGAGTAGATGGAGATGTTGGGGGATGATAATGGAATGGCTAGAACCCCTACACACAACACTTTAGATAGTACACACTATATGCATTTTTTCAATTATTAGCATTAGTTCATTCTTTTTGTTATCCACATTTAGATAATCGTTTATGCATATGAGTTGTGTGTTAGCTCAGTTTAATGATTATTGTGGAATTAATCTTATGTGATTGAATTGTGGAAAATTAAATTCAGTTATAGTGTCTATATAGGATCACATCATGATAATAGATAAATAATATTGACTATAACATATATGTGCATGTATTAATGGAATAAATATTAGAATAATAGAATTTTATAAATAAAGAATTATAGAATTAGAATATTAGAATAATTGGATGTTATAGATGTAAGTATATAATAGAGTAATATAATTGAATTACATTAATCATATTGATAATTATTTACCTATGCTAAGTTAGTAAACAGATTTTGTTATAATTAATAAATATATTGCATTAAATTATAATTAGGAAATAAAAATAGCATATATGGAAGCTTTGAGAAAATTAGAATAAAATAAAAAGAAAAAAAACAAGCTTTAATAGAGGTTGGCAAACTTTAAAGAGAGGAAAAGGTCATTTTTGAGCTCAACAAGAGCTAAGGAATACTCTAACTGAGAATACTTGCATGGATACAAAATATAATCTATATCCTATGATGTTAATTTGTATTACACATTCATGTCTTTCCATAAGTAGGATTACAGTGAGCCTTTGAAAAATCCTTAGTGGATCTATCCCAAATGCAGCTTCAAGGAAATGAATAACATCATCCTAGAATTCCAAGTAGATGATATTGTTGGAGCCAATGTGGTAAGCATAAATTTTCAAATGCAATGAATTGAGTCAAATCTATTTTGAATAATATATATATGCATTTTGTGTTTATAAAATAGAAAATACATGTATGCACAATGATAAGTGTGAATAGTGAAATATAAACATTATATGTTTTTTGGTCATCTAAAAATATAAATAAAAGAACAGTGATTTATATACTATTTAAGTAATACATGTATATGAATTATACTTATATACAGATCACCACATACATATAGTAATTCATGTATAGAAAATAACAATGATTCATAAACTATTAAATTTGACTTATATTTAAGTATTGTGATTAGTCTCTTAATACAAGAATGAATAGCAAATGGTATAGATATAAGCCTACTATAAATGGAGAACTAATATGAAAATAAATTTATAATAGTGATATGATCTAGGTATGATATATAGCAATTTAGGGTATTTATCCATATGCTTTGAGTTTACTATTCAGAGGTAGTAAACTCATATTTTGCTTAGTTGATAGCGATTCAAGGTAAATACAGTGATTAGTGGTATATATAGATATATATGTATCAAAACACTTAAACAGTGATATAGATGTATATACATGAACTAAGGTATATATATTTGTTAAATATGTGAGGATAGATGTTTGTATTTAAATATATAGCAACTTGAACTATATACATATATATCATAGTGGTCTGGTAGCAAACTGCATAAGCACAGTGATTTGATTTATATATATAGTGACCTAATTATAAATAATAGTGATTTATATGAAGTAATATACACACAAACATCTAGAAAATAGCAAACTATGTAATAAATCAATCTGGGTATATATATATATATCCTTTTTATAGGTAATACACAAATCCAATATGGTATAGCAGATATAGTACTTTTGCATGTATGATATAGTAAATTTGCATATTTCCTTCTATAATATACTATGGTAAATCTATATATTGTATGATATAGTAAATATAAATTAATTACTATGTTGCATGAATAGATCTAGACATAAGTGTTATATTAAATCATTTAAGAATCTATGTTACTAGGGATGATTTATAAGTTAGCCATTATTTAGGAATGTATGTTCTCGAGCCAATATTTCCTATACAAATGATATCATAAGTTTGAATATGCAATAGTGAATTATATCTCTTAGTGAAAATATTTTTGGGATTTTTTTCCATGAATTTATTAGTGTAATTTATAATAAAGAAGACAAGATTTTATCCACTGGGATGAAATGCAAGTAATTACATGATCTAATATTTATTATAAATTTATTTTGGCGAGTCTTTATTAGGATATAATTCTACATGTTACATACATGGGCCATTTCTCAATGATTTCAATGTGAAAAAGAGATTGAATATAGCATATAGAGGTATTCTTATGAAAATGGGTGATATACTGTGATTAGTAGAAATTGGGATATAAATTCCCTAAGTCATTCCTCTCACTATGTTTTATAAAAAGATGGAAAACCATAGCATCTTAATATATTCCTAGCTCATTTATTTTCTCCAAACCATGGAGTAAAATTATATGGATTAGTCTCTTTTATTTTTCAAATCATGAGAAGATAAACATAAGAGAGGACTATGTTAATTAGTTATTTGAACAATGTAAATATATAAAATCAAAGTATGTATTAGCATTTATAATTACAAGATAATAAAACCATATATGGTTATTGGGTTGAAAAAATTTATCTTTTTGTAAGTCTCGCAACATATTTTAAATTACAAGAGTTATATGTAAAATAAAGTTGACGAAGTCAAACTTGTAATAAAATACATAAGATAATATGCATAGATGGTTAAAGAAACTATGTGAGTATTTTAATTTTATAATTAAATGGTGATTTTATATGGGCATAAATAGTCTCTTGTATATAATAATGTATTCATTAATATTTTTGGAATATTAATATCTTACAACAGATTGTCAATGTATTTCCTGACTAGGAAAGTTATAATGATTAAGTCTTTGATTAGAGTTCTAAATGACTGTTGAACTTTATAAATCATACTTATATATTGGTAAGTATTTATATGTGAAACATAGTATGAAAATAGTCAATATTTATGAGGGTATTCATATATAAAATATATCGATATATGGACTTAGGTATTCATTTAAAATATAACATTTATAGGTGTACTGGGTCATATGCCTGTATCTATAGACTAATGGATTGTTAAAATAAGTCATTCAATTTTGAGGGGAAGGAAACTCTAACCATATTAATACATTCTCCTAAAAATTTAATAAGTTTTCAAATTAAATATTATGTTCATGTGAGGTATAACTTAGTTTATGAGTTATTCGGTTCTCTAAAATTATTATGACTGGTTATTTTGAAGTTAAGTAGTGTGAACATAGAATGGTGGACTATGATATTAGTGTTTGTCATGCATATACTAAATTTGTATTTACTTATTTAAATTATAATTATGTAGTCTAAATATATATTATACCGAGTTGGTATGGTCTATTCTTTTTATGCTTATTATTATTTATGTGGTAAATAATATAGTGTAGAATCATCCATATGTTTGATGAACTAAATGTATTTATTTTGATTATTCCTACATTTAGTATGTATTATACCTACCATTAGGAATTAATCTATATGAATCTATTGGTTATGTTAAACAAATATCATATTTTTAGTATTGAGTAAGTAGTGGGTTAGACTTCACTAGCTTGCTAGCATCACCAATGCTAGATGAAGGTATCTAATCAAGTGGTGTGTATGAAATTGACTAATCCTAGAGATTAATAACTATTGAAAAATTGGGCCAAATTAATATTATTTAGACATTGTCATTTCATATGTATGATTTACATGTTTGTGTGATATCATTTTAGAATGGATTTCTTTATGGTACACTACATGTTCCTAGAAATCATACAGCACACGGGTACTAGCTTGTCTCTTTGGATTCTTCCTGCACCATCACTATCTACTCATACATGAAGGGAGGGAATTCCCTAATGGGTTATTATGAGGGGGATATATGGTCCATGGTTGGTGTGGAAAATTTTTTAGATTATGTTCTCCCTCCCCACAATAGTACTTATTTAGAGACTACACTTGATATTGCCATAGATACTAGAGTTGAGAAAAATTTCTCTGTGGAGACTTGTATCTTGTACATTATATTATATTTATTATTATTGATACATTATTATGATGAGATTTAATTATTTACATATTGTACCATGATATTAGTGGTTGCATATTTGTACCAACCATGGCTAGAAATCTACAATTACTTTCTATATTTAGTTGTGTTATGTTTCATCTGATGTTAGTGATTAATGATGGATAAATGTCACATGCTTATTTTAAAATTATCATTCTTAGATTGTCTTATTTGGATCACTAATTATATTCCCATGGTGAAATCTAATGAAATAATACATTTATTAAATTTAAAAAAATATATATGTTATTATAAGTCTATCCCAATGAGGATGTTTCATAGCACCTTGTGAAGGTATCTTAACCCCTCACTTTTTCCTATCACACAATCTTTACTCATGCACTATATTACATAAGTTGACTATCACTTCATTTTACATAGCTGTAACTTCACTTTACTTGTGATTATTATTTTGAGAAGTTACTTGTTTTATACGATTCCTTGTAACCTTATATCTAGCTTTACAAGCTCCTATGCAATTTTTGGTTCATCCAAACTTTTAATTTTACTATTGTGTTTCATATCCATCTTATTAACCTTGGAGACACTTGAGCTAGTTAAAATAACCTATAGATGTTCATTTAGAGTTTAAGAGACTTGAATGGAGAAGGTGAGAAACATTAGGGCCTTTAATAGGTCTAAATAGACCTATTTCACCTTATGATACCTTGTGAAAATGTTACACTTCAACTTCTTCCTCTTGCCTACTTATGTCCTCATGTGATCACATGTAGGCTAGGCTAACTGACTATGACTTTAGACTTCAAAAGTCAATTTGTTTTTCTCTTGGTTACTAATCTCCTTTTTGGTCCTAAATTGAGAGGATTATAGTCATTCTCTATACCCTACTTATCCATCACATCCATCTCATCCATATCATTGACCTTCATGCAAGTTCATATTACATACAAACTTGACTAACTAGGCCAAAATATCATGGCTATAGGTACATATTTTATACTTGTTAATATGTCATTCCACTTACCTTATTACTCCCAATATGATAAATTCTTATCATTAATATCATGTAGAACTCTTAATGAAAACCATTTACTTCCATAACTACAACATGATGTTTTCCTAAAATAGGCTTATTGAGTGAATGTTGTAGGTGCACATTTTGCCTTTCTTGGCCTTTGTACAGATAAAAGAAAGATATGTGACAAGGTTGGTCATATGACAAACATGATGCCAAGAACACTTACCGAATCTCCCTCTCTTTGAATCAAATTATAGAATCATTAACTTAACACTCAAAGGGCTTGATTGACATGGAAACCCAAACATGATTTTACCTTAAAAACTACTAAAAAACCTTAATCTATACTAAACTATGCTTTAAGGTCTTATCTTACTTTGTTTTTACTTTGGTGGCATCTAGATCATTATCATCCCTTAAAATGGCTTAGATCACCTTGAATATTCATCTGACACCTTCATAACACATCTTTAAGTGCATACAGTCCTTTTAAAGTCTCTTAACAGTTGGGAATACAATAATACATAGGCTTGATTGTATCTTTTAGGTATATAAGGCCTAACTGGATCCAAAAAACTTATTGAATGGTACTAGTCACATTGAAGAATCTTATTATCACTAAGAAATAACTTTCAGCCCTTAAAACTAATGTCTTTATCTTCATGACTCTTCTCAATTCCTATCACTTGTCATGATGTTCTTTTAACCTGCTCATTAGACCTACAAGTGTTCTATTGAGATTTAAGAGATCATGGTATTAGGATTCCATATGTATTGTCTTCCTAATTTAAATAAATACTTTCTCACCTTTTTTAAATCCTCCAAGATCATGCTAACCCTACTAAGATAATATCATACATTAGAAGTTCATTAGACTTGCAACTATACCTTGTGAAAGACACCCTCTCACTCAAGATACTTTAAGGAATACCCTCTTCAAGATGAATTCACATGAATATTTATTTTAAATGTAAAGGATTTATTATAACTAAAACATGAACTTGAGAACCCTTGAAGATGAAGACAATTGATATATCAAACATGCTTGAAAATTGTTGTATTAAAGAAGCAACATAGACAACCAGTTTCTTGTCAAAATAATCTTTATCAATAAAAAGTAACTGATTATTTCATCATTAAAAAGTTCCTATTTAACCCTAAAATCATCCCACTATAACCTTTTTTCTACATCGAGTTTTGAATTTAAGAAACAGAGATAAACCTAGACTTTGTCTAGATGACTAGGACATAGTGACCCCCTTATACACTTAGGGATTGTTCATAAATATGGGGGAATGAATATGATAAAAAATGCCACTAAATTTATTTTAATTAGGGTCTCTATTATTTCCCAATATCTTTAAACATGACTCTCTCTCTCTCTTGACTATACTGAGCAAAAATTGATGGCCTTCCTAGAGATGCTAAAGAAGTTGATAGGAGAGATAAATTGGTTTTCTAAATTATGAAACCTATAACTCCTTCCAAACAATAGATTTGATCTTTAAATTAATAAATAAGTTCCTAAATATTAATTTAGGTCAATTATACCTTGAAAACATGTATGGACAACCTCAAAATAGGCCTTTTTAGGCACCAAAATTATCATAACCACTTAATAAATTTGATAAAATTGCTAAAAAATATATTCATTGGACCTTTTAAGGTCTGAATAGGTACACCAGTATTTTATTCTAATATTATACTACCATTATCATGCAAAACATGCTCTAGAAGCCACAAAGTGATCCAAAATGCAATCAACTGGGTTATGAAGTTAGCCAAGGATATCACCAAGTATTTTGATCAATTTTAAAGCATCATGTGACCTTTAAATAAGCCATGAGGCCTATAAATATGTTCTAGACTCTTTTTATCACTTGAAACAACTTGAAATAAGTCAATATGTGATTAAACAAGGATAAAGTTATGATGAACACAACCTTAAACTCATTAAATTTACCTTGAACTTTGTTAATCAAGGTTTTAGGTGACCATTTCAAATACATTACAAGAAAAACATAATAAACATCAAGGAAAACAACATGACAAGAAAAGTTTCAAGTTATAGGGGTGATAATTTGACCTGTGAGGTCAAAATTGTCAATATTTTGGTGACTTAGTTGGGAAGCATACCTGATATGCTTATGAACTAGATAATGGACATCTATTTTGGACTCATGATATCACTCTTAAATTATAAAATAAACACTAACATATGTTACCAATGACTACAATACTATTTACTTGAAACAATACAATTGCTTCTCCTCCAAAAATAAGGAAAGAAAACACACAAAATAAGGGAAACTAACTAACAAGACACATGTGCAATCTAAGCACTTATTTGAAATAAAACATAAGAAAACTAGTGTGCTAGGATAGCACTAAGATGAAAATAAATAAATTAGCTATGTATGAAATAACTTATCTCTCAATAGTAATGTTATAGATGTATCCTATTAATTGAGATTGGAAGATCCTTTCCATCCATCTTAGCAAGTTGAAAATCATTGTGGGATTGACAAATGGAGATAGTGTAAGGTCCACTCCAAAATGATTCAAACTTGGTGTGCCTTCCTAGTTTATCTCTATACTCATCCCACTTGAGAACCAATTCTCTTTCTTTGAAACTCCTTGAATATGTTCCTTTGTTAAAGGTTCTTTTAACTTGTGCCTGATGAATTTCCATGGCTAACATGGACTAATTTTTAATTTATTATAGTTCCATAAGCTCAACATAACTTACCTCCATTGGTTCATTCTCTAACAACTCTAGTTGATGCATTAATTCTAAATTAGGAAACTCAAGTGACATGGGCAACCTTGCTTCCTTTCTATAAACTAGCTTGTATGGTGAATTGGCTATAGACCTTTTGTAGGTGATCCTATCAGCCCATAGAGCTAACTTAAGCTTAAAATATGATTTTATCTAATTAGCTTCAATATTCCTTATTATATTTAGTAGGTTCTTATTGGTGGACTCAGCAAGTCCATTACCTTCTGGGTAGTAGTTTGATGAAGTGTTGAGGTATACATCATGTTGAACATCCCATTGATTGATCCTAGCTCCCACAAAAGTCATGGCATTGTCTGAAATGATGTTGGAGGGAATGTTAAATCTTGTAAGAAAACCTTCATAAAAATCTAAAACACTAGATTCATTTGCTTCCTTTAAATCTACTACCTTTGTCCATCTAGTGAAGTAATATGTGGTAGTAAGGATCCACTTATGACCAAATATTGAAGGTGGATTAATGAGGATAATTAAGTCCAAACCCCATTAGATAAAAATTTGATCCATTGAAATTGGTTAGAGAGGTAAGGTAGAAAATCTTTCTTTTCCTATAAACATGTCACATTGCTTGCATTTCCCCACCCAAGCATGACAATATTTAAATATGCTTGGCCAATAGTACCTACCTCTCATGATCTTAAGGACTATAATTCTTGATGATAAATGACCTCCACCATGTCCATCATAGAATTACTCAAGAAACCTTTTTATTTGGCTTGGCTCTATGTACCTTAACAACACAACATTGATGTCCTTATTTAAAATCACACCATCAACAAGGAGAAAAGGAATGGACTGCAATCTGAAATACCTTTTCCTTGATGCACTTAAGTTAGGAGGATAGAAACCATCTTGTGGGTACCTTACCAAGTCTTGAAACTAGCTTGAACATGATTTATGATCAGCCATAACTTCTTCATAATCTAGCACTAAAAGTGCCTCTTTATTTTTTGAAAATATTGGGCTAGGTGTTCATATAATCTATTGCCTCTAATTAGTTTAGTGACAATTATTTCAATGTCATACTCCATCACTCTTATTATCTAACCTACCCTCTTCTCATTTATGTCCTTGTTCAACAAGAACTCCTTGATACTTAGATGAGAAACCATTAGATATATCCGATTGTTAGATAATAAGTGTCTAAACTTCTTAAGACATCTGATTATTAAAAGGACATACTTCTCTAGATAGGTGTACTTTGTCTCATATTCCTCCAAGCCTTAACTAAATAAAGTTATTGGCTGCTCCAAAGATTTATGATTTTGTTGCATGAGTATACCTAAAATTGTGTCCACATTATCATATGTATACAAGATGAAATCTCTTCAAAAATTAATATTAATGATGGTAGGATCACTAACTATTTCTTGTTTTATCTTTTCAAAACTCCTCATGCCCTCCTTAGTCCAACTAAATTTCTAATTCTTTTTAAGCATGGTTGTAAGTGGATTTGCAAAAATTTCAAAATTAGAAATGTATCTCCTTATAAAATTTATCTTGCCTAGAAAACTTTGTAATGTCTTTTTATGTTTAGGCAAAGATAAATAAATTATTGAGTCTATCCTCTTAGGATCAATGCTTAAACCATTCTTGGAAACCACATATCCAACAAGCTTACATTCATGTACTGAAAAGACACATTTCTTGGGGTTAAGAGACACCCTAAATTATTTACATATCTCAAACACTTCCTTGAGTTGAACCATGTGTCCCCTTGCACTCATTGAAAATAAAATAATATCATCTAAGTATATAAGAACAAACATGTTGATTAGACCTTAAAATGCCATATCCATGGATCTATGAAAGGTTGTTCTAGCATTGGACAAACCAAATGGCATTTTCCTGTAGGTAAAATTCCCCCACTTGGTAGTGAATTTTGTCTTAAATCGATCTTCCTCCTTAAAAATAATATGGTTATATCCACTATAACCATACAATAATGATAACCTTTTTGAACTAGCTACTAGTTGCAATATTTGCTCCATGGATGGAAATGGGTAATGATCTTTGAGAGCAGCCTTGTTTAAATCATGGAAATCTACACAAAGTCTGATTTCACCATTTGTCTTCCTTATTGGAACAAATTTTTCCATCCAATTAGAATGCTTGATTGGGATAATGATGGTTGATTCAATCAGTTTATGAAGTTCAATTCTCATCAAAGGCTCAATTTTTAGATTGATTGGTCTTTACCTTTGACTAACTAGTTTTGTATCAACCTCTAGCTCAATGGTGTGTTGAGATAAACTTGGATCAAATCCCTTCAATTCATTATACTACCATGTAAATACATCAGCAAACTCCCTACATAAATCAATAAATGATTCCTTTTGAGATGGAATACATACTTTACCCAATTTGAAAGTCTTTCCAATTGTTATCTCAATATTAGCATAGTGTTCTTCCTTGGTTGAAAATGAATACTTCTCTCTCCTCACCTCATCATCTCTATTGAAGATGTTTTCAATAGTGTCCAATCCTTTGGGTATCTTATTGAACTTAAGTTGAACAATCTGATTCTCATACTGTTCCAAGATCTTTAATTGATTTTTAGAATAGAATTTAGTCTTTTCTTACAAGAATCAAACAATCTAATTATCATCTTCAAAAACTTGTCAATTTTCATGATTATCAAGAACAAAAGGCCTCACCACAATATTTATATGTTATTGATTTTTATCATTCCTCACATTAGTTGGAATATTGAACTAAGCTCCTATGATAGCCAATTTATCTACATGTTTGTTGCTTTTTCTTAGCACTGCTTGAATATCAAAAGTGTCAAAATACTCAAAGAGGTCCAAAAATATATGTTTTTAAGATCTTAGAAAGGAATTATTACACATATTTATCCCTCTCAATTGGTGAACTACAAGTTCACTATCACCAAAAGCTTATAAAACATCTATTCCCGTCTTCCTATCCCACTACAAACTGTGGACTAGAGCCTCATACTCTGCTACATTATTAGAATAAACAAACTAAAATTTAATAGAAAAAAATACATGTATTTGGTAAGTGATATAAGAATCATTTTAGTGCCATTACCAAGCTTTTTCCTTGACCCATCAAAGTAGAGCTGTCAAAGGCCATCTTTTGACTCATCTTCTTTCATTATGGGTGGAATGTGTGCATCATTTTCATAAAGATAATAGAAACCAAGTCCCTTCTCTTCAATAATTTTATATGGATAATTTTCATTCAATTTTTAATCCCATTCATTATTAAATAGATCGGGAACTCCTTCAATAGGTGGGTTAGCCTCTACTTCACTAGCTTGTTCCACCTCATCTAAAATGACATAGTCTATGTTCACAACACTTGGAATGTAAGGCTAAAAATGAAAGCATGCAATAGGTTCAAAATAAATAGTGACTTTGGTCCCATAACTTGTTCTAAATATCAAATAATTATAATCAGCTGATAGGTAACCATAAATATTTGATGTGAAATCTCGAGAAAAGCACATGGTAAAATATGGAGACAAGTCCACCACCACTACATCCTATTGAATAGTTATTTGGAAAAGCATGAAATGTTAATTTTAGGTCCTTTATCATGCCAATAGTCTTTATTAATGATCCATCTAGATAAAATACACCTTTGGTGTTTGGTTTATACACCAAACCAAGCTTGTCTGCAATTTGCTTTGGCATAACAATACTACTAGCTCCACTGTATACCATATAATTGTGGACCAAGGTATTGCTAAAAATCAAAGAGAGATGTTTTATTCTATTTTACCTCATTTTTAATCACTTTTATCTCCTTATGTACTCATTTCACTTGTTATCTCATTGGTTAATCTGAATTTATCAAAACTATACTCTCCTTCTCAATTGGTTTTGGAGATAACTTAAGGGCTAAAAGCTCTTAAATTAGAATGTCATTTTTCCCTAGGATTTTTGAGGAATCCCACAAGATCATGCTGATATTATATTTATTCATGTGATCAATAATACTAAAATTAGTTCCACTCACCTTTGACTACACTCTTGGCACCACTTGCTCATCTTACACTTGTGGTACTTGATGAGATTTGACAACCTCCATGTTTTGATGTTTATGTTATGTTGAGATAGAAAATTGATTATTGACACCTTTAATAATAATAGAATGAATGCTTGGAACATGACCCACCTCCTTAGTCTCTTAAATTTCCTTTTCTTTTATCTAGTTACAATTGCAACCACATTATTTGAAGTACCAGAGTCACTAACCTGATTCAAAGCTACATTCCCTTATGAATTTGCTAGTTCATAAAAGTTGAATCCAATTTCCCTTTTATTTAAGATAATCTTCTTCTTGGGTCATCTGAGGCATTATCATAGATTGATTTATTAAGGCTTGATTCTACATATCACTCAGATTAGATGGTTATCAACCTGAATATGGAAACATACTATTTTGAGTTAGCATAGGTATAATGGCTTTAGACAAAGAATGATAAATTAGATAAATTATTGCATAAGGTTTGGCCTATGTGATAGCTTTTTGAGCTTGATATGAAGGTATTTATTCTTTGAAGCATTGATAATGAGGTCTCTTATCTCTAAAAGGCTAATAGGTAGGTTGATTAGGATTTTGGTAAGGCCTATTAGCTTGGTATTGCTACCTTTTTAATTGAATAATTTCATTCCTAAAGGATTGTAATATTCCCTTGATTTCTACAATCTTAATCAATTGACTAAGAAGGGATAAAACTTGTGCTTGGGAGGCTAGAATGGGAGCCATAGGAGGACATTGAGGGGATGGAATTTGATGTGTTTCTAGGAGAAAAGGCATAGGATTTATAGCTTCCAACTTTCTAGATTAAATCAAACTATTCTCTACTCTAATGGCCACTTCATATGCATCTAGAAGTTTAGTGCCACCCATAGACTAAATCATGATACTGATGCCTTAATTTAGAGCTCTTAATAATATAAAAAGGCAAACTCTGGAGATGGTCTAATCATAATAGGTACCTTAGTCCATGTATTTTGTAATTTGAGGTTAAACTCTATCATGAACTCATGGGGAGCCCTCTTTATGGTTATGAGTTGTGCAAGCAAGGACAAGTGGTCAAATTTGTCTTCAAACTACTTATAAAAGGTTACACCTAAGTCATACCAAGAATCAATAGAATTTAGAGGAAGTTTCTATACCACTATAATGTTTTTCCTTTGAAAGATGTAGCAAGCAGTCAGATAGCTACGTTCTCTAGGACAACATTATGGATAGAATAAAGGTTGGATACATAATTATGTGTTTAATAGGAAATTTTGGTCTTCCCATAAGAATAAATGAATGTTATTAAGATATTAATTATGTATGTAATCATATTGGGTAAGATTGAGTGGGATTTCTCTATTAAATAAGATAAACACCTGGTTCCTAGGCACAATTGTTTGGATAGTGGGAATTGAACTATCTACTATAATGGGTTAATTAGGAGATTGAAATAAATTTATAGGATAGGGGTTTATCTTTATAAATATTTTCCTTTTATATTAATGAGAAGGCAACTTGGCAAATTCAAAAGGAATACCTTTACTTGATGATATTTTGGTAACCTTTAGCAAGAAACATGTGCTATCCTGTTGCTAAAAATCCTACAACTTCAAGGAATCATATGGCTTAAATAATGATAAGTGTCCATTGTTTTTTAAAATGATTTTTTATAGATCTACAATTTGACTATTCCAAGGAGTATATGTCCCATCGGTCATGCCAAAAATTATTGTCAATCAGGGGTGTTACCCTTATGAGAATGTGTGCTACTTATCACCTGCTAAAATAATGGAATATATCCTAAGTGTGGGTGAATTTTAAAAGGACAAAATATCCAAATATAGGGTTGGTTCCCTTTATGCATTCATTAAATCTGATCCTAATCCTAATAACTACTAATTTCTGGCTAAGGGAAAGGGTAAAAGGATACTGCTTACACTAGAATTGAAATGAAAACTTGGAATAAAGGTGATGCACCAATGTTTATGACCACTTATACTTGAAATTAAAACTCTTAGGAAGGTAATGATCCTACACACTTTCTCTTCACTTCAATTATATGACTTCTATAATAGTGTTTAATGTAAAGGACTTGGAAAACTCACTCTTTGCATGGAAGGAATAAAAGGTTATTGAATTCTCATCCAAACTTGGACTAAGATTGATATAGACACCTATTATGACCTATATAAACTCAAATATATTGTAATAAGGTATAAAAATTAGACAATAACATAGAAAAACTACTGATTAATAATGTTATATCAATAGAAATCACCATACACTTCACACAAAACTTGAAAATGGAGGAAAATATCTTCTTATTTCTTCAAGAGGTGTAGTAAAAAAAAATTGATAGCCTTTCAACATATCCAAATAAAAATACTGATAAGATAATGTTGGAAAAGAGAGTACAAATAGAAAACAATAAGATAGGGAGACAAAGCAGCCTTAAAATAGGGATGACTAGCTTTATCTTCAAACCCCTCAAATTACTACGCAGTGTTTCCTATAGTCTCTCTTTTTACTTTCTCCCAAGAAGGACATAGAGGTATAGTAGCATTTTTTGGATAAACTTTAAAATTTATTCATCATATATTGGTCAATCTTGACCACTTTGAATATGCCTAAATCTTTGCTTGCACACTCTATATACTAACTCATATGTCCTCTTCGAAGAATAACTCACCTCCTTGAAAATAGGTATTCAAGTATTCATTACTCCCTCCATTGAAATATTATACTAAGACATTTATGATTTCTCTCTACCTACTTGGGCTTTAGGAATGATCTTTGGAGCATCTTTGACTTTATCTCCTTGTTAGGCATAGGAGGGAAAGAAGGTCTTGTTAGGAGTGTTAGAGACTCATCCAACCCCTTTGAATGTTATTTGAAAATAAAAATAGATTATTATTGACCTCCAAGTGGAATTTAATAGATAATCATTCTTTTATAACCTTATTAATAACTTATATACATTGACTTAGTTGATTATTCATTTGAACTCCTCCTTAAGCATTGTGGCATAGGAAAGAGAAAACTTAGATTTGCTTTGAATCAATAAAATTTACTACATGGATGGATTATAAACATAATTTAAGATCTAAAAAAAGGAACTTAAATCCATAAAACCCTCCAAAATATGCAATTTTGTTCCATTTGCTTATTTTCTACCTATTCCTTATAACCCTAAAAATAGGTAAAGATCCTTGTGTATAAGAGTGTACAAAATGTAATGGAAAAATAAACACATTTTTTATGACCATTTATCCCCTTATATCTCCATTCCAAGTTTTATGATCCAACTCTAAGTATAAGTGTCTTCTTTTCTACCATTTCTCTCTCTAATTAGACCTAATTAGGCCTCTTACGCCTAGAAATAGAGATTTGGCCCAAATGGCCACCCACACATGTGAAACATACCAAAAGTTTTGGATTCATTTTACCTATCCTAATACCATGATCCATTTCAAAATTCAAGTTTTGTGCCCTTGTGTAGATGGGCAAACCATGAAATAGCCATTGTCAAGGCTAGATGTTTGTGTATGTTTGAGAAGTTGTTTGAGATGATTTTCATGAAACTTACAAGTTTTGGTGATTTAATATTACTTTTTGATACCTATAAAACCTTTACATAACTCATTACTTGAGATTTAAGTCTCTTATTTCACTCATAGGCCTTCACCATTGATTATTGGCTTGTAAAACTAAGTTTTTATCTCCTTTTGACCAAGTGGCCAACTTGCAGTGATGGTATAACACTTTGAGAGACATGTATAATAGTTTGGATGATATTAAAACCTTTTTAAAGACCCTATAATCTTATTTAAATGGTTTATATATCATTCCACAAATTATACCTCCATAAACAATCCTTAAATTGCATATTTATCCCTATATTGTATGGTATTGTACCTACACATGGGAACCAACACCTTAAAATTGAGATAAGGATAGTTTTTAATGAAATTAGGTTAATTTATAGGTCATATAATTGCATTTAAATGTGTTAATAATTGTATTTTCTCCATCAATTCAGTTGTAGCGTTTAGAGAGTTTTATGGTCTTAGCAATGATTCATAAAGGATAGGGGTCCATTCCAAGAGCCAATGCTAGTATTTTTAATATATGGTACATACCTAACACATATAATGGCCATATAACACCATGAAAAAACTCCTTATAGTTATGAGTAAAAAATAGTGACCTCTTTGAGCTCCTTCTCAAGCAAAATAAGGTTTTAAGTGTCCAATTTTCTTGTTATTATTTATACAGATGTGAGACACAAGGACCGAATCAACTCAAAAAATTTGAAGTATGGTAACCCATAAAACACCTCAAGTAACATATAGCTACCATTAAACTCTTTTATGGATTTCTCAGCTCTGCAAGTTAGCTTCTTGGGTAGAGGTGACTATATATGAAGGCTGAGAAAGGTCTTTTTGCGTCTTGAGACCTAAAAATGCATTATAATGGTAAATAATACCTTAAATAGGTTTCAAATGATTCATTACATGATTAAGAACTATAATCCATTATATTTACCTTTCAAATAGCTTGAAACCTTGACTTCTCACCATTTGAGGGTTTTTATGCAAATTGAGCTTGTTGACCCTAGAGGTCTATTCCTTGAGCCTTGTTTTGTACCATTGAATCAAAACTCAATAGAGGAATTCATAAATTCATCCACACTATTTTTTACTCTTTTACATCCTACTTATAGTGAGAAGTATGTTTTCCTTACCTTGATCTAGAATAGTCTTATAAGTCTCTAATAGATTGTGTTAGCTTAGGTTGAGCCTTGTCTTGTTGAGTTTGATTTTTTAAAACACTTCCTTCAGACATGGATTCATTAAAAAATTTATCTCAAATATAATTTAGCCTCAAATATATAACACTTATTACCATCACAAGTGTGACCTCTGTCCACATTCTCACTCCAAGAAAAGACTACCTATAGGTTAATTGTATTGGTCGTAGGTGATGTGGTTATTTCCTTGGCCTATTTGGAGAAATTAAATGAAATAAAACCTTTAATATTTATATGACACTTGTTTAAAACCTCTTATCACCTTGTTAAGGTATTTAAACCCCTCACTTCTTCATTTCACACAAGCTTTACTCATGCATTGTAGTACACAGGCTAACTGTAACTTCACTTTACTTGACTGTAACGTCACTTTGCTTATGCGTATTATTTTGAGAGGTTTATTGATTTATATTATTATTTATAAATTTATATATATATTTAAAATCTCTTATGAAATTTTTTATTCATTCAAATTTTCAATTTCACCATTTTGTTTCATATCCATCTTATTGACCTTGGAAACACTTGAACTAGTTAAACTCACCTATAGATGTGTATTTAGAGTTTAAAATACTTGAATGGAGAAGGTGGAAAAAATTGTGGACTTGAATATGTATATATATATACCTATTTAACCTCATGAAACCTTCTGAAAATGTTACATTTCAACTTCTTCCTCTTGCCTACTTATGTCCTCACATGATCACATGTAGGCTAGCCTAATTGACTGTGACTGCAACTTCAAAAGTCAATTTGCCTTTCTCTTGGTTACTATTCTCCATTTTTTTCCTTAATTGAGAGTATTATATTCATTCTCTATACCCTACTCATCCATCACATCCATCTCATTGACCTTCACACAAGTTCATATTGCATAACAAACTTGACTGACTAAGCCAAAATATCATGGTTATAGGTACACATTTTCTACTTGATTGACTATAGATGTAAAATTCCATTCCAATTACCTTATTACTCTCAAGATTACAAATTATTATCATTTATATCAGTTATAACTCTTAATCAAAACCATTTACCTCCATTACTAAAACATGATGTTTTCTTGAAATAACCTTATTGAGTGACTATTGTAGGTGCACATTTTGCCTTTTTTGGCCTCTATATAGATAGAATAAAGATATGTGATAAGGGTTTTAATATGGAAAACATGATTCCAAAAACACTTACTAACTCTCCCTCACCTTGAATTAACTTATAAAATCATTAACTTGACACTCAAAGGGCTTGATTAACATGGAAACCAAAACATGATTTTACCTTAAAAACTAGTAAAAAACCTTAATCTATTATAACTTGTGCTTTAAAGTCTTGTTTCATGATTTTCTTGTACCTTGGTGTAATATATATCATTCTCATCCCTTCAAATTTCTTAGATCACATTGAATATTAATTTGACACCTTCATAACACATCCTTAAGTGTATACATTCCTTTTGAAGTCTCTTAACAGTTGGGAATATAGTAATACATAGACTTGATTGTATCTTTTAGGCATATAAGGCCTAATTAGATCCAAAAATATTAATTAATGGTACTAGTGACCTTTAATACTCTTATGAGCACTGATAAACAACTTCATGCCCTCAAAAAAAATGTCTTTATCTTCATGACTCCTCTCAGGACCTGTGACTTTCCATGATGTTCTTTTAACTTGCCCATTATACCTACAAGTATTATTTTTAAATTTAAGAGATCTTGGTCTTAGTATGTCATATGTATTGTCTTCATAAGGTAAATCAAGACTTTTTAACCTTTTTTAAATCCTCCAATATCATGTTGACCTTGCTAAGATGCTCTCATACATTAGAAGCTCATTAGACCTACAACTATACCTTGTGAAAGACACCATCCCACTCAAGATACTTCAAAGAAAACCCTATTAA
This sequence comes from Torreya grandis, assembly GCA_037957365.1. NCBI lineage: Eukaryota > Viridiplantae > Streptophyta > Pinopsida > Cupressales > Taxaceae > Torreya > Torreya grandis. The sequence goes on along the minus strand of JARHVA010002959.1, from coordinate 1,864,492 downwards.
ATAAAATTTAAGTGAAAATTTTGTTTGAATTTAATGGGTGTATTATAAATTAAACATGAACATGAGAACCCCTAAAAATGAAGACACTCGGTTGATATATCAAACATGTTTGAAAATTGTTGACTTAAAGAAACAACATAGGCAATCAGTTTCCTATCAAAAGACTCTTTATCAATAAAAATTACCTGATGATTCCAAAATTAAAAATTTAATATTTTAACATGAAATCATCCCAATATAACCATTTTTATCCATTAATTTTTAAGTGAATAAATAGAGACAAACATGGACCCTGTTTGGATGACTAGGACATAGTGACCCCTTTGCACTCTTAGTAATTTTTCATAAATATGGTGGGATGAATATAAAAATAAATTAAAATAAATTTAATTTAATTATATTCCTATAATTTCCTAATATATTTGGACTTGACTCTCTCTCCTAACCATACTAAGCAAAAATCGATGGCCTTCCTAGAGCTTCCAAAGAAGTTGATAGGAGAGATAAATTGGTTTTCTACATTTTGAAAAATTAAATTCATTAAAAACCATATATTTGACCTTTAAATTAATAAAAAAAGTCTTTAATATTCTTGGAGGTCAATTTCACCTTCAATACATGTATGAATAGGCTCAAAATAGGCCTTTTTTGGTACTAAAACTGCTATAACCACTTGAGAAAATTGATGAAACTACTAAAAAAAGTATTTAATTGACATTTTCATGTCATAATAGGTACACCATGACATTATTCATATATTTTACTTCTATTATCATGCAAAACCTACTCTATAATCCATAAATTGATCCAAAATGCAACTAATTGGGTTATGAAGTTAGCCGAGCATATCACCAACCAATTTGATTAATTATAAACCATGATATAACCTTGACACAAGCCATGAGTCCTATAAATATTATATATACTCCTTTAATCACTTTAAATAACTTAAAATAGATCAAAATGTGATTAAACAAGTATAAAGCTATGATGAACACAACCCTAAACTCATCAAATTTACATTAAACTTTGCTAATCAAGGTTTTAGGTGACATTTTCAAAGACATTGCAAGAGAAAAATAATAACCAACAATAAAAACAACATGACAAGAAAATTTTCAAGTTATAGGGGTTAAAATTTGCCCTACTCGGTCAAAATTGTCAACATGTCCTATCTGAGTTTTGCAATTAATTGGTCTTCTATAGATCTATTTATCACCCTTATGCTTATTCATTTATATATTCTTAACCCTATCTATCCCAATAATATCCACATAAATTTTAGGGTTAAACACTTACATGTGGGAATTTATAAATATTACTTAAGTTTCATCTTCTTTCTCTCCTACCCTCTATAGAGGTTGATGCAAGTTAGCCTCACATGTGTGATCTTTACATTTATTAAAATTACAATTAATGCATAGGCCATCCCATAGATAAATGTTGAAATTTAAGTTATATAATACAATATTTTGTTTATTTATATATACTATCATGGAATAACACATACAATATTCTCAAAAAAATAAAAGTATACAATAGATGTGAAGCATAATACTGATACACACTAACAGTTTCCATGAGGCACAAAAAGAGTAGCATATATTTTATAGATTGAGATTTTTCACATATACATGATCCTTGGAAACATAACCAATATTTTTTACCACATAATAAGCCTAGAGCACCCTTTGAGCATCCGTTAAATGGGATCATCAACTAGAATTTTCATTCCTAAATTCAAAACTATAAAAAAATTAAAGCAATCAAATAATCAATAAAATAAAAAAACATTCAAATAAATTAAAAATACAAAAATACTTAGCATTACATATGTAATAGCTTTTGAATATGTTATTTACTTTATGTCAGTAGATAGCATATCATTTCCTTTCTATACACACATATGTTTCATAGGTACTTAAGTGTGATATAGGCATACACTAGATCCATGATACACTAGCATACAAATTTTGAACCTTTCCTCTACCCATGTGACACACTATGTTACAAGTATCTACTTCTATTGATCATGATTGATACGGTTTCTATTTTTTTATAATCACTTTACATCATCATGTTGACTTAAATAAAAATGTTTACACATATCTATACTCATATTTATACCTTACACATTGTGTTAGTTAAGGTATGTTACAGGACATTTTACTAACACATATATATGGACTAATATGATATGATTCTTATAGTGATTACTTATTCATCTTATCACATGGATTAATTTTACTTATTATTTGTTACCTTGTATTTATTGTGGAACATTTGAACATGTTACTTTTTGGCCCTAGTGCCACTGAGTGTTTTTTTTTTGGTGTGCTGACATTTGAACATGTCCTACATTTTGAGTGTGTGGCATTTTAACATCCCCTTGTTTGTGATATCCTTAGACCCCTTTTTCATGATAGTGAGTGATCTTGTGTGTGTGATTAATTATTTGTTGAGCTTGTGATTATTACTTCTAGAAGTTTCCATGATCCATATAATGTAGCTTAGATCTTGTTGTATTTGGATATTATAAGATTCATTGATACATCTACTTAGACATGATTCCACTATATGATTCTTTACTAAATTATTGATATAGATATAATATGGTTATATTATCCTTTTGAGATAATGTGACTATCAGATAGCATTCCCCTCAGCTTAAAATGGGGGGCATGTCATAGACACATGAGTCAATACACACACAGTTGGTAGAATTGGTAGAATCTGATATAGATTACATGATTTAGATATACACTTGTGTCAGAATCTTATGTACTTGGCAACAATTTTATAGATTTTAGATAGTTTTTTAGATTTGTATAGATATTATACACAATTTACAAGTTAAAGGTTAAATTTTTATAGATACTTCAACTTGAGACACATTATTGGTACATATTCCATGAAAATTAACTAAAATAATAGATATATATTCAAATTATATACACATTTATGTGGCAACCTTACTAAGATACACTGATTGAGCTTTATTTATTATAGACACTAGAAAACTACACACTTACAGTTTTCAATGATTAAATGCCTTAGGACCCCCTAAAGCTTCTTAACCCTTAACTGACCCCCATTAACCTATCCAAATCACTATTATCCTATCCACATAATACTATTTGAAAGTACTATTCATTATCACTATTCACTATGGGACCCACTATCACTATTCATGATGACATTTCAACTGACATGGCTTAGAAGTGAGGTGGATTGATGTGGGCCATCATACCCCACCTAAGACCCTTTCCTAAGGTGCTTTATGACCTTATTTAAGCATCATAATTCCCCCCCTTGAAATATGGCAAATTTCCCCTTAATGGTTCACACATGAAAGTGGCCTTCAAAATGAGATACCTAACTCTTTAGTGCTTTTGAAAAGACAAAGGGTACCCATTTTTGACTTTTTAACCCAAATGGGAGACCCATGATCAAGGTGGGAATCCCACCACCCTCATATTTTTACTCATGCATGCACCCACATGGAAAATGGTGCCACATTTTGTGTTCCATCTCTTTACATACTTGGATGAAAACAAGAAAGGGTGGTGAAAAGTCTTTAGCCTCATTTAGACCCATGTACATGATTCCCATTCAAAATTAGATTCATGTGCAAGGTGGGAGACACACCAACCAAAATGGGAGACCCATGATCAAGGTGGGAATCTCACCAACCTCATCTTTTGACTCATTCATGTACCACATGGAAAATGGTTCCATACTTCTATTATTCCCTCTTTTTGCATGATTCTTCACAACAAATGCTATAAATACCTCCCTCTCCTTCACCCAAGTTAAGTTGGAAGTTAGTCTTTAGTTATTAACATCTTTTTTTAGGTCTTATAAGGAGTTCATCATTTCAAATATCATCCACATCTTGGAGGAAAATAATTCAAATCAATGAAACTCTGTCGAAATTGCCTCAAGACATCTTCAACAACAACATTCTTCTTCAAGCTTGGAAGGTAACATTTGATTTTGTTTCTTAAATTTAATTTTATCATCCCCTTGGATTTTAATCTCTTCATCCCCACTTATCCATTTTCTCCCTTTTTAATTTCATTATCTCAATCCATTTGCTCCCTTACCATCTTTTATCCATTCACACCTTTGCCACTTTTACCCTCCTTATCCTCTTCCCCTTTTGCCATCCTAACTACTTACCTTCTTACCTCATCAACCATTCACCCACTTATTCCATTTTAATCTTTACCTTTTTATTACCTTAAACATTTATCAACTAACCAAACCACCTTTCTTTAATCCCTTGTTAAATTTCCAAACCAAAACCATAGCCTTGTCTTGACTAATTTTCAGCATTAGTTGCTCTATTTAGTCATTGTTTTAAAATCACTTAACTTTATTATCTTAATTTAGTTATTTGTTGTTATTTACTTGTCTTTAAATTTATTTATGTTATATTTTAAATTAAATTATCTTTATTTTTTATTCAAAAACTTATGTGTTAAAAGCAAGTGGATTAATAGCCTTCTATAAAGCTTTCACTTCTAGGATCTAGCTCACGCTAGGTAATCCACCCCACTAATTTTCTAACAAAAAAGTTTTGTGATAGTGATTTATCATTAAAATTAATTCTTCCCTAGTAAAAGATTAATTCTCTCAAATTATAGATTCAACATGCATGCATTCAATAGGTATTCTTCTACACACCCTTCTTAACTAGTTTCTTCTTTTCACACTTAAGAAAAAGCAAAAATTAGATAAAAATATTTTGACACGTCCAGTGGGACACTTGAGTTTTATTGAGTTATTATGTGCTTTAAGACATTTATAATTTCATTAGTGAAATTTATTTAGTTTAATTCTTAGAAAATTTTGCTTCTTTCGTTAAATAAAAAAGAGGAAAAAAAAAATTTTAGTTGCATTTTTTAGAAAATTAAATTTTATTGTATTTCTAAAAAGAAAGAAAAGAACATTCATCCTAGGATTAGAATTGAATTTTCATGTTGTATTTAGGTGTATTTTATTTTTTATTGTCTTCATTCAAATAAATCAAAAAAAAATTCTTTTGGGTAAAATTGAGTGCATGCATTGACTGCTTGCTTGATTTTAGCTCACCTAGTTTAATTAAAAGTATTATGAATTAATCATAGTTCACAAACGTTACAAAAATCAAACCACTTTCACAAAAAAACATCAAAACACACTTGAGACAAGGCTTGACTATGATTTTATCACCTATAAAATCACCTTGCCCTTCCCTGGTTATCTTACTTGGATTTAATCACCGAGGGGATAACCAACTTAGTTCTTTAGCTGAGTATAAACTCTAGAAATTGGTACATATTAGTTAAACACCTACACTGGTTGAAATATTGTGGCATGAGGGGAGCAAGCCCCAAGTACCAAGCCACATACTCAAACCAATACAAATTTCTATTGAGTGCCTAAACGTAACCCAAAACCAAACATAGACTACCTTATTTAGGACCTATTCAAGCCAATTTCCTCTTCACACTTTTATAAGGCATAAGCTAAAAGAGAGATTAAAAATAATCCTAAGATTTAATGTACTCTTAGTGAATGCATTTTTGGCCTTGAGACTTTTTATTTCTCTTTGTTTGAGGTGTGATAATTTATCATCCTTTTCTTATCTTCTCATATGGTTCTCACTCACCAACAGCAAAAAGACCTCGAGGAACAAAACCCACCACCAAATCAACCATCACCAACTTCCACCTCTTCATCCATGAAACACATTTTTAAACCCACTGACTCCCCTCACTCTCTAAAAAATCCTACTTAGGTAGTCCCAAGAGATGTGTATTTTGTCACTTTCTTAAACAACAATCATGCAGCCTTACAACACTACCTAAGAACCACATCTTACCAAATCCCAGTTTCAACCCCACCCATAGATCTGCCTTATGGCATGCCTCTCCACCTTATGGAGAATACCTCCACTACCATAGGAAATACTCAACCTTTAGTTTCCTAAATGTTATCATCAACCAATAACTCCCTTGAAACTAACCAACTAACCCAAACTACCACTTCCCTTATACCTCTTACTAATCACTCCCCCATAATAGGAGTGCCTACCTCTAGTGTCACCCATATTCCTCTAGTTACCTCCAATTCATCAAACACTACTCCACTTTCAAACCTTTTGGTGTCCATACCCTCTATGTTACCATCGATTAGCACAAGAGTCACCACCCTTCCATCGACCATTAATCCAAATACCACTCCTACCCAACCAATGATCTTTAGTTATCTCAATAACCCACAAAGGCACTTTCCCACTACCTAACCACCCACCTCTACCTAATCATTAACATCCACATACAAATATATATCTTCCACCCAACTTTAAAGGACCACATACCAATACATGGAGTCATCTCAACCATCTACCAATTATTCACATATTTCCCAACCTCAACAAAACATACCATAAAATTATGCATCCTAACAACCTCAAGTATATTTCATGAAGTTGATCATGGATGAGATGACTACCCTTAAGTCATCCATCTCTAGAGCCCATAATCTCCTATCTTATGATAAAATTTGAAATGAACCTATTCACCCTTTAGTCCCCATCAGACCTTACTCATCCCAATAAGAACTTCCAAAATTTACCAAGATTAATAGTAAAGAAGACCCTCAACAACATTTAAGAGCATTTAGGCATCCATACTACTTGATTTCCCATGATGATGCTCTTCTCCTTCATACCTTTCCTATGTCATTATCTGAACTAGAGTTGGATTGGTATAATGCCATACCCAAACATTCCATCCTCTCTTTCACCCAATTAACCCAAAGCTTCTTAGATCACTTTTTGATCAATATATCTAATAAAGTTTCTATTACTAACCTCTACTCCATTCGATATTTTGAAGATGAATCTATTATCGATTGTGTGGCTCATTTAATGAGCCTAATCAATCAACTTTCCTTTTCATTTAATTAACTTGATCTTATAGACCTCTTCACTCATGCATGTGAAAAACATATTTCATCCACATTATATGTCTAAATCTTTTAGACCTTTGATGAAGATTTTACCATGGCTCACAAACTAGAGAATAGAGCCATTAATGAAGGAAGGTTAAAATTAAAGAACAAGAACTCAACTTACAAACCCAATAAGCCCTTTTTTATAAATAAAACAACCAAACCAATCCCAACACTAAAAACAAAGTAACTGCCAATGCCATTATCCTCAAAGTTGCACCACCACCATCTACCAACCAAGAGAATCCTAGGAACCAAACCTCTAACTCTAATTATTCAAACTAAAACCAAATGCACCAAACTTGGAATAATCATAAGAAATTAACTCCACTTAAGGATCCCTATCCTTCTATTTTTGAAAATTTACTAAAATCCAATATCATCCAACTTCAACTAATTAAACCACCCTAATAGTTTGATATTTCTAACTCCATACTAGGTTCGTATAATGAGAATGACCATTGCACCTTTCACTAAGTCATAGGACATGACATCAGTAGGTGTAACACCTTCAAATACCTTGTCCAATCCCTCATTTACAAGGGGTAGCTTACATTGGATAATCCTAATGCACCACCAAACCAGTCCCTTGACATATTCTACAAGCCTTTTCCTAATCATGTTCCTTCTACCCCTTACCATGATAATAAACCAGACCCATCTCATGAAGCAAATATATTAATATGGTTATTGATGAACCCATTGTTGAAGAAAACATTACCTTAACCACCTCTTTTCCTATTCCCTTAATCCAAGAAAAAAATTGCCTTCTATTCCTTTGAACACCCAAATAAAGGAAGCCACCATACCCACACCTCCATTGGAGGATACCACACCTACCTACCATATCATAAAACCATCCACCCCCTCTTTGAAAGCTATCTCATAAGAGAATGTGACTTTATCCACCTAACCTCTAATTTTTAAACCTTCTATCAGAGGTCAAGATAAAGGTAAGGGAGCCAAACTAGAACTTATAACCCCTTCTTTGGAAAACCAACCTAGCCCTTCTAAACCAACTAAAACCTCTACCCAACCAACCAAAACGTCCTCCAAATTAATCAACCCTCAAACACATAAACCCACCAAGACAACTAAAGTGACCAAATCAATAACTAAAACAACCAAAGAAGTAAAACCACTAAAAGGCCCAAAACCCTGAATTTTACCTCCCTCAACCTTACCCTCCATTTTGGATCCTCATCCATCTACCTTGAACATGAATTCCATCAATTTTACAAAAACCCCACCACCTTTATTGGTCACATCTACATACTTGCTTTCTAAGACACCTTTCCTCACTACACCAACAATTCTTAAGTTACCTACCTTACCCTCCTCTGCCTCCATCTCATCAACCATCTTGCCTAAACCAAAACCATCGACCAAGAATACCACTTTACCTAATACACCTACCACCAAACATATGTCCACCCAACCTTCTACTTCAACACCCAAAATAAAAACTGTTAAACCTTTACCACCTTTAGCTAAATCTTACTTAACCATTCTCCAACAGTTATTGTAAAATTCTTATTTGAGCTTACCACCCATCAAACCCTTTGACCCTTCACGTACCAAACCCTCTTGGTTCAATGATAACTTGATTGTGTATACCATAGGGCACCAGGACATGACACAAAAAATAGTAAAGCTCTCCAAGGACTTGTTCATAGCTGGTATGAAGATGATGATCTATTATCAAATAAACCTCCTTCATCCCCATTACTAGTCCAACCACCAACTTAACCCATCCAATCTTTAGTCTCACCCAAAAGTAAAGAGGAAGAACCAAAGCAACCACCTAATCCATAAAACCCCCTTATCCACACTATTCACATTATTACTTGATCTTAGGCCCAATAGAAGGATAAAGGGAAGGCTAAGGCATCCATTCCTTGGACTTAACCCTCCTTAAACTCCTAAGCAAAAAATACCCAACCATATCTATCTTCAAAAAAACCCAAGGTGTATATCTTAGGTACCTCCCCATCTAACCCTCCACACCCTAACCCATATGTAATATCCATCTAAAAATCTATCCTCAAGTAGACTCACAAAACTCCAACAAAATTGAGCTTATATGACTTAGTCTCTACCTCTCCCCCTCATCATTAAGCACTCATAGAATCTTTGCAATCCATAGAGGTCTAACCCAATGACCCTCAACCCTTAGCCACCTTTATTGGTGCCCTTCAAAATTCTAACCTTGTCACCTTCAAAAATGTAGAAATACCTTATATTCATCTAGAGGATCCCAATCCCCACCTCTTCATTACGACATACATTATTCAAACCTACATCAAAAGGGTGCTAATTGATGGAGGAGCTAGCATCAATATTATCTCCTCCCATGCCTATGACTAGCTACACTTACCCATGAACATCATGTCTAAAATCATAATGATGCTTCATTTTTTTAATGATACCATGCCTACTACCTTGGACATAGTTATCCTCCATATCTATGTAGGGCCCCATACTATTCCCAAACGTTTTTATGTTGTATAAGTAGAATTATAATACAATGTTTTACTTGGGTGCCCTTGGATTCATGCCATGAGTTGTGTCCCTTCCACCTTACATCAATGTGTCAAATTTGAGCATGAAGGGCAAGTTGTGACTATCTAGGTTGACCCTAGTCCTTTCATATCTTGTAATATGACATTTTAGCCTAATGACATCCTTCTTCCTCCTTCATCCACTTCACAACCATCTGCTAAAGACACAACCCCACCAACCAAAACCTGTGACACTGTTATACCAAATGTCGATGAAGCTTCTACTAGCCTATCTATCCCTTATTCCTAGATTCCTATAGAGAACCCCATGCCAACCACATTCCATCATCTTTCCCTCAGGGAATATAGACTCTTAGCCCTATATGTCTTCTCTACTCCCCAAGAATATGGGAATCTCAGACATGACCCTTCCTATGACCCCAACATTGGAACCATCATCCCCTTTGGGATCCCAAACCATCAAACAAATTTCATTTATGGGGGAATTGATCAGACACTTCTAGCCCCTACCACTAATTCATCCATCTAACCATTTACCTCTAACTTTTCCTATCTTAGCAAACTAGAATTTTCTAAGTTGTATCTTCATAGATGTGCTTGGAAAGGATTTTGATTTGGTCTCTATGAACAAGGACTTCATGATTTACCCAATATAAAAACTTTACAACCTCATGAGTCATTTGACCTTGGGTATAAACCACCTGAAGAACCCACCGATTCACCCAAACCCATTACCACCATGGAGGAAGATATCCCATCCTCACCAACCCAACCACTTTCCCCACTTGAAGATCCTAACATCAACCCCCATAACTTTTTTTTCAAGTCAATACCATTAGTTTGGACCCTCTCATCTACCAAAAGGGTGGCTAAACCAAATCCCTTCTACTCATACACCCTGAAATGGTAGAGAATGATTTTCCTACCATCAACACCATCCAACATCAAGATGATTATTTCATTCTTACCTACCTCAGAGCGAGGGATTATTATATCCACAAATCCCTTCCTCTTGAGACCTCAACCATGTTGAATGTATCCACCACAGATATCAATTTGAACACTCTGGATAACCCCCACATTGTCAAATTGGGCCAATCACTAAATGTCAAGGAACTTCAGAACTTCTTCTCTTTCCTCTAAGACCGTAGCATAACATTCACTTGGTCTTATAGTGATATACCCAAGATTGACCCCACCATTTTTACCCATAACATAGTCACTCATCGTGATGCCAAGCCTGTTAAACAAAAACTTTGAATCATGCATCCTTACATATCCCTTCTCATCAAAAAAGAGCTTCAACATCTCCTATCTATAAACTTCATTCAACCCATTGACTACCCCTAATGGGTCTCAAATACTTTACCTATCACCAAAGTCACTGGGGGTCTACGTATTTGTGTGGACTTTCATGACCTTAACTTCACCTACCCAAGGATGACTTTCCTATACCTAGCATTGACTACCTTGTTGATTTTACAATTGACCACGAGATGTTATCTCTCATAGATGGGTTTTTGGGTTATAATTAGATCTTGATTTCTCCTAAAGATTAGCACAAAACTAATTTTACCACCGCTTGGAGAACATTTTGTTATAGATTCATGCCTTTAGAATTAAATAACACTAGGGCACCCTACCAACATGCCATGACTTATATCTTCCATGATATCATCCATAAGGTTATAGAATATTATGTGGATGACCTTCCCAAGAAATCCAAACTCTGAAAAGATCACTTGACTATTCTTACAATCATATTTAAATGCCTCATCCATTATCATGTTTGCCTTAATCCCAAAAAATGCATTTTTTAGGTCATTTTAGGAAAGCTTCTTGGCTTTATCATCTCTCTTCATGGAATCAAAGTAGACCCTATTAAATTTAGAGTAATTTTGGACATGCCTCCTCCAACCAACCTTAAGCAGCTCTGTAGCCTGTAGGGAAAACTTCAATCCATTTGTTATTTCATTTCACAACTTATAGAGTAGTGCCAACATTTCCATCACTTTATGAAGAAGGATGTCTCTTTCAAATGGAATAGCGATTGTCAAAAGGCCTTTGATTCACTCAAATAGTACCTTTTATCACCACCCATCCTCACCCCTCCTAAGGATGACTACCCCTTTTACCTATATGTCTCTACCAATGACCATTCCCTAGAGGCAATATTGGCTCACAAAGATGAACAAAACAAAGGTCAATTCATATACTTCATTATCCACACACTTTTAGAATACAAAACTTAGTATACACATATCAAGAAACTCTGCTTAGCATTAACCTTTATAGCCACCAAACTCTACCACTACGTTCTTAACCATAAAACCTATGTCATAACTAATACCAACCCACTCAAGTACATGCACTCTAAACCATATCAAAATCAGTGTATGGATAAGTGGCTCATGTTCCTATTTGAATTCAACCTTAAATTCCTCCAAAAATGGTTGATTAAAGGGTAATCATTGCTGACCAATTGGTTGAAGCTCCTTTACCAAATAACCAACCACCTCCTCTTGCCTTTCTAGATGAGTCTATAGTGACTCTTTTTAAAGAAGATGGCATAACCTACTAAATGACCATGTTCTTTTATGGCTCAAAGTGATAATAATGAGGGGGTGCAAAATTTATTCTCATTCATCTTGATGGTGAACCCCTTCCTCTCTCCTTCAAACTTAACTTTGAATGCAACAATAATATGGTTGATTATGAATCCCTAGCGATAGGTCTTCATACTATTCTAGCCTTGGGAATGAATACAATCCATGTCTTTGGTGATTCCCAGCTCATGGTCAACTAGGTCAATAGATCCTATCAATGTAAGAATGATGTCTTGTAAAAATATAAACTTTTAATTGACACACTCTTAGCATCATTTGAACATTACCTGGTCTAATTTATTCCTTGATCTACCAACAAATTTTCAAATATGATGGCTTACCTTACTTCCTAGATCCCTTCTCAACCTTTCAATTCCAAAATCCTTGTTACAATTCATCATCTTATGACTCCCTCCTATAACCAATATAATTTACCTATCATTTATAGTGTGGAGGAATCCCCACCTAACATTTGGTATGACCAAACTCTTAACTACCTCAACCTAGGCATCGTTCCTCCCAACCTCTCCAAAAACACCTAAAGAGCCTTTATTTAGAGTACCTCTCATTACACAATGCTAGGAGGAATCCTTTACAAATGTGGTTTTGATGGTCTCCTTCTTCATTGCCTATGCATCCATGAAGCTTCCCATGCCATCAAGGAAACACGTGATGGGATTTGTGGGGGACACTTTAGCAACCTAGCAGTCACTAAATGTATCCTTCACCTTGGCTACTATTGGCCCACCCTCAACCAAGACTATTGTGATTATGTGAAAAAGTGTGTCAAATGTCAATAGCATGCTAATTTACATTACACACCAGCTAATAGCCTCCAAGTATCTAAAGAATTTTGGCCTTTATCTCAATGGGGGCTCGATCTCATTGGGAAAATTAACCCCCATTCTTCACAATGACATAGCTCCATCATCATAGCCAGTGAATATTTCACCAAATGGGTGGAAGCTATTCCTCTTATCTCAACCAAATAAGAAAATATTATTGACTTTATCAACCATCATATCATTTAACATTTCATTGTTCCTAATAAGACCATCGCTGATAATGAGAAATCCTTCAAAAATAAGCAAGTCCAAGGCTTATGTGATGAATTTGGCATCATTTTAAGCTTTTCTTCACCTTGTCATCCATAATCAAATGGACAAGCAAAATCCTCTACTAAAACCCTTAACAAAATACTAACCAAAGTGTCAGTGCTTCATGGCAGGATTGGCACTTGCACATCCCATTCACTTTATGGGCCTATGGCACTAGCATTCAAACCTATACGAGTGATACCTCTTTCTCTCTAGTCTTTAGATTAGAGGTAGTCTTACCTCTTGAAGTCCAAATCCCCTCTCTTTTCATATATTTTCAAGAGCTTATTTCTGAGGAAGATTTTCATCAGCATCATTTAGCTCAATTTGAGTTACTTGATGAGCATCATTTAACAACCCTCACCTACCTCCATATCTATCAAGAGTGTATCAAATTCACTTATAAAAAGCACCTAAAACAATAGGAATTAAATATTTAAACCAACATATAAAAGAGTAAATGAGGCAAGTTTTCTTTCAATTGGCTTGGACCCTACATCATTACCCATAAGTATGGATTAGGATCTTATCATTTGTCCTCTCTTGAAGGCAAACTAGAACTTGAGCCCCTTAATTCTTTGCATCTGTGTCTATTTTTCTATTAAAGAAGGATTAATCTCACTCCTTTTGTCTAACTTAAGCTCATCCCTCAATTATAACATTTTAACCTTCACCCATCTTTCTCCTCTCCTTTTAAGGACAATTGATTACAACATAGAACCATGTAATTAAGCATCATAGTCATAGCCTAATCCTAAATTTGGGTACCATAGCTCTACCCATAGCATGGTTCTCATGGATACTTTTCATCTCTAACAAGATGGAATCCAATGGTCATTATCTCTCAAAAACCACACCTTTTCATATCATTAACCTTCTTGTGTTAAAATTTTGCCTTCATAAAGATAAACCTCTAAACTTAATTAGACTTATCCATGTCTAAAAAAATTACATCAAGAAACAATCTGGATACCAAAATACTAATTCATTCAATATCTTAAGCATTGTATACTATTCCCTTGAAGGATAGCTACCCAAAAACAAAATAAAAATTGCCAAATATAAGGTAGACTACTCCCTTGAAGGATAGCCATCAAGAGCATTAAACAAATCTAATAAGCTTAGACCACTACCTTGAAAGATGGATAAGTTAACTTTGTCAAAAGTAGATCAATTTTATTAAAGCTACCCACATTGATTAGTTTCCCATATACAATAATAAATCAAAAGACCCATTATCATAACAAAATCTAAAGCTACAATTGGCTCTCGAGTAGCATAATAAGTTAGAAGTCACAATCAACTTTCACATGTAGACTTCCCACATTGATCAGTCTACATCTAGCATATGATATGGACTTGTCAATTACCATTCTTAGGCCACATATATAAGGGACAAACTAATTCACATGAGGTTATAATACATATCACCCATTACCCTTCACACCACCTATCACCCATCTTCCCTTTAGACTATCTGTAAATTAGGGGATTTAGATCTTACTTGGCACCCTATGATCAAGAATATCAACTCATGACCACTCATGCATAGTTTTTGAAGGGTTTATATTCATTAAACCAATCCCACTTCAAGTATTATTTTAGTCCTTATCAAAAACAAAGCATCGTGCCTTATTCTTATCTTAATGTGCTTGGTTGATGTTTTCATCATAACTTTTACCATCCAATGTTGTAACAATGATAATCATTCTTTTTAAATTAAGAAATATTACAACAACCATAACCATACCAATCATAACCATAACCATAACATTCATAAGTATCCACACAACCTTAAGCATGATAACATTCGACCAGTGACATCCAACACATTTTGTACATGTTTACATCAAACTATGAAATATTTTATTTAGGGTGCAAGGAGTCATATAACACATACAAAGTTATCAAACTATCTGCACTTCACCTAAATCCCCTATATACATTATTTTCCTACCTAAGCACTAGGATAATTGTTTGGTGACAATGGATTTATGTTCAACCATCCTTATACTTGATTTCTCCTTGAACTAACATCCATAACATTCCCTATCTTAGTAGTTGCTAAAGGGTGTACTCTAATCTCCTCTTCCACATTCATCCCCATAGAATGAGAATCATATTCCACTATGGGTCTTTCACCCTGCTCACTTATCAGATCCATTACATCTCTATTATGGTTATTTTGCTTGCATAGGTACCACCAATTTTTTCCTCAATGCACATCCCCTTGGATAATGAGGGTTCCCTCCATAGATAGGGTGAGGGTCATGTTCTCTAGCCCTACATCTTGCATAGTAAAATTCTCTCCTTCTTCACTAATACAAAGGTAAGAGTTTAGGCTCAAGCTTAGGCCATGGGTGCCTTTCCTATTGTTGTTGATCTAATAATACTTCTATTATCACCATTACATGTTATAGTATCCAGTAGATCTATTCATTCACCATATTGATTATTTTAGGTCACAAGGGTTGTTGATTATCTCCAACATTATTCCCATTGTTTTCCATCTTCAACCTTGTGTAGTTATCTGCACTCCCTATAACTTGTAAAACTGAACAACTCAATGATAGACACTCATCCTTATCATGATTCTTTAAATAGAATACCTGACCATTCTTCCTCATTGACATGATTCTCTATACCACCGATAGGGAATGTCATATGATGTCATTGATTCCCTTGAACAATCTTCCCAATTGAAATGATCATGTCTACTTACCTTTTCATATAGACACATCACCCTTGACCTAATTGGTCATCTCGATCAAGCCATTATGCACCATCATGATATCTTTTTATCTCCCTTATCATCCAATGTCTTTCCTTACTTTGTCATCTTGCATTCCTTGTGGGCCTGGTGGTCATTTTCATCATTGTCACCTTTACCCTGGTTGATGTAAATTGGCTTCCAACCTTAGGCCACTGTAATGATCATGCCTTCAAAATTGCCACTATTGTTGGTAGTGATAACTCCCAAATGCTTTCCATTGTAGAAGATCCCCTATCTAATCCAACTATACAACCAATATCTTGGACCACTTAGCACCCTACTACCAGGGCCTATTCTAAGTGGAACCCCAAGTCATTGGTTCTAAGGTACTAGGACAGAAGATGCAAACATGAATGCATTTTGTCTAGCTTACCCATACAGCTCTTGGGTCATGAATGGTCCATCCTCTATCACTCACCACATTTATAATTTTATACCTTGTACAATATACTAACCATCAATTAAATTCTTTGTAGGTAGTCACTTCACTACTACCCTTAAAATTTGGCTTGTAGTGCTGATGAACCTTGGCCAAAGTGACTATGTAGATCTTGATAGAAGCCCATTTCCTAAAACTCAACTCATAGTGGTAGACACTATCTTTAGGATTCTACTCTCACACAATTTTAGAAGGTGTAACCTCCTCATAAAGATACCTCTTCTTTGGATTAGCTCCATTGAAGGTCATTTGTGGTGCTTAACATTGTGGTCCCTTCTTATTTATCCTAACTTACCCATTTGTGTCTCTCATCCTACTAAATTTGGGATCATTATGGTAACTATTCACCAATATACACCATGCACTTTGACCATCACCTTCACCAAAACACAAAACTATTGTTTTACAAAACCTTCTCCATCAGCCCAAACCAACCCATGTGGTCCATCAAATTGGGGGAGTCAATTTAAACACCACTCACCCAACCTTTGTTAAACTACATTATCCTAATGTCCATGGACTATGTAGGCACTACTTGACTTCTAAACGTAGTTTAACCACTAACAACTAATTATCCTCCCCTTTTTATTCTCATTAATTTTCATTGCCAATAATGCCCTCATGTTTAGGGTGTCCTATATAAAATAAGCTTTATATTTTTTCTAGCATCCTTGTATTTTAACATCACCTAATACTTCTTTTTTATTTTTCCCTAATTGTTGGGAGAACTACATTGACCTGAGGTCTTTTTGGACTATGTAGGCAGTGCTCAATTACTGAGGTTAGCTTGACCACATCCTTTATTTTGTTTCCCCTTCTCACCTAAAATTTCTTCCTTCACTTCTCTACTTATCTCCTCACCACTTCCATCCCTTCATCTTGTTAATCACTTTTAACCACTTTTCCAGCTTGTCAATCTCTTTTAACACAAGGATTGAGAGCCTTCCTCATTGGCCCCCATTATCTCCCATAAATCCACCACCTACTTTACTTTTTTGGCCTCCCCATCACCTCTCCTTGTGCATGCATTGAAGCTCACTTCCCCACCCACCTTTTGAATTTTTTGTCTCTCTTTCCCCTTATTACCAACCTTACCCTATACTCCGATTGCCTTCTTTCTCTATCCTCATCATCTCCCCTTGTCATTGACTATTTGTTATACCCTCTTTATCACTCTTTTTTCCTCACCAATTCCATATCATCTTGTTCCCTTACACATCGAGGGACACTTTTACCTCCTCTTCTTTTCTACCAGGTTCTTACTGCTCTTCCACTAATTCTAAACCACCTTCATTCCAATTCTCAATTCTTATTTTCCTTTTTCCCATATTTTCAATCTAGCATGATTTTTATTTCTTCTATTCCTTTTAGCATCCCATTTTTTTCTTACATGTGCCACCACTCTCTATTAATTTGACACTCTTCCCACCTTTTTTCATTTTTTTCCTCCATAACTACCTTCTAACTAGGACTTTATCCTTTGAGAAGCCTTCCATAATTTCCCTTTTCTTCTTATCTCTTCTTGCCTTTTGTGCTTTGTATTCCCCTTTTCCTCTTTCCATCTTGATACTCACTTATCTCTTACATTGGTGTGAGTGTATGTGATTTATATCCCTACTTAATTCTTCTTCTTATCATCCCTAATCTTCATCCCTTATTTTCATCTCATTGCATTCCCTTATTTCTTCACCACATCTTTAACTTGTCAATCTCTTCTAATCACCCATTAAACTTGTCAATCTCTTCTAACAAACTGATTGATGCCTACCTTATCTCTTTACCTTCTTGTCCACCCATCCTTTACTTCCCCTCATTGTTCTTAACCCCTTTCCCATTTTCCATCCCATTCTCATATCAAAAACCACCATCCATTTTGCTTCATTATTCCTCTCCTTGCATATCATCATCCATGCTTACTTGGTCAAGATACCACCTACTTCTTCACTCTCCTGTCATCCTTTTTATGTCCTCATTTCATTCCTTTTAACTCCTATTTCCTTTTCTTCCATTTATTGCCTTGTTTTTCATTTTTATCACCAAATTGTTTTCTCCTTGGTTTTTTTTTAGACTTATTTTCAAACCTTTCATGGCCACCCATATTTCTCATCCTCCCCTTACCCTTCATGATTGTTACACTTCTCTCCCCATCCTTTTCAATTCTCCAATCTGTCATTCTTTAGTTCATCCCTCACTCCCCCATATTCTACCTTTTATTTTTCTTCTCTTTTCTCCATTTCATTTCATTTTTTTCATCTCCCTTGATGACATTCCTTGTTCTTCTCAGCCTTCTTTTTTTCCCTCCTATATGTCCATGTCTGGCTCCTTCCATCCGTATCCACCTTCATATTTATCTATGACCTTGTTGTTTTCTCTACCTATCTCTTCATCCATCTCCTGATCAACCTTCACCTCATCCCTTGTTGTATCTCCCTTATTTTTTCCCATTCAACCTCCAGCTCCTCAAAGTGTGGTTACTAATTGTATTACTTTTATGTACATCTCCTTATATGCTTCCTCGTGTCCTCGACACCCTTGCTTTAATTCATGAATTCTAGTTAGGTTCATTATTTTAGGTGCATCCCTTTCTTCCTTTAATGCCTTTGCATATTGATCATGGATCTTCTTTTATGTCCCTCTCTAGCTTCCCTTCACCCTACTTATCACTTTTTCCCCTTTTAAACCCTCTACCCATATTGATCTTATATGATAACAACATATAGCATGATACAGACTCAAAGGTCTTCCATTAAAATTCAGTTTACTATGAGATATATACCAATCCTATGGCTCTATAACATAATTGGCCAGGCTCATAGGCTCATGTGACCAACAAGTGAGCCTGAGCACCACTAAGCCATCAAGATGAAGATTCCTTCCCCATCCCCTTTGGTCTTACCTATTTCAAACCCCTTTTACTCTTACCTTTGAAGATGTTGGAATCAAAACTAAAACCACCTTTAACTATAATATTTTGGGTACCTACGTTTGGATGTTAGCTATACCCTCTCACATGACCTACCTCCCAACCAATAATTTCCCTTGATTCTCCTTACCCAGCCTACATCCTCCTATGCATTGTAATAGCCCTACTCTTTAATCACATTACACCCATTAAATTATTATAGGATTCCCCTCTTCTACCAAACTATTTCCCTCCTTGGTCTCTTTTAAACCTATTTCTCCCACCTTTTCAACTCCCCAATCTATCTATCTTCATACATTCGTATTCTATTTTCCCTCTTGGTTTTCTATTTATACCATTTATTTTCTTTCCTATTTCATCCTACTCCCTCATTTAATTAATATTATTATTATTCACCTCACTCCATATTATAAAACCCCTCAAAGTCTTTCTCTGAATTCCCTCAAAACTCAATGCTTAGTTATTTTGGGACCCCATTAGCTCCAAGGTCAAGGGTTCAAATCTTCACCACTTCTCATTTACCCACTTTGCTACTTTGCTTACCCAAATCATTGAATAATACCCTTCCATATCCTATTAAAAAAATTATTGTGGAGTGTGCATAATATCAACTTATTTAGATGGTGATTAAAGAGCCTGTCAGGTCACCGTGGCAATTTGAGTAGTGCTAGATTTTCTAAAGCCTAGTAAAGCATATCTCTCCCTTTTTTTAACAAATGGTGGTAGAAATTTCATGCTTTAAGCTACTTATCCATGGCTACAAATTCATTTTGCATAGTTTAAGTAATCATCTAATTGTGTCCTAGGTAATCTCATCCACCATTTCTCTGACACCAATTAGAAAACTATTTGATAGCCATCTTTTCCACCCTTTGGCACTTCCCTTTCTCCAACATCCTTCAACCAGACCTAACTCCATGATACATCAAATTTGTCAAACCATAGTAACCAACACTCCCCACCTCAAAATAACTATATTAGGCCTAAAATTCATTTTAAACATTATGTCCATAGATCTATGTAGGCAGTGTCCACTTGCCTAGTGCATTTTGAATCCACTCGGCCACCCCATTCTAACCAACCAACCCACTTGCCCACATCCACATCGATGTTGGCCATTTTTGACCTAACCTCTTTACATGTTTTGTGATGACCTTGCCTTGGTCCTTTTTACTTCACTGATTATGCTTATCATGTTGAATTTTTATGCCCCACCTCATGTGCAACCAAATCATTTGTATTATTTTGTAGGAGCATTTCCTTACCCTGGATACTAGAAAACAACATTGACCTTATCTAGATGACTCAATAGGCTTAA
This sequence comes from Torreya grandis, assembly GCA_037957365.1. NCBI lineage: Eukaryota > Viridiplantae > Streptophyta > Pinopsida > Cupressales > Taxaceae > Torreya > Torreya grandis. The sequence goes on along the minus strand of JARHVA010002959.1, from coordinate 1,843,812 downwards.
TTTGATCAATTATGACTAATTTTGTGGACCAATTACCCTATCATATGTCCATTTAGAACCTGACCTTTTTTTAATCAACATTGGAAGCTTTAGTCTTTATGGAATCTTGACTATCAATCTTAGTTGTATTTTGTGAACCCATTGACATTTCACATGCCCAGCTACCTTGTGGCACCACCTAGTGCCTCCCCACCAACTATTTATCAAACCTACACCTAATTCAGCCTTTCCTCATTAACTCTTAGTTTGAGGGGGAACACCTCTTCCCATACTCCAAATACCCTAACCTTAAACCAAGCAATTCATTTTTATTTTGAAGCTTGTTAATTCAAAGTTGCATAACAAAAAGGAGTAAAATATAGACACTAGAAAACTACACACTTACAATTTTTTATGACTAAATGCCTCAAGACCCCCTAAACACTCCCTAAACCTTATTAACCCTTAACCAACCCCTCTTAACCTAACCAAATCACTATTATCCTATCCACATAGTACTATTCAAAAATACTATTTTAAAGTATTATTCACTATCACTATTCACTATGGGACCCACTATCACTATTCATAATAACATGGCAAGTGACATGGCATGTGACATGAAAAGTAATATGGAAGGTGATTTAGGAGGTGATATGGCAAGTGACATGGCTTAGAAGTGAGGTGGTTTGATGTGGGACATCATACCCCAACTAGGACCCTTTCCTAAGGTGTTTAATGACCTCATTTAAGCATCATAAGGGTCACCCCTTAAATTATAGAAAATTTCACCTTAAGGGGCCATCATTAAACATGTATTTTGATTTCACACATGAAAGTGGCCTTCAAAATGAGATACCTACCTCTTTAATGCTTTGGAAAAGACAAAGGGCACCCATTTTTGACTTTTTAACCCAAATAGGAGACCCATGATCAAGGTGGGAATCCCACCACCCTCATATTTTGACTCATTCATGTACCCACATGGAAAATGGTGCCACTTTTGTGTTACGTCTCTTTAAGCTCTTGGATGAAGACAAGAAAGGGTGGTGAAAAGTCTTTGGCCTCATTTAGACCCATGTGCATGATTCTCATTCAAAATTAGATTCATGTACAAGGTGGGAGACACACCAACCCAAATGGGAGACCCATGATCAAGGTGGGAATCTCACCAACCTCGTCTTTTGACTCATTCATGTACCACATGGAAAATGGTTCCATACTTCTACTATTCCCTCTTTGTGCATGATTCTTCACAACAAATGCTATAAATACCCCCCTCTCCTTCACCCAAGGTTAAGTTGGAAGTTAGTCTTTAGTTATTAAAATCTTGTTTTAGGTCTCATAAGGAGTTCATCATTTTAGAGCTCATCCACATCTTGGAGGAAAATAATTCAAATCAATGAAACTTTGTCGAAATTGCCTCAAGACATCTTCAACAACAACATTCTTCTTCAAGCTTGGAAGGTAACATTTGATTTTGTTTCTTAAATTTAATTTTATCATCCCTTTGGATTTTAATCTCTTCATCCCCACTTATCCATTTTCTCCCTTTGTTATTTCATTATCTCAATCTATTTTCTCCCTTGCCATATTTTATCCATTCACACCTTTACCACTTTTACCCTCCTTATCCTCTTCCCCTTTTGCCATCTTAACTACTTACCTTCTTACCTCATCAACCATTCACCCACTTATTCCATTTGAATATTTACATGTTTATTACCTTAACCATTTATCAAAAAACCAAACCACCTTTCTTTAATCCCTTTTTAAATTTCTAAACCAAAACCATAGCCTTGTCTTGACTAATCTTTAGGATTAGTTGCTCTATTTAGTCATTATATTAAAAGCACTTAACTTTCTTATCTTAATTTAGTTATTTATTTTTATTTACTTGTCTTTAATTTTAGTTATTTTCTATTTTAAATGCAAGTATATTTCCTTTTTATTCAAAAACTTAAGTGTTAAAAGTAGGTGGATTAACAGCCTCCTAGAAAGCTTTCGCTTCTAGGATCTAACTCACTCTAGGCAATCCACCCAACTACTTGTCTAACCAACAAGTTTTGTGGTAGTTATTTCTTATTACAATTCATTCTTCCCTAGCTAAAGAGGATTTCTCACAAAGTCTGGATTAAACATGCATGTATTCAATAGGTATTCTTCTACACACCCTTCTTAACTAAATTTTTCTTTTCACACTTAAAAAAAAGAAAAAAATAGATAGAAACATCTATCTGTAGTAGTTGGCTCCCTTGAGTAGTGAAATTGAGATTCATTTCATTTAATGACTTTGGTAATACTTATATTTTTATAGGTTTAGATGTTTATACCACTTAACTTGGGTGATATTATTTATATTGGATAGATTATGTATATATTTGATTTATGCAATATATATTAAGTGGTCTCAATAGCCTTGGCACAATTCACCCTTTACATTGGATTAGGGGCATGATCACCCTCCAATTCTCCTCTTCACATCTCCAAAGTTAGTTGTGAACCTCTCTCCAATTATTAATCAAGGAAGCATTATTACCAAATTAAAATGTCTTAGGTAAAAAATGGTTGCATCGACATATAGGTGTACTCCTTCCTTTCTCTCTTTCCTTTCAATAATTTTAATTATTCAATTTTTAGATGATATACACTAATTATATTTTAAGATGCTCTTGGTTATAGGTAATACACAAATATAAAATTTAAATAGGGTTCAAGTCAGAGAAAGGTGTGTCATACACACTATTGATGCAGGGAAATCACACCCAGTGACAGGAAGTCAGACTCCTGTCTTCTCCTCACAACATGGAAACTCCCCTCTCACCTATGGGATGGTGAAGCAGGAGGGGAGAGTCTCTAGATAAGTGATAGCTCCCTTTGATGTATCGTGTTTGTTTCAAAAGTGCAAAATACATACAGGTATAGGTATATATATACAGCTATATAATAAAAAGGGGGATGAAAAGGGAGAAAGATACAGGAAAACAAACCTACTCTAAAGAGGTGATACACCAAAACAAGGTGACTTTCTCACATCCACTCTCAAAATCAAACAAACACATTTATACACTTCACCCTTGATAGAAGAGACAATCTATGAAACTTGACAGGGAGGTTAAAATGGAAAAATATAGGAAAAGGAGGTTCACCAAAGGTGCTATAAGAGGCACTCTATAGATAATCCCTTCTATTCTCTGCACCCCAAAATAGAACTCACTTCCTCTCATCTGCAAATGGCACCTCGTAGATGACTGGTGTGTTGGTGTTGAACCTATGAGAGCATCAAAAGACAATGACTAAACACAAATCAACACTCAGAACATACACAAAAAATCTATCCAAGAAGAGGTAAAATCTGTGTTTATAGATTCAGGTAGAAATTTTAGCAGGGCTACACCTTGTTAAAACTGTGAAAATATAATTACAAAATGACCAAGTTTGCAATATATATGAGAAGTAAAGAGGCCCATTTGCCACTCCTTCTTTTACAAGTGGCATATGTGTCCCTTCATGAAAAGAAACAAGTTGCTCAAAATATTAATGAGTTATTCATTTTTGTCTGCTCAAAATCTACATTTCTCCTTTAGGTGACTTACATGGTTTGCCTTCTCATTTAATGCAAAATGGAGAAACCCATTGCTTCTCTAGCTGCTTGTGTCTCAAATGATCAATTTGATAGCACTATTTCACCTACTGGAGTAACTTCTTCAATTAGCACCAGTTGGACTAGCTACTCACTCATTCCTTGCATGTCGCTTTGTCCATTTTGTCTTATCTAGCTCATTTGGCCCTTGGGGTGAACATCTTGGCAGGTCACTATGTTTTGAGCTCCTTTCCATGGCTAGCGCTCTCCTTTGCCTTTGAAAACCAAAAGGCCATTTCACTTGTTAATTTTGACGTTCACGTGACTGTCATGCTTTGAAAACCGATGGACATCTCATCCTCTTAAAATTGATAGCCTCCCAAATGTCACCGCTTGAAAACCAATGGCTATCTGGCTCTGTTAAACTTGGCGTCCTCTGGGAAGTCACTGTCCCCATTGCAACACTATCAAATCCCTTATCGGCCTTTGTTATTTCTCCTTCCCTACGGGCACCCTCTTTGCCTTTGAAACTACCCTTCGCATTTGGGCCAGAAGTCCCCCGCAAGGGCATCTACCCTTCAGGGTCCTTTGGTGGGTCCCTTTGCATTTGGGCGAATGTCTCCTGGGTTCCCATGGGCAAATTATCTATGAATAATTTCCTCAGGTTAATTCCCCAGGTCGCTTTGATTGAGTATTTCTGTGAACAAATTGTTTGCAGATAATTCCTGTGGACAAATTGTCTACAAAAATTCTGTCTGGCCCATTCCTTTGTTATTTTGAAGTGTGCCTAAAATCTTTTGAAATGTTGAAGTGTCCACCCTTCGAAAGGGCGCTTTGGTCTTGAAGAACCCCTTCAACTAAGGGCAGACCCTTGAATCGAACTCGTTAAACCAAAAATTAGTTCAACGGTTCAAGGTTCAACCATTGTGCACTGATGGGGAGTGAAACAAAAGTCAATGAACCTTTCCATTGAACTAAACCCGTTGAACCAAAAAAGGTTCAACGGTTCAAAGGTTCAACCAAGTGCACCAATGAGCCTTTGAACTGAAGCCGATGAACTTTTCATTGAACTGAAGTGCCAGGTCGATGAACTAAAATGTTGAACCAAGCAGAGAAACACTAGCATTGAACTTTTGCAACCTGAAACAACTATATTCAAATAGTAATGAAGGAAGGTGAATGATTTTGGCCTGTGGGAAAAAATTGGTCAACAGATGGCGACTCACAAGGGAAGCGTGCCTACTACACTTAAAGACCAGCTGTCTTGAAAATCCATTGGGCATAGAGTCAGATAGTAATTTTGAGAATCAGCAACAGCTCTGTTAAAACTTAGAACCAGTCATGCAGATCTACCTCCAAGGAAATGAAAACACACGCAAGACTAAGAAAACTACTACTTGTGCAACAACACTTAGGGAAAAATAGGAAATAAAAAAAGGGAAAATATGTACAAGTGAACCCAAAATTAGTGGCAATGCTTTAGATGTATCCCATTAAATGGGATATATAGTTCTTCACTGTCTAACCTGGAAAGTTAGAATGCATTATGTTGTTTGCACTGAGTGATCATGTAAGGACCGCTCCATAAGGCATCAAATTTTGCATGTTTTCCAAGCTTAGCTCGATCTTCATCCCATTTTAGGACAATGTCTCCTTTAGAGAAATCTCTTGACAAAGATTTCTTGTTGAAGTGCCTTTTTACTTGTTGTTGGTGACTGGTCATGGAAGCCATAGCCCGATCCCTTACCTCTTGGAGTTCCATTAACTCACACAGCCTGACCTCCATGCTTTTTCCTTCTTCTAATTGTAGCTGATGAGTGAGGTCCAGTGCTGGCAATTCAATCGAGATGGGAAGCCTAGCTTCCCTTCCATACACAAGTGTATATGGAGAATTTTTGATTGCTCTCTTTAGAGTAATTTGGTCGGCCCATAGAGCTATCTTTAGTTTAGCGTGCCAAGTCCTCTAATTTTATTTTATAGTCCTCTTTATGATTCTAATTAGATTTTTGTTGGTAGACTCAGCCAGCCCATTCCCCTACAGATAATAATTTGATGAAGTGCTGAGGTATATGCCATACTTCAGCACCCATTCACTAGTTTTGGTTCCCAAAAAAGCTAAGGTGTTATCTGAGATTATCGTGGCTGGGACCCCAAATCTTGTTACCAGGTCCTCATAGAACTCCAAGACTGCGCTTTCATTCACCTCTTTCAGAGCGATGGCCTCCACCCACCTGGTGAAATAATCCATAGTAGTGAGGACCCATTTGTGCCCAGCACTAGAGGGGGGATTGATCATCCCCCTGAAATCCAAGCCCCATTGCATGAATGGTTGCTCAACTTGAATGGGCTATAGAGGCATGGTAGCCAATCACTATTTTCCATCAAAAAGTGCACACTTTTGGAACTTTCTTACCCAAGCATGGGTGTCCTTGAAGAGAGTAGGCCAGAAATAGCTAGCTCTCATTATCATTGTTGTTGTAGCTCTAGGAGCAAAGTGACTGCCTGCTAGCCCATCATGGAACTCAGCCAATACCTTATCAGCCTAGTTTGGTTCAATGCACCTTAGGAGTACCCTGGAGAAATCCCTCCTAAACAATACTTCATCAACCAAGACATAAGGGAGAGACTGGAGTTTAAAATACCTTCTTCTAGTCTTATCAAGACCTTGTGGGCACTCACCGATAGTAAGGAAATGCCTCAGTTCCAATGTCCAATCCTTTATGTCAGCTGGTTCTTTTTTAGTGTCTACATCATGAATTAACATGTTGTCTTTCCTCTCTTGCTTTAAGTCTACAGTGAGCTATTCACATAGGCCTCTTCCCCTCACTAGCTTGGTGATCTTAATGTCTATGTCATACTCCATCACTTTGGTAATCCACCCTGCTCTCTTCTCATTTAGGTCTTGATTGGTCAAGAAATCCTTGATGCTAGGGTGTGGGACCATAAGGTGAATTCTGCTATTAGACAACATATGCCTGAATTTCTTCAGGCTCTGCACTACTTCCAGGACTTGATTCTCTACATACTTGTACTTGACTTCAAAATCCTCTAATCCTTGGCTAAAAAAAGCAAGTGGCTATTTGAGGTCTTCACCGTTAGCTTGGGTAAGCATGGCAGATATCACCTCTTCATTAATGAAAGTATAGAGGTTGAAGTCTTTGCTGAAGTCTAGGCTGATCAAAGTGGGAGCTCGGGTTATGGCCTACTTAAAGATATCTTTCTTTTGAGTTGTCCATTTGAATTCTTCACCCTTCTTCAACATAGGGGTGAGTGGCTTGACTATCTTTGCAAAATTCAGAATGAACCTCTGAATGAAATTTATCCTACCAAAGAAACTCTACAGGCCTTTCTTGTGCTTCAGTAGGGACATCTCTAGGATAGAGTGAACTCTCTCAGGGTCAATGGATAAGCCCTCTTTGGACACAATGTGGCCAAGGAGTTTCCCCTCATGAACAGCAAACACGCACTTCTTTGGATTAAGAGAGATGCCAAACTCCCTACACCTTTCAAAAATTTGCCTGAGGTGCTCTATGTGTTGGCTCACTTCCTTGGAGAATACCGTCACATCATCAAGGTAGACTAGCATGTTGTTATTCATCAAGCCTCCAAAAGCCATATCCATGGCTCACTAAAAAGTAGTACCAGCATTAGATAGCCCAAAAGGCATCTTCTTGTAGGCAAATGTTCCCCATTTAGTAGTGAAGGTTATTTTGTGCTAATCACAACCTCACACTAGAATCTGATTATACCCTGAATAACCATCCAAGAGGGAGAAATGTTTGCTACCAGTTACCTTCTGAAGGATCTGCTCCATGCTTGAAAGGGGATAATGATCTTTTAAAGAGACTTTATTAAGGTCTCTAAAGTTGACACATAGCCTGGTCTCCCCATTTTTATTTCTAACAGGAACAAGGTTGGCCAGCCAGGAGGAATGCTTGATTGGGAAAATAATTTTGGACTCAATCAATTTGGCCAATTCCCTCTGTATGAGGGGCTCAATTATCAGATTGACAAGTCTTTGCTTTTGTGTGACTGGCATGGCACCTTCTTCTAATTCAATGGTGTCTTGGGAAAGCCTTGGGTCGAAGCCCTTCAAGTCGCTGTAATCCCAAGCAAAGACATCAGAGAATTCTTGACACAGCAAAATGAAAGCCCACCTTTCTTGAAATGTGCAAATTTTTCCAAGCGCAAGTAGCTTGTCTTTGAAGATTTCAACCCTTTTGTAATTCTCCTCTTTGGTTGTGATGCATGCCTTGTCATTCCTCAATTGGTCATCTCTGTTGAAGATGCTTTCAAGCATGACCAGACCTTTAGGGAGTTTATTATTCTTTAACTGAATAATCTGATTGTCGTATTACTACTACAATTTCGCTTGAATCTGTGTTGTGAATTCAACTTCTTCCTATAAGAAAAAAGCTATTTGCTAGTCACTTTTGAAAACTTGCCAATTTGCAATGTTGTCAGGGATTGAAAGCCAAACCACCACTTTCAAGTGTGCGAACCATAGTTTTGACTTATTTCCTTTGAAATGTCAAACTGGGTGCCAATTACTGCCAGGATGTCCACTTGTTTATTTTGCTCTCTAGGAATGGAGGTGATATTAAAAGCAAGAAAATCCTCCACCAAGTCCCAAACTCTATGCTTGTAAGACTTCAGCAAGGAATTCTTAGTTAGATTCAAGCCTCTCACCTGATTTACAATCAACTTGTTGTCTCCCAAAACTTGCAACTCCTAATTCCCTCTTTTTCTTACCCATTCAAGGCCATGTATGAGAGACTCATATTCTGTAACATTACTTGTGAAAGAGAATTGGAAACAAAAATCTAAAAAGTACCTTTTATTTGAAGGGGAGACCAGCATCACCCCACCTCCAGTGCTTAGCTTACTTTTGGAATCGTCAAAATATAGCTGCCATAGGCCAAGGTCTTCTTTGCTTGCCTTCATTAAATTTGGCATGAAGGCACCTTCTTCGTGCATGCAATAGACTCCAAGGTCTGCCTCCTCAATGAACTTGTAAGGATCATGTTCAAAGTTATCATTTCCCCACTCATCTAAGAGTAAGTCTGTGACTCCTTCAAGAGCAGAGGATAGAGATTGGTATATCTGAGACTCTTCTGGGTCGATGATGGTGTAACTAACATTTGTTGCCTTGGGCGTGTATGGTTCTAGATGGTCTTTGTAGAGTGGCTTAGACTCAATTTTAACCTTGGTCCTGTACTTGGTTCTAAAAACCAGATATGACCAATTCGCTGTTAGATAGCCACCTATTTTTGATGTGAAGTCCCTGGACAAGCAAATTGTGAAATACATAGGAACATCCACTACCACTATATCATGGGGAATTGAGAAGGTTGGATAAGCATGCAGCATCAAGCCTAAACCCTTCACAATTCCAACTATTTTTGTAGGTGTCCCATCTAGTTATAGGACTCCTTTATTCATCTCTTCATACTTTAGTCCCATCTTGTCAGCAATACACTTGGGCATCACCGAGGTGTTGGCCTTGCTGTCAATTATGCAATTATGTACCAAGAAATCCCCTATAACCAAGGATACATAGAAAGGGGGAGTTTTCTCTTCCGTATTTACCTATCCTAAAGTGGAAGGCTGTCCATTTGTCATCAAGACATTATCAATGCTAGCTAGGATAGCTTGACAATCCAGCTCATGTAATTCTTTCTTCAACACATCCTTCTGGCCTAGAAGAGACAATGAATCCCATAAAGAGATATTCATGTGTAGCTTCTTCATCTAGTCTACTATATTGATTTGAGGGTTGCCTCCCTTCAAGTTTTCTTTGGGGTTGATTCCAAGCTGAACTGCAGGCTGAGGGGCTGAAGGTATAGACAACTACCTGAAATTTGGGGCCCTTGAATTAGAGTGCAATGGAGGATGTGTTGTTGTTGCCTGAGTGGTGGTCTGGACTTGCCCCATTTTCCTTCTCTTAAACCTCATGTTGGCTGTAACACAATTAGCCTGATTGTCTGCAGTGCCCACATAATTCACTGAATAAAATATACCCCTTCCAAATGATTCATCAAGGTAGAATTAGGCTGAGCCTGATTACTACTCATGCTGGGTTGCATTGAAAGCTCAAAGGCCTAAGATTGAGCAGCTATTTGGTTGTCTACATTCTAAAAATAGTTCTTTATCTCATTTGTGTAAACAACCTATTCTTGACCATATCCCATGGTCGAATAGGTTGGCTGCTCCTGTACTAGATTATTCTGAACTGGCACCATGACTTTAGATGATGAAAGTGGGCCTGAGTTGTAATTTTGAAACAATCTGGTATGAGTGAGCTGACCTTGTCCTTGATTATAGACTTGAAAAGGGGGTCTAGGAGCTTGACCATAATGTATATATCCCTGATTCAGCCTATTGCTTTGAGCTTGCTACCTTTTAAGGGATACAAGTTCATTTGACATGTTTTGCAATAGGCTTTTAACCTCATGAAGTTCATTAGATAGAGCGGCAGCTGCCTTTTCAATACTAGGCAAAGGGGCTATTATTGGAGCAACAGTTTGAATCAGAGGTAGCATTTTTGGAAAAAGTGGCATGTGAGGCCTAGGGTCTATTTTCCCAGCTTGAACCAAGCAATTTTTGGCTGCTATGGCAGTGTCATAAGCAGCTGGTAGTATATGCCCTCCCATAGATTGGATCATTATAGCAATGTCACTTTTTAATGCCTTTAAATAGTATAAGAAAGCGTAGCTAGGAATCAGTCTTACCAGGATGGGAATTCTATCCCAAGTATTTTGAAAATGTGTGTTGAAGTCCTACATATACTCGTGTAGAGCTCTCTTTATGGTCGTCAACTGCTCACCAAGTGAGAGGCCATCACTCTTTTCTCCAAAATGATCTATCAATTGTGTCCCCAATTCATTTTAGGAATGTATTGAATTCACAGGCAAGGTCCCGTACTAGTCAAGAGCTTTTCCTTTCAGAGACAAAGCTAGCAGTCTGATGGTAATATTTTCTTCTGTTATATTGTGAATATTGCAAAGGTTGGCAATATTCCTAATATGCTCAATGGTTGTAATAGGTCCCACTCCATCAAAAGAAGGCACATTTTTTAGAGCTATTCTCATAATTGGATCATAGCGTGGGAGATTTAAAGGGCTCTCACCATGAAAAGCTGCAAAAGGCAATGCCATGGTTGGGATTGGCTGAAACTGGGGTTTTGCTATGACTGTGTCTCTTATAATAGGCCTTAGAGGATTGATGGCAGGATAAGGATGGGTCCTTTCAAATCATAATCTTTTAGCAGAGTTTATAGGTAATTCAATGAAATTGAAAGGAACCCCTCTTAAAGCAGATCTTATGGTAACTTTAGGCATAGAAAGTTCAAGAATCTAGTCTTAATTAGAGGACTGAAGCTCTTACCAATGGAGTCGCCAGATGTTGGAAAACTTTGAATTGGCTGTATCAGGACCGGCATCAATCCTGAACTTTACTTCATTGAAAACTTGGATCCCACCAGGTGTGCCAAAATTGTTGATGCCAGGTGCTGAAGATATTCGATTTGCTATAACAAGACCAGCATCAATCCTGATACCTTACTACGTTGTAAAACTATGTCCCACCGAGCGTGCCAAAATTGTTGACGTAGGAAATTGCACCTAGTGACAAGAAGTCAAACTCATGTCTTCTCCTCGCAACATGGAAACTCCCCTCTTGCATGTGGGATGATGAAGTAGGAGGGGAGAGTCTCTAGATAAGGGCTAACTCCCTTTGATGTATCGTGTTTATTTCAAAAGTGCAAAATACATACAGGTATAGGTATATATATACAGCTATATAATAAAAAGGGGGATGAAAAGGGAGAAAGATACAGGAAAACAAACCTACTCTAAAGAGGTGATACACTAAAACAAGGTGACTTTCTCACATCCACTCTCAAAATCAAACAAACACATTTATACGCTTCACCCTTAATAGAAGAAACAATCTATGAAACTTGATATGGAGGTTAAAATGGAAAAATATAGGAAAAGGAGGTTCACCAAAGGTGCTTTAAGAGGCACTATGTAGATAATCCCTTTTATTCTCTGCACCCCAAAATAGAACTCACTTCCTGTCAGCTACAAATGGCATCTTGTAGATGACTGGTGTGTTGGTGTTGAACCTGTGAGAGCATCAAAAGACAATGACTAAACACAAATCAACACTCAGAACATACATAGAAAATCTATCCAAGAAGAGGTAAAATCTATGTTTATAGATTCAAGTAGAAATTTTAGCAGGGCTACACCTTGTTAAAACTATGAAAAGATAATTACAAAATGACCAAGTTCGCAATATATATGAGAAGCAAAGAGGCCCATTTGGCGCTCCTTATTTTACAAGTGGCATACGTGTCCCTTCATGAAAAGAAACAAGTCACTCAAAATATTAATGAGCTGTTCATTTTTGTCTACTCGAAATCTACATTTCTCCTTTAGGTGACTTACATAGTTTTCCTTCTCATTTAATGCAAAATGGAGCAACCCGTTGCTTCTCTAGCTTCTTGCATCCCAAATGATCAATTTTCTAGCACTATTTCACCTACTGGAGTCACTTCTTCAATTAGCACCAGTTGGACCAGCTGCTCACTCATTCCTTGCATGTCGCTTTGTCCATTTTGTCTTATCTAGCTCATTTGGTCCCTGGGGTGAACATCTTGGTGGGTCACTACATTTTGAGCTCCTTTCCATGGCTAGTGCTCTCCTTTGCCTTTGAAAACCAAGATGCCATTTCACTTGTTAATTTTGACGTTCACGTGACCGTCATGCTTTGAAAACCAATAGACATCTCGTCATCTTAAAATTGATGGCCTCCCAAACGTCACTGCTTGAAAACCAATGACTATCTGGCTCCATTAAACTTGACGTCCTCTAGGACGTCACCATCCCCATCGCAACACTAACGGATCCCTTGTTGGCCTTTGTTATTTCTCCTTCCCTGTGGGCACCCTCTTTGCCTTTGAAACTACCCTTCGCATTTGGGCCAGAAGCCCCCCGCAAGGGCATCTGCCCTTTGGGGTCCTTCAGCGGGTCCCTTTGCATTTGGGTGAATGTCTCCTGGGTTCTCGTAGGAAAATTTTCCATGGACAATTTCCCTGAGTTAATTCCCCGGGTCACTTTGACTGAGTATTTTTGCAGACAATTCCCGCAGACAAATTATCTGTGGAAATTTTGTCCGACCCATTCCTTTGTTATTTTGAAGCGCGACTAAAATATTTTGAAATGTTGAAGTGTTTTCCCTCTGAAAGGGCACTTTGGTCTTGAAGAACCCCTTTGGCTAAGGGCAGACCCTCGAGCTGAACCTGTTGAACCAAAAATTGGTTCAACGGTTCAAGGTTCAACAATTGCGCGCCAATGGGGAGTGAAACAAAAGCTGATGAACCTTTCCGTTGAACTGAACCCATTGAACCAAAAAAGGTTCAACAATTTAAAGGTTCAACCAAGTACACCGATGAGCCTTTGAACTGAAGCTAATGACCTTTTTGTTGAACTAAAGTGCCAGGCCGATGAACCAAAATGTTGAACCAAGCAGAGAAACACTGGCATTGAACTTTTGCAACCTGAAACAACTATCTTCGAATAGCAAAGAATGAAAGTGAATGATTTTGGCTTGTGGGAAAAAATTGGTCAACACACACCATGGTATACATTTCATTCATTTAACCTTGTTATTTCATCTTTATGCATTACTCAATTAAATGGGTGGGATGTAGATGCTAAATCTAGATTTTAAATTATATGATAATCTTGTACTCTTGAAAAACTCAACCCTTCAATTTAAGACCTTTTTCATTGTTCAAAGGTATGATTCACCTCATGGACAGAAAGTGCTTCTTTTTCTAATTAACATATGATTTCCAAATAAGACTAAGATTCCTAATAGTGGGATGATGGGGAGCTCACCTATAGATACATGATGAATATGGGAGAATTGATACGCTAACTATGTTAATCTAGTGGTGATACTCCCTTGGTGGTTCTGATTATAGAGGTAAGTGGATTATGAAAATGATGAGTGTTGGTCTAATAATGTTTGAATCATTGCCTTAGGCTAAACTTGAAATTATACACATACTAGGTGTTATATGTACCTCACTTCATGGCCTTGTGAATTGCTTATTGAGTTGATTATGTTGGTTTAAATTAAATGATCTAACATGATTATGGTTTCAAGCTTTAGATATTATAATAAAATAAATTTATGGTTGTAATAAGTGTATAGAAATAGTTCATTGCAAATGAAGGAAGAGATATGCCAGGAATTATCAGATCATATGTGATCATATCTCTAACCCATATCTTGTCTTAAATTTTAATAGATCTAAGTTGGATTCCTTGTATGCCATTTATCCTCTTTATTTAGTATTGTCATCTTAATGGATTGTAATCATTATTGGTTTGTTAATGGATTGTAATCATTATTGGTTTGGTTGAACCACCTTTGGTTGGTCATCTTCAATGAATGAGGATGAAATAGACCAACATCTAGAATGCCTAATGGAATAATTGCAAATTTGTTCATTAATTTCCTTTACCTTGAGTCTAGTTTAGGGAGGTGGGTTACCTTAGAAGCAACCATAGGATTATGATAGAGTCACCATGCACATTTATGTACTAGAAAAGAGAACACCCATTTATTAATGCCACCCATTTATGAAGGCATGGGCTAGCAATTAGAGTGGTTGGTCAATCCAAGGAAAGAACAGACACTTGTCACATTTTGATTGGGTTATGAGGAGGAGAGAACACTTATTTGAGGAAGGTGGATCTCTTTAAAAAGAGGGGGAATTTTTGGATATTTTAGTAAGAGGGGGATAATATAAACAAAATGACATAGAGAAGAGAGCCTCAGTTAGAAGAAAGTTTTAGAAAATATCCCAAGAAAGACCATGATCGACTGGTAGGCTTCTCTTTTGACTTAGCTAGTCTGTTATACTACATAAATTTTGTGTGACTCTTGATTAAATTATTGTGATCTCAAGGAGTAAATTCACTTGGATTACTTCTTGTGTTTGATTATTTCCCTATGGTTATGTTTGGGTCACCCCATATTCTTTCCTACCCTTGTGTGAGAGTTTGGAGTTGAGACATTTCTCTATGGTAATTCTATCTATTAAGACTTTTTCTTGCTTGGATGGTAAGGTTTCATCATGTAAAACTATTGATGCATTAAAAGGTTACATTCTTCATGATATAAGAAGGGTTATCTCTCATGTGGGACATGATGGTAGGTTTCCTAATCCCTCTCATTACTATATATTGGAACACATTTTATCGATTGAATTCCTATTTAATTTTATCCTTGTGATTATATTTTTGTGTTTTATGCTTGTTGTAAATATATTTGAGGTTAGTAACCTCTTTAACTATGAAATGTTTGGATTTTCACCTTGTGAGTAGCCATCTCCTTGACCTCTAAACATCTTGATTACCTTTTTCCTTTATTTACATCACACCATGATGTGAACATCCCTAGAGTTAGGAGTCCTACTTAGGTGTGACTAGAGTAGTCACTTGATGATGTCAAAAGGCTGGGACGTGAGCCCTCCTTATATTGGTCAAAGTTGCACTTAGATCAAAGAGGAGCTCATCCTCAACTACTTATCATTATTGTTTGGTTGTTTTTTAATATCTAGATATAAGCAAGGATTAAATTATTCTCTTCTTTAACCAATTGTAATTATATAGTGAATATTTATTATGGAACAAGATGTAAGCCACTTTTATCATGAATTTTACAAGTTGAAAGTTCTAGTTATTATTGATGAGATCTAGTTAGACTACTCATTTATATTTGTTTTATTGATCTTCTTGTGATAAGCTCGTCACTGAGAATGGTATCCTTATGAATATTCATGACTAAGCTTGGTTGAGGAAGGGCCTTTATATAGTGAATATTTATTGTGGGACAAGATGTAAGCCACTGTTATCATGAATTTTACAAGTTGAAAGTTCTAGTTATTGTTGATGAGATCTGGTTAGACTACTCATTTATATTTGTTTTATTGATCTTCTTATGATAAGCTCATCACTAAGAATGGTATCCTTATGAATGTTTGTATATTCATGACTAATCTTGGTTTAGTAAGGGCCTTTATATATGTGTGTGTGTGTGTGTGTGTGTGTGTGTGTGTGTGTGTGTGTGTGTGTGTATATATATATAGATACATATATATATATATATATATGTATGTATATATATATATATAGATACATATATATATATATATATATATATATATGTATCTATATATATATATATATATATATATATATATATATATATATATATATGTATCTATATATATATATGTATCTATATATATATATATATATATATATATATATATATATATATATATATATATATGTATCTATATATATATATATATATATCTATATATATATATATATATGTATATATATGTATCTATATATATATATATATGTATATATATATATATATGTATCTATATATATATATATATATATACATACATATATATATATATACATACATATATATATATATATATATATATATGTATAGATATATATATGTATATATATATATATGTATATATATATATATGTATATATATATATATATATATATATATATATATATGTATATACATACATATATATATATATATGTATATGTATATATATGTATATGTATATGTATATATATATATATATATATGTATGTATGTATGTATATATATATATATATATATACACAAAGTAATCACATGATATTCAATTTTATATATATATATTTGAATATCATGTGATTACTTTGTAAATGACATCTTGAACTACTATTAATACTCTATTTCTAGATGATTTAAATATGAAAGTTACATCTAGTAAGAAGGCAAGTAAGTTAAATGGCTTATATATATATATATATAGTTGAATATCATGTGATTACTTTGTAAGTTACATCTTGAACTACTATTAATACTCTATTTCTAGATGATTTAAATATGAAAGTTACATCTAGTAAGAAGGCAAGTAAGTTAGATGGCTTATGCCATTGATAATAAATATGATATGGTGTTCTGTTTATATGAATCTAGTTATGATAAACCCTTTTATCATATGGCTTTATACTCAACTAATATGAACCTTGTTGGTTAACCTTTTGGTGATAATACATAGCCTAAGTAATATAAGACCTTAAATAATTCTTGAGCTAATAATATTAAAGAAGGAAATAGGTTTAATTGTAGACCTCCCTAGAAGGTAACTGACTTTGAGGAGCAACACTTTGGCCTGTGTGGCTCTTTTAATAGTATATATGTATTATTTGCTTGGATTTAACTTTATATAAATTAGCCTATTAATATGCTTTATGTCTCTTCCTATAATCTAAGTGATTATCTTTTGGACTAAATTTATCCATTATGAGTGGAACTCAATAATTGGCTGAGTGATTATTATTGGAATCAACAATATGACTTTATTGTAAAATTTGAATATTGATGATATTCAAATAAAGATATGTCTTTTAGAAAGTGTTATTAATTAAAGCATTGAATAATTCATCTGATGTAGACTCTCCTATAACTAGACCAATGTATATAAAATGAAAAATATAATAGATTTGGGATCTTTTTTTAATAAAATAACAATGCAAGGCAACTAGATAGTTTAGATAGATACTTTTGTAAGAGATTAATTAATTATAGGAAATAATTTTGAATACCAATCCTTAACTCTATGAATTAACACCTTAGTAAACCTATGGTTTGGCCTCCTATCTTTGGCATAATGAAATGGGTTTGTGTGTTTATGCAAAGAAGTTTGGACTTATAATGAATAGACTAGTCTGCTAGTAAGCCTAAGCAACTTGTTGAAGGATGTCTTATAAGTTTTTAAATTGCCTTATGATTATCTAATAGTCACTTAAACTAATTAGAGTATTGGTTTAGTTTTATTATATCAATTTAGACTCAAACTTTCTTTATTGATTTGATCATATTCATAGTTTGACCTTAGATATTTTCTGAGCTTCACTCAAATCATTTGATTCTAACCTTACCAAATTATTCTACATAAGTTATTGGTTTAGTCAGCCTTTATTTGCCTTAGTCAAATGTTACTTTTTTCCTTAGCCATTTATTGTTTCAATTGTTATTTCCATCAAATTTTGCCTTAGTTGATTTTTATTTTTTGAAATATTGGCTAAATGATGTCATGTGGCATATATCCAGTGGTTTGAAGCATTAGCAGGATAGTTTAATCCTCTAATACCTCCATGTCCTAAGAAACTACATTAAGTGGCAAAATTTTAGAGCTTATAAACCCAAAAGGATTAAGTCATTAATGCCTAATGCCGCTAAGGTTTTGAGGGTATGAGAAGATGCCACATGGTAGTATTCTAGTTATCAAAACCCTAAGAATATTATACCATTAGGAGGGCATAATCCTCCAATACCTCTAAGGTTTTGAGAGCTGAAATAACTACCAAATGGTAGATTTCTAGAGCTCAAATCCCTAGGAAAATTAAGTCATTAAGGCTAATTCCCCCAATGTTTATGTGGTCCTGAGAGCTTGAGGAGTTTTTAAGTGATAATGTCCTAGAACTTGGAATCTTGGGAGGCTTGGTGATTAAATTTGGACCCTAGGTCCCATAAATGCAACAAGTGTAACATCCTTGACTTCTAGTGAGAATAGTATAAGTGGAATCAAAGGAGCCATGTGGTACCTAAATATGTCAATAATGGCTTGAATAAATTTGATGACCATCTCAACATAGTTTCATGATAACCTCGAGCTTGTGCTTGTGAATTAATTTTTGAGCACCATGGTTGAATGTTTTGAGTCTTTCAACCTCTTGACTAATGACACATGACTAGTAAATGGAATGAAACAATTTTTCAAATTAGCATATTTTATTTATTCCAATGGTTCTTCATTTATATTATTTTATTGTGGTTTAGTGGAGAATGAATTAGTTGTAGTCATGCCAATTTTTAAAAAAAAATGAGCATGACATTTTGGCATCAGATCACCTGGTTAAACTCTAAGAGCTCTAGGGATGATCTACATGATTTTTTCACCTTTCTAACTCTAGTTAATCTTGACATATTCTTAATGATGTCATCATTAGGAACATGTCATCACCCAATACTCCTCATCACCTACATAAACATATAATGAACAAATATTAGTCATTTCTTAGTAAATAAATTGGAAACAATAAATACATAAGTAACAAACCTAATTAAAAATGTTTTATATCTCCAATAATTCAAAATGTTTCATGTATCCAATAATTAAAAATGTTTCATATCTCCAAATTCCCTGACAAGTAAATGGTCCAATTTTAGACACTAAATTTGAATTATATAAAACTTAGTATTCTACACTTGGTAAATAATTATATCAAAAAATACCATATGAGGAAAAGTGGGCATATGTGATGCCTAAACTTAAAAAATGTATTCAAGGTACTCATACCTACCATTCCAAACCCATTATTCACCAGTGGTTTATATGGGATTCTCTAGTCCATGCTATTAGTCACCAACAAGGTAAGTTATCTAATCATGCCTTTTATGCATCTTCTACCACTAAAAGAGATGCATATGATCAAGATGTTATTTCATATGATCATCCAAATTTCTAACAAGTACATAAGTAAATTATGGCTTATTTAAAAATTACTCATAAGGGGTATATTCCTTCAAAAAAAAAATTCAAACCCCCATAATTCCAACATTTCCAAATAATATCCCCCTATTATGACTCTCTTCTTCCTCCATTTAAAGTTGAAATTTTTTTAAAGGTAAACAAATACATCATGAACTCTTTACCAACTAGCATTAAGGCACTAAGGAAAAAGGTGCATTATAAACCAAAGAGGGAAAAAGTGATTCAGATACCAAAATATGTACCTTTCAAACACTTACCCAAAATTCTAATTGCAACATCATCACCAAATTTGGATGAACATTTAATTACCATGCAAGTATCAGATGTACCAAAATCCTCATCTGACATGCCAAAGTTTCCAAAATTCAATGATAATGAATGTGCACTTATACGCCCATTCCATATGGATGGAATTTTGAAACATATGAAAAAGTTTTCAAACACTTTACCAAACTCTCCAAGCACTATTTTATCAATGATGAATACTATAAAATATCTTCAACAATAAATGGTTACTATTATATTACAAAGTTCCTCTCATGAGGTTGCTTTCAATGATAATATCTTAAAGGACTAACCACTTACTAAGAATGTATTTGAGTATTTGTATCCTTAAAAAAAGATCATTTATTTTCTACATTTAATTATAAAGGAGATCTTGAAAATCATTTGAAACAATACATACACTCCTTTGGACATTGGGAAAAGGATGGGCATTTGATATTAAAAGCATTTCATAGGAACTTAACTAAAGAAGCTCTTCATTGGTTATATAACCTACCAAATGGATCTTTAAATAATTTAAAAAATCTTAAAGATGTATTTTTAATGTATTTCAATAAACATAAGTTTCATAAGTTACAATTAGATCATTTACAAATCTTGGCTCAAAATGAGGATGAGCCTATTCAAGAATATGTTATTAGATTCAAAGATGTTTTATACTCTTTGAATCATATCCCCTCAAATTTGGAAGCTCAATTAATATATACTATAGGTCTTATTTATACATTTAGAGAAAGAACATTATATAATCCCTTACTTACTTTGAAATACTATATTGGGATTTGTATAGATATGCATGTTCCTTATCAAGCATAAATCAAGAACCACATATTTTTCCAACTATAAATAACCATGATACTAATATTTTAGAGAATGGTGCAACACCCCAATTTAATAACTCAAAAATAATCCATTCCAACATGAATTAACAATCACATTATTCATGGGTGGTGCTTATTTTTGGCATAACCATATTTATCCTACACAAACAAAAACTACTTGCAATCTAAAATGTTTTAAACAACTTGGCTTTGAACTATAAGACCTATAAAACAGAGGTTGAAAAGACTCCTTGGACAACATCATCATACCAAGTGCTTTTAGGACTAAATTAATTCAAATAATGGTTTGGGTTATTCCCACCACATACCAATATGCATTTACATTAGGCACTCTTTGGTTATATCAAATGGATGCTGAAATTGACCAAAATCAAAAAGGTATATATTTTTTTCATGAAGCCAAATTGATCCATATTCTAAATTATAGCATTGGTTTTTCTACTACGCATGTAAATTATAAGAAGGAACTATTATCACTCAATATTTCACCTTATATATGTTGTTCAAGCCTTCTCTAGATTGAGTGAAACATTGGATTACCTCTAGGCCTATGGGTTGCCTATAGCAAAGGTAAACCTCTATGTTTTAAGGCTAGCTCCATAGATTAGTCTTTGTTAGATTATCACCTACACTAATTGTTTGTTTGGATGAAAAGAGATATAAAATAACATGAAAATAACCTATTCTAACAACTTAATACACCAAATTTATATCTACTATACTAGCATACACTTGCACTATGAATCATGACTCACAATACTAGTCTCAACATCCTAGATTACTCTAACATAAGTATTTCAAACATGGAGGTGATATGAATTGCACTTCTCAAGGTGAGTGAACAAAAGATCATATTGAAAACACTAATTCTACTCCTTAAACTTATATATAGACAAATACACTTGACTACACTTCATGTGACCTACTAGAGGGAGAACTACTTGCACCAAACATGAAAGAGTAAATAAAACACAAGGATAGATAGTTATCACTTGTCATCCCATTATACACCACTTCACACACATAGACAAGAATATTATGAACTCAAATATAGATTAGAAATATTTATTTCAAAGGCAAATATAGTATTCAAATCATTAGGTCTTCACCATACCAGGTGTGGATTAGATTATAAAGCCAAAAAGGCTTGCATTTATAGAGCATAGGAGAGGACATAGAAGAAGAGAAGTAGAAGGGTCACAAGGACAAGTGTAAAACTATGAGAAATAGATACATTTCAAGATAAGTGTGAAATAGGTCATAAATGTCTTTTTAGACAAATGTCCATCAGAATTGCATCTTTCTCTTGAAATTGGCATAGAGACCTCAATTAGCCTTCTTGAAACCCCCTCATGATGAAGCATTACTTAACTACTTGAAACTAACTCAGGAATTCTTTGAAACATATGTCTTATCATGGGAGGTTTAAAACAATATTTTTAACATTCATCTATACCCTTCAACTAATGACTCCACTTTTGTCACTTGTCTTCCACTGTCTACATTCGTTCATCACTAGCGCTATAGGTCTATCTTCACACTTGTCACCTAATTGACTTGTAGTTGTTCATAGAGATATGTTGTAGAAGTGTTATAAATATATTTATAACCTCTTTTACTTTCACTCCATCAAGTATACCTCAAAAGGATCCAATATCAAACCTCTCATTTTTCATTGTTTGTCCAAGATTGTCTGTAATGAAAAGATTATTAGAGGAGTTTATATGCTCAAATAAAGTGGTAAATGAGTATATGGAGTTATAATAATTCCATACAGACTTCCCTTAATGGATTTCATTTACCAATTCTCCTTTGTACCTTCAAAACATAGAAAAACTTTCAAGAAACTCATATTCTAGTATGTTCATACAAGTGAAAGTATAGATAAAATAGATGTCATGGATCTTGGGTTATTTATAGACAATTAAAAAACACTTTCATGGTCATTTAGACCCTATTTAATTCTTCTCCATTTGTTTTTTCTCCATCAAGTTTACACAAGGGTTTTGAGAGGGTTTTAGGTCTCTTAGGTTCTTAACATTGATTCATAAAGGTTATATTTCCAACCCCTAAACCAATTCCACAAATATTGAGTTCATGAACCTCTTATAAAACCCATAACTATTTGAGGTCTCATGCATAATTTCCATATAGATATGAGAAATTAAAAATGGCCTATCAAGCTTTTAACTATATTTTGGACACCCCTAAAGCGAGTTTAGGCCAAAATGACTAGTCTTATAAAAATTGATGGTTTTAATCCATCCTTAACTCTCCCAATAAGGTCATAAAATCTCTTAGTAATATCATGTGTTCATGGAAGTGGAACTAAGCACCCTGAGGGTTTAAGCCTACTAGGCTTGGACTGTGTATCTATGCCTATGACCACATATGAGTGGTTTCCCATGATTTTAGGTGTTTATTCACATTTTTTAATGTCTAAATCAACATTACACACCATTATATACTATTTCAAGACTTTCCATCACATTATCTTACCATTCACACACTATGCATGGAGTTATCTTACTCCTAAAGTGCCCTCTATCTGAGATAAAACATAGGGAATATCCCCTATTTGCTCAGCCAAAATGAGATTTTTGAGATATATATTAGGTTATGGAGACCATATGTACAAATTTTCAAGGTTATATCTCCTCTATAAAGCTCTCAACACTCCAATACCTAAAACTAGCTTCTCAAGCCTAGTGATTATACAGGGTTTTGGGTTGACTGTGGGTTGAGATTTGAAACCCTCTTTGTTATATATCCATGTATATTAAAATCACATGAAGATGTGTTATTAAAACTTTTATATTTGTCTCAAAATGTTCACCATCTTACATCTTTGTATGTTATCCAAGACCTTCATTCTCCCACTAGCTTGAACTAGCTTGCAAATTGTGTCCTAACTATAAGTGGAAATTTAGGAGAAACAAGGACTCCTGTAGGTGATGACCTGTGTCAAATTATTATAACTAAACTAAATTTTTTTCCTTATCTCAATAGGTCATATCAAACTTTAATGATTATCTATGCTTGCAAACCATGTTTCTTATCTCTCACCATTAACACATTGTGTGTCTATAGTCAGACTATAGATGTTATTTGGGAATATGAGACCTTCCTGTAGATGAAAACATTTGCATGAACACTATGTTTCCCATTTTAGGTTTTCTTAAAGTTAATAATGTCATATTTTACTCAAATAGAGTCACTTTATCTTGATTCATACAACCATTGTGTCATTGTTGTGTTGTAAGATCGTTTTGGCTTCAAGAGTTTGTAGCTTACTGAAAGACTACGGTGAAAACTTACTTGAAATGGAAGCTTATTTACATCATCTTATATTGAAAAAACAACCACATTATTATATACATACATTATATTTAGGCCTAAATTACAAGAGAGAAACTATTATGCCTATCTATACCTCAAGACACCTCACCATGGGATGACCTAGTGTATGAGAAAAACCTTATTCAGAGAAGTTAAGATAAAACTTCTCAATTGTAACTTTCTCAACCTATGAACATGGTCTTAGGTTTGTCTCCAATATAATGGACTCACCATTATCAAAATGTTCTTCTCTATTCTCTCAATCCTAATTAAAGGTTTTAATTGAGTTCAAACACCTTCATCTCAACACTCCTTTGTCTCATTTGGATTGACTTCAGACTATTGGAGACTACATGTAGGTGTTACTATATAATATAGGATTGTGTATGTTGAATTGGTTATCACAACCAATCTCCAACCCTTTGAATAGCTCAGTTCTACTAATTTCACTTTGGTAATATTCTCACAAACTTAAAACCTTCTTGCTTCATCAGCATGAATGACAAAGACTTAGTTCCGCTTGATTATAGGTGACAATTGCAGGGTTACTTGATTGTGTCAAGTGTCACAGACTTTGCACTTCTAACCATGACCTTATTGAGACTAAGATTTCAAAGAAGATACTGATCACCATGAAATGAGAGATTGAACCCAACATATCACCTTTGTTTTAAAGACCAATATAGGAAGATAAGTTTTTCAATTATTGAAACACTATCTACAGACTTTAATTGAGTCTTCTAGCATAATGAGAAGTTGTTACCTATCATTTCACACTTACACATTAAAACTACATTTAAAACCTTTTAAAAAGGATGGTCATACCCTTTAAGATCATGTACACCACCTAGTTTACTTAGATCAATACAAATAGAGAATAAAAGTGAAGCCATTGGGGATGTGCAGGAAGTTTAGAGTCACTGACACTCTTAGTGATGGTTCATGAATCACAAACCACCAAACTTGGAACTATAACCATGAAGTTGGATTACATAGATACTAATTTCACCCACCAAGTGCACTCACTTAAACTCTATTCCTCCTGTCTACACCAAGTGAAAACCGGTTGACCTCTTTGACTTGTCTAAGAGAGTGATGAGAGAGAGAGGTTACTTTTTTGAAATTTTAGATCTATCAAAGATACCTAAGCATGAAATTTAACTATGGGTATCTTAAGAGACCTCTATAAAGTGATCACACATGCTATAATTTTACATAGTCTATACAACTTGCTTTAAACTCCCTTGTTTGTAGTTTATCTTCTCGAATGGATGTTGAACCTACAAATTTTAGTTTCAAAACTACCATCTATGACATATTCTGACATTTGGGATGTTATAGTATATCTTTACACCTCTTTTTTTCATGGTTAACCATACAAATTCATTTTGATGACTAAAAGGTGACATAAAATGACTTGGGATAAACTATTCAAATGTGACAAGGATGAAAACATAATGTTTAACCTCATTAATGACCATGGTGGACATTTTCTAACCTAGGAGACTCTATTCAAGTTTTAACTATATAGGGGGTTGACCTAATTTAACTTGGGTTTAAATTAGTCAACATGAACATGTTATGCACTATTTCCACTTATCCAACCATGATTTAAATAATGTAAAGGATCCAATTTATATCTGTAAGGTAAGATATTACAAAAATACCAAAAAGGTAAAAAACTTCAAAATCCAAAAATATTTTCAGCTTTTAAATGTTCTTATTACCTCTTTTGGCATCTATGTTGTTGGTTCCATGTTGGTAGATGGCATATCAGTACTTTATATATACACATGTGTTTTGCACATCATTTAATTGTGATACAAGCATACACATATACATGATTTATTCTTCTACAGATGTTGGGCCTTCCTTCTAATCATGTCATATAGACATTGGGGGCATCTGATTCTTTGGTCTTTATAAACATAGGTTATAGGGTTCTATGATCACATTCCATTATCATGTTTGCTCTTATGTACTTACACATGCCTTTATTCATGCTTATATATTTCATAATGTACTTGATATGCTATGTACTTGATGTTTTTTACTAACACATATATACAAGGCCTAGTATTATCTATTTATGTCAATTGCTTACACTTTTACTTTATACACTTCCTTGAGTATTTTGTCTTGATTGTTGAGAATTTCAATACGCTCCATTATTTGTGGGCCCCATGCCTTTGTTTGCTTACTTTGACATTTTCATATGTCATTACTTGTTGTATGGACATTTTAATATTTCATTCCTTGCCTTGTGTACATTTGACTAAGTCATGTCCCTTCGATTGTGTAACTTTTAAACATGCCCCTTATTTGAGGTCTCTTTGAACCATTATCTTTTGACTTGATTTTGAGTGCTCTTGTGTGTGTGATTGATTTTTCATTGATATCGTATTGTTATTATCTAGATATTTTCATGATTCACATCATGCATCTTAGGACTTGATCACATACTATGTACTTAATTTATATATCTACCTAGACATGTTAGTATTATATGTTACATGGTTCATACATAGATTATATAGTTATCTTATCTTTTTGTGGTAAGGTAACTAGCAATTTATACTTCAACTCACCTCAAAATGGGGGAATAGTAGTAGGGACATGTCATAGAGACATGGTTTACACAATTTTCAATGTTCATAGATTTAGATATATAGTGGAGGCATGTTATGGAAACATGTTCTCCATATTTGTCACAATTCACAAATTTAGATATACAATGGGGGTATGTTGTATAAATATGTTCTCCACACTTATACCATCTCTTAGTTTTATTTTTCATTGGGGGCATGTTTTGGAAACATGTTATTCACATTTAAACATTTGTAAATTGGCTAAATTGCACATTTATATGATTTAAATACCATTTGTGGTAGAATTCTATACATTAGTACCATTATTATACCCAAGTTTTAGTATGAGACATATATAAGGTGCATATGTTATGTAAAGATCACCTAAATTATAAAATCAAAATCAGTTTCAGATTTTAAAATAATTATACAGACTTTAGCTCACAAGGTTAGACTATTAAAGATTGTTACTAAGCCAATCTATTGTTATAATTGGTTCACTTTTGGTATGGTTGAGGTGATTAAATCACTCAACCTTGCCAAATATATAAGTTGGACTTGATTACATCATCCAATGTCACCAAATTTATAGTTTCATTTGACTTAGATTAATGCACACTCACCATGTTATAAGTATGATTTGGTTGCATGGTTGAACTAATATCAACTACCAGGTGGCAACGCAACCTTTTCTCTAAGGTTGGGGGAAAGTTTGTCTTTTAACCTATATATATATATATATATATATATATATATATATATATATGCACTTTAAGATTTAAATTTTTCCTAGACTCAATTTAAATGGTTTGTAATGATACATCTTTTCAAATCAAGTTTCCAAAAGGCAAGGTAGTTGCATCGCTACATGGGTGTACTCCTAAAACCTTGATATTTATATTTCAATCATTTCAATGCTTTTAATTTCAGATTATATGTATTTATTATATAATGTAACATGTTCTTGGTTGTAGTTCAATCACAAACAAAGTACTCAAGTGGGACTCACACAAAGGCAAGGTGTGTTATACACACCTAGGTACGTATTTTGTTACCTTTAAATTAGTAATGTCATTACTAGATTAAGGAGGTGAATGTAGACACTAAATATGAATTATATAGCACCTTAATATTGTACACTTGGAAAATACATATCATGGATGTACCTTCAACTTCTAGACCTTCCCACTACTAAAAGGCTCACATAAATAATCTCTCCATGCCAAATTTCTTATGTTTTAGTCTAACTAGTGTTATTCTAATGACCCAAACTTTATATCATGCTCAGAGTATTGTAAACCTACTTATCTTATGTTTCTACAAGTTTAAGACCTATACCTAATTTATAGCTTCCTAAACATTTGCATCCTAGTTAGATGCCTACATCGATGCAAGTGTCATATTCTAATGCAACTGTCTAGTGTGTTAAAGTCATCAAATTTAAAAATGAAACATATACTTATGGTTGACCTAAGTACTCTAATGTGATATATTTTCAAAGGGGATTAATATATATACAATATCAACCGTCATTCATTCCTCACCTAGCATAGACCTGAAAACTAACAAGGAAGCTTACCAAAAGCATTTAATTAATCATTCAAATGAGTTTATTTTCCCTATTTCTCCTATTTCCATATTATTCATAGGGACCTCACATCTACATTTCTAAAGTACTGAAGGATCACTCCATGAATCCTATTTGATTAGTTACAAGCTAAGTCATTATTATACTTGTTTTCCACATATTGCATCCTTATGCACACACAAACTAACTCATAGGGGAGAAATATATCAATTTGAGGCCCTCTTCAAAGTAGTGTTTATGTAGGTAACACCCACTAAAAGAGGTATATTTAGGGTTAGCTCAACTCTGTGATCCCACTAACCCATTTTTCCCATAACCACAATGAATATGAAGAATTAGGTTTTTATTATTTGATAAGGAGTGAAATCCCATGATCTAGATCTAAGCACACTAGAGCGAAGGTGACACAAAACTTATAATATCCCAGGTGGTCGTATCTAGATCCAATAGGTACTCTATATCAAACACCTGCATCCAAGTTACATAGGAGCATTGATGCAATAATTTTAGGTTGATGTAAGTGTTTAAGGCTGTAGAGGTCAAATTTATAGAATTTGACAACTAATCCAAGGCACTAATCCATTCTATTTCTAGCCTATTCCATATTAGATTTGCCTATGCATAGTAAATGAGCTAAGTACTCTTTTTTTCATACCATTACTATATCAATCAATAGTTATACTTACTATTTTTAACATATCTCAATATTTAAAATTAGAATATTGTTTACCTAATTTTATAATTAATTGGCCTATTATAGATCTATTTATATAAAAATTATTCATTTTTATATTATTAACCCTATACTATATTGACCTATCTTAATTTAGGGTTAAACACTAGCACATAATCACCAATCTTTACTCCACCCAAGAATAATGGGGTTATTCTATGTTATCTCCACCATGTGGTGTGTGTGATAGTATATCATCCACATCTGGGATATCTATCATAGGATCCCTCATTTGTTATAATTGGAGAAAGATCTACCACATATGGCCTACCTTTATTACTTAGTCTCACTAGAGCCCACACAATCCACATTGATACCCATCGATCTGGAGGCAAATCCTAGCCCACCATAAACTATCATGTGATACTCTCATAATAAAAACACTCAAATACATTTGACCATCGATAATGAAACCAAAAATTCACACAAATCTAGTGCAACTATGTCCTATCCTCTAGCACCCAATAAACCCTCTATATGGTCTCCACATAATGTATTCATATGTCAACTCATCTAATATCTTTCTACACCACATAATACTTTAATCTTGTAATTAATTGGTACTTGTCCATCTAAATGAAAATATCTACAAATTTAACGAATCATTACATGGCATCCCCACTAGTCAAGTAACTGTTATATGTTCATATCCCTGATAGTGTTGTAATATGATCAAGCCAATGTTGCCATTGAATGCCTCATGCATAAATATTTACAGATCGTGGTACAAGTGAGTAATAATAGTCCTACCCCAAGAATTCACAATCCCATGCTCCTCCATATCCTAGATAATCATGCACATCCTATACAAAACAAACACACCACCACCATCCATTGCTATGAATGAAGCCAACAAAACTACTAGGAACTTCTTCATGCATGGAACATTAGATGACATAATAAATGATATTATAACATCATGATCATTATACTCACATCATCCATGAGGTATACTTTTTAGATATCTATGACCATAATCCATGGGGCCAGGGCCTATAACATCATATAATACAACCCTCCTACTATTAATTGGAAAGCATAGTATCCTCCAGACATCCTCTAGAGTGTCTATCATCTTTGCCCATATGAAACCATAATGTACAATATTATACATCCCACCACTTAGCTAATGTAGTCATCATATATACATTATATGACATCGTATCTATACAACCCACATATCCAAGTCTAGCCCTCTCAATAATCGACATCTCCTCATTAGACAAAGGCAACCCACACATAGTCTCTATCATCTAACCCTATTGAAACTCCTTGACATGCCTATGATCCTCCACAAAGTAAGTACCAATATCAAAAATAATAAATTTTTCAATCTACAATCTAGAAATCCACAAAACATAAACATAACATAGTTCTCTATCATATATTAACATTTAGACTATAGCGCAATATTTAGGATAGTAGTACTAGATAACAACATTGTCACTCAAACAATAGTGTAGCATGCCCAGACAAGACTACCTAAACTAGGATGGGGATTGTAAAGGTCAAATAGACCCTTTAAATAAAAAAACATTGTTCAAAATTGATCTAAATGCATAACAAATACTGAGAAATGTTTTAGTTACTTACCAATCTAACATCCTCCCTAGCCTAAACTAGGGGTTCCACCTCCTCAAATTGGCTACATGAAACTACTCTCTTTTGAGGCATGTTGGAAATTTAGATCTTCATTTTACAAATTTCAATTCAAAAAATAAATCCAAATTTTTCAATTTCAAATCTTATAGGTATTTTAACCTATGCCATGTTCCCAAGGTATAGGCCCCACACTATCAAATATAGATTCCATAAACATTAAAAGTTTAATATCTTGCAAGTCGTAAATTTGATTCTAGAACCATTTATTCCATGCATAAATTAATCATGACACCTTTTATATTGTATAGGTCTCACTTTTATACTACCTTTTTATCACCTCTATAACACATACTTCATTTTTCCTTAGTAATTCCTTTATTGATATGAGAACCCATATGAGTATCGATCCACATTCAATCTATTATTAATATTAAACACTTGATCTTAAACATTTTAT
Organism: Torreya grandis; assembly: GCA_037957365.1. NCBI lineage: Eukaryota > Viridiplantae > Streptophyta > Pinopsida > Cupressales > Taxaceae > Torreya > Torreya grandis. The sequence goes on along the minus strand of JARHVA010002959.1, from coordinate 1,813,145 downwards.
AATGCAAATCTTATCAATCGTTATGTTTTTATCACTTTTGGTTCAAACTCCTTACCCCAGTTTCATCCCTCTCACCAAAATGGGGGCATACACAGGCACTATTTTTACTAACTTCGATACATAAATGATAGTTGACTCAATATATACTTATTATACAATGGGTTTTAATTCATATTTATTCGATAAACCATAAATTATGGTTGTTATGCTTTAGTATATAAATTTTTTCTCATAATATTATAGTTTACATAGACTGTACATAATATGACATAATGATTCAATGGTTTTTGGCATAGTTACTCAAAACAATTCAGTTCATCTTAGATTTATTTTAGATTTCTAGACATACTCAAGATAATGGTTTTAGATTGTCATAGATTATCATAGTTTGTTACATGATTTTATCAATTTCATATGTATTTTACATAGTTTTTGACATATGGTCAACAAAAATAGGGTATGTACATGGTATATGCTCACACAATTTATGTAGTTTGGATCAGCTTTTACACAAGCTATGATAATGGAGGCATACACATAATGTGGGTCCACATAAACACAACATTATTACTCATAATTCATATTTTTTACTCTAATTATATGACTCAATTTACTTATTTATCATATTGGGGGCATGTTGCATGGCACATGTTCTCATCTCCCATATTTTACACTAGATATTATAGAAAGAATGGCAAATCATATCATTCTTTATGTTTTTTATAGTAGACTCAATCTAGAATTATACTTACACTAGTTTTTCACTAGTTTTGCATTAGCTTTACACCAATACCTAATATATTTAAGTTATGTGGGGTTGAAGTTAAATAGAGTTTAATAGATTGGGGGAAATGATAGACTAGTTCCTCATAGCATAGTTGTTTACTCATATTCAATACATGAAATCCACATCACGGGTTCATATTCAAATGCATCACTCAAAATATTATTTGATTATATGTCCAATAAGAGTATAATATTAAATCCCATCTTCTTTATGCATGGATTGATCACATCGAACACATGACAGCTCCATTTTCAAGTAAGCACATGATAAATAGATAAGTGCAGGTATGAATTTCTTCCTTTTACACTATTAATTATATTTTATTGAATTAGTGAAATAAATGAGGGGGGAGATATATACACCCAAATTTTGTCAAGAAAACTCAAGTATTATGTATTTTGTATTTAAAAGCTCCTAATGTTGACTTAAGTTCCCATTTGCACGTGTTATCCTAGTCCTATGTCTTTTCTATCATTATTTTTTACTAATTTCACTATTTTCCTAAAGTTTCAATCTTCTATATCACTCATTATCTGAGCCACAGGGATACTTGGACTTGTTTCTCTCTCATTATTCAATTTGCCTAGATATAGATAATAGTACCCTAATTGGACAATAGCACATTACTCTTATCCAAATCCACCACTCTTTACCACCACACATTTCAAGAACTCTTTTTGATGCAAGTTTATTTTGGGTTTCTTTTTATAACCATTTTACCCTTGATTGATTTGGTTGGACTACGACTGATTTTTAAATTCAAACTTTGGAATATTATATTTGAAGGGTTTTATAAGGCATTTTCATATAACACTTATCAATTTGGCATAGTGTAATAAATAAAATCACACTACATCAAGTTCAAATATCTAAATTAATCTAAAGTTTATACATCTCACATCTAGACTACATGTTTGACCAAGAGGAAGGCCTAGGCAAAGAGAATTTATATACACACTATGCATGATACAATCACCCACACACATTAAAGGGAGAACTACATCAGCCTGAGGTCCCTATTTTGGGGCTATGTAGGTAACACTCAATTCACAAGGGTTTTGAGGAAATCCCAACCATTCTACTTCCCCATTTTTCCCCTTTTGCATTTGATCATTGTTTATTTTATGTGAAGGAATCAATTAAATTTTTTGAAGAGTAAAAAGCAAAAAAATAGGTTGAATCTCATGATCCCATATTTGTGTTAGGCTAAAGTACATCTATAGGTACATCTACATAGAATCTCAATTTATAGTTTTATCACAAGAGGAGCCTAGATAACAATGCACCACTCTTCTATCCAAATCCTACACTTTTATCCCTAGAAAAATGACATTCAAATAGTCAAATCAAACTCAAGGTCAAGTATAATCATGCACAACTCTATGTATCTCGAATAGATAAGTTACTCATCTAATTTTAAATTTTTAGTTAAAACCCAAGTTGCTTAGTATCATTTATTTATAAGTAAAATTCATGATTGAATATTCATTTAATGATCCATTTTAATCTACTTAGTTATTTTTTATTATATTAAAACATTGTTAATCACAAATTTGATAAAATAGACAATAAAATTGACAAGGAGATAGTGTTGATTGAATGTGAACCTGAAACAAGAGTTGATAGAGATTTTGAATAGGAGTGTTTTCACACAAGCTAGGGTTTTGAACTTCAATAAGCTAATATTGGTCTCTCATGCACTAAAGAAGGATAAATTATCAAAACTAATCATATTTTACAGTCACATAGGATTATGCCCTAGTTTTTAGCATTTTGAAAGGAAAAAAATGCCAACCTAGGACAATAATGCCATCATTATTGTCCTTGTTGGGTGTACCTATCTGTACAGCATCTCAATATCAACTTATGGGATTATTGTGGGTTTTCATCCTTATCATTATTTTTGCATTTTTTCCAATCAACTGAATGCATAACAAATATAAGTACATCTCTATTTTACATAGTTCGTCTTGTTCATATCCATTATGCTTCATTAATTCTAATTGTTTTCTTTTAGTTTCGTGTTTGTTTGTGCATTTAAAACACCCTTATCTATTCTAACTATTTATCATGATTATAATTAATCTACCATAGTTGATTAAATTCAAGATAAAACATTTGGCAAACCCATGTATTGATTGAACCTTGTCAAACCCTAAGTCTTCCTTAGGATTTTAATTTTCTAAGGTTTCTTATTTTATTTAGTCCATTTCATCTTTTTCCTATTTTATTTGTGATTTTTTCATCATGAATATGGTAGAAAGTAATAAAACCTATGAATCTATAGCTTCCAATTTTGATCCCATAAATGCAAAATAATTTGGGAAATATCTTAGCACCCATCCTAATGATATTGAGTCTTTACTATTTGTTGATTGGAAATAACAACATAAGCATGATCATGGTATTACATTCCAAGACTTAACTAATTTATTTGAACAACCCTTCCACAATTTTATAACTAGGGTTGTTACTACTATAATTGATATTATTATTCCACCCACATCTTTAAGCTTGGGGACAGCACATGATACCACATATTTATTTACCTATGCATGACCAAGTAATTCATTTAGCTCCTCTGATCACCATACATACTACATCACATAACCTATCTAATGTACATTCCCTCAATCAAGAAATTATATTTTTGTAAGCTCAGGTGCTACTATTAGAACAAGGTATTTTGAAATTTGGTCACTCATTGGATTATAATGTTTTATTGCTTAATCCTTTAGTACATGAAATTGCATCACATCCTTTACCTATTGTATTTTTAGCTCCAAAACCTACATTATATAAATTAAAAGGAGATCTAGAACAATATATCAGATCTTTTCATGTAACATGTTTGGATTATGCCTTCAATGACAAATTATTAACCAAATTATTTCCACAAAGCTTAAAAGGTTATGTTTTACATTAGTTTTATGACTTACTGACTCAATCTATGAAAGTATTTAATCCATTAGATGATTTTTTTCTCAAACACTTTTCTATCAATAATTGATGACAAACTCTCTTATGCACAAATTACAAAGCTTGTGCAAGTGTCTAATGAACTTATCAGTAACTATGTGCTCTGTTATAAGACTATGCTTTTCAAAATGACTAAAAAAATGGCATCTAATGAGTTACAAGACATTTTCAAACAAATTTTACTTACACCATCACATGATTCAATCACATTCAATAAATTTAAGTAATTTTAAGAACTTTGTCATACCATAAGAGATACAGAATGCAAGCTTATTGTTTTGAACAACCTCAAATATACACCAATGGCTACTTCAATTGCTTTACAAAAAATTCAAAATAATTTATCTTATAAATTCAATTCTCCAGATACCAAAGCAAATGTTATTATAATCTGTGTTATTTCTCAACTTACTAACAAAATTATTTTATTAGAGCAACCAAAAAGTTAATTTGTTAGATTACCATAACCACCTCAAAAATTATTTCAAAAATTACTTGAATGTAATATTATTACTTTACCTCCTCAATGTGAGGTTGAAATGAATAAACCACAAATCAAATTCTTTGAAAATAATGCCTTTTATGATTATTATAGATGCAATGGTAATTTTTTGAATTGATGTTTCAAACTTAAGCATGTAATTTAGGATTTACTTGATGATAATGTCATGAATTTGATACTCCTATAGAGGAACATAAGCCTCAATAAATTGGCAATGCAAAATTAAAGATTTTTAGTGAGTTATTTCATAATCATGATACTAATAAAGACACGTCAATAGTGCATCACACATATAATGCTCACCCACCTCCTACATAATATGATCATCCTTTAGATGGGATTATTGGTATGATTCAAAATATTCAACCACGTCCCATGATTAATTTTTATGATACCAAAATTATGGATGATGATTCATATTTTCATACATTCTATATCAAAGATTATATTGATCAACAACCTATTTATAATGTGCAAGTTGATAATGGATCAAGTGAAAATGGATGCACAATTAGCTACACACAAAATGATATACAAGCAACTACAAAAAGTGTTAAATCATTTAATGGTAAGAAAAAAATTGCTTCAAGATTTATTATATTACCTCTTCAATTAGGTCCTATAATATTATCTACTCCTTTTATACTTTTACCAAAAAGTGGGGTCTTTGATATGATATCGGTACACCCATTATTACAAAACCTTTATGATGTACCTTCTACAATACATATATACCTAAAGTGTATCTATTGCAATCAATTTGTTATAATTTTATAAACTTAGTATTAGCACCCTATACAATCAATGGTACCTACTCCTCCCCATCCACCACCATAGTCCAATGCTAAGTCTATGCAAAATAAAAACATGTTTTCAGTGATGGAATATAAACAAAAAGTTTCAAATCAACAAATGCAAATGTAGTTTCTTAAACATCACAAACAAGATATATAAAAGAAAGTTTATAGAAAAATTGAATCTACTCCTCATAAATAGAAAATACTTGAATAATATTCTAAAGGGGTTATTCATTCAAATAACATGAACTTCTAAATGTTAAACAAGTGGCACAATCTTCTACACCCCCTTGTGGGATTATCCATAATTCTCTTAGATATACTCTTTCCATGAAATATAATATGAGTAGTTATCTATATAGATTTGTTACTAAATATGACGCATGTTCTAATTTTAATATTGGCACACCTACAACATTTCATCCATAGAGGATAAGGTATTTTTTTGTAATCACTTACTGATTTGATTCCTATATAGATTAGATCATTAGGTAGCTTATGAATTTTAAAACACTAAAAATAAAATAAACAAATAAACAAAATAATAAAAATTTGATTATACATAAATTTTTGTTTGTTGAATCGTATTCTTCCATTTGTTTTCATATATGATAATTTTAACCCTTCTTCTATGCCCTTAGATTTTATTCACTTTTTGGCCTCTTGGATCTCCTACTTTCAAATCCCAATTCTAATTATCTTAAAACATTAATCAATTATGCTTAAATTAGCCATGGTTTTCTCTATTGGTAAGTCTGCATTAACATAGACTCATTTTTTAGCCTCGATAGAATTGCCAAACTTGGACATAACCACCCATCATTATTGGCCTAAATTGGCAAATATTTCCTTTGTTATTTTCTACCCCAAAATTACATTTTTATAATCTTGAGCCTTAATACTTCCAATTTATATATTTTTCAATCAATTTCAATATGTAAAACATTGATGTTCATGCAAAATCTCTCTTTTCAAGCCATATTTCTCACACATGAGACCTTTTTTGACAACTTCACATTTGATTAAATGAGAATGTACAGTCAAACATATTATATACTATTATTATTCCTACATTTTCCTAATATCACATAGGGGCATCTTGCTCATATTTCACCATACTAATATTCAAGCATATTACTATTAGGACACATGTTGTAATTTATTTAGACCTCTTTCATATTCTTCTATTTTAAACACCTTGATTCATTTTAGTTTTAGCCTTGTTATTTTCCAAAAGTGTCAAAATACAAAAACATTCATATAATTCAAATTATAAAAAGACATTCAAAATATGCAAAAACCAAAATGACCTAAACATGGTTAGAAATATGGTTTACATTTTTTCCATGTGTTATTTATCTCATGATTAGTAGATAGCATATTATTTATATATCACATGTGTATTTTAGTGGTATTTATGAGTGTTGTATAGGACATACAAACTTTTCTATGGATTAAGATGTTAGACTTTCCTCTACCCATTAGCCATCCTAAGTCAGGAGCATTATATCCATATGGGACAATATGAAAGTGTAATTATTCTACAATTATTATATTATTGAGATTTATCTTATCTACAAATGTATTATTAACATTTATATCTTACAAAGTGTACATGATTATGTTATTTTCTAGGATATGATCACATGACATTTTCAATGGTGTAAACTACATTTTTAACTCTATGTTCCATTTATGTTGTTTACATGTACATAATACATTACATGGTGTTTTTTAATTATGGTGTCCCTTGGCCCTTGTGTGAAAAACTTGATTGATACATATCTCTGAGATCTTTCATGTTGTGTGTGACATTTGAAAATGTCTTTGCTTTGGCCCTTAGCCCTATATATGGTGTTGGACATTTGAATATGTCATTGCTTTGGTTTTTGGCCCTATGTGTGTGTGAAATTATAACATGTCTTTTATTTTTGACATTATCCATGTCTATCATGTGTGCAAGCTTTCACTTTTTGATATTTAAACATGTCCCATGTATGGCCCTTGGCCTTGTCACTTGACATTTCTATCATTTTGCTTATTATGTGTGTGTTTGTTGAGCTTTTCAAGTTTGATAAATACCATGATCCAAATCATGCACTCATAACATTACATACTAATTATACCTTTTAAATCAATGATCTTTAATTATACATCTTCTTAGCCTCACCTCTTGAGTTCCATACAAAGTATACATCTTACTATACAAACATGTCTCATATACAAATACTACATTTTTCAATGATATAATTTTACTATGCATTATAAAATTTTAATTTTCTTTTGACATGAGTGAATTTCTAGATCCATTCCCTTATTAAAATATGGTCCTTTTAGTGGGATTTTCATGCAAGAAGACTTTCTTCAAAAGAGTGTCAAAAATCTATCTGCAATAAGTACATTTTCAAAAGTTACAAAGGGTGTCAAAAATCAATTTGGCACAAGTATAGTTTTATAAATTACAAACATTGTATAAATCAATCATTAACATATATTGTGTGGGTATATTCCATGTGTATGCACTCAAATTTTAGTTTACACATGCTATAGTTTTAGTGAGGGGGCATGATATAGATTCATGTCTATAAATACTATACATTATCGACAAACATGGTAGGTTCATGGAAAACATCCATTCTCTTTTGACCATGTATTTAGGAATAAAGTTACAATTGTATTATAAACCATTTATAGTAATCGATTCAATTCTAAGAGCAAAGTGTGTAACTTGGATATTACTGTGTACTCCAGCATTATGTGAGTGAATCCATTTTAAATTCTATTCCATTTCATTTTTGGGGTTGCAAAAACTAGCTAAGGTAAATTGAGGTTTCCCATTCCTCAATGGGTGTCACTACTATTCTACAAGTTAGGGTTTTATCACCCCCAATATTCTATAATGGTTCAACTAAGGAACCATCTTTGCCATGTAATTCATTAGAGGCACCAATTCTTGAAAGCTTCAAGGAAGCATCACCATAAAGAAAATTCACAAAAAAATAATATGAGTTTTACACATACAGGTGCATTCCTGCAATACTCTTTGTTTAACCCTTTTTGGAAAGAGTTAGGGGGAGAATAGCCTAATAAAATAAATGACTAAGTTATTCTAAAAGAAGGATAATTAAATAATTCATATTCACAATATTATGATACAATGTTGAATTATGAAAGTATGTTAAATATAAAAATTACAATGCTAATCAATATTCTAAAAATAGCAACATAGAGAAATAATACTTAGCTTATGTACTAGTATACAAGTGGATCTGAGTAAGTGTAAGTGCAAGAGAATATAGTCTAATGTTTTGCCCTGATTCATTAGATTTTATAATTTAGCTTTCTATCATCTTGGACACTACCATCAAGATCTAGACACTATCATTGATGCTTTTATCCTAGTTTTAATTCTTTTGTCATATACAAAATATTGATCCTTTTATGGAATAAACACCTATGCCTATTAGGGCTCATTATTGCCTTTATATTCTCTATTTGATTGCACACACATGTTCTAGATAGTATTATATAGATCAAAAACCTAGGTCCATTTGGGCATGTCACCTTGAAAAATAGGGGTTAGTGGGATCAATTGAATTCAAGTTGATTTCAAAGACCCTTCTATCAGTGAATATTGCCTACATAGCCAATACTCTAAAGAGGGCCTCATATTGATGTAGTTTTCCCCTTATGTGGGCTTGTGTGTGAACAATTGTGTAATATATTATATGCAAGTGCATATAGTTATCTAGCTTGTATCTTGATAAATATTACTCATAGGATGCTCTTTAACTGCTTTAGACCTGTAAAAACATTGATCTTATGACTAATTTGGAAATAGGGAATAATATGGTAGTTTTTCAAGCTTGAGAGGTGTTTTTTCTTGGTATATGATAGATGTGTTCTTGATTTGTACTTGATTAAAAATAATGGTATTTGATTTGTATTTACACAATATATTTTAAAATTATCTCATGGGAGGGTTAATATAGATGAATAGGCTAAGTCATGCTCGTCAAAATATTTACAAATTTGATATTTATAAGATTCATGCACTAGCGTCAAACCTAGGACATTAGCATCGATACTAGTATTCTAGTTTAGATAGTAGTGTCCTAGAGGATATAAATTGGTTGAAGATCTCTAACTATCAAAGTAGGATATTAATCAAGCTTTATGAAAACTACATGTTACAAGTGATCTAGGTAATTAGAATATCAAGGTTTAATTATAAGATAAACATTTAGGCACAGTGATATGGTGAACATGAGACTTTCGGTAGCAAAAGGTGCTAAACTAAAGGGTTGAGCCATGTGTAATAATTTTTAAGTGTATAAGACTAGTTTATCATATAAAATTAGATTTTAGTATCTATAGCATTATATCAAGTTTTGAAAATTTTAGAGTTCAATCCAATTTCCAAATTGTCAGAGTTCAAGTAAATTTTCAAATGATTTAAAATTTTAAGCATATTTCAAATTCTCAAATTCAAGAATTTTTAGATTTCAATTTTTAAAAGGAATGAATTAACTACTTTTTATGTTTACAGGGTTTACCAAATCATACAATGCCTTGCACAGTTGAAGTATGCAACTCAAAGACAAAGTCTATCTTACAAACTAAGGTATACACTTTCCTTTAATTTAGTAATTTCATTTCTAGACTAAACGGGGGTAAATGTAGTAACTAAAATATGGCCACAGATAGTTGATCATGTCTAATTTAGTCCCTTTAATCCTTAATTAACTTGTGCACTCAATTAGTACCTATTTTATTATCACACTCTATCTTAAGCATAAGTGAATACTTATTTTTCCTCAAATACTATCATTCATCACATTAGAAATGGTTTGATTGCTAAAAAAACCTTTATGCACCTGCATGCCTATTTTGGAAACAAAACCTAGCACCTACCCTTAGGGATAGGAATGCCAAATAGGGTTAAAGCCATTAGGTGGCCTGGACCTCATCCTTCTTTGGTGTCCATGTCACACAAATGGTCATATTTTTAAATGAAACCCTTACTTAGCTTAGCCTATATATTCGTAGTTATGTGGAAGATGTTATGAAAAAGATATAAATATTAGTATTGATAACATGGAGGAGCAAGGCATCATCATATATATGAACTAAGCAAAATAGTAATGTGAGATGCATGTAGGAACAAACATACATAGTGATAATGTCAATATAAATGTTAACAATTAGGCATGTAAATAAGCGATGAAAAACTGAGTATTAAAATCTAAATATAACTACTTAAGGAGGAATGCATGAAAAGTGGGAGGATGCATGATGTCCATCATGGCATCTAAAACTGATAAAATTGAGCAAACAAGTGTCATGGCCATGACACACACAAACAAAGAGTACATGCAAAGTACCCAAAAACATGCAATAAAAGGCTAAGGGGCCACATACAAGGAACATATTTAAATTTCACACACACATAGAAACATATAATGAAGGCTTAGAGATACACACAAGGACACATTCAAATATCTATAAGCCAAATATAGAATACATGCAAGACATGAAGTAGGAAAGTAAACATGAAATCATGCATAGATACATTTAGTTGATAAACATAAGCAATTCATAACATTAGTACATTAAGTAACTTATATAAATAGGAGGATATTAATGTGTTATAAAGTGATCAATTTTGATAGATGTGATGCCATGTAAATAACTAAGGTATGAATGACAAGGGTTAGTCAAAAAAGAATAAAAATTGTGTGTAAGATGCCCCCAGTGAGCTTGTTGATGTATAGACAAGTTGTGAGAGGCATGTTTCTAGTTTGGATCTAAGAAATGATAGCCTATTCTCAATGGGACAAGAGTGGGGAAATAGGACAACAACATGGTATGCTCTTGTTTGAATAGGGTGCTCTTTTCTAAATGTAATTTACGATTCTAAGATATTGAAATAACCTATAGTTGTTCTTGGGAATGGCATCGTATATCATCTACACTCACTCATTACACTTTTGAGTCATATATGATATGAAATTAGATAGAAATAAGTATTGAATAATTGTGTACAAATTAATTGGTGTATATGAACTAAACATAAGCATGCATAGGTCTTGATTTTGAATTTTTCTAGGATATTTAATTTTTATATTTTAAAATATATATAATAATATCTAAATAAGTTATATATAATGAATGATGTTCTTATAATCTCAATATGTCATCAATGGGATGCCCTTATGTAGACCATGTATCATCATAATCATACAAATCTATATTTTTATAGAAACCATTATCATCACTATTGTGATCATATTTTGTATATATTTATGAATAACCAACTATCCCATAATGTTTTATTGACCTTTTTATTTCTCTTTTGCAATATGTATTCTATCATGTGCCTTTACTAACATTCCATTAGTTATATATGTGTATACTAGCTAAAAATATGCTTTATTTTTGCTTCTATTGCTCTAAAGATGTTCCCTCTTTAGAAAATTATGTGACCTTGCCTTCATGATCGAATGACATGCAAAGATTATTTTTATCAATCATTGATCCTATTGATTTTAACCATGATCCTCCAAACACAACATTGTATGCACTTGGGTTTGAAACAACACAAAAAGTAAGGTAACACTCTTTTAAAGAAAATAAAATTATTAACTTTATTCATACCACACGTGTTTTAGGTGCATTAGTTTGATATAATTTTAAAATCTTATTTCCAAGAGATATAAGAAATGACATAGAAAAAAAAATCCTGATAGTCCATAACCTTAACATCTATAAATTGATTGCCATATATATGAGTAGTGATAGTGAAAGGCTCTTGATATAAGGAGAGTATTGTAATTTCCCCCTTTGTAACCACATTTTAAACATTATTTTTTGTCGGCATCTCTTTATTTTTAACCTCTTTCGTAAGAAATCCTTTCCTAAAGATACTTTCTTGCTTAGGTTGCACTTGTTTGTGCAATTTCTATTCTTGATCTTTTTATAACACTGCCTTTGTGATACATTCTTTTTTTAATTTATCTTATTCATCTTGTGTCTTTTATATTCTTTTTATTTCATCTTGATATTTTTGTACTCTTACTTTCTCTAATTTTGCCTTTTTATCTTTTCTTGATCTACATTATCCTTTGGTATTCATACTTATTGTGTTTGTTTATTTTGTATTAATTTTGCTTTTACCACTTATTATACTTACACTTGTTCCCCTATGGGTTTCTTAAGTGATGTGTGTATTATATGATCACCACTATTAATAATACTTTGTATTTTATTCTTCAAATCCAAATAGATATATGTATGATGCCCATGCATTATATGATATGCACAATAGTATTTTGATCTCCTTAGGGGATGTATAGGAGGTAGTTTGATCAAATTATTTCTAACCATTTATCTTATAATCTCACTTGAACTCTTATTATCTTTTTGCAAAGTTTTGGAATCACTTTTTATAGATGTATTATATTTTAACTTACCATTTTGATATGAAGTCTTGTTAGGCACAACACTACTAAATGAATATTCAAATACATGATTAACACTAGCATAATCTAGATTCTTTGCATATGTGATATAATGTTCCCTTAGTGTGATATTTGAAACCAAATACTAATTTTCAATTTTTAACTCTTCTATTAACTTGCTCATAGTGATGACCTTATCCTTAGGAGCTTCACAATCACAAACCTAGGTGTTTATGATTGAATATACATAGTGACACCCTCAAGAGGAGATGTGGGAGGTAGAGGGGTTTAAGGAAGGATATGTTGGTTACCTTCTTTTGACGCTATATGATAAGATACTTTAACCCTTGGATTAGTGATAACATAGGCATGGTTAGAGGGAAAGTAGTTATCATCCTCTTAAGGGTTAGAAGGAGGAAGAGATTATTTTTTATCCATTTCAAATTTTTCAAAGACTAAGATGAGAACATGAAGAGAGAGACATGAATGATAAAAAACACTTCAACATGCTTCAAAAATCATAATTTTGGATTTGAAATCCTAACACAAAATGTAAAAGGAAAAACCCTATGGAAATTTTGAGCTTACGATATTCAATCAATAGATAGGTTCACCAATATGTCTTATCAAAATAGGGGAACTAGGAGATGCTAGACCCTAATTAGATAAACTATTGTGCAAAATTAGAATGTTATAGATGTGTAATAAATGATAAAAATTGATTTACAACTTACTAAATCTACAAATATACTAAATATGAAAAGTACAAAGGATAACACAAACATAATTAGAAAATTGAGATGTGGATTGTTTTTAGATCTAAAATTGACATAGAGAATATGTTGACTAAGTTTAGACCTAGAAAAGGAGTTGGTAGGAATTATGGATAGGAGTGTTATATATGTACAATAGGGTAGTATGTTATTGACCCTAAAGAGTGTTAGTGTCTAACAAGTAATAGAGATCTAAAAATTTTAGGGTAGTTTCACTTTCAACTTTGTGTTCTATGGATTGTGTGGGAGCTTTTGATCTATTTAAAAAATCATTGTGTATCTCCTCCTTCACTTGAAACCCTAGCTCAATAACATACGAATATGGATGCAATCATGGAGTAAAAATGGGTTAGTGGTTAAATTCATTATTGACCTCAACACCCCTTGTGTTGACTATTGATTACATACTAATAATATGAAGAGGGATCAAACTCCATGTCGTTCTCCCATGCTATAGTGCTATGAGTGAAAGACTAGTGGAAAATGTTAGATGTTAGTGAAATCTTAGTATGATTAAGTGCATCAACTATGAATTGTGACCTTGAAAGTGTATTCAAATTTTAGCTCGAGGATACTAGGGACGTATTTAATCATATTAGGAGAAATATGGAATTTTCTCTCAACATGTAATTAAAATTTTGGTGTTTTTTAGTGTGGAAGCCTCTTGTGTGAAAAATTATTTGAAATGTCACTTTATATTGGCATTTTTTTAATTCTTTTATATGGGGCTTGATAAACTTGTGTGCCAACCCTTTTATGAATTTAAATTTTGTAAATTAGACATTAATGTTAGGGTGTGGAGCTAAAAGATTCAACTATTGCAGACATGGAGGAGGTTGTTGAGTTCCAGGGAGACCGACATCAGTAGAGTATAGTGTAGAGGGCAACCGACATTGGCAGGTGTGAATTGAAGACAACCGGTATTGGTAGGAGGTCAGCCAATGTTGGTTCCCTCCAGGCAGATAGGGACTGACGTCGGTCGCCTGTGTGTTCCATAATTGTTTGTTGCACGAACAGTTAGTTAGTTGAACTGAGTGTTTGCATGTAAAAGGCTAATTATAGTCTTGAGTTGTGTGTCTAATTATTGTAATTAAGAAAGTCTAATTATTATATGCATGAGATCTATATAATAGACTCATAGGCTGTATTGTAAAAGTGTGCTAGAAAGCCATTGAGCTTGTAGAGAGAGCTAGAGTAGCTCCTCCTAGTTCCAAAGGGGTGTTGAGTGTGTATGATCAGGGAGAGTTACAGGTTGTGCAAGTTCTACTAGGAGATCCACCGGGGTACTGGTTGAAGAATCATAAGCACTTGGTGAGGCAAGGACAAGGGTTCTTCAGGGTGTAGAGATATCTACATGGTGAGTATGGTCTGTTAGTGATTGCAGGTTGTTGGAGGAGTAGGGAGATCTACTTAGAGTACGGTTGTGTACTTGGTGTACTGGTAGCGTTGTTACTGACTAGTTAGAGAGGTGAACACCAATTTTGTATTTGAGTTGTGTGTTGGGACCATAAGAGAGAGAGCTTTGAGGAGAGAATTAATGTTCACTTGAGGTGTGGGAAGCCTCTGAGAGGTGGTGGAGAAGAAGTGGCATCTTCTTTATTATATTTTCTTTTGAGTGATTATTAATACAATTGTGTATTGTCTCTCATATCTTGTGTTGTTTCATATTTCTAATTACTTATCATTCTGGTATAATTCTGTGTTTAGTTGCTTATACAAGAGGTAATCATATATTATACTCTTATTGGGGAGAGTAAGATCCGGACAGTTGGTATCAGAGCTTGGTTGTAGGTTCTAGAGCTTGATACCACTTGACAGTTGGTATCAGAGCTTTTAGTTGGGTTGACTAACAGGTGGTTCAGATCTGGTTAGTGTTTGTTGATTACAGGTTACTCACAGTGGTTTCTGATTGAGTGGGAGTATAGCAATGGCAGAAGAAAGTAAGCTTCGAATGGAAAAACTGAATAGCATGAATGGTCTGATTGATGGAAAGAAAGAGCAGGTAAAAGAAGATTGTTGGTTGATAAAAGATCAGCATGTAGAAGCAGATGTTATAGGGGTTATTGCACAGGTTGCTTTGGATAAAGTAAAATCTTGGTTTATAGATTCTTTTGCCTCTTTCCATGCAGCCCGAAATAGAGCATCTTTTCATGGGTATGTCTTTGGAGACTTTGGAGAGATTTATTTAGGATCTGGTGAGCCTTGTCAAATGGTTGGCAAAGGGGAAGTGAAGCTGAAATTGTAGATGGATAACACATAGGTGTTGAAGGAGGTCATGCAGGTACCAGTCTTGGAGATGAGTCTAATTTCTTTAGGAAAGTTGGGTGATGAGAGATGCACAATAACTCTCACAGTGGATGCACTTGAATTAGATGGTGGTAAGAAAGTAGGTATCCTTTATCTATCTACTTATATTACTGATTCACCTTCTATTGCAGAGATGTGGCTTTGTAGGCTTGGTTACATATGTAAGAAGGGAATGCATGTTTTGAAGCGAAAGACAGATGTCTTTGATAAACTTAAAAATTGGAAAGCCTTGGTGTTCATGGAGGAGATGACGGATAGAGATCAGCAGAGGGGACTGAATTATTCTGAGCAAGGTTGTGTTAATTTGAATAGGGTTTTGACCCAAAAGGAGCTCACGGGTAAAAATTCTTCACTCACAGGTGAACACAGGTACCGACATCAGTCAGGAGGAATTGACATCGAATAGACAGGCACTAACATCGGTCATGTGTAGATCAGCAGAGTCAGTGGTGTCAGGAAGCAGGAACCGACGTCGATCATATAGTGACTGATGTTGGCAAGGGGTATGCTGGTGTTGGTTAGGAAACTGACGTCAGTAGATAGGGTCAATCGTAGGGAACTGACGTCGATCAGTTGCAAATTGGGAGATGGCTGAGATCGGTCACTAAAATAGATGTTAGGCAGACAGCAAGCTATCAAGGAGTCTCAAATGCCCATATGGAGGATTGAAAGGGTAAGTGGACCTCATATTCATTGTTCACCTTCTTACTTGTTGCTTACTGATGGTCGAGAACCAGGAAGATGTGAAGAGGCAATGCAGGTAGAATCTAGAAACAGTGGGAGCTTGGCATGGATGAGGAGTGTGAGTCCTTGGAGAAAAACCAAATAGGTGTTTGTTGGTGGAGTTCTCAGCTGGAAGAAAGCATTGAGAGATGGATGGATTCCCAAGTTAAAGAAGAGAGTGGATGGATACGTGAGATAGAAGGCCAAGGTATAAGGTCTTGAGGAAGCTGTAGGATAGTGGTATAGGGTTTGACAGGTGGATGACAAAGTAGGGCTTCAGTCAATGTCAGTGTAACTATTGTGTTTGTTCTTACCAGGTGGATGATGAGTCATGACATTATCCTATTACTGTATGTGGATGGTTTGCTAGCAAGTTCGTACATACAGGGTTTTGTTGAGCTAAAGGTAAGATTAGTTCATTGGTTTGCCATGAAGGATTGGGGAGCAGCAAAATTCTTTGGCATGAGAGACATGGAGATTTTTTGTCTCCAGTGGGAGCTGATGTGAAGAAGGTGTTGGCAAGATTTAAGATGCATGATGCAAAATCGGTAAGCACACCAAGCACTAGACAGTTCAAGCTGAGCTTAGAATAGGGTTTAAAATCCCATAAGGTTTGGTGTAGACCTGAGTTTTCCCAAGCAGTGGTAGTTGTTAGAGAGTTTGGAGCTAATTCATGGAAGAAGTACTGGAGGGCAGTTCAGTGGATTCTCAGGTATCTGAGAGGAACTAGCAGTAGGTTAACATGTTATGCAGGGTCAAGGTCTTCACTACATGGATATGTAGGTTCGGATGTGGCAGGTTACTTGGATGACAAGAAAGGCATCACAGGGTGTGTGGTGGGTGGTCTTTAAGATGGATCTTGAAGAGGGATACAAGCTAGGAAACAAATTAGATAGTGTACAGGTACAGGTATAATTGCAACTATTTATCTCCAAGTGGGAGATTGTTAGGGTGTGGAGCTAAAAGCCTCAATAGTTGCAGACATGGAGGAGGTTGTTGAGTTTCAGGGAGACCGGCATAGGCAGAGTATAGTGCAGAGGGCAACCGACATCAGCAAGTGTGAACTGAAGACAATTGGCATCGACAGGAGGTCGATCGACTTTGGTTCCCTCCAGGCAGACAGGGACCGATGTCAGTCGCCTGTGTGTTCCAGAATTGTTCATTGCACGAACAGTTAGTTAGTTAAACTGAGTATTTGCATGTAAAAGGCTAATTATAGTCTTGAGTTGTGTGTCTAATTATTGTAATTAAGAAAGTCTAATTATTGTATACATGATATCTATATAATAGACTCATAGGCTGTATTGTAAAAGTGTGTTAGAAAGCCATTGAGCTTGTAGAGAGAGCTAGAGTAGCTCCTCCTAGTTCCAAAGGGGTGTTGAGTGTGGATGATCAGGGAGAGTTGCAGGTTGTGCAAGTTCTACTAGGCGATCCACCGGGGTACTGGTTGAAGAATCATAAGGACTTGGTGAGGCAAGGACAAGGGTTCTTTAGGGTGTAGAGATATCTACATGGTGAGTATGGTCTGTTAGTGATTGTAGGTTGTTGCAGGAGTAGAGAGATCTACTTGGAGTACAGTTGTGTACTTGGTGTACTGACAGCGTTGTTACTGACTGGTTGGAGAGGTGAACACCAATTTTGTATTTTAGTTGTGTGTTGGGACCGTAAGAGAGAGAGCTTTGACGAGAGAATTACTGTTCACTTGAGGTGTGGGAAGCCTCTGAGAGGTGGTGGAGAAGAAGTGGCATCTTCTTTATTGTATTTTCTTCTGAGTGATTATTAATACAATTGTGTATTGTCTCTCATATCTTGTGTTGTTTCATATTTCTATTTACTTATCATTCTGGTATAATTTCGTGTTTAGTTGTTTATACAAGAGGTAATCATATATTATACTCTTATTGGGGAAAGTAGGATCCTAACAATTAATTAGTGGGAAGACAAGAGTGGTAGATCTAAATAAGAGAGCAGTGCATTATTGTCCAATTAGGGTATTATTTTCCAAGGAGCATAAACAATTGATTTAAATACTAGAAAAAGTCTATGGGTGAGTTTGAACTACTTTACCTGAGGAATAGGGATATTTTGGGTCATTGAGTTCCTTAGAAGATTAATTAATCCACATAAAAAGTGAAGAAAAGTGGTCAAAAAGCCCTGGAATAAGTCTTAAGCTAAGTGTATAAAAGGGTGGTCACAAGTGTATTATTTAATCTTAAATGTTAATTTATGTGTTTATAATTGTATACAAAATAGAGAATGACAATTATTGTCACTCCATCTATAAAACTGGTGTAAAACTGAGGAAAGTGTTGGATCTAATACCAAGAGAATAATTCATAAACTACATTGTAAAGAAAGTATTTTACACATAATTTTAATAAAGTATTATTTCAGGATATCTTTTTATAAAGAAGGTAAAATCTTATAAAAAGTTTTTATAGGTGGTTCCACTATGAAACCCAACTAACTATCCTGTGAACCAACTAACATTTATTACTAACATTAAATTATACTAACAAAACATAAAGTAAATTAAACTAATACCATTAGATCATAAATAATCCAACAAACTCCCCCTTGATCCAAAGGGTTATTTAAGATGAAATAACAAGAGTAATGACTTTGAAATCATCAAAGAAACTCTAACTCAACTACAACTAGTGTATTGTATAACCTAGTACTGATCAAAACTAATGTCACTCTATACAGAAGCCTACCCTATGAGTTGTGGCATAAAAGGTTGAGGAATACGATCAAGTCCTGTTCATCCCCTATGATCATCATACCATACTATAGTATAACATGATCAAGACTTATACAACTACACCGATCCACATAAGGCTCCACCCAAAATCCCATCAAAATGACCAACCCGTATTGTGTATGGGACATCTTTATAATGTCCCACAAATGTTGAAAACCTTTGATTAACACTATTGGTGCTAACAACCCCTATCAAATCATACTATCACTGACAACTAATTGAATACCTACCAATGATATATCTTCACCCCCTATTAGGCAAGAGGTGAGAATATGTGTACCAAAAGTATCAAAATAAACTAACACTATCTACTTCATGTCATGAATATCAAATATAGAAAGCCAAAAATGGAACTAAAATAAGCAAACTTATACTACCAAAATTTCCATTCAATTATTGAACCCAAACTTTGAAAAAATAAATTACTAAAGAACGGGAGTAGTCATCTAGCCTCCAACAGATCCTACAGCCTCTAATTTGACACTTACACTATCAATTACAAGGATCATGATGGACCTGTAAATCATGAGATGATCTCCAATAGCACAATCATGAGGTGTCATGAAAATTATCATTTTAAATATGTTAGTTTCCATTGATAATGCACCTTTATACATCGTTAAATAGATTTATCACAAAAAACATATATAGAAGCTTCAAAATACAAAATAAACTATTATGTTGTATCTAGAACATCCAAAAACCTATAGTTTGATTGGTCATATGGACTTCTTTGCATAAAAGAGTGACAAGTCAAAAATTTATCTCAAGAATTCATAACTACACCCTTATATCACTGATTTGACCCCAAAAAAATAGTTAGAGGGGATTTGAACTCTAGACCTCTCCAACTCCCAAGGACTTCACAAAATTCTCTTTAACCGACTTACCTTCAATAATCTGGAGTTTAGAAAATCAAGACACTCAATTTATGAGTTATTAAAATTAAAAATAAATAAAAATAAAATTACATATAGTAATTTGTGAAAAAATGTTTCCAACATGCATATAAATTTAGTGCATTTACTTTCCCCATGGAGCCCACAAGCCAAAAAATTCAAGACAAATAAATGAAACCCTATCACACCTTTTTAATTCCCTTCTCTAGTTTTACTACTTGTTTGCCTAGATTTATTCCTTTATGATATGCACCAAGTCTAATTTAATACGCCATTTACTGAATTTATATTACTACAAAAACATGGTCTGTTTGAAGGACATTACTTTATTAGTGAAGGACTTTGTAATTGATATATCCTAATTTTTAAAAAATGTTTCCATTTCTCAAGCCTACCAAAATATCCTAAGTGCCTCTGGATGTAAAAATTCAACCATATTATTGTATTATACCATACTTTTAAATCAAAAATAAATTTGCCTTTAATGAATTATTATTCTCTGAGAAATGCAAAATCGATCTAGTCATTCAAATAGGACATTTGATTTGATAACAAAGTGTAAAAATGGGATTCAGAATGATTTAGGCTTTCATCAAGGATTGGTGAAGAAAGGAAAATAGATTAAAAAAAAAAATAGGAGTACCTAATTAAGATAAGAATTCTCAAGATGCATAAAAACATGCACCACTAGATAGAAAATTATTAGTGAGAACCTTTCAAGGTCTTGTGTGATGTCCACTGTGTTGAGTACAATTACTAAAAAGGGTATTTAGATGCTCACACAAAATAAATGACCATCGGTTATGCCATAAAAAAACACTGAATTCATTGTATTGCTTTAGAAACTTATACTATGAAATGGAGGTCATAAAATTTAATAGTTGTTTATCTTCTCTATGTCTTTGATTTTATAAGATTGTAACCAAGCATTTTAAATTTATTTTAACATCCTTCAATAATTTCTTACCATGGGTCTAATACCATTGTTGGCCCCACTACTTGAAAATTATTCAGAAATTACATTTTAAAGAAGTATTTCACACAAAATTTTAATAAAGTATTATTTTGGGATATCTTTTTACAAATAAGGTAAAAGCTTATATAAATATTTTATGGGTGTTTCCATTACGAGACCCAACTAACTATCATGTGAACCAACTACCATTTATTACTAACATCAAATTATACTAACAAATCATAAAGTAAAGTAAACTAACAACATTAGATCATAAATAATCCAATAGAAAGAGGTGGTCACGTGCCATACACATGCCCCCAATCTAATATTCAAGTGTACATGGATTTTGCAACTAAGTAATATCATGTGTTTTTTTATCAAAACAACTATACAAAAGTCTGGAACACATGTGCATTATACCTCTAAACTGAGTAAAATATACAATAAATGTGAGAACTCATTTGAAATGATTTTGTATACCTATTATAAATTATTTTACACTGACTATGTTTCTAATAATTTATTAAATTTATTGTGTTTTGCTTGTTGGGACAATAGTGTTTTATCAAATTTTGGAAAATTAGGGAAAAATTTTACATAAATGTGATAATCTCCTATGCAAAATCATACTACTAAAATTATGTAATAAATGATAACTAATTTAGAAATTTCTAAATTTGGAAGCTTATTGAATATGGAGAGTGCAAGAGAAGATTGTATACTTAGCTACAAAATTGAGATGTAGATTGTTTTTGAATCTGATATTGATAAGTTGACTATGTTGCCTATATGCAAACTAGAAATATGAGATGGTAGGGTTCTTAAATATGAGCATTGTGACTAGACAATAGTGGGGTGTGTTGCTATCCCTGGGAAGTGTTGGTGTCTATAAAAAATTAGAGGTTAAATATTTGTGGGTTTTATGCACCTTCACCTATTTATTCTATGAAATGTCTAGGAGCTTATGATTCACTTCAGTGGCCATTATGTAATTGTTTTCCCACTTGAAAACCCTAGCTTAGTAGAAAAGAATGCCAATTCAATTATAGATTGAAAAGGGGTTAATGGTTTAATTTGTGTTTGACCTCAACACCCCCTGTGTCAAGCATTGTATACATACTAATACTCTAAATATGTATCAAACTACATGTAGTTATCCAATGATATAATAGTGTGTATAAAACTAGTGTAAAATTCTATATGTTGGTGAAATCCTAGTGTAATTAAGTATTTCAATCATGACTTGTGACCTTGGAGGTGTATTCAGACTTTAATTGAGGGATACTAGGGTTGTATGTAATCAAAATGGAGAGAAATAGGGAATTTTCTCTCAATGTGAAATTAGAATTTTGGTGTTTCTCTATGTGGAAGCCTCTTGTGTGAAAAATGGTTTGAAATATGATTATATAATGGTACTTTTAAAATTATTTCAGATGGGGATTCCTAAACTTATGGGATGACCCTTATGTAACTTTTGAATATTGGAAAATAATTATTAATTAGCAATAAGACATTGTTGGTGGGAGTGAAAATAACAGGTTGTGCTATTGTCCAGGAGGGGTGATTTTCTCTTAAGGGAAATAAATGTTAAGCTAAGGGTGTGAATCAATCTAATTATGAGTTTAGGTTGTTGAGTAAATAGGATAAATGTATTTTTGGGCCATATGCCTACTTGGAAGAATGAGTCATATACATAGAATGTGAAAGAAAATGGTTGAAAGGTCATATAAAATGTCATGAGCTAAGTGTGTAAAAAGAGTTATCATAAGTGCATGATTTTAGCTTAAATGTAAATTTATATGTTTCTATTTCCACCCTTTTATTTTATTAATACAATAAAATAAAAGTACTAGAGTAAAAGGAAAAAAGTGTGTACCTGAACATACATGTGAAGTGTAGTCTTGAATGTAATCCATAGCATTAAATTATGCTTCATGTGAATATACAATGAAACATGTATAAGAGCAGTCCTTACTTAAGCTAAAAATCAATAAGTAAAGACAAGAAAACTTATATATCTAATAATAAGGAATAAATACACTTGATTGGGTATGTGAACTATTGTGTTTCTTGGTGCAAAAATAGTGCAAAGTTGGTGATTATAAAGGGTAGGCCCCTTGTATATTTCATTTGCATTAAAAATCTTGGATTTTATTGTGCATTCCCCAATCCTCATTTATTATGAGAGTGTGCTTAAGAAATCAAGGTATACTTGACTCCATCATTGCATACCCATGGTAGTGAAGTAGATAGGAATCTATATATGAATCCCAATAGAGTATTATGGTGTAAAATTGGTAAAAAAGGGTGAACCAACTACTGCAAACAAAATAAGGCTCATTTATATTAAAAAGCTAGTGTAAATAATTTGTATAACCTAAGTCTGGTGTATATATCATGGAGAATGACAAGTGTTTTCATTCTATCTATGAAATTACTGTAAAATTGAGCAAGGAGGAAGCCATGTGTCATGCACATTCCCCCAGTCTAATATCTAGTGCATATAGATTTTAATATTTAGTAATAACAATTTAAATTCTAAATAAAAACTTATGTATAAACCTATAGAACATAATGTGCATGATGCCCCCAAATTGAGCAAATCTGAGACAAACTCTATGTAAATTATGAGAACTAAGACTATGAACCTATTATAAACTGATTTGGACTACCTAAGATTTTGATAGATTTTATAACTGACTATTTTTTGAGTTTTAAGATAATAGCTCCATGTTTAGACAATAGCAGGGATCACTCCTATCCATTTGGATCATTACCATCCAAGCTATTTCTCTAAGTGTTTTATGAGTATGCTTTATGATCCATTATATGAGGACTACAAATTTGTGTTTGTGGTATATGCATTGTACTGAGTGGGCTTAGTAACTAATATAAACCATTTTGTATTCCCCCTCCTTTGAGATGATTTGTTGTGCATGTGCAATAATTTAACTCAAAATAAAAAGCTATGTAAAAATATGTTATGATAAAATATGTAAATCTAAGTAATATTTATAACATGAATGAGCATGACATCATCATATTAATAAATTGAGAATAATATTAATGTGAGATGCATGTAGGAACAAGCATACATAGTGTGAATTTCAGGATAAATGTTAGCAATTAGGTAAGCATATAAGTGATCAAAACATAGTATCAAAAGCTGAACAAAACTACTTGGGGAGGGATGCATGATATCCTTCATGGCATCAAAAAATTAGAACTATATGATATCCATCATGGCACCAAAATTTAAGAAAACTAAACAAATAAGTAAGTGGCATGGCCACGATGCACACATACATAGAGTTTACACAAAACATGCAAAGAGCATAAATATAAGTCCAGGGGGCCACATACAAGGGACATATTCAAATCTCACTCACACACAAGGAAGCACACACAAGGACATGTTCAAATTTTATCACATACATAGAATCAAATAATGAATTCTTAGAGCCAAACACAATTACATATTCAAATGTCCTCAAGAAAATAAACACACACAAGACATGAAGAAGAAAATCAAACATGAAAAGGCTTGCATGTATATATGTAATTGATCAACATAAGTAATTTGGAACATGATTAGAGTTAGTAACTTAGGTAAACAAAAGTATATCAATGTGCTATTACATGAATAATGTCGCTAAATGTAATTCAATGAAAGAACTGAGTTGTGAGCAATAAGGGATAACCATATAAGGAGAAAACCTATGTATGAGATGTCCTTAGTGAGATTTAAGATGTATATACAAGTTATAGAAGGCATGTGTGTGGTCTAGATTTAATAAATGATAAATCAAGCTCACTGGGACAATAGTGGGGTAACATAACAACAATGGGGTGAGCTACCGTACATATAAGGTGTTATTGTCTTAATAGAAGTTTTTGTGTCTGATACTATAAATAACCTACAACAGAATCTGGAAATGGTAATCTATGTGCTTTGTTATCACTCATTTTAACTCATGAAGCATATATGATATGAAAATTAGATATAAATAAGTATTAAATACTCTACATAAATTAACTAGTGTAAATGAACTAAACATAAGCATGCACAAGTCCTAATTTTGTACTTTTATGGAATATTTGTTTTTTTGTATTTTATGTGTGTGTGTGTAAACTAAAAAGAAAATAATGGGATAAATTTACTAACTGATGATTCTTTTAAGGGACTCATAATCCATGGGTCATGTGTCAACGTTATGAATTGTGACCATTCACAAATGGAAAGTGTCACATTATTGAGACTAAATTGAATTGAATTCTAAAATTGATTACTAATTTCCCTTGATAATATAAGCACCATGGGAAAAATTATGATGAATATCATATTATGCATTTGGTTGAACTTGATGAACTCTAGGGATTTTGGG
This sequence comes from Torreya grandis, assembly GCA_037957365.1. NCBI lineage: Eukaryota > Viridiplantae > Streptophyta > Pinopsida > Cupressales > Taxaceae > Torreya > Torreya grandis. The sequence goes on along the minus strand of JARHVA010002959.1, from coordinate 1,787,811 downwards.
AACCCATTTTGGAATGGAAGAACCATGAGTTGGTGCCTTATGTGAAAAACCCTTATGCCTTATAATATCAATCTAAAATGTGTTTGAGTAGAAAGAGGATCTTTAGAATCTATGAAAAATATCTCTGCAAGTGTACTTTCAATGGTAGGACTCATTTTAAGGGTAGATATATGCTTTTGAATTCTTTAATTAGATGGCACCTTTTTGGGTGCCTCAACTAAAATCTATGGTTGTGGAATCAGATCAAACTGTGGTATGGGGTATTCATATGGGATACCCTAAATTATGATTACCTCATTAACATAGATATACTTGGAACATATGTGAACTATATAATTAACTTCATTAATATATTTAATCCAAGGGTGTACCAATAACATATCAAAGACCCCTACACTGGTTACTACTATGAATATAGTGGCCACATGTTTTGGACCAATCTGTAGTGGTAGTGTAATCTCACTGATGGAACTATAAATGTGCCCATTGAACACTTTTATTTCTATAGTGGTGGGAATTAAATCTTGATTTGTGTATCCAAGATTATAGATAAATGTATTTTTTCACATATTTACACTTAAATTGTTATCAACCATGACACTATGAATAGGTTGGCGATCAATGTAAGCTTGAATGAACAAAAAATGTAAATATGAGTCATCATCTACTATCTCATGATCTACAAATGTGATGAGAGTCCTAGAGGGTACTGAAATATTTTAGGTACCAATGATGACATTCAAATTATGTTTTACCTTTATGTGAGAATGATAAGAAACTAGTAGAGGGTATGCATTGTATGCATATGTACTCTTGAAGTATCTACCATTTCATTAGCTGTACACTTAGGAAAAGGATCAATTAATATTTTCAATGCTTTGATTTTACTTGGTTGTGATTTTTTTCCAAATATTTTTAGGTGTGCTCACATCAATGATGTTTGCATCTATCAAATCTTGAATTTTGTGCCTTAAACTGATGTACCTTTTGGTAGTATGGCTCAGTGCCTATGATAATCACAAAATGCATTTTGATCAAAACCTTTTAGAAGAGGTTGATACACATAAACATATTTAATTGGAGGGAGAGATATGACATTACATTCCAAAAGTGTTCTTAGAACCTTATATGGATCTTCTAGTATATTAATAAACTATCTCCTTAGAGTAGCTATTAAGAAAATGTGCAAAGTTGGTTCTGAAACTATGTTTACTATGACCTTTTGATCATTCTTGTTATTGGTTTGCCTCACCTTGTATGGAGTTTTATTTATAGTCTTCACATTTGAATATGTGTTAGTTATTGTAGATAATAAAATTTAATTTATGTAGTGCCTTTATCTTGTACACTTGAAAAATACCTATCATGGTTGTACCTTTCAGTTCTAGACCTGCCCACTATCGAAAGGCTCATGTTTACTATTTCTTTGAGCCTAAAATTATTCTCTTAGTCTGACCATTGTTATTATGATGACCAGCCTTCTATACTATACAAAAATCCCTAAACTTGATTATTATCCTTCACTACCAGTTTTGGACTTGTACCTATTTTATAGTTCCATAGACACTTGCATCCCAAACAGACACCTACATCAACATAAATGTCCTTTTGTTATAAAAATTATCAAGTTCCCAAAATTCATCCAAATTTTAAAAATAAATGTATCTTAAAGTTCAGAGTAAGTACTTTAGTGTGAGATATTTCCAAAAGGGATTGGTATAGATACAAGACTAACCCTAATTCATTCCTCACCTAGAAATCACATATAACTCACAACGGAATATACCAAGAAGCACTCAATCAAGAATTCAAGTGATAAAAACTACCCTATTCATCCTTATTTATATATCAGTAATAGGATCAATATTTACTCATGTTTGAACCATTCAAGGAGCATCTCATGACCCATATTTTCCAAGTTAAAAACTAGGCCATTTCATGTCTTTACTTATCACACACTACATCCTTGTGCACAAAAAAGCCAATGTGTAGGGGAGAACTACATAATTATGAGGTCTTCTTCAAAGTATTAGCTATGTATGTAACACCCATTGACAAAGGGATCATTGGGATAGGTCGACACCGTGATCCCACTAATCCATTTTTCCTACAATCACTCCAAAGGTGAAGAGTTAAGGTTTGATTAATTAACAAAAAGAGAAAGCTTGTGTGAATGATCTAAAGACATAGGAAAAAAGGAGAAAAAAAACATAGAAATCTCTAGTTTGTCACATCTAGATCTAGATATTATTCTATATAAGACACCTACATCAGAGTTAGACACTTGCATCAATGTAACTATCTAGATCTGATGCAAGTGTCTGAGTCCATAAAAAGAATATTTTCAAAATTTGATGAATATTCTAGGATCATTTTCTAGCCCACTTCCAACCTATTCCAATTCAAACTCGTATGTGCATATTAAACCAACCAGCTATCATTTATTTCTAATTTATTGTAATATCTATCAATAGTTTTACTTTTACTATCTTTAGCAATCTCAATTATATAAATTTAGAATATTGTTTATCTAATTTTTTGATTAATTGACCTTTTCATTATATTATTTCACCATAATTATGTGAAAAAATTATCTGATCCCCTTAACCCTATATAACCTCACAATATAAATTTAGGGTTAAACATTTGGTGAACCTGACCTTTGTGTCTCTTTATGCAAACCCTAGCTTACCCTAGGGTATTCAGCCTCTTAAGTTTTTTCATTACTATTTTTTTCAAATTTATTTTATAATTTGTATACAACCTAAGCATAGCCCTAGATTAGGCATGTTTCTATTAAACACTTGGAGCTTCCTCTTTTTCCACCTAAAATGGCTAAAATTAATGAAATATTAGATCATATGCCTAATGAAAGTGTTAATAATTAACCTAAGTAAAATACTGAAGAGGTTATCATAGAAGATGATTCTAATCATGAAAATAATGAATCTAATGCAAATAATGAACATAAACATATTGATCAAAAACAATTACAAGCTCTTGCTATGTTTTGAGAAGGTATCTATCAAAACCCTAAAGATCTTGATGTGATCCTCATAACCATATTAGAAACTAAAAAAGAAAAAACATAGATGAACAACTAGGTGCATTTATTGATCATGTTAATAGAGTTATGGGACATCCCCATATTCTTGTAACCCTCTTCTTGAGCACATCATCACTTTATACATCCATTTGGGGCATGGGTTAGGAATTTACACCATTTTGCACTTAAACAAATACTACTATTACTACATCCTCTATGGGAACCATTAGCACTTTAACTCAATTATCAGTTTTAATGCCTATATCAATTCAAACCATGGGTACACCTCCCTTGGTGACTTCTCAAACTTCAACTCTTAGAAATCAAAATGTGAAAGATATTTTCCAAACTATAAAACTTTTGCATTCTAAGGTTACTAATATTGAGCAAAATTCTATGAATTCACCTTATGCTAGTGATTTACAAGAGGTGTTACACAACCCTCTTGCACCTAAGATATATTTGCATCCCTTGCCAACTAGTTTTGTTGCTCCTAAGTTCACATTTTATGTTGGCAAGGGTAATCCTAAATAACATATCTAATATTTATATGTGGCATTCCTTGATTACACCTCCAATGATAAACTTGACTATATTATCTCCAAGCAACCTCAATGACTATTATCTAAGGTGGTTTATGATTTATCAATCTAATCAGTAAAAGCATTCAAATCTCTTATAAATAATTTTTTGGCACACTTTTATATCAATATTACTAACAAGGTTTCTTGTACCCAAATTTCAAAGATCAAATGAGGAACCAATGAACCTATCATTGAATATGTCTTAAGGTACAAGACAATATTAGACAAAATGACAAATTAAATGGTTGATAAATAGCTTCAAAACATCATCAAGTAAATTTGGTTTTCCCTATTACATGAATCCATTGTTTTCATAAATTTAAAATCTTTTGATAACTTATGCCATATTGTGTGAGATCATGAAATGAAACTTATTTCATTGAACAAGCTTAAGTATGTAGCAAACACATCAACTACATCTAATACCAAGTTTCATATCAAGCCAAACCGCAAGGTAAAACATGTAGAACCTAAAAAGGATATAATTACAATTGTTAAATTAGTGTCATAATAACCTAATCAGCTTGTCTTATTAAATGCACCAAAGCTAAAATTTAAATGATTACCTAACTCTCTAGCTTTGTTACTTAAGAACCTTGTAGATAGTCATCTCATATCTCTCCTTCCTCCTATAGAGGTTGATATGAGTAGACCTCTACCTCATGGATATGATGCCAATGCTTATTGTGACTATCACCAAGGCCCTATGCATTCTAATAACCAATATTATACCTTGAAACATAAGATCTAAGACCTTTTCATTAACCAACAACTTACATTTTATGATCCTCCCAAAGATTCAAGGTCAAAACCTGCTGACCATCAGAACCAAAATATGTTTAGTGATCCATTACAAGATCATTATTAAAATAATCTAGAAGTGTCAGTGGCATATAATTCACATCCTCCTCCACCACATTATGGGAACCTATTAGATTAAATTATTTTTAGTTATACATGGCATGTACCTCATATGGTTCAAATACCATCTATCACTTTTGATGACAATGAGATTGTGGATGATGACTCAGAACTTCATTCATTATTTATTTGATCATACCTTGATCACCAACCTATTCATAGTGTTATGATTGATAATTTTTCTATTGAAAATATTTTCACAATAACATTACTTTCACACTTGGGATATACACATGATGATTTTCACCCTTCCACCAAAGTGGTTAGAATATTCAATTGGACCTCATAGTAGGTTCTTAAAAAGATTAACTTATAGTTAAAAATTGGCCCAACATATGTGGTCACTACCTTCTCAGTTATAAAATACATAAGAGTCTTTAATATGCTATTAGGATGACCTTGGATACATAAAATCCATGAAGTACCTTCTGGATTGCATGGGAGTATTAAATATACTCATACCAACAGAGTAGTCACAATTCTTATAATTTCATACAAACATCTAATTGAACAAGAGAAGTTGATTATAAGACACCTAATTATAAAACCTAATAAGATTAGGCATCCACAAAAGGGTAATAAATATGTAATCCCCTTTCTAAGGTGGCCCATACTAAAGAGACCATTGCATCAAAGATACATAGCGGATTCCACAAAATCCCCATTTACTACTACACAACTTACTCAATTATCCAGAGTAACTAAACATGTTCCTATTATTTCTACTTAAAATACACTATAGAGCACAAATCTATGAGTTTCACCAACCGTTATTCCTTATATTACATCTTTAATACCATAAATTTATGTGACACATACGTAGATCATTACAAATCCTATAGTACCAGATATTACACCTATACAAGTTCTTTGATAGTACCACCAATTTGATAACCTATTCAATGTTTATATTACTTCCATATGAGCATCCATTAGATAGGATAATTTTCTATACTTTAACCTTTTTCAAAAAAATTAAAAATGCCAAAATACCAAAAACATTCAAAAATTTCAAAAATACCAAAAAACATTAGCATGTTCCTAATTTTACTATTTATAATACATATGTTGTTTACTCCATGTTAGTAGATAACATATCATTATTTAATATATACATGTGTTTCATGCTTCATTTTAGTTTGATATAGGAATATCTAGATACGTTACATATACACATAAAAATGTTGGGCCTTCCCTCCACTCATGTCCTAAGTATGTTGGGGGTATCTAATTCTTTGATCATGATACCCCCATGTTATGTTATTTTATGATTACTTTCCATTATCATGTTTGAGCTTATATGCTTACACATGCCTATATCCATGTTTATATCTTTAATAATGTACTTGATATGTTATGTACTTAACATTACTTGCAAACACATATGTTTAGGAAATAGTATGTTCATGTTGTTTGTTTATATTTTTATTAATTTTCCATTTTGACACTTCCTTGAATTATGTTTCCTTGCTTATTATTATCTTGCATAGTATTTCACATTTGAGCATTTCAATATGCTCCATTCATTATTGCTACTGTATAATGCTTGTTTATTTGGACATTTGAATGTGTTATTTTATTGTATGTGGACATTTAAATATGTCATTCTATGTTTTTTGGACATTTTGTCTAAGTCACGCTCATTCAATTGTTAGCATTTAAACATGCCCCTTGTATGAGGTCTCTTTAGACCATTTTCATGTTGCTTTAATTTGAATGCTACTGTGTGTGTGCTTGATTGCTTGTTGATAATATACTATTACTCTCTACACATTACCATGATCTATATCATGCATCTTAGGACTTGATGTGATCACATATTGTGTGCTTCAATTTTATATCTACCTAGACATGTTACTCTTATATGATACATGATCCATACATAACTCATACAATTATCTTATCCTTTTGATGTAAGGTAACTTCCAAACTCTACTTCCCTTCACCTCAAAAGGGAGATCATATTAGTGGGGTCATGTTATAGAGGCATGACTTCCATATTTTCACAATTTTAAATTTTAGTGGGGGCATATTATGGAAACATTTTCTCCACACTTACACCAATTTTTAAATTATCTAGATTATAATGGGGGCCTATTATGGAAACATGTTCTCCATATTTACACCAGTTCTCAAATTTCCTATATTTAGTGGGGGCATGTCATATAAACATGTGCTCCACACTTTCACCAATTTCAAAATCACCATATTTCATAATTACATGATTTAAATACATACTCATGGAAGGATTCTATACATCAATATTATTATTTTACCCATACTTCAACTTGAGAATTATATGAGTTTCATATTCCATGCAAAGGGTACCTAAAATTAAAAAATCAAATCATTTTATATATTTAAAACACTATTCTAGATTATTATTATACCTAGGGTGGATTGTTGTCGACTGTTATCAAGTCAATATATTATAGTAGTTGGTTCATCTTTGTAGGATTGAGTTGATTAAATATCTCAATCTTTCCAAACTTACAAGTTAGATTTGATTAAATCATCTACTTTATTAGACTTATAGGTTGTATTTTATTAAATCATCCACCCTCACCAGATATATGATGTGAGTTGGTCAAATTTTTCATAGTTACCAGATCATGCACATATTTGGGTTGCACGATTGAGATGAAATAAGCTCAATGGTCATGTTGCAACTCACCTTTACACTAAGTTTGGGGCATGTGTCCTTCAATATCTCTCTCTCTGTATGTATATGTATATGTATATGTATATGTATATGTATATGTATATGTATATGTGTATGTGTGTGTAATTTCAGGTTTAGAATTGACCTAATTCTATATTCAATGATTCTTAATGAGACATCCTTTCCAATTAAATTGCCAAAAGGCAAGATGGTTGCATCAACACACATATGTACTCCTAACCTTGCTCTTCTTACTCTCAAGCATTTCAAATTATTTCAATTTAAGATTTCATACACTAATTATATACTATAACATGCTCTTAGTTTTAGGTTAGTCACCAACAAAGCACTCAAGTTGGGGTCATGCAAAGATAAGGTGTGTCATACACACCTAGGTACACATTTTTTTCCTTTAAACTAACAATTTCATTACTAGATTAAAAGGGGTGAATGTAGATACTAAAATATAATATATGTTGTACCTTAGTCTTGTACACTTAGAAAATAAATATCATGGTTTTACCTATCATTTTTAGACCTACCCATTGCTAAAAGGCTCACATTCACTATTTCTATGTGCCTAAATTGATTATCTCTTAGTATGACCATTGTTATTCTAATGACCAAGTCTTTTATACTATGAAAAAACTCTAAACCTAATTATTATTTATCACTGCTAGTTTTATACTATACCTATTTTATAGATCCTTGGATACTTGTGTTCCAGATAGACACCTACATCAATGCAAGTGTCCATTTTTCCTACAAAGTGTCTAGTGCCCAAAAGTCATTCAAATTTTCAAAAGAAACCTATCCTAAAGATTGTCTTAAGTGTTTTAGTGCAAGATATTTCCAAAAGGGATTGGTATATATATAAGATCAATCCTCACTCATTCCTCACCTACAAACATTTGGAAATCATATAAAACTCACAAGGAAATATACCAAGAAGCATTCAATCAATCATTAAAGTGAGAAAACCTACCTATTCATCTATATTTCTATATTTGTCATAGGAGAAGTATTTATATGGGTCTGAATCATTCAAGGAGTAGTCCATGAGCCATATTTTCAAAGCTAGGTCACTGTAATTCTTTGTTTATCACACATTGCATCTTTGTGCACACATAAGCCAACATGTAGGAGAGAACTACATAAGTCTGAGGCCCTCTTTGGAGTATTGTCTATGTAAATAGTGCCTCTTGATAAAGGGGTCCTTGGAGTAGCTTGACAACATGAGCCAACTAACCCATTTTTCCTACAATGACTCCAAGGGTGAAGAGTTAGGATTTGATTATTTGACAAAAAGTAATAGCTTGTGTACATGATCTGAAGACATCAGAAGAAACATGATAGAAAAACTAGAAGGCTCTAATTGGTCACATCTAGATCTAATAAAAATTTGTATAGGATACCTATGTTAGGGTTAGACACCTACATCGATGTAGTTATCTAGATTTGATGTAGGCATTTGAGGCCACATAAAGAATATTTACAAAATATGATAATTATTTCAAGGTCATATTCTAGTCTGCTTTTATTTTATTCTAGATCAAACATGCATGTGCATAGTAAACTAACTAAGTATCATTTATTTCAAAATTACTACATTATCTATCAATGGTTTTACTTTTACTATTTTTATAAATCTCAGTTGTATAAATTCATAATATTATTTATCTAATTTTTTATTAATTCTCTTGTTCATTAGACTAGTTCACCATCATTATGTAAAATCTAATCTAATCCCCTTAACCCTATATGACCTCACACATATAAATATAGGGTTAAATGGTTACATATTAAACTTATTCATTGCCAAAATCTTAATTTCTCTTTCCTTTAGTGTATGGCATTAATATGTGAATAAAGGAAACTTCTTGAACATGATGAATTCATGGAGGGATGAAAGAAAAAATTATTTGAATATATCTTCAATCTCTTTGTTTTCCATAGGATTTATCATCTTAGATATCATTGTATTGTACCTTAGGACATATTATGTGAGATGCTCATTAGACTTCTGCCTGAGTTGAATAATCTGGGCATATGAGACTTTTTCACTCATATTGACTGAAAAGTCTACTTGAATCATATTAGCCAAGGGATTGAATGCATCTACTTGTTTATTGGGTAAATTTTAAAACCATTGTAAATAATATTCCTTTAGACTCATTGGAAATAACTTAGTAATTATTATATCATTGGACACATAGTCCAAACATGTTATATGGAATGCTCTCAAATGTTGTTTGGGATCACCTTTTCCATCATATAGTGTAAAATTGGGTGCCAAAAAACTAGTATGTAGAGGATATATTATTGTGTGGTGATAATGGAGTATGTAATAAAGTGTGAGAATCAAGGGCTTGATTTGGTTTCAAAGAACCTTGATCTAAATGTAACACCTTAGCTAGCAGAGTATGAATCTCACACTTAAGGGATTGTACATTAGGAGAAGAAGAATGTGTGATAATTTTTGGTGGGGTTCCAAATGACTAAGTAAGAATTGGCATAGTAATCTACTAAAGCATTTGGGTTTCCCTCATAGTAAATTCTAGTATAAAATTTATATCCATGAGGGTCATGGGGTAAGAATTATCGGATAAATGTGCTTTATTTGCACTCTTGACATCTAAAAGGGTTTTAAGAATCATGGGATGATTGAGAGGTTACTCATAAAGTATCTCTCAAAATATCTTAATAACTTCCTCTTTATTGACTACCACTTGTTCCCCACTTATAGGTGGAAGTTCATCTTGATATCTATTATGAGGACCAAGGTTATCTTGATCATATTGTTATGCTCTAAATTATTATTAGGAATTTCTACATGATCATTTTGTTAATTAACATTTAAAGGTTATAATATACCCTTATTCTTATCTAGGTTATGTAATTTAACAAAAGGAACCTAAGTGTGGCAATTGGAATACCACTTAATCTAGCACTTCCTCTAAGAGGAATACAAATAACTTTAATTAGATTGCATATAAGATAAAAACAAAGCTTGAAATATTATTATTATTATTATTAAATACTTTATTAGATCTAAAAACCCTAAGACAACAATAAGAAATAAAATGAAGAAGGATAGAAACCCTGAAAACATCTATGGTTGGGGTTATTCAATATTTAATTGATAGGCTAGGTTCACCAATATGTTTTATCAATTTTTTGAAAACTAAGAAAATAGATTACCTAAATCTGATAAATTGTTGTAAAAAATTAGACTGCTACAGATATGCAATAAATGACACAACTAATGTTGAAATTGATAAATTTTTAAACTTACTGAATATGAAAAGTGCAAGAGAGCAATGTAGACTTAGCTAAAAAAATGAGATGCAAATAATGTTGATTATGTGTGGATCACAAATAAAGGCTAAGAGGGTTCTTGGATATGAGCACTCTAATTGTATAATAGTGGGGAGTGTCAACATATGAAAGAGATTAGGGTTATGATATTTATAGTTTTTATACACCTTTGCCTATTTATTAAGTAGACTATGCAGGAGCTTCTCTTTCACTTCGGTGACCACTACGTAATTATTTTCCCACTTGAACACCCTAACTCAAAAGACAAGAAGACCAATACAAGGATGGAGTAAAAAGGGGTCACTATTTGAAGTTGTGTTTGAGCTTAACACCTCATATATTGAGTAATTCATACATACCAATACTCTAAAGAGGGGTCAAACTCCATTTAGTTCTCCCATGCTATAATGGTGTGTGTGAAACTGGTGTAAAATGTTAGATGTTAGTGAAATCCTGGTGTGATTAAGTGATTCAATCATGATGTGTGACCTTGTAGTGTATTCAAAGTTTATATCGAGGCTACTATGGTTGTATGTAATCAAAAATGGGAGAAATAGAGAATTTTCTCTTAATGTGAAATTAAAATTTTGGTACTTTTTTGTGTGGAATCATCTTGTGTGATAAATGGTTATAATTATGATTATATAGTGGTACTTTTGGAATTCCTTCAGATGAGGCTTCCTAAACTTGTGGGACAACCCTTATACAACTCTTGAATTTATGGAAAATAATTATTAATTGGTAGGAGGACATTGCTAGTAGGAATAGACAATAGCAAGGTGCACCATTGTCTAGGTGGGGCACTCATGTCCTAAGGCAGTACATGCTACATTGAGGGTATGGATCATCTAATCATGAGCTTAGGATGCTATTAAAATTGAATGTATGTATTTTAAGGTCATATACTTACTTATAAGAATGAGTCATCCTTAAAAAAAGTGAAGGAAAATGGTCAAAAGGTCCTAGAAAAGGTCATGAGATAAGTGTGTCAAAAAGGTGATCACAACTGCACAATTTTAGCTTAAATGTAAATTTATGTGTCTATAAACAATGCAGTTCTCTAGAGATAATCAACTTGAATTCTTGTCCAAACAAAGCATTGTTGTCTAAAATTAATTTTTGGGTGATTTTTTGGTATGAATTGTGACCAATTGTGTAAATCCTATGAATTGTTGTCTATGTATTGTATTATTGGAGCTTACTCTCTAAGATAAGCCACTATGTATGCCCCTTCTTTTGAGGTGAGTTATGAAGCTTGCATAATAACTTAACTCAAATTTAAAAATTTATGCAAGAGATGTTATGCAAGATGTAAATCTGAGTAATAATGTTAACATAGAGGAACATGGCATCATCATATAATAATTAGGCTAAAAGTTGTAATGTAATATGCATGTAGAAATCAAAACATATATAATGTCACATCTACAGAGATGTTATCAATGAAACATGTAGTGATAAACTGATCAAAATTAAGTATTATAATATGAATATAACTACTAAATAAGGGATGCACAATATTGATCATGGCATCAAGAAATGGGAAAGATGCATGATGTCCATCATGACATTAAAAACTAAGTAAACAAGAGAAAACAAGTGTCATGGCCATGACACACACACACAAAGAGTATAGACAAATCACACAATAGAAGGCCAAGAAACCACATAGAAGGGACATATTCAAATATCACTCACACAAACATATAAATATATAATATGCTTAGATCCACATGCAAGGACATGTTCAAATGTTTGAAATCCAAAACAATGAATACACACAAATCATGGAAAATTGAATGTAATTGATCAACATACAAATTTCCTAGCATTAGTATATTCAGTAACACAAGTATCTAGGAATATGATAATGTGAATGTGAGTGAGCAATATCGATATATTTGATGCAATGTAAAGAACTAATGTATGAACATTAAGTGATAGCCAAAGAATGATAGGACATGTGTAAAAGGATGCCCCCAATGAACTTGTCATTATATAGACAAGTTGTAGGAGGCATGTAGCTTGTTTTGATCTAAAAATTGATATCTTATGTTCACTATGACAAGTTTGATAGATTCAGACAATAGCGTAATGCATTTCTATCTAGGCAAAATAGTTTTTTATGTGAAAACATTTTAGGGTTCGACACAGTGTCATAACCTACAACTATGTCTATAAATGTCACCCTGTATGTTATGCATTCACTCATAGACACTTATGAAGCACATTTGATATAAATTAGATATATATATGTAAATATTGAGTATACTAAGTACAATTAATTTATGCAAATAAACTACACAAATCATGCATAAGTCATTTTTAAATTTTTTGGAATATTTGGATTTATTTGTATTTTTTTGCATATATGAACTAGAAAAAAAAGGATACTAACTGATGAGTCTTACTAGGGACTCACAATCAATGACTCATGTATCTAGCATAATAATAGTGACCTTTCACAAATGGAAAGTGTCATATTGTTGTGACTAAATTGAGCTAAATTCATAATATAAATACTAATTTTCCTATGCACTATAGGTGCCACTATCATAATAATGATGTGTAGCATATTTTTCATGTTGTTTTTGATTAATTAAGGTGGAAAACTAGGGGTCAAACCCTATACAGTCAAAAAAGATAGGAAGGCTGGCAAACAAAAGATGTCAGCACCGAATTAACGGCACAGTTGAGAAATAAAGTCAGAAGAAAAATAAAACACTAGAAAGACCAGAGTCAGAAAGGACAAAACTACATAACTATAGAATTAACAAGATCCTTGAGATTCTCATTTTCCAAATTGTCAGCATTCCCTAGATTACCCACTGTTTCCATGATCCGCAATGGCCTTCTCCACGTGGACCGCCTTCGAAAGCTATCTTCATCATCAATGTGCATCATTCATGCTCTGTCATCTCCTTCTAAATGATTGCTCTAATGTTTGGGGGTATATGAGCCCCTTGTCACCATACCCTCCATCCTGAGAATTGTTGACCAAGGTTGGCACAAGCATCAGCGACCCTGTTACCTTCTCTATAGGTGTGGGTAATCTCAACTTCAAAAAACTTTTGTAAAAGAAACTGGATGTCTGTAATGATGTCTTTTAGATGGATACCAACGTTAGATGCTTTATTAATGGCATATATGATCAACTTAGAATCTCCCTGAATATTCAAATTTCTAATTCCTAAGGATATAGCTAACTTTAATCCCCAAAGTAAGGCCATAGCTTCAACATAGTTATTGCTCTGGCAACCCATGCCACCAGCATAGACAGCAGATATCCCTCCTTTTTCATTTCTTATTATTCCTCCTCTGATTGCTTTACCATTTAACTTGGATGCCCCATCAAAATTGAGTTTCATCCAATTGGGTTTAGGTGGTATCCATTTAGTATGAAGTCTCTGAAGAATTTTGGAATTATCATGCCCAGGGATAAGGTTTAAAACCTTCCATTCGGCAGCAATTTGACTTTCAAATTTAGATAGGGGTTTCTCCGCAACACTAATATGAGCTATTGTAACACTTTCCAAGATGGTCCTAGCAAAGGAGTTAAACAATTGAGCAGCATTTCTAGCAGTGTCCCTGAAAATTCTGTGATTTCACTCTTTCCATAAAGTCTAGCTCAAACATGGTAGAGTTTGCTTCCATAGTTCCTTGATCAAGGGATGTGTGAAGGTTGAGTTCCAGCTAAGAATTAATTCTTTAAGGTTAGAATAACAAACCCATTCAATGCCAAAGTTGTTAAGTACTTTGCCCCATAAATATCGGGTAAACTCACAGTGTATGAATAGGTGTGAAACTGATTCTTCTCTAGAACCACACAAAAAACATCTGTTGACCAAAGTAAACCCCCTCTTTTGAAGGTTATCCTGAGTAAGGATTTTTTTATGGGCAGCATCCCACCAAAACAAGTTAATCTTTGGAATGAGTTTATGATTCCAAACCTTTTTCCATACCTCCTTATTTTGAGCTTCAGGTGTAAGCAGATGATAGGCAGATTTGACAGAGAACGATCCATTCTTATCCGGCCACCAGTATTATTCATCCTCCTAAGGGAAGAGCAAGATTCTAATCTCCTGAACCCATTGCTAGATCTCCTAAATTCTTAGGATAAGATTAGGCTTGTGCACACAGCAATCCAAAAGGTTTTTCCAGCTCTTTATCCCATTGTTATTGTCCATATAATCACTAACCCTATCACCAAAGAACTGAGTAGTCAGGCCTATAATTTCTCCATATTTTCCTTGGGAGATGAGAGGCTTGTCCCTTAACCAATTATCCTCCCAAAATTTAATTTGCCGGCCATTTCCAAGCTTCCACCTAATTCCCTGTTTGAGAAGACTTCTACCTTTTAGCATTTTATTCCATATCACACACCCCTGGGGTAATCCCGCCCATTTAATAAAGTTGGAATCATCAATGCTATGCATGTATTTGGCATACATTATTTCCCCCCATTCACTATTGTTGTGAATCATATTCCAACTAACTTTTGAGAGGAGGGCTTTATTCATATTCCTGATGGATCTTATATTAAGTCCACCATGAGATTTTGGGAGACACACTTTTTCCCATATGACTAAAGACATTCTCTATTTGTCTTCCACTCCCATCCTTAAAAATTTCCTTTGGATCTATTCCATATTTTCAGAAAAATACTTAGAAATTTTAAAAAGAGACATGAAGTAAGTAGGAATACCTTGCAAGGATGTCCGAAGAAGTTACAGCTTACCCACACTAGTGAGTAGTTTCCCCTTCCACCAAAGAAGTTTCCTCTATGTACGTTCCACAATACCATTCCAAAAAATTGAAGATACCTCTTTGATCGAGAGTGGGAGACCTAGGTAGGTAGCTGGTAGGCTAGCCTCAGCACAATCTAAGATATCAATGATTATATGTCTAAGTTCATTGGGAGTGTTGAAGAAGTACACATTGCTTTTCTGGAAATTTATTCTTTGTCCCGAGTCTCTGGCATAATCATTAAGTATATTCTTCCATCTTCTAGCTTCGATCACTGATGAGATACCAAATAAGATGGTATCATCCACAAATTGTTGTATAACCATAGGATGAAGGGAAGAGGCAGGTTTGATGCCTACTAGCTTTTTTGAAACTATATCAACTTGTATGTATCTTCCCAGTGCCTCAGCCATAATGATGAATAGGTACGGGGAGAGAGGGTCTCCTTGATGAATTCCTCTCGAGGAGGAGAAAAACCCTCTAGGAACACCATTAACCAACACTGAGAATTTTGCGAAAGAGACCGCATTCTATAATAAGCAAGACAATTTATCATTAAACCCAAATTTTCTAATCACTTAGAATAGAAAAGTCCATGAGACTCTATCATAAGCTTTGGATATATCAAGCTTGAGGGCCATCCCAGGGATTCTGCTCTTCTCCATGGAGTGGATAGTCTCATGTGTGGTGATCACAGCATCAAGAATCTGTTTGCTCGGGATGAAACCTTTTTGAGCAGGAGAAATAATTTTGCCAAGCAAGGGTTGAATTCTCAAAACCATCAGTTTAGTAAAAATCTTATACACAGTGTTGCATAAGCTAATGCGTCTAAAATCAGCAAGGTGTAAAGGTTGAGATTTTTTAGGAACAAGTACAATGAAGGTATTATTGACTTGTTTCAAAAGTTTTCCAGATCTGAAAAAATCATGAACTACAGTCGTGAGGTCTGCTCCAACAATCTCCCAATATTCCTGAAAGAATATAGGAGGAAAGCCATGAGGACCCGGGGCTTTAAAAGCACCCATGGAGAATAAAATAGAATGTACTTCTTCATTAGATATAGGCTTTAACATTTCTAGATTGTCTTCTTTTGTTATCAAACAGGGGATTTTATCAATGAATTGACTCATAGATCTATCAATTCTATCATTATTGTTTTCTTCCGTAAACAGATTTTAAAAGAACACCCTGGCTTGCTCCCCTATTTCATTATCCTCAGTAATAATGTCTCCATTATCTAGGACAAGCTTAGTTATTTAGTTGGTTTTTCTATGTTTCATAGCTGAGAGATGAAAATAAGCAGTGTTCCTATCACCCTCTTTGAGCCATTAAACACAGGATTTTTGTTTCCTAAAAAACCTCTTCCCTTTCCATCAGATTCTTCCATTCTAAATACAAACTATTCTCTTCTTCTAAGGTGCCCTTAGAGTCATCCCCTTGATCAATCAGTTTCTGAATAGCCTTGAGTTTTCCCATTATATTTTTCTTCTGCTCGAAAACCTACCCAAAATTGTATCTATTCCAGCCATAAACTTCTTGTTTAATGTGCTAGAGTTTCTTGACTATTCTAAACATGGGAGTACCTTGAATGGGAATAGTCCACCATTGAGCCTCCATTTGTCTAAAACCTTTGTGTTTAATCCACATAGCTTCAAAATGAAATGGAGGAGGTCTGTGATGTCCCTGATCTCTCCAATTGAGGATAATCGGGCAGTGGTCGAACATGGTTCTGGGTAGAGCCTGTGCCTGCATATTTTGATAATCATTATAGTTTCTTGATATCAAAAATCTATCTAAATTAACCTGAATCATTTGATCTCCTCTTCTTCTATTGGTCCAAGTAAAATTTTGGTTCTGCAGCTCTATGTCCAATAATCCTCAGTCATTGATGAATTCAGTAAAGTTGAACATGTTGTCCGAGTAATCAATAATTCCACCCTATTTTTTAGAAGGGTATAAAGGTGTGTTAAAATATCCATCTAACATCCATTTAGAATTCTAAGGATTATTCCTGTAGCTACTCAAATCCATCCATAATTTTTGTCTCAAAGCTCTATTATTCAGAGCATAAACATTTACCAACGTCCAATTCAAGGAATTCATGGAAAAATTGGTAATCAAAAAGTGCTTATGATGGGCCATAAGAGATATTTGGATTTTAGCACTATTCCACATAGTGACAATCCCTCCTGAAGCCCCTTCAGTAGGACTAATACAAAAAGCCACCTTAGGCCATATATGGTCCGTAATTTTCACAAAATTCTCCTCTTTCATCTTGACTTCTTGGAGTAATAGAATATCTAGTTTATTATCTAAAATGTAGTTTTTAACCTCAAACTACTTTGAGGGACTGTTAAAGCCCCTCAAATTCCATGATAATATTCTCATTTAGAGAGTTTGGAGGGTTAGGACTCCAGTATTTTCTGTTTTCCACTAGCAATCTCTCTTTGTCTTGTTTCCCTTAGGGTTGGCCTCCCTTGTTTGGGCTCAGTACCAACATCTGCATATTTTTTACCTTTCTGGATCTTTTTCTTTGGGGTAACCCATTCTTCCTGTTCATTGCTACCATCTTATCCTACTACCCCTATTGCCAAGTAGTTTCCTACCTGGCCTCCATCTTCCAGATCATGGAAAAATTTTGTATTTGACTGTGGATCTGGTACTCATTGAGTGTGACTTTCAGGTGTTACTTCTTCCTATCCAATCCTTGAAACTATGTTACTTCCTTTAGCAAAAGGTTCCCTCTTGCCCCTTCCTCAAACATATTAGTCTATTTTTCTAAAGTGTAGACTGTGTTAAATGTGACCTTGTGACTATCGTTAGATACTATATTCTCCTTTGGGACCTCTTTTCCCTCACTACTGATGATATCCTCCTTTCTCTTCTCCTCCTCTCCTTCTTCTATAGCCTTCTAACTATCATATAATCCTATATTTTTCTTTGGGACAACTTCACCTTCACTACTAGGGGTATCCTCCTTTCCCTTCCCCTCCTCTCCTTTTCCTGTATTGTCAGGAATTTCCACATTATTCTCTACTTCCTGCTTGTTGTTCACTTGCTCCTCCTCTACATTCTAGGAATCCTCTATCATCCCCCTTTGCTTCACTATGCACTATGTCATTAGATGTCCCTTCCTCTTACATATTTGACAGAAAGTGGTAGCATTCTCATAAGTAATTGGCTGAGTCCAGGTTCCATATTTAGAGTTAAGCTCAATGGGCATAGGGAGAGTCTTATTTATTTCAACATTAACACAGAGTCTAGCAAACACACATCTGGACTTAGTTCTGGTTATATGATCTGAGGTGACATATTGACCAATAGAGTTGCCAATGGATGTGAAGATTTTTTCATCCCAAATTTCCAAAGGGAATCCTGGTAATCTTACCCAAGCAGGTGTTGTCTTATTGAGGTCTGAGTTAGGATCAAATCCTGGTTTCCACGTGCATAAGGCTAGAGAATGTGGTCCAAATATCCAAGGACCTCCAGCAAGGGTAGCGATCATGTCCTCCTTGTTCGTAAATCTAAAAAGGAATAGACCTCTAGCCATGGATGTGATTGAAACACTACCTTTGACTTTCCACTTAGACAGAATCCATCTTCTAAGCATTTTGATATTAGGATGAAAAGAAAAAAACTTACCAACCAACGTAAGGTCCATGGATGCCACTATTTCCTCCACCAAATCATCTGGGATACTCAATGCCTTGCCCTCTGAGAGTACATGGAGGCTCAACATGCCTTTCGATGGATATGTATTTTCACCTATCAGTGCCTTCTTCCATCCATTGGATGGACTATCACCAAATAGATTCTTGGACAGATCCCTAGAGGTACTGCTACCCACAGTGACCTCTATTGGATTTGTGGTCTCGCCTGTCGCACTCAAGGGGCCCAACTAGGTGGGAAAAAACTAGTTTAAAATATAGTCCACACACTTTGCTCCTCTGCTCATATTTTTCATGTTGTTGACCATGATGAAACCTAAGGCTTTTGGGAACCCATCATGGAGTGTATGAACCATGTGTTGGCATCTTATGTGAAACACCTAAAGTGCCCTATAATATCAAACTTGGACATGTAGGAGTAGAGAGAGGCTCTCTAAAATCTATGAAAAATATTTACTAAACTAGCCTTTCAAGGATAGGCTTCCTTGAAAGGGTAGACACTAGATTTTTCACTTTTTAAATAGGTCGAACCTTTTTAGGTGGCTCATCTGAAATCTATTATATATGAACCATATATGTCTATTGTAGGGGGTATTCGTATGGGATACCCCAAACTATGATGAATTCATTAGCATAAATATACTTTAAACACCTATGAACTGTATAAGGAACTACATAAATTTGTTGAATCCAAGGGCACCCCATAATATATTGAAACCCCTGCATTGGGTACTACTATAAACCTAGTGACCATGTGTGTTGGAATAATCTGTAATGGTAATGTAGTCTAACAAATGGAGCTCTGAATGTGACCATTAAATCCTTTTATTATGATTTTCAAGGGAATCAAATACTCATTTGTATATCCAATATGATAGAGAAGTGTAATTATACACATATTGACACTTGAACCATTATCAACCATGACACTTTGAATAGGATGGTGATCAATGTGCACTTGAATGAATAAAGAATTCAAATCCAAATCATCCTCTACTATTTCATGCTCTACATATGTGATGAGTGGCCTAAATGGCATTGAATTATGGAAGATAGAAATGATGTCATTAAAAATATGATGTACCTCTACATGATAATGATAATAAACGGGTGGATGGTGTGCATTGTATGCATAATGCATTCCTAATGTATATGTTGTCTCAATAGTTGTATGTGCAAGAAAAGAATCACTAAATATTTTCATTACATTGCTTTCACTTGGTTGTGCCTTTGAACTATTTATAGGTGTGCCAACATAAATGATGTTTACATCTATCAAATCTTGAATCTTGTGGCTTAAACAGATGCATTTGTTGTAGTGTGCCTTATTACTCTATGAAAGTCATAAAAGACATTCTGGTCAAATCCCTTTGGAAGATACTGACTCACATCAACCTATTTAATAGGAGGGAGAGATATGATATTGCATTCCAATATAATTTTTAGGACCTTATATTATTTTTATTAGAATCTAGATTGGTTACATACTTAAGCTTATTCGTGGCTAATAATTTGACTTCGCTTTCCTTTAGTGTCTAGCATAAATCTGTGAATGAAAGAAACTTCTTAAACATAATGGACTCATGTAGTGGTAAAAGAAAGATTTATTTGAAGATATCTTGGAGTTTTATGTCTACCATAGGATTTTTCATCTTAGATAACATCATTTTGTACCTTATAACATATATTATAATAAGCTCATTAAATTTCTATTTGAGCTGGGAAATTTGAGCATATGAAATCTTATCACTGATATTAATTAAAAATTTTGCTAGAAACATTTCAGATGGATTGAATGCATGTATTTATTGATGAGGTAATTCATAAAACCATTGTAAAATGTACTAATTTAGACTTATCATCAATAAATTGGTCAATAACTTGTCATTGGATGCATATTCTAAACATGTTGCACCAAATTCTCTCAAATGTTATTTGGGATCGCCCTTTCCATCATATAATGCAATCTTGGGTGCCATGAAACCTTAGGTAGAGGATATATTGCTATGTGTTATGCCAAAATAATGTGTAACAAAGTGTGATAATTAAGTGTCTAATTACATTTCAAAGCACCTTGCTCCAAATGTAACACCTTAGTTTGTAGAGATTGAATCTCATGCATAAAGGATTGTACATCAAGAGAAGAAGAATGTGTGTTAACCAAAGGTGGTGTTCCCAATGATTGAATATGAATTGGTATATTAATCTATCGAAGTCCTTGGGTTTCCCCCATAGTAGATGGTGGTATGAAATTGGCATCTAGGGGTTCCAAGAAAGATAAATAACCCATAGGATTAGGAGTTTCAAAGTATTGACCTTCAGAGGCCATCTTAATTTCCTCTCTAACAAACATTATGAATACATCTTGCAAATCTTGATTGCTTGAAACAAATCCTTGTAACTGCCTTTTATCCATATCTTCAAATATATTAATGGGTTATACCATTGTATTATCAACTATAATATGAAAATATTCAACTTGGAAACAACTTAGTGTATCACTATATCTAAAATAGGTAGATATAATTCTCTTTAATTGACTAAAATAAGAAATAAAAACTTGGAATGTTGATGCTAATAAAGAATTTATCAAATATGAAAACCTTAGGATAACAATTGGAAATAGTAGAAGAAGGATAAACTTTGAAAACACCTATGGTTAGGGTTTTACAACATTAAACTAATAAACAAGTTCACCAATATATTTTATCAAATTTGGAAAATATATGGATTAATTACCTAATTAGATAAACTTCTACATAAAATTAGAATGCTACAAATAAGCAATAAATGACAAACTAATTTGAAACTTACTAAATTAGGAAAGATGATAAAAAGGGGAAATACAAAATAAATACAACTTAAATGGAAATTTGACAATGCATGACTAAGATAAAAACTATAAAATTGATTGGGAGGCTCTATGAAGATGTTGTAAATCAAGAACATTGTTTCACTCAAATCTAAAAAAAGGCCACTAGGATTAGACAGGGGTGGGGAACATTGTTATCCTTAGGTCACACTGATGTCTAGTGAGGATTTATGCTCTACAATTGATATGACAAGTTTGTTTTGCATGTGTGTTATGTTAGACTATGCAAGAGCTCTTGATTTATCACAGAAACTAGTGTGTGCCTTCTTCTTCACTTGTAACCCTAGTTCAATTAACCACTAATGATAAATGAAATGATACATAAAAATATTTAGCAATTACATTTGTGCTAGACATCAACACCCCTTGTGTTGAGTGTTTCTTACATACTAATACTTTTAAGAGAGGTCAAACTCCATGTAGTTCTCCCATGTTATAGTGGTTTGTGTGAAAGACTATTGTAATCTTAGATCCTTATGCAATTATGGTGTATTTATGTGTTTCAACCGTGACTTGTGACCTTTAAAATTTTATTCAAACTTAACTCTAAGCTACTTGGGGTGTATAAAATTTGTATTAGCAAAAATATATGTTTCTCTCAATGTGCAGTTAGATCTTCCAGTGATTTTCCATGTGTGAGCCTCTTGATGTAAAATGGCTTGAAATTTTAGCTTTATAGTGGTCATTTAGGAACTTCTTCAGATCAGACTTACTAATTGTGTAAGATGACTTATTACATGAGTTTGAATTCAAGAAAATAGTCATTATTTGGTAGGAGGACATGGTCAGTAGAACAAGACAAGATGAGGGGGTGAGATAGTCCAAATGGAGTGGCCTTGTTTGAAGATCAAATACAACTAAGCTAGAAGTATGGATCAGCTAGGGGATAATCTTGAGCTATTTGGAATGAGGAATAGGTAAATTTGAAGATCATTAGTTCCTTGTAAGAATGGGTCATTGGCATATAAGTGAAGAAAGGTGGTCAAAAATATCGTGAAATGAGGTATGACCCAAATGGGTTTAAGGAGTCATCATAAGTACATTATTTTAGTTTAAATGTTAATTAATGTGTCTACAACTACATTTATAGTTTTTCTATTATCATGTCAATATTGTTGTTCCATAATGGGGGATAAATTCTGCATCACCACAAACAGAAGTGACATTCAAAAAAAATATTAACAATTTCCTTAATTTTTAAGTGGACACTGACTACATAAATGGTGAACATTGAGTTAGTTATAAAGATATGAGTGGTATAAACTATTACAATTCACACACTTGACTTATCAAATTCGATGTAAAATTTTTGAACTAATTTATTGAATGTCATTTCCCTTGCGTTCTTCAAATTATTTAACCCTTTTTTGGTTATGTGTGATGTACGATTAAAAGGGTAGAATAGCCAATGCATAAGGATGAATAAAAATATTCTAAATTAGGCTAATTATTTCAAAACTAATATAAATGAATATTATAAATCAAAATGTTGAGTTATGATAAATATAGAAAGTACACTAAAAATATTAGTTTGATTGCATAAACATGAAAAAAACATAATACTTAGCTTATCTACAAATGCATAAGCATATTTGAGAAGTACATCAATAGAAATAGGTAGAGAAAAGATCATGATCCAGTCATCAGATTATGTAAATATCATTTCTAGAGGATTGGAAACTTATGTCACCCTGTGGACACTTGAGTTGATGTTTTTGTCCTGATCTTGATGTAATTAATTTGTATTCAATATTAACTATATTATGAAGTGACCACCTAGATCCTTCTAGGTTTTATGTCACCTTTCTATTGATTTCTTTCATTTTCACACATAGGTTGTCGAAGGTTATATATAAATCAAAACCTAACTCTTCACCTTAGGTCTTTGTACCTTATCAAAAATGGGTTAGTGGTCTCACAGTGTTGAGATGACCTCAAGGAACCCTCTATCAATGAGCATTGCCTACATAGCCAATACTCCAAAGAGGGACCCATACTTATGTATTTCTCTCCTATATGTTATCTTGTGTGTGCACAAGGGTAAAATACTCTATATGCAAAGGCATGTAATGATCTGACTTGTAACTTGAAAAATATTGCTCATGGGTTGTTCTTTTAGTGCTTCATATGACTTATCCTATAACTGATATGAAAATAGGGAAGAATAAGGTAGTATAAATTAGTTGTATGATTGATTGATTGATTGAGCTTGAATAGGTGATTATTTGGCATTTTATAGATGAATAATGACTAGGCTTAGGTTTGTATTTATACCACACCTTTTAAAAATATATCATGGGTTTAATAAGATAAATGGGTTGATGTATAAGATTATAAATATTTTAAAATTAGATGACTTTTTAGGACTAGACACTTATATCAACGTAAGTGTCTCTATGTGGGACACAAGTGTCTAGTAGGCTACGAAGTTAATGAGTATCTGAAATTGAAAGTGTAGGAGATCTGGTTATCAAAAATGATAGGGCTAAACCATGAGACAAGAAGTTAGGCATAATAAGATGGTGAGTGAGAGCCTTTCAGTAGTAGGGAGGTATAGAACTAAAGGGTAGAGCCCTGATAGGTATTTATCAAGTATACAAGACTGATATGTTATATAAATTAGATTTTAGTATCTAAATTTTCCATGCCTTTAATTTAGTAATGCATAAAGATGAAATTACTAGGTTAAAGGAAAGAAATGTGTACATGGGTGTGTATTTAACACATCTTACCTTTGATTGATCCCATTTTAGGTTTTTTATTGGTGTATTAGTTGTAACCAAGAGTGTATTATGTTGTTCCCAAAATCTATCACTCATTTTTGGGACAACATATGAACTATTTGGTCCTGTAGGCCAAAATTATCCCTTCCCTTCTCAAAAAAAATTGTTCTGAGCATTCAAATTCTTCATTATTCAAGATTTTCTAGTTAAGAGATTAGCAAGTTCAACAGGTTCAATGGCTTCAACAAGCGAGCTCTCTCAAAGGGGAAAGTTTCCAACACTTAGGCAATTTCAGGATTGGTTCAATGCCTTGGTTCAACCAAAAATGTTCATCAACAAGCTTCTAAGCAAGGATTGAAACATTGAACCATTGAACCTTGAACCAAAAAGGTTCAACGAGTTCAATGGGTTCAAAGGTTCAACGTCATCAACAAGCTTAAAGAGTTGAGCACTTTGTCAAAAGTTCATCAAGTTCAACCGCTTCAAGGTTCAATGGCTTTAAAACACTTAGCAAAAAGAAGAAGGCTTGAACCATTGAACCTTGAACCATTTTGGTTCACAGGTTCAAAGGGTTCGATGGTTTAATAGGTTCAATGCATGGTTGGTTCAAGCGGTTACAAGACTTAGCCAAAATAAAGAGATTGAACCGATTGAACCGTTGAACCAAACTTGGTTCAATCAGGAGGTTCAAAAGAGTGCCCCAAATCCCAAAAGGCAAGTGCCCTTGAGGAGGGCCATGAACCAAGCCCAAATACCCTCACAGAGGGTAGCGAATTAAGGCAAAATACCCTTGTGGAGGGTAGTGAGCAAAATCAGACAAAGAGATTTCCTTAAAAAAAATGAACAAGTCAAAAGACAAAGTGAATTCTTTCAGACAAAATGTCTGAAGGAATTCCTTCAAACTTTTATCTGAAGGAATTCGCCCAAAAGCAAAGAGCCCAAAGAAAAGCCAACTGTAAGCAATCGAGAAGATTTCCTTCAAAAAAATTATATGAAGGAATTCTTTCAGACATTTTGTCTGAAGGAATTGGAGCCTGAAGACCCTCTAAAAGAATAAAATCTCGAAGGCCACCCGAAGGACCCTGAAGGGCAGATACCCTTACAGGGGGCTCTTAGCGACCAGAAAATGGACCCTCTCAAGGCCCAAAGGAACAACTTCACTTTGGGAATTTCAAAAGGAATTAAGTCTCGTGATTGATTTCTATGAACTCTGCATGCCTGATTTTTATGGAATCCACAGGATGATTTCTACGAACTCGATTCTACAAACTCTGTAGGCTCAAAACTATGGACTCTGCATGCTAGTTTTTGTGGACTCATTTCTATAGACTCTATAGGTTGGTTTCTTGGTTCTACAGGCTCAATTCTACAAACTTTTTAGTACTTTTCTTATAGACTCCGAAGGAATGTTTCTACAGACTCTACTTGATTTGAAGGAGGCTTGGTTTCTATGGACTCTGCAGGTTTGATTTCTACAGACTCTGCAGGCCTATTTTCTACAAACTTTGCAGACATATTTCTACGAACGCTTCCAAAACTCAAGAGACTGAGAGAAAACAAAGGCTTTTAAGGAAACAGATGAATCCTTGAACCTTGAACCAAAATAGTTCACAGGTTTAATGGGTTCAACAGTTCAAGGGAAGCTCTAAGCAAAGATAAGAAGTGGAAGTTTCCAGAGACTAGTTCAAGGAGAAGATTCAAGCAGATGAAACAAGGAGGCCACCCAAACCATTGGAACAGTGAACCTTTGACGTCCCCATGGATGTCAAATTTAAGCTAATGAAATATCTGTTGATTTTCAAAAGTGGTGCGGAACTTGAAAGCAAACTCAGCGCCCAACTGAAGGAGTTGAAAAAGCCAGCAAAGGGGGAAAAGATAGCCAGAGAGTTCAAATCGCAACAAGAAAGGGGGAAAGACTAGAAATATCTATAGGAGTTATTCCAGTAGGTAGAATAATTTGCCAAGCAGATATTTTGGCTTGAAAACATTGAAGGTGCGGCCTGTTTGTCTCCCTTGGAGTAAAGGTGAGGTGGATAGTTGCGTAGACATTAGGTGATAGACCAGATGACTCAGGGCTAGGAGAAGACATTTGAGATGAATCAATACGCCACAGTTAAAGTGGTTGCCCTGTTCCAGCATAGGCTCTTTGACAAAATTGAAAATGCATTCAAGGCATTGAATGTAGCATGAGCATTCCATGGAACAAAACACCAAGCCTTTCTTGGCTGTTATATATTGTATTCTTTTACTTTATGCAAGGGAGATCTTTCCATTATAGAAGCGCAACTATGCCAAAATTGAGAGGTGATTACTGAGACTTTGAGCTTAGATTGTTCATCATATTTCTTTGTTTGAATGAGAAATCAAGTTACTTTTAGACTTTGTGCTGTTATAGCTTGTGTCATTTTAGGAGATTGTTCTTATGTCTGTCTTCTAAATGTGTTCTTATCTAGTTAATGAAATAAGTAGAACTAGTGGAAGTAATCAGGAAGGTGTCCTGAAGCCAACTATGGGAAGACTTTCTGCTATCTGCAATTGCCTTCAGTGTGTTTTTCTATTTTCTATTTTTGTGTAAAGGACCTTGGGATAACTTTGTGCCCTCATTGTCCTTCGCATTTCACTCTTAGGCAGTCAAGGTGGAGACTTTGTGCTACATCTTAGTCTACTAGTTACTACGTCCTTTGTTATCAGTTACTTGTCACTACCTGAAAGAAAATCCTACTATTTCCTGCAAGATCACTTCTGAAAGAAGAGAAGTGCCTTTAATGTTTTCACTAGGATTTTCTCCTTTGCTTGTGAACATCATCTCTGAAAAAAGAGAGATGCATGGTATAATCCTACCCCTGAGTGTTAGCTTATACTTATGTATATAGTATATAGCTCCTCATATTTAATAGGGAACCTCCCCTTGATGAGAGGAGAGATTTGTCCCCTTTTGATGTAGTAAACCTGCACATCTAGCTGACTAATCTCCCTATGTTGTGGTTGAAGAGACCTATTTTGTTCATCAATTAGCTGTTGACATAATATTCACCCAATAGTTTTTAGTGACTCTACTAGAAAAGAACACGTAGTTTGAAGCCTCAAGCTTCAAGCTGAAATAGGACCAATTATTTTCCATTTTTGTTTTACAATCTGGAAACTCCACATTATACCAAAAGTTAAAGACTTCAAGGTATTGTTGACCCTATCTTTGAGTTGGTGCAACAAGGCAATTTTGATTTGTTCCCTCTCCAACTTTAAGTTCAATGATCCAGGAGTGTTCCTCCTACCCGTACTAGGTCACCAACACAAGGTAGAGCTTTTTTTGTTGTTACCAGAGCTTTGCCTATACATACTTCACCCAAATTTGTTATCCCCCTTTTCCATAATCAAATCATGGTGGCTCAAGCCCCCTGGGATAACTCTTCTGGTCCACTCAATCTTAGTCCACCTCTTTATGAGCTACCACGTAGTTCAAGGAAGAATTTCCCCAAGTTCTTTGGTGATGGAAAAGTTCATCCTGATGAACATATTGTTGCCTTCAGCATAGCTTGTAGTGTGATAGGCATGGAATATGAGGACCTAGCAGTTAGGCTATTTGTGGAAACACTACAAGGTACCACTGCAAACTAGTTCTACCATCTACAGGCTCAGTTAGTGACTGACTGTGACACTCTTAAAGCTAAATTTGAAGCTAGGTTCAAGCCTGTAGAGGATGCTCATGCCTTGTTGGCCCAGCTCACCCAGATGAAGAAAGAGCCTCATGAGCTTATGAGGGATTTCATTGCCAAGTTTGAAAAGCTGATGAACCAGATTCCTACCATTGCTTAGCCCACACTTGAAAACCTTAAATGCTTCTTCATCAACTCACAGCTACCTGAAGTGAGGTTTGTGTTGAGATGGGCTAGCCACATAGACCATGCTATTGCTTAGGATTTAGCTACTGAGGTAGAAGATGACCTTATCTTGATAAGAAAGATAATGAGAGATCCTAACAAAGGTAAATCATCCTCATCTTTTGAATACTCACCTACAGCCACCACTGATCCAATGGTGCAGAAGCTGGCAAATGAATTGCTAGCTCTTAGAAATAAAATGGCTCAAGGGATGTCATATGCTCCTTCATATAGAGATGTACCAAGGAGGACATTCCCCAGTCAGCCATACCAAGGCCATGCTGCCAAAAATCAAGGGCAATCGAATCATCTTCCTCCCCCACGGGGGAACCTTGCCATTGAAGCACTTCTAACCAATTCAGCAATTGGATATCTTAAAGTAGAATCAAATTTATCCTTTCAACCTGAATCAAACCCTAAAGATGATGTTAATCTCTTCATATAAGGAGAAGAAGAATTAGCTAGTGACTCCAACATTGGTTTCCTAAATTCCCAGGATGAACCTAGAAGTGAAGGTAAAGTAGTTGAGGGATCATACACTATTTTCACCTAGTCTAAGAACTAGTCAGCCCAGCAAGCTGATAAAGAAAGAACAGAAGAGTGAGCTCAGCCTAAAATTTCAATTGCCAAGCGGGGAACCACTCTGCCTTTCCACCCAAAAGACCCAATGATTGCTAAAAAAGTAAGTACTCCGAATGTGCCTTCAACTTCAAATTCATAGACTAGTCCTCCCCCTCCCAAAAACTAAAAAAATGAACTCCCTTTCCCTGTTCATAATTCATTTCAGATGTTTGACATAGTCGACCATGTCAATAAAACCAAAATTCAAATGTCTAAATTTGAATTCCTACAAGCCACCCTAAGCAGTTGGACAGGTTGGTTGAGTGTGTGAAGAACCAAACCACCCCTATAAAATAAGATGCTAAGAAGGTAACTCACGATCCCCCAAAGAACATGCCCATCCTAAACAATCTTGTCATTACTCCTCCTACTACCCTTGGGAAAATAGAGCCTTTCTATGTTTCCCTGTTGATAAATGGTCACAAGCTAAGCAATTACATCATTGATTTCAGAGCTTCAAACAACATCATGCCTGCCAAAGTGGTTGAATCCCTTGGTCTCACATTGAGCAAAACATTTGGGAGATTTTTCTCCATGGAGAATAAACAAGTACCACTATTGGGACAAATTAAGGATGCCTAATTTACATTTGCACCATTCCTAGACAAGAGAATCAAGATGACAGTCTTGGTGGCTGACGTCCCAGCCTCATATGGCATCCTTCTTAGACAAAATTTTTGCAAGGATGTTGGAAGAGAATTGAGCATAAACCTGTCTAAGGCGAGGATCCTAGTCAAAGGCATTATGCAGAGATTGCTTCCTGAGAAGGAGGTGAAATATGTTGTCACTCAGGCATCAGTGCCTGAAGCTCAAATTATGTTTGAGTCTTCAGGCATGGGTAATTATTTGTTGACCACAGAGGATGTTCATGTTTCAGCTGATGAATTTTTGGAAATGACAGTCTAAAAATTGGTTCAGACAAAATAGCAGAATATAGGATAGAGCACAATGCAAACTCAGAAGAATCTCCCCCTCCAAATGAAAAAGAATTTGAGGAAAAATTAGTGTTTAAGGAGATATGGATTCTGGAATTTGATGGCAGCTACTCCTCTACCAGTTCAAGAGCTAGGATTGTGTTGATATCTCCTTAAGGAGATATCTTTCCTTCTCCATATAAGTTATAATTCAGCAACACCAATAACACAGCTGAGTATGAATCTCTTTTACTTGGATTGAAGGTTGCTCAAGATAAAGGCCTTAAATTCCTTCATGCCAAAGGGGATGTTAAACTAGTGGTTTGTCAGGTGAGAAACTTGTACCAAACCAAAAATGAGAGATTGCATCATTACCAGAATTTAGTTTGGGAACAAATTGAAAGCTTTGATGCTTACAGTGTCTCTGCAGTTCCCAGGGAATTCAACGACAAAGCTAATGCATTAGTTGTTTCAATAACTCTTTTGGTTCCTCACCCTGACTTTAAAGGAGATAGGTACACTATTGAGATAGTCTTTAAACCAAGTATACCTGATAATGCCAGTCATTGGTAGGTGTTTAACCATGACAACCAAATCATTACCTTCTTGGAACAAAAAGATAGCTTTGAACAGCTGCATTTTGAAGCCAGTGAATCTCAAAAACTTGAACTAGCCTCTGAATCAAGTTCAGATGCAAGTGATGAATTCTTGCAACTGAAAGGGAATAAAATTCCCAAAGGCCTGGTTTCCCTTGAGAATCCATTTGATAAACATGATAGATTCATCAAACAATAGCAAATGGATTCAAGCTCCTCCCAAGAGTTTGATCAGATAAATTTAGGTACCAAGGAAAATCCCAAGATGGTGAACATTGGGAAATGATGCACTCCTGAGGAGAGATTCAAGTTCACTACTCTACTCTACCAGTATATGGATGTCTTAGCATATTCTTATGATGATCTGAAGTAGCTCAAGCCTGAAGAAATATGCCATGACATCCCTCTCAAAAGTGATTCAGTGCCTTACAAGCAAAAGTCCAGATAGTATAATCCAAAGATATCAGGTACTATTATGTCTGAGTTACAAAAAATGTTGAATGCTAGGATAATTTTCCCAATCCATCATTCCATATGGATCACCAACTAGTCCCTATGAGGAAAAAAAATGGCAAGATTTGCCTCTGCATGGACTTCAAAAATTTGAATCAGTCATCCTTAAAGGATAACTATCTTCTGTCAATCATGGATTAAGTTCTTCAGATGGTGACTAGTTCGAAGATGTTATCAATGTTAAATGGCTTCTCATAATATAATCAATCTAAAGTGGGTGAAGTAGACCAGCATAAGACTACCTTCACCACACCTTGGGGCACCTTTACCTATCGAAGAATGCCATTTGGCCTTATCAATGCTAGCGCCACTTTTTAGAGAGCAATGGACCTGGCTTTCAAAGATGAAACGGGTAAGTTCATTATAGTTTATCTTGATGACTTGACCATATTTTCTAAGCATCACCCAAATCATGTGTGCCATTTGCAACAAGTGCTGGAACGCTGCTGCCAGAATGGCATTTCTTTGAATTTTAAGAAGTCTATTTTTGAGGTAACAGAGAGAAAACTTCTCAGACACATTGTGTCCTAAGAAGGCATAAAGATTGACTTAGATAGAGTCAAGTCCATCTAGGAGCTTACTCTGCCCACGAGTAAGATTGTAGTTCACTCTTTCTTCAAAAAAGTGAATTTTTTACAAAGATTCATTCCTAAGTTTGCTGAAAAGACTTGTTATATTGTGAACATGATGAAGGGAAAGGCCACCTTCAGTTAGACTAAAGAAGGCAAATTGGCATTCTAGAACATCAAGATGGCTATTGCTCACGTCCCAATTCTGGTTTGTCCAGACTATACCAAGGATTTCACCATATATAGTTATGTTTCTAAACACACACTTTTAGCAATTCTAGTTTAATAGAACCAAGAAGGTGTGGAATCTCCCATTTCTTTCATGAGTTATCCTCTCAAATCTCATGATCTGAAGTACTCAAACATAGAGAAGCATGCTTATGCAGTGGTAAAGGCAGTGAAATATTTTCACTTCTACATCCTGAGTTCACACACTACTGCTCTGGTTTCTGACACCACAGTTAAATTCATATTAACTCAGCAGGAGTTCAGGATAAAAAGAGGCAATTGGATTGAAAAAATCTAGGAGTTTGATCTAGTCATCAAACCAATGAAGTTGGTGTGGGGAAGAGGCTTATGCCAATTGATTGCTGACAACAGACTAGAAGATGCAAAGCATGAAAAAGAAGAAATTGAAGACACGCCAACAGTCCTCTTTGTCTCCACCATGAATGAGTGGTATTCAAATATTGCTCATTTTCTTACTTATGGTGAGTGTCCTACTCACCTGTCTCATAAAGAAAGGAGGACTCTCAAGTTGAAAGCTGCCAATTTTGTCCTCTAGAACAATAGCCTATACAAGAGGAGACTTAATGGAGTGTTCCTTCGCTGCGTGGATGAAGAGTAACAAAACTAACTTTTGAGGTCCTTCCATAATCTGGCCTGTGGAGGATTTTTTTTACTCTTGTAACTGCCCACAAGATTCTTAGAGCTAGGTATTACTGGCCTACTTTGTTTCAAGATGCATATAAATAGGTACGAAGGTGAACTGTGCCAATAGTTTGTTGGAAGACCCAAGTTAGTTGCCCTGCCTCTCAAGTCAGTGGTAATAGAAGAGCCATTTTAAAAATGGGGAATCAATTTCATTGGTGTTGTAAACCCATTTTCAAGTGTTGGACATGATTATGTCCTCACAGCCATAGATTACTTCACTAAATGGGTGGAAGCAATTCCAACCAAACATGCTACTTCAGAAGTAGTATGTGATTTTCTTAAGGAGAACATCATTTCTAGATTTGGGGTCCCAACCAAGATTGTCACTAACAACGTAGCTTGTTTCTCTTCTTAGGAGATTACTCAATTCTAATTTTACTATGGGATTACCCTCTCCCACTTTTTTGATTATTTTCCACAAGGGAATAGCCAAGCAGAATCGAGTAATAAGAACTTGTTGACCATCATCAGGAAGCTGGTGGATGACAACTAATGAACCTGGCATAAAGCATTGGTTGATGCTTTATGGGTAGATAGAATTACATGCAAGAGGGCGATTGGTATGTCACCTTTCCAACTTCTTTATGGTGTTAATGTTGAGATACCAATAACCCTAGAATTGCCAGCATTAAAATTGGCTAAGGCAGTTGAAGATCAGACATATTAGAGTTCCATCGATAAAAAGATCATGTGCTTAACTGAGCTAGATGAGCAGCGAACTATGGTGGTGGACTGAATTGTTGTGCATCAAAGTCTGATGAAGAAGCTATTCAACCAAAAAGAAAAAAACCATGATTTTCATATTGGAGATCAAGTCCTGTTGTGGGATAAGAGAAGATAATGAAAGGGAATGCATGGGAAGTTTGATTCCCTATGGAGAGGCCCTTTTATTATCCAGCAGCTCAATGGTGAAAATAGTTTCCTATTGAAGTACCACGATGGCACACCCTTTTCTCTACCTCATAATGGGCAGCATCTGAAGCACTTTATCAGATAAGTTCACTTGTACATATGTATATTTGTATAGTCTTTAGTTTTATTTTGTGTTGCTCATTTTCATTTTTGACACCTTTATTTTTTGGGTAGCATGACTCCATAGCCCAATGGCATACTTCAAGGCACTGGAGATTCTGGTTTCTACTCCCCTTAGCTATTCCAAGTTTTCAACTAAAGGAAGTTCCCCAACTGGAGCCGGCTGTTGTTCCTAAAATCTGTCACTCATTTTTGGGACAACATATGAGCTATTTTGGTCCTACAAGCCAAAATTATCCCCTCCCTTCTCAAAAATAATTATTCTAAGCATTCAAATTCTTCATTCTTCAAGCTTTTTTAGTTAAGGGATTAGCAAGTTCAACAGGTTCAATGGCTTCAACAAGTGAGCTCTCTCAAAGGGGCAAGTTTCCAACACTTAGGCAATTTCAGGATTGGTTCAATGCCTTGGTTCAACTAAAAAAATTTATCCGCAAGCTTCTAAGCAAGGATTGAACCATTGAACCATTGAACCTTGAACCAAAAAGGTTTAACGGGTTCAATAGGTTCAATGTCATCGACAACCTTAAAGAGTTGAGCGCTTTGTTAAAAGTTCATCAAGTTCAACTGCTTCAAGGTTCAACAGCTTCAAAACACTTAGCAAAAAGAAGAAGGCTTGAACCATTGAATCGTTGAACCTTAAACCATTTTAGTTCACATGTTCAATGGGTTCAACAGTTCAATAGGTTCAACGCGTGATTGGTTCAAGCAGTTAAAAGACTTAACCAAAACAAAGAGATTGAACTGACTGAGCCATTGAACCATTGAACCAAAGTTAGTTCAATCAGTCAGTTCGATTGAGAGGTTCAAAGGAGTGCCCCAAATCCTGAAAGGCAAGTGCCCTTGCAGAGGGCCATGAACCAAGCCCAAATACCCTCACGGAGGGCAGTGAGCTAAGGCAAAATACCCTTGTGAAGGGTAGTGAGCAAAAGTAGATAAAGAGATTTCCTTCAAAAAAATGAATAAGGCAAAAGACAGTGAATTCTTTCAGATAAAATGTCTGAAGGAATTCCTTCAAACTTTTATCTGAAGGAATTCACTCAAAAGCAAAGATCCCGAAGAAAAGTTGATCGAAAGTAAAGCTGATCGAAAGTAATCGAGAAGATTTCCTTCAGATAAATCTTCCAAAGGAATTCCTTCAGGCATTTTGTTCAAAGGAATTGGAGCCTGAAGACCCTCTAAAAGAATAAAATCCTGAAGGCCACCCGAAGGACCTCAAAGGGCAGATACCCTTGCGGGGGGCTCTTAGCGACCAAAAAATGGACCCTCTCAAGGCCTAAAGGGACACCTTCCCTTTAGTAAGTTTCAAAGGCATTAAGGCCCATGACTAATTTTTATAGACTTTTCAAGCCTGATTTCTATAGACTCCATAAGATGATTTCTATGAACTCGATTCTACAGACTCTACAGGCTCAAAACTATGGACTTTGCAGGCTGTGTTCTATGGACTCTACAAGTTGGTTTCTTGGTTCTACAAGCTCAATTCTATGAACTTTGTAGGCCTTTTTCTATGGACTCTGAAGGAATGTTTCTACGGACTTTGCATGATTTGAAGGAGGCTTTGTTTCTATTGACTCTGTAAGTTTGATTTCTATGGACTCTACAGGCTTGTTTTCTACGAACTTTGCAGACATATTTCTATAGACTCTTCCAAAACTTGGGAGACTAAGAGAAAACAAAGGCTTTTAAGGAAAAATATGAATCATTAAACCTTGAACCAAAATGGTTCATAGGTTCAACAGGTTCAATAGTTCAAGGGAAGCTCAGAGCAAAGATAAGAAGCAGAAGTTTCTAGAGACTAGTTCAAGGAGAAGATTCAAGCGAATGAAACAAGGAGGACACCTGAACCATTGGAACAGTGAACCTTTCACATCCCTATGGATGTCAAATTTAAGTTAATGAAATATCTATTGATTTTAAAAAGTGGCACGAAACTTGAAAGCAAACTCAACGCCCAGCTGAAGAAGGAGCCAAAAAGGCCAGCAAAAGGGGGAAAAGATAGCCTAAGAGCTCAAATCACAACAAAAAAGGGGGAAAGACCAGAAATATCTACAAGAGTTATTCCAATAGGTAGAACAGTTTGCCAAGCAGATATGTTGGCTTGCAAACATTGAAGGCGCGGCCTGTTTATCTCCCTTGGAGTAAAGGCGAGGTGGACAGCTACATAGATATCAGGTGATAGACCAGATGACTCAGGTCTAGAAGACATTTGAGATGAATCAACATGCCACAGTTAAGGTATCTGCCCTATTTTAGCATGGGTTCTTTGACAAAACTGAAAATGCATTCAAGGCATTGAATGTAGCATGGGCCATTCCATGGAATAAAACACCAAGTCTTTCTTGGATGCTATATATTGTATTCTTTTACTTTGTGCAAGGGAGATCTTTCCATTATAAAAGTGAAACTCTGCCAAAATTGAGAGGTGATTACTGAGACTTTGAGCTTAGATTGTTCATCATATTTCTTTGTTTGAATGAGAAAGCAAGTTACTTTTAGACTTTGTGCTGTTATAGCTTGTGTCATTTTAGGAGATTGTTCTTATGTCTATCTTTTGAATGTGTTCTTGTCCAGTTAATGAAATAAGTAGAACTAGTGGAAGTAATCAGGAAGGTGTCCTGAAGCCAACTGTGGGAAGACTTTGTGATGTCTGCAATTGCCTTTAGTGTGTGTCTATTTTCTATTTCTACGTAAAGGACCTTGGAATGACTTTGTGCCCTCATTGTCCTTCATATTTCACTCTTAGGCAGTCACGGTGGAGACTTTATGCTACATCTTAGTATGTTGGTTACTACATCCTTTGTTACCAGTTACTTGTCACTATTTGAAAGAAAATCCTATTGTTTCTTGCAAGATCACTTCTGAAAGAAAAGAAGTGCCTTCAATGTTTTCACTAGGATTTTCTCCTTTGCTTGTGAACATCATCTCTGAAAAGAGAGAGATGGATGGTATAATCCTACCCCTGAGTGTTATTTTCTACTTATATATATAATATATAGCTCCTCATATTTAATAGGGAACCTCCCCTTGATGAGAGGAGAGATTTGTCCCCTTTTGGTGTGGTAAACCTACACATCTGGCCGACCAATCTCCCTATGTTGTGGTTGAAGAGACCTATTTTGTTCTTCAGTTAGCTGTCGAAAAAATATTCACCCAACATATTATAATATAAATTAGTGCATATAATCTGAATTTTTACATAATTGAAGTTTT
Source organism: Torreya grandis (assembly GCA_037957365.1). NCBI lineage: Eukaryota > Viridiplantae > Streptophyta > Pinopsida > Cupressales > Taxaceae > Torreya > Torreya grandis. The sequence continues at coordinate 1,751,005 of JARHVA010002959.1, read as the reverse complement.
AAAAAATAAAGACAGTAAGGAAGGAGTACACTTGTGTGTCGATGTAACCATGTTGCCCCTTGGTACTTTAATTTGATAGATATGTTTCCTTATGAAGCATTGGAGCTAAGAGAGATTAAAAATTAAACCTTGGTTATTTTAAGAGAGATATTGGAAGGTAATTATGCTCCTAATTTAGTGCAAGGGTGAGTTGTGGCATGGCCATTAAGATCATTATATCTCAATCACACAACTCACATGATAGTACAATGAAAAGCCAAGTTCAATGGTATAACCAACTCAAGCTAAAAAATGGAATTAGTGTTAGGCCATTGATGGCATTGAATCTCAACCACATGACTAAAGGGAACTAACTGCTATAGATATAAAAGGCTTAAAACAATTCTTCTTGGTGAAAATGGTGTCTCTTGATAAAGTATAAGTTTTTCTTGGTAAATAAGATTGAATATGTCTTTGTAATTTTTGGTGCACTTGCATGGAATATGGACCTATAATGTATCTCAAGTTGAAGTATCTATCAAAATGTAACCTATGCTCTATAACTGTGCATAATATTTTTCATAAATATGAGAAATTATGTCCCAAATTTATAAAAATCAATGCAATATATAAGATTATGACCCAAGTGTATATCTAAATCATGTAAACTATAATAAAATTTTATAAATTATGATAATTGTATAAGTGTGGAGGTCATGTCTTTATGACATGCCCCCAATGATATGCCCCTCTTTTTAGGTGAGGGAAATGGAATTTGGTAGTTACATTACCTCAAAGGATAAGATAACGACATAATCTATGTATGAATCATGTAGCAAATATGAGTAACATGTCTAAGTAGATATATCAATGAAACTCACATTACTTATCACAATACATCATAAAATGCATGATATAGATAATGGAAATGTCTATAAAGTAACAATATAAGCTCAACAAACAATCAAGCACACACAAGAGCTCTCAATGTCACACAAAAAGGGGGCCTAAAGAAAACATAAATAAGGGGCATATTCAAATACCGCACACTCAAAGGAATGATATATTGAAATGTCCAAATAAAAAGTAACATATAGTGGCTTGGGATTAAATAAGCAAGGAATACATTCAAATGTTCCACACACAAGATAATAGTGAGCAAGAAAAGACACTCGAGGAAGCAATAATGTGAATAAATTAATTATAAGCAACCAACATAAGCATATTATACTAGCCCCTGCACATATGTCTTAGGAAAAATGTCCTGTAACTTAGCATATAAATTATAATGTGAAATATGTAAGCATGAGTATAGGCATGTGTAATAATTAGTATATAAGGTCAACATGATAATGTATAAATGATCATAAAGTAGTGTAACATGTATGAATCATGGTCATAAAAACATATACCACCAACACAATATATCACAAGAAGAGGAAAGGTCCAACATTTGTATGTGCAAGTATCATGGGTTTGGGATATGCCTTTATCATACTCAAGTACACATGAACATGTGCATATAATTATATGTCATCTACTAATAAAAAATAAACAAAATAGATGCGAAGGAGCTACTAAACATGTTAACATTTAATATTTTTGAATTTTTGAATTATTTTAATGTTTTTGTATTTTATAAAAAAATATATATTATTTTTGAAATATTTTGAAAGAAAAAATGTCTAACCTATGATCTCATATAATGGATGCTTACATGTATCTCCAAACTCAAAATATGGTACATCAAACTAGTGATACTGCTAAGGAGTATGTATATGATTCATATCTAGAATTGTAGAATTTATGATACTCTATGCATGTCTCATAGGAATCTATGGTCATAAAGAGGTAATAGAAGGAGTAGGGTTTCATGGAACCCATTGTTTAGTTCTCAAAGGTTTTCTTGGTGCAACTATAATTGGAACTTATTTATTTTCTCTTAGCAACTAGGTAGGCCATGTAGGTGTAGATGAAAATTCTATGGAATCCATTGTGTATCCCTAATGTAACTATATCTCAAGCATGATCTACCTAGGAAAGTGTATTCCTATTTCTTATCATTTCATAGATTATTAACCTTAGATGGTTGTATAATTAGTCATCTGGGAATAAACTTCTCTTGTTCAAGTGGATGTTCATATGGTATTCCAAAAACTATTACTATCTTGTTGGTATGAATGAATTAAATACACCCATGCACTATGAAAGGTAATGCATAGAGTTTATGTATCTAAGGTCATCCTAATAACATATCAAAGACTCTTGTGTATGGTATAATTGAAAAGGTAATAACCACAAGTGTTAGACCAACTTGTAAAGGTAAATAAATCTCACCAATAATGTGTTTTGATGTCTCATCAAATGCTCTGACCATTTTGGTCAAAGGGTATAAATCATCATGTGTATATCCCAAATTTGTATGTAATGTCATAATACATACATTATTTCTATCATTTTTATTGATCGTAACACTATGTATAGGTTAATGATAAATGTATGCTCAAATAAATAATGAATGAAGATCTGAGTTATCATTTACAATTTCACTATCATCAAATGAAATAAAATGTCTTTGAGCCATAGGAGGTATTGTGTGGGTATAAGTAATAATAATCCCATCTAATGGGCACCCATAATGTGATAGAGGATAATGTGAATTATATGCCATTTGCACATTTGGATCTTTCTTAGAATGATCTTGTAATGGATGATTAAAAATCTTATGGTTTTTATGGTCACCAGGTTATGAACCCAAATCCTTTGGAGGATCATCAAAGGTAATCTAATAATTATCAATAATATCTTGGATCTTATGTTTCAAGGTATAACATATGTTTTTAGAATGCCTAGGGACTTGGTGAGAGTCACAATATATAATAAAATCATATCATTTTAGTAGAAGTCAACTCATATCAACCTCAATCGGAGGAGGGAGAGATATGAGATGACACTCCAAAAACTTCTTATATATCGAAGGTAGATACTTAGTAAATAGTGTAAATTATCTCTTAGGTGCATTGGATAACATGATCAAATTAGGTTGATGTGACATTGCATGTGTTGTTGTGGTTTTTTCCACTTTAGGCTATGTCAGTTTTACCTTGTAGCTTAGTTTGATATGAAACTTTGTAGAAGATGCAGTCAGTGTGTTTGCTACATACTTAATCTTGTTCAAATAAATAAGTTTTATTTCATGATCTCGAACAATATGAGATAAGTCATCAAAATATTTTTGAACTAAAAAGGATAATCTATATCTACATACAACCACAGGGAAATACAGTAAAATAAACTCAAATATATTTGATTCTCTATATATATAAATCAATACAAAATATTTTTAGGGATATGTTTTATTCAAACTTAAGAGATATTTATACAAGAATGATCTCCTACATAATAGGAGTCTGTCATCATCTAGAAATCCCATAAATCTCTTTATCATGCCAATATATTTACTCACAATATCTTACTAGCTTCCTAGAATCACTAACATGATTATTTATGTGAGTTGTGTGAACAATTCACTTACATATTATTTTATAAAACATAATACCCAACCTAATAATAATGTGAGAACTGAGTATGATTTCTTAACATCCCCCCCCCCTCAGTGTTAACATGGGGATAATGTTATCCTATACTACAAATCTCACCAAACTCGAATGATACTTTTTCACTCAGCTAACCACCAACCTACAAACATCAGATGGTTTTACACTCGGTTTACCAACAACCTACAAAACAATGGATGGTTTTACACTCAATTTACCACTAACCTACACACCAAATATGGTTTTACATGTGGTTAACCAACAATCAAGAACACAACACTCTTTAAGTCCTCATCAATATCTTACCTTAAGGGATTACATAAGAAATCTTGTTCACTTATTATAATACTCAAACAGGTATGTACTTTTGTTCTTTATTTGCACACACACATCAAAAAATATGAAAAAGCACATAATATTATATATGTCACCACATCATTCTGGGCCTCGTGATTGGTGACTGACAAGAGGCTCTGGAACCTTCAGCCTTTATTTCCTCCTTCCTCTAGTGGGTGATGTTCACTTAGTATAGATATCCTCAGAATTATAATCATTGTTATCTTTTGTTGGTTCTTCATTTGGTTCTTCCTCACTAGATGATTCTTTTTTATTGACCATATTTGATTCATCTATTTTAAGCTTTCCCTTGAGCATATCATTAACTTGATTTTTATAGAACCATGATGTATGCCCTTTTTTCTTGCAATAGAAACATTCAACTTCTTCTTTATTTTTGTTAAAATTTCTATGATTCTTTGAGTACATGAGTATTTCTACTTTTACATCTTATAAAATCCTTTTTTCTTCTACTAAGATAGCTGAGATCATGTCTTCTAGAGACTGTGATGGCATTTGACCAAGAGTTAATAATTTATTTTTATCTTTAAAAGATAAGTTGTTTAATAGAATGGCCTTAGCATCCTCATCATCAATTGGAGCTTTTATTTTTTTTCTCATGAGAGATATGAGTTCATTTATATGACTGGACATTCTGTTTCCTTCATTCATTTTCAATTTGAATAAACGTAACTTTAAAGCAAATTTAACATTAACTGCTTTAGCCCCAAATAACATATTCAGATTGTCCCAAATTTTAGTAGATGATTTTTCTAAATCTACATAGTGTAGTTTAGAATCTAAAAGTGAAAGACAAATAATAGCTTTGGCCTTATCATCCCTGTTATTCCATTCCAATAATTTATTTGTATATGTGGGTTGTGTTTCTTTTCCACTAACTATTCCCCATAAGTTTTTGTTCATTAGTTGCATTTGAATTTTAACTTTCCATGTGTGAAAATTAAAACCAATAAATTTTTCGAGTGGAAAATCCATCTTTAAAATGACCAAGACAATAACAGTAGACATCGGTTACCCCAAAAATGCGTACATTGTAAAATTTTACTAAGACACATAAAAAATGATACTTGACATTTTTTGAATTTTTAAAATAAATGACCAAAAAACTAATGACTAAAACACTAAGAGACATGCCTAAATAAAACTAATAATTAATACTATAGTAACTAAATGACTTAAGATCTTGGACCAACTAATATAATACAACCTAAAATTTTGACATTAAATATTATAGGCTCCTTATAAAATAAAGACCAAAATTGAGAGTAAAGACTCAACTCCTAAGTTTTTTTGTTTTTTTTTTAACTTTACTTTAGACTTAATTCCACTAGGATGTATTGATTAAAAACTAAGATATAATGACATGACTAAAATATAAACTAACTTCATAAAAATAATGACATGACTAAAATAAAACTTTAACATAAATAAAGAAACTATTTATATCTTATTGACATGACACAACCGACCTTGATGGCATGCATTGAAGATAGAGAATCACATCTTGCATGAATCAGTTATATAGGTCTTGATGTCACAAAATTTTGATGATCCAATATTTGATGCCATAGTCGAATGGATCCTATGTGGAGACACCAAAGAAGAGACATGGCTAGAGCGGTTGGAGCTTGGTGTGGGGTTTTGTAGGATCAATTGGAGATAATGAATATTGCTCATAATTGGGTAGTGAACAGAGCTAATAAATTTTGCATTGAGAGACCTCTAGTTCTATCAAAATCATGACCAATAGCGCATAGCAAAAATGCCTCCTCAAATCTGACCAATTATGGGATATGCCATGTTATTATCACCTTTATTTGACTCTCCTCTAGATTGTTGAGCGGTAAGGAGTCACTAATATTATTTTCAATTAAAGCAATGTAGAGAACATAACAAGAATGGTAGGAAGAATATTTTAGAAATATGCCTAGAATTATGATGAACTCAAGCCATGGAGTAGACAATGAAGTTGACTGAGGATTGATGGAGATTGAAGAATCTTAATGACTTCACACTACTTCATCATGTATCGCTATTCAAAATGACTCTCATGACTAGATTATCAGGGCTCTAATACCATATAAGAAGGATAATCTAGATCTACATACAACCACAAGCAAATATAGTAAAATAAACTCAAATATATTCAATTATCTATATATTTAAATCAATACAAAATATGTTTGAGGATATATTTTATTCAAAATTTAGAGATATTTATACAAGAATGAACTCCTACATAATAGGAGTCTATCATCATCTATAAATTTCATAAATCTCTCTATCATGTTAATATACTTACTCATAATATCTTATTAGCTTCCTAGAATCACTAACATGATTATCTACGTGATTTATGTGAACAACCCACTTACATATTATTTTATAAAACATACTACCCAACCTAATAATAATGTGAGCACTAAGTATGATTTCATAACATGAACTTCTTGAAAACAATGGACTCATGTAATGGGGCAAGCAAACTTTACTTAAATATGTCTAAAATCTTTATATCTACCATTGGATTTGTCATTTTGGCCAACATTACTTTGTATCTCAAAATATATTCATTGATAGGTTCATTGGTTTCTTGTTTGATCTTAACAATTTGTGCATATGGCATCTTTTCAGTGATGTTGATGGAGAAGTGTGTTAGAAACTGATCCACTAAGGGTTTATATGCTTTCATTGATTAGACTGGTAAGTCATAGAACCATCTTAAAGAATATTCTTTTAGGTTTCTTGGAAATAATTTGGTCAAAATTTTATCATTTGAAGTTTAATCAAGGCAAGCTGCATAAAAAGATCAGAGATATTCTTCAGGATCACCATTGCCATTATAAAATGTGAACTTGGGTACAACAAAACAAGTTGGTAAAGGGTGAAAAGATATATTAGGTGCTATATAATTATGTAATGCATCTTGTGAATCAATAGCATGAGTTGATTTCAAATGATTTTATTTAATGGATGTAACCTTAGGTTCCAATTTTTTTATAACTTGGAGAAGCATTTGCACTGTAGACCCATTGGGATTAAGATTTGAGATTTGAGAAGCCACTAAGGGGGTTGAAAACACCACTTGTGTTGATGTAGGCATTTAAACTAGTAGTTGAGTTGAAGTATTAATTGTCCCCATGGAGATTGAGGCAAGAGTTGTTCCAACTAAGGGTTCACCATTATTAGATGTGGATGCACTATCCTTAACGTGGTTATTGATTTATTCCCGGGTAACATGTAAGGATGCATTCATCAATTCTTTATCTATATTTATATGGTTGAATAAGGTTTCTTTATCTTCCATTTGTAAATGATCTTTCTTAACATTTTCCATATTTTGATAAATGCATATAAAGGTGTCAAAGGAAATTGAAAAGTTTAGATCTACAAATTATTGAAATAAAAAACCCTAAAAAATTGAAAATCTTAGAGCAAGCTAGGTGTTGCATAAGAATACTCAGTGGTGAGGTTAACCAAATGTTTAAACCTATTTATTTATGTGTGATGTAGGGTTAAAGGGGTAGAATAGACAATGCACAAGGATGAATAAAACTATTTTAAAGTCGGTCAACTAATTAAAAACTCGGATAAATGAACATTTTGAATTAAAGTGTAGAGTTATGATAAATATAAAAAGTACACTCAAAATAATAGTTTGATTGCATAAACATGAAGAAAATATAATACTTGTCTTATCTACAAATGTGCAAAAAATATGGGAAGTACAAAGGTGGAAACAGGTAGGGGCAAGATTAAGATCCAAATGTCAAATTCTATAAATATTATTTTTGGAGGTTTGGACACTTACGTCACCCTATGGACACTTGCATTGTGTTTTAACTTTGTAGGACTTAGATGTTTTAAATCCTATGTTATTAAAGGGATGAGTATAACAATAATTTGGAATGAAAAATGGAAATAATTGATTCGACAAACCTTTCCCAAAATAGCAAGAATAGAGAGAAAGAGAACTTATTTGGGATAAAAGAGGTATTTATGTGCATCAAAAAGTTGAAATAGGCTAGAGAAATAGGTAGAACCTTATGTTTTATGATTTTAGCTAAATATCAGTCTTAGATAATAGCACCCTTATGTGGATAGTAGCACCATGTGGTACTAGTGTCCAATTATGGAACTAGTGTCCCTCTTGGAGTTGTCGTCTGGAAATTTTAGGGAAACTACAAGGAGTTTTAGGGGACCTATAGGTGGTTCTATATCTTTTGGGAGCTCACCTATATCACTATTTTAATTGAATAACTTCTAAAACCCTAATTAGTACTTACACACATAAAACAACAACTAGATCAACTACAAAAGGAAGGAAAAAATTAGGTTATGGGATATTACGATCATATGGAGCTAAACCCCTATTATCCTGATGACTTATTATATCAACACCAATGCTAGGGGTCTCATATCACATGTATTTTTCCCTTAGGGAATGTGCATAATCAATGTGAATGGGTATTCTATAATGACTTTCACTTAGGCCCTTCTTTGATCAAGCATGCAATGTCTAGATGTGATAACTGAGTAGTATGCATAGTATTGAGTTGTACTATTAATTGATTTTATGTAATTATGTGACAAAATAGTAAGTGATAGATGTAAAATGCCTTGTGAGGCTCTTTATATAGAAGTAAATTTGATTTAAATATAAGATCTTATTCAGTGGTTGATAAGTCATAAAAGAGGGATAAAAAACATAAGAAAAGACTCAAGGTAAGGTTAGGACCGAAACATAAGAGAAAATGACCATCACAAACATAGGAAAAAATGACCATCAAACACTAGATCCATAATTGGACACTAGAACCACATGGTGCTACTGTATTAAAAATGGTGTTAGTGTCTCGAGGTCTAAAAACATAGCTAAAACCAAGCAGGACAGGCTAAGGCCCCCTATGACTGTGAGGAGGTGACTTAAGACCATTGGGGTGCAACAAATAGGGAAAATAAGACATAATAAAGATTTAAAAAACCCAAAATGACCATGCAAACAAGGACTATATTCATCACTAAGACTTTCATGTGAAAGAGCAACAAAAGACATAGTACTTGTGGTTGTTTGACCAAATTAGGGTGTATACATTTTACCCCCTTTTATTCTAGTAATGCAATGAAATAAAAGTACTAGAGTAATTGTAAAAAGAAGAATACATACTTATACTTACATGTGTGGATGTGCTCTAGACCTAGCTCACTTCTTGGCCTGATAAGTGGATAGGAGCTAGAGTGAAATACATGAAGAGGAACTCCATAATGTGGATGTCCTATGTCCTGAATCTAAATAGTGCACTAAATCATGAGGAACAAAACCTTGTTTTTTCACCACCCTGATATCTAGACTGAATTTAAGTATGTAAACTAAATATATAGAGAAATAAGGCATGCTTACCCCCCACTCTAATATTTAGACTAAATTTGAGTATGTAAACTAAATTATGTGGAGAAACAAGGCATGTTTGTCCCCACTTTGATATGTATACTAAATCTAAGTATTTAAAATGGGTCTAGTGGAAGGCTATGGATCAAATGTTATAGAAGATCCTATGACCCAAACAAGTGAAAACCTAATGACATCCTAGTGATGGTACTAAATGTAACCTAGTAATCTAAAAATATAGATCAAGGATGTGTGCTCTACATCAGGCCCCCTAATCCTGATATTTGATTAATGTAGTTATGTATCTATACATATTTATATCTATATAGACCTATGTGTCTAAGCTAAACTATATATCTACTTAAACTTGTATATTTGTGTAGACCTCTGTGTTTGAATAGTTGTATCTGAGTGAACCTATGTATCTAAATATCTGTATATCTAAGTAGACCAATATGCCTGAATAGTTGTATCTGAGTGAACCTATATATTTGAGCCAAACAATATATCTACATGACCCTATGCATCTAAATATTTGTATATCTGAGAAGACCTATGTGTTTGAATATCTATATCTAAGTAGACCTATGTGTCTAAATATCTATAGCTGAATGGACCTATGTCTCTGAATATTTGCATCTGAGTGGACTTGTGTGTCTGTATATCTATATATAAGTGGACCTATACATCTGAATCTTTGTATCTGAAGTAATTCATGTGTATTTCCTCCCCCTTTTCGTGAGATATCCAAGACTAAGGTGAGGGTGTCTAACCAAAAGTGGTAATGATCGGGTGTGTTGGTGTTAATTAGCAGGTGTGATGTTATTTTAAGTTTGAATGGTTTGTTTATTATGATGAAGCTGATTGTTGAAATTAGTAATGGGATAAACATTTTATCTATATTGAGTTTATTATGGTAATATCATTTTTGTCATTTTGCAGAGTTAATTATGATTAGGATATTAGTTTAACCAATAGAGGGTGAGGCACATTGAGGTCAAGTCCCACGTGCAAGCAAAGGCTCACAAATCAAAATTACGGTTCTCTAGATATCATGTTGGTAATAAATTGGTACTAGTTGGTGAAATTGGCATGCAAGTTAAACCTTAGTAAGGTGGCATTTGATAAATGTGACTTAAATAGGCTATTTTATTAGTTTGACAATTCATTTGAATCATTTAAATTGATAGCTATTGTTTATTTGAGCTAGAGAATATCCCAAGAAGATGAGGAGTGACTTTGACCCGATATGAGGAGGTGGAGGTTCTTATCCAAGCTAGGAAGGTAGTTATCCTAGTAAGGATCCTATACTTTTTCCAAATTTTATTAGTTGTAGTGCATTTTTCATTATTTTTATTAAAAATATGGTAGTTTAAGGTCTATTTTTGGAAATTTGGCACTTTTGTCTTGATATTGGCATTATTATCTAGGATTTGGAACTAGTGTCCTGGATATGGCACTATTGTCTAGCACTATTTTATTGTATGCAGTGCTAATGTCCAGTAGGCCTAGTTTATGATATTTATTTTTACTAACTAGTTTTTGATGCCTATTATTGTCTATTGGTCTTATATTTTGTGTTGCTAATGTTATATTTATTTATATTTTTGTACGTGGATGAACGTATGATATAGTTCTAGACTAGTCAGATGACGGAGACCTTATGGGGTCTATGCTTAATAGATGTCGAGATGGTCATGCTAAAGAGAGTAGGTCTAAGTCATGTGCCATCCCTAGATTTTATGCCCTAGGATAAACATATGATGATTGCACTAGGTGAGAGGTGGGATGTGGATACCTGCACATTCTAGCTATATATTAGGGAGATGACTATTACCCTAGAGGATGTATATACGATATTGTGGTTACCTATTGTTGGGTAGAGAGACATATTATAAGAGGATACATGTGATCAAGCTATACAATAAGTTACTGGGTATTTTTCTACTATGATTGTAGGGACAAATCGTACAGAAAGCCACAGTGATATATTATTATCACTTATTGTCATGATAGATGTTTCATGGTTGTATAAGTTCTTATCAACATTATTGGCTTCTTTTGTAGTGGTAGACGAGAGTGGGGTATCGATCTCCTATAGGATGCATGAGATAATGTAGGATATAGAGGAGCATGGTATTGTATACTCATGGGGTCACACTATGCTAGCCCACCTATGCTAGGATTTTTTATATTGTTTTATGCAAGAGATGTGTGATAGATGTATTGGATCTTCTATGCTATTACACTATTGTGCATATGAGCATATAGTAAAGAGTAATTAGTATTGTCTTTATGAGTTGATTGGGACCAGCTACAGTCATTTATAGAGAGGTGGACTGGGATGATTTACATGCCCAAAAGGAGCATGATGAAGTGTCAACATGTGCTAGATAGTTTGACAGTTGAATACATTATCTAGAGGCCCTACATGGGCTGTGAGGAATGGCTTGAGGATGGTGCTTAGTTGAGATGGGTTTGAGTGATTCGTTCGTTGCATGACCATTGGGTCCATATATATGAGAGGTTTTAGTATGAGTGGGTGACATGATAGTTTGGTGTTATTCAGGATGTGCCCCCAACACTAGTGGTGTAGTTGAGGAGTTCTCAAGCTCCAATGGGACTAGGTAGTAGACATAGGCCATCAACTTTAGATTTATCCTTGAATTCATTGACAAGATCTATTGATTGACATACCAGATGTGGATGATGTAGGAGTCACTTATGCTTATACAACCTAGTGGAGAGATCATAGATGGGCACCACTATTTCTGAGAGGTGGGATTATTACAGAGGATGTATTGGATGTGGAGGCCGTTAGGGATATCAATGGTAAGTTGTTATTGTATGTTTGTACATGTTGTGTATTTGGTTACTAATTTACTTGGTTAGGAATTTGATGCATTACGTGGGTATGTGCAGGTTCATGTGATGATGAATATTGGGAGACTACCATCAAGTGTGCACTTCATCTACTAACATGGATTATTTTATATGATATCATGGATGATGGATTAGTGGAGATGGCCACCGATGTTGTCAATTTTCAGACCCATTTATTCAATTGAGTTATGATAGCTACTATGATATATAGATGAATGGTTGTAGATAGAGATGAGGCACAAGCAAACTTGCATAAATAGACCATGCCCTCACTTGATGTTGTAGGTGGGGCCAATAGCTAGATAGTCTATGATTACATTCATCTATAATGAGATTATGCAGAGTGTATGGCCAAGCTAGGTATGTATCATGAGATAAAGAGTAGATGCAGTCATCAATCAAGGTCATAGAGGGAGAGTAGAGCTTCAAAATCTAGTATGAATATACCTGAGAGTGAGAGTGAGGGGGCTAGTCCTAGTAGCCATGTCCATATTATTGAGTGGTGTATTTTATTTGTATTGAAACTATGTTTTAATTTGTTTGTGTGTGTGTGCACACATGCGTGTGTGCATGTGCATGTGGATGTTTGTTATTATATGGCCACTGTGCATATTGGTATATTGATCTAGTTATATAGTGCATGTTTACATGTGTTGAAATATTTTGATTATGTTGAATGGTGATATTAGTATCTGGTATTTATCTAAATAATGGTAATGAATTTTTTATCTATTTATCTAAATAATGGTAATGATTTTTTTATCTGAATAAATCTGTGTGTAAATCATGTAACTATGGTATGTACTATTTGAACCTGTATGGCATGGTTAACCAACAACCATACTAATCATGTTGTATCGGTGTAGAATAAGACTCTAGAACTGAAACTACTTATGATACACTACTAGTGGTTAGGTGTGTAGAATATATGCAAAGATCTTGATTGGCTATCATGTAGATACTATACTCTGAACTCTACGATCTCTAGAAAATATCTTGATCGATGGTTGAACTGATATTATACTCAGATATCTATTATTATTTTCAAATATATTGATTGGTGTGTGAACTAAGGTTGTGCTCTGATCTCTTTAGTTGTTTCATAATATCTTGTTTGGTGTGCAAACTAAAGCTATGATCTAATTTATGTAATTATTTCTAAATATCTTGAATGGTGTGCAAACTGAAGTTGTGCTCTTATTTCTATAGTTGTTTCCAAATATCTTGATTGGTGTGTGAACTAAAATTGTGCTCTGATCTTTGTGAACTATCTACCATCTCTACTAAATTTTTGGTGCATGAGATCATTCATAAATAAGTGTCCTAGAAACCACATGGCTCATTTGATGAGTAACTAATGGTTCCTTAAACGGAACATCCTGGGATAACTCTATCATAGAGGAGTGTGAACTAGGAGACTATGAAGACTCAGATTTGGTGCCCCTTGTGTGAATGTTATAATGCCTCGATTGATTTATTGGTCAATGCAGTCTCAGAGTGCATAAAAATGATTGTTTGAATGTCTATTTATTTTATGAAAATTATAATATGGCTTATTTTATACCCCATGCAAATGGTGTGCTGAATGATGATTAATAGGAGGAAGTATGATCATATCCTTATCTAATAATGTGAGCAAGATGTCATGAGGCCCATCCTTATTTGAAAATTATATAGCCCCTTTATGTGTGTCATGTGCTCTACTCATTGTATGAGGTGCTATGTGAAGTGGATCTTTGCCCTTATTGAGTATCTTTATCGATTGTTGTTGTTACATTAGTTTCTTAATTAGAAGTGGAGTAGCTTCTTGTACCATGTTAGATGATTGTGGCTCTGAGAAACCTACATCTAAATCTACCTCTGAATGTGTAACCACTAGTCCTAATTCTACCTCTAATGTTATAGTTGTGTTACATAGATCCTAGAATGATTCGAATGTCTGATATAATAATTTATCCTTAAGAGAAAAAATGAGGCCTCTAACAAAGATGTATTATACCTCTAAATTTGTTGGTTGGTAAATCAACAAATGCAAACATGATTTGAATCTTAAAATGTATTCAGTTATTAGTATTGTCTCACCCTAGTGTAATGAAGGTAACCTCTCATGTGTGACTTAAGGTCCCTTATTCTATATGTAGTGCCTGAGAAAGACTTCTTCTAAGTCCTCATATGTATGTAGTGACCCACTTGGGATTGCATGATAGAACTAATTTAGTGATTCCCCATCTAGGGACCTTGGAAATAATTGTAATAGAGTCAACTTGTTAGTGACATGTGCCATGGCTTTATCATAAGCCTAAAGGTGCAAGTATGGGTCTCCATGCCCATAAAATATAGGTAACACTAGTATATGAAAGTTGGCTGGCAACCTTGTAGTGAAGATTTTACATGGAATAAGGTTTTCATCGATGACATTGACATCGACCTAAGATTGGTATGTTTTATTCTCCAATTTGAGATGGTCTATTTATTGTCGCAAAGCACCCACAACATGTATCAAGGAAATTAACACTTGTGAAGGTATATTATCATCATCAAGGGGTTCATTTAATGTTTGCATTTTGTTATTTATCTTAGCCATTGGCATATTGAAATGGGAATTTTTTTTAGGGAGGATTGGTTTACTCTCTGTAACCTTTGGAGGTGTGATATCTAGAATCCGGTTAGAGGGAAATGAGTTGTCACCCTTGTTTAGGGTAGGTTGAGAAACATGTTATAATGTAGTAAGGGGGTTGAAGGAGATTCATTAATATCTCTTGTTTTGTTAATTTTCAAAGAAGTATCACATGCTAATTGATTTCAAAGGTACTTTATTATCGTGTGAATGTAAGTTATGTAAACTATGAACATAATAATATGTGTGTGTGTGTGTGTGTGTGTGTGTGTGTGTGTGTGTGTGTGTGTGTGTGTGTGTGTGTGTGTGTGTGTGTGTGTGTGTGTGTGTGTTTTTTAACATGTGACCTAACATTTGTTTGAACAAGTGAAATAGGTGAAGTAGGAGGAGGACTAGAAGGTGTAGACTCCATGTCTTATTCATCATAATCATAGTAATCATCATTATCCCAAGGTTCATCAAAATCAGAGTTTAATTCACTTGTATAAGTAAGAGTAAAAGAAGTGTCATTCACATGCTCACTAAGAGAGAGAGTAATAGAAGATAATAACTTCTTAATAATATGCAATGTGCCATCCTATGTGGGTGTAATGCAATGCATTTCTTCACTAGCTATGTGTGGCATGAATGAATGATTATTACTTTCAATCTTGGATTCAAGGGTAGAAGTAGTAGTAATCATGTTTTCATTTTACATATTACGACATGTAGCAGAAGAGTTAGAGAAATTTGCATTATCAATATGTTGTAAAGAATTATTTCATTGAGCTTGGAATGTAAAATAAGGTGATAGAATAATTTCATCTACCTTAGTTTGTGCATTGGTAAAAGGTGTAATATCATTGGTACATGTTTTTCAAATTTAACTAAGAAGGGTAAAGAAGGTGCATTGCTCTTATCTACTTTACTTGAATCATGTGAAAGTGGATTTCATGTATTATACTTATATTGATTTAATTTGAATAAGGAGGTAGCAAAAGTAGTTGAAAAGCTAGGATCACATTGGATCAAAGCACTACCAACAAGAGGCTATTTTGACATTATATTGTTACTTTGATTTTTAGGTGTAAGAGAAGAGGGAGAGGAAAGAGAAGAAGATGTATCTAATATATCCTCATCAACATTTTCGTTGTCATGCTCATAGTAATCCTCATATCCATTATTAAAACAATAGTCATCATCATCATTATAAATGAAATAATTATCATATTATAATGTATAATATTGAAAATATGTCCATTCATTATTATAATTATGAGAAAAATTCATAAATTGGGTGAGGGGTAGGAGACTTATTAGATGTCATTTGGAGCTTACCAAAGAAGATAATGTAAATAATTAAACCAATCACACAAGAGGTAGAATGTAATCTAATATAAGTAAATGTGAAACTATGAGAAACATGTAGCCCAATATGTAACAAAAATTAAAATTGTAAATGACAACTTAATTGCTAGTATTCAGATATATAGGGACCTAGTATGTGGATCTAGGGTTTGAATGAGGCTTGTTTAAAATTAAAAAACATTAAATTAATGAAACCCTAATATAAGATTAATTTGAATGAACTAGGTGGTGCTAAAAATTAGGAAAAAATATAAGTTTGTAACCCTAATTTAGTGCACAAAAATTGGAACAAGGTAAACCATAAGCAAAAGTAGGGGTTTAAGCAATATTTGAAGTCAGTCAGATTCACCAAATGTTTTAATCTTTTAGGGCTTAGATGGTGTAAACATTATGTTATTAAAGGGTTGAATATAAAAATAATCTAGATTGAAATTTGGAAATATTAATTTGACAAACCTTTCCCAAAATATAAAAAATAGAGAGAAGGAGCACTTATATGGGATAAAATGGGTATTTTTATGGATCAAGAGGCTAAAAAAGGCTACATAAATATGTAGACACCTTCCATACTATGCTTGTATCTAAAACCTAGTCTCATATAATACTGCCCTTATGTGGACAATAGTGCCATGTGGTGTTGATGTCCAATTATGGCACTGGTGTCCCTCTTAAAGGAGATATTAAGAACTTTCAAGGAAGCTATAGGAGGTTTTGGGGGACCTGTAGGTGGTTATGTGTCTTTTGAGAGTTCCACTATGTCACTATTTTAGTTGAATATATTAAAAAATCCTAATGAGCACCTACACACATAAAACAACAACTAGATCAACTGTAAAAAGAATAAAAAAATTGGGTTATAGTATATTACAGTCACGCAGAGTTGAACCCCTATTGCCTTGGTCACTGACTACATTAACCCCAATGCTAGGGGTCTCAGATTGCATGTAGTTCTCCCTTAGGGAATGTGCATGATCAATGTGTATGGTATGCTATAATGACTTTTACTTAGGTTCTTCTTTGATCAAGCATGTAATGTTTAAATGTGATAACTGAGTAGTATGTAGAGTATTGAGCTATACTAATGAATTATTTTATGTAATTATGTGCCAAAATAGAAAGTGTTAAATGTAAAATGCCTTGTGAGGTTCTTTATATAGAAGGAACTTTGATTTGAATATAAGATCTTGTTCACTAGTCGACAAGTCTTAAAAGAAGCAGAAAAAATATAAGAGAAGGCTCAAGGTAGGGTTAGGACCCAAACATAGGAGAAAATGGCCATCAGACACTAGAGTCATAATTGGACACTAGCACCACATGGAAATATTATACTAAAAATGGTGTTAGTGTCTCGAGGCCTAGAAATAGAGGTAACACTAAGCACAATAGGCTAAGGGCCCCTATGACCATGAGGAGGTGACTTAGGACCACTTGGGTGCAACAAATAGGGAAAATAAGACATAATAAAGATTAAAATACCCAAAATGATCATGCAAAAAAGGACTTTATTCATCACTAAGACCTTCAAGTGAAAGAGCAATAAAAGACATAGTACTTGTGGTTGCTTGACCAAATTAGGGTGTATACATATTGACACTTTTATCTTGATCTTGATGTAATTGTCTTATATAGAATATTAATTGTATTATAAAGTGACCACTTGGAACCTTTTGGGTTTTTTATCACCTTTTTGTTAATGTCTTTTATTCATGCACACAAGTTGTTGATGATTGTGTATAAATCAAACCATAGATCTTCACCTTAGGTCTTTGTACCTTGTCAAAACTAAGTTAGTGGGCTCACAGTGTCGAACTAATCTCAAGGACCCCTTTGTCAATGAGTATTGCATACATATCCAATGCTCCAAAGAGGGCCTTAAACTTATGTAGTTATCCCTTAGGTGTTGTCTTGTGTGTGCACAAGGGCAAAATATATTATATGCAAAGGCATGCAATGATCTAGCTTATAACTTAATAAATAATGCTCATGGACTATTTTTTGAGTAATTTAGACTAATAATATGATTGCTTCTATGACTGATATGAAAATAGGGAAGAATAGGGAAATAAAACTCAGTTGTGAAATTGATTGATTGAGCTTGAATAGGTGTTTCTTTGATATTTGCTAGATGAATAATGAGTAAGCTTAGATTTGTATTTATACCACATATTTTTAAAATATCTCAGATAGGGTTTAATAAGATAAATGGGTTGACCCATAGGATCCAAAGATTTACAAATTAGATGACTTTTGAGGACTAGACACTTGATAAGAATCTTGACATTTATGTCGATACAAGTGTCCTTATATAGGATGCAAGTGTCTAGTAGGCTAGGAAGTTATTGTATATCTAAAACTAATAGTGAAGGATATATATCACATTTTAAACTTTTTGTATCATGCAAGAGATTTGGGTTATCATAAATGATAGGGTCAGACCATGAGATAAGCAATTAGGCACAGTGAGATGGTGAGTGTGAGCCTTTCAGCAACCAGGGGTCTAGAACAAAAGGGTAGAGCCCTGATAGGTATTTATAAATTATACAATATTGAGATGCTATATAAATAATATTTTAGTATCTACATAATCAACTTGACAAGGGGCTTCCTTGTAGACCAACTATAATGGAATGGCTAGATCAGACAAGCAAGTAAAATTGGTAAGTCGAGAGGAGGAAGAGCATGTTGAGGTCACATTAATTAACTTTGAGGATAAAACAAGAATATCAAGAATAAGAGGCATGTTGAATTAAAGGTTCACATTATTAGATAGATGAAT
Source organism: Torreya grandis (assembly GCA_037957365.1). Classification (NCBI taxonomy): domain Eukaryota; kingdom Viridiplantae; phylum Streptophyta; class Pinopsida; order Cupressales; family Taxaceae; genus Torreya; species Torreya grandis. The sequence goes on along the minus strand of JARHVA010002959.1, from coordinate 1,732,100 downwards.
ACTTAAATTTTATGCAACTAGAAGAGAGAAACAAGGAGTGGAAAAAGGTAAAGGTAATAAGGAATAAAGGGAAATTACATACCTAAATAATTGGAAAGCCTATATTACAACCTAAAAAACTTGAAGTAAATAGGGAATATGGCCCCCTAGTAACATCTCAATGGTATGTTAGAATTATATAGGCTACCTTGGAGAAGAGGACCCAAGTTAGGGCCCATAGCCAAGGACAAAGACATAATCATTTTGATAGAAACGTATTGTATACACATAATCTTTTCAAACTTTTATTAATTACTAACACTTTATATCTTGCAAGAACCCATCGAGTCTCAATATCTCTAAGTGCATGCCTTAAGGGGTGCATCGAGAAAGGGGTGGGTAGACCATTGGTGCTTCGTAATATTATTGTCCCTTTTTCCACTTGCCATCTACACACTTGTATTCTAAATCCATTTACCCTAAGCTTATTCTTATTTGTTGTACCCATTCCAAACATTTGTCACATCATTATCCTCCTTATTCTTGCCTTGACCCCCTTTCACCAATTGACTATACTCGGTCAATTAGGTAGACCCTGTATTGTTTTCAGCCTTTGATTACTATATAGGGTCAACTAGGTCGACCCTGTACTATTTAGGGTATTTTTCACTTTGAGTTTCATCAGCGCTTCAACTGACCTAGCTCAGGACCTAGTGATTTGTCCCTAAAAAACATACAGGGTCGATTGGGTCAAACTTGTATAGCCAACATATTCAAAAGGATTTAGGGTAAGATCTACCTATATATACAAGTTCATTCAAACCATTTATAAGAAGAGAAGTGAAGAAGAATAAGTACAAATGACAATCTGCTTATTAATCATTCTACTTGAGAAATAAAGCTTAGGGTTTCACACTTTCTTTGGAGATAAGGATCTTGTCTTGTGGAGAGGTCTTTTGGATGTATAGAGAAGTTATGTAGCCTATAGTTAATTTGTCTTTGTTATCCTTACACACCATAATAATGTCTTGTGAAGCACCTTGGCCAAGGGAGAGATTGAGGCTCAACGAGTTCGTCTTCAAATGTAAGTATTCATAACTTTATTTATCCTTTGTAAGAGTAGATAGATAATGCAGTTGTGTTTCTCTCCCATGCATTAGGATTCCATATGCATTGACATGAGTATATGTCTTCTATGCATGTTTAGTTTAGATTTTTTTTGTTTCTAACCCCCACTTTGTGCCACAAGCTTTGGTGTGCACTATATTAGTCTTACTTTTTTGTTTAATAAAATAGAGTGAACACTAAACCTAAGACTCTTTTCGAGTTGTTGCATGATTATGTTAGACTGTAGGCTTTCAAACCCTTCTTAGAATGGTGTATTGTGACAAGTGATCCCCTAATTGAGTCTAGAGGATCCCCGTATTGGTCATGCTCTCACTTAATAAATGTATTCCCAATCAGAAGTGTGGGTATGTTCTATATTCTTCAAGTCAGGATTGATTTAAAAACATGATACATTTTTGATTGCATAAATTATAGTGAACCTGATGTGAACTAACCCTTGAAAGATTTTTTCACATTATTTCATTTCTTTCATCATTATTTTTATCATATATTTTCCATATTGGATCAACTATGTCGACCCAATATCTAACTTTTGTGTGCATGATTTTAGGTACAGGATACTAGATTGACCCTGTTGACCTATTATAGTTTTTTATCTTTTCAGACATCTAGTGCAAACTACTAAGTTGACCCAGTTGACTCTATACATTTTTAAGCACTCATTAACAAGTTTTTCTAAAGCTTGATTGACCCAGTCGACCTAGTTAGTAAAATTTGCAAGCATATATCAAGGTACTTAAACAACAATCTTCATTCTTTACATCTATGATCCGCCAAGGTTCTTTTCTATCTATCTATTTCTTTACAGTCTTTCCTTTTACAGCTTGTAGTCTTCAAAACTACCCTTGCACAGCTAATTGGATCAACCTTGCAGACCCAGTTCTGTGTTCTATGTGTTGTCTAGATAATTGGGTCGACCCTATTCATTTTTAGATCTTACTTCGTAGTACAGGTTTGACATTGTCAACCTTGTTCTATATTGTTTGCATACACTGTTGACTACATCAACATTGTACCTTATTTCAAAGTTAGAATTAACCTTATATGTTAGTAATTAATTCACACTTTCTTTTCTTGTTGCTTGCATGCTTAGAATATATCACATAGCTTAATTAGGTGGTTTTTAATTAATCATTTAGTTTCATTATTTTCTATTTTATGCACACATGGCTAAATCAAAAAATCTAAACAAACATTTTAACAATTGTCTACCCAAGGCCAACCTACTTGGATTTCATCACCAAGGGGAAGTTGATAGTCTAGTTAAGTATAAAGCATGGTTAATGGTATATTTTGGATAAGCATCCGACACCCTTATCACTATGGTGTGTGAAGTAAGGGGGTAAGACCCACTACCAAGCTTATATTATTTCCACTATAGTCCCTTTCAACCCAAACTACCTGAAACCATCCTTAGATTGCCATTCTAGTTCCTTGATTACAGCCAAATTCCCATCACATTTAAAAACATATCTTAATAATCTTATAAACATTCAGGTTGACCAATTAGTTATCTCTTTACTTTCCAAGTTGATTTCTTTCTCTTTGTTCAATTATATTTTGTATTACAAAAACTTGCATTACCTAGCATTGGTGCAAGGTTTTGTACTATGTGCTTCAATTGGATTGGCCAGCATTGATCTAATTGATTATTTGTTTCCCTTCAGTTATTTCTTTTCAAACTGCTTGCAAAATTTATCTTGTTTCAGTTCACAAATTTGTTATAGGCTTCTTAATTTTCCTTATTTGTATATTGGGTCGACCTAGTCAACCCTATACCTTTTTATAGCAAATGTTCACTGTACTAGATCGACCTAGTCAACCCTGTATAGTTTGTAGACCATGTTTCCTTTTTTCCAATCTCTATTTGGTGTACTGAGTCAAACCAATTGACCCCATATAATTTACAGGCCCTATTTCCTATGTTGAATCAACCCAGTCAACCCTGTATAATTTCTTGTCACTTCTTATTTCCTTGTGTGTGGTTAGCTAGTCTTATCTCATCATGATGACATCTATTAAACATTATTTTAGTCAATAACATTGCATAATTAAGGATTTGGATAATAATCTCTCTTATTTCATTACTTTGGATGAAACTATCCAATTGCTTCCTTCCTCTTCTCCTAAACTAAAACCAATCACTACACAATGTAATGTAGTTGAGGTCATTTGTCTAATCCACTTCCTAATACCAATTTTGGGAATCTTCCACCAACTAATCCCTCTCTTATCAACACTCATACCCTTACAACCAATGTTCATAATTCTCTTGTTACACCCATAACAAGATCACCAAGTCTTATCAAATTCCAAAGTAACATGGTTGAAACCACACAAATTGATAATCTAGATAGTTCCCAATTATTCAAAAACCTTGATGATAATATTATTTACACTCCTCACAAGAATGGTGGCTTTACCAAGCTTCCTTCTTCTTGTACCACACTTAAGGAAACTAACACTAATGTTGGGAATCTTCCACCTACAAAGAATCCTCCTCCCACCAACACCACCAATACCCCTCCTACAAACACCGCCCCACCTATTGATACAACTCAACTTCTTGAATAAGTCATACAACAAATGAACATCATGAAAACAACCAATCAATCTCAAATTATGAACATGCAATAACATTTATTAAACATGACTATTCAACCACCTCAAGTAATCATGTCTCAACCAATTCAAAACTTTGTCCCTCCTCCTCTTAGAGATGCCAATGGAAATATCATCCCTTAACCTCAAATAAATAAATAAATGCTTCAACATCTTCAAAATGAACCTTTAGCCCCATTCATTACATCCATATATATTGGAAATATTTCTCCAACTACCACATATAATGGGACTAAGGACCCTATTATCTTTCTTAAGTCTTTTAGTAATCTCTATAAGGAAATGTTCCAAAATAACACCTTTTATACCACCAAGATCTTAGCTAACCTTTGTTTATGATGCACTTTAATGGTACAACCAACTTCCTAGACATTCCATCTCACAACTAGAGGATTTACTCAATGCTTTAGTGAAGGAATTTCAACATGATCTTCCCGAAAACTATCTTAGTCATTTCATCAATGCCAAGCAACTTCCTAATGAATCTGTTCATACTTTCATCAAACAATGGAAGTCTCTCATTCATAAAATGGACCATACCATGAATGATGATACTAATTTAAAACTATTTTTCATTGCTCTTAAATCTCCCATTCAGTACAAAGTTTGAATCTTTTCACTTAAAACTTTAGAAGAAGCCTTAGACCAAGCAAAAAGGCAAGACTTTCTTATGACTCAATTTGAAACACCTCAAACAAATATTAAATAACCTTTCCAATAATTTTCTCATAACATTGATTCATCTAAGCCTCCCCAACCTCAAAGTGTAGCATCCAATTTAACCAATTTTAGCCCAACCCACCCTCCCTTGAGTCTAGAACAACTTAAGAATAAATTGCCACCCTCTAAACCCATGAACTTTGATCCTTCCACACTTCCTCCAAAATGGTACAATCCTGATAAATTTTGTTGGTAGAATGCTATTATAGGTCATTCTCATGAGTCTTGTCATGATCTTCATCAATTTATTCTTTCCTCCTTGCTTGGTCCACATTCCAATCTTGATATTCTCACCAAACAACGTTATTAAGACTATCTTCAAGCTTCTCAAATTCAATCTCAAGAACCACAATCACATCAAAATCAACTACCTAATGATCAAAAATAATCATCCCATACCTATATATCATTTATTAATTTTGTTCAAACCATAGTTGATCCTTCTTCCTACACCAATAAGGAAAGGATAGCTAACATGAATAACTTTAAACATATTTTTGCATCCATTGAACCTCAACCTCTTAGATCACATGAACCAAAGGAGTACTTAGTTCAAATTCCTACTCCAAAGCATAACATACATGGTCCTCCTTTCTCTCCTCATACCTCTCCTACACATCATATGTCACATTCAACATCCTTAAAATCTAACAAACAAACACATTTACCTATCTCCAAATGCACCTACCAACCCAATGCAAATCATTTTAATGGTTCAATATGGTTCAATGTTACCTCACTCTAACTCACATGTTGGGGAATTTTTTGATGCCCATCCCTAGATCCACTTACCCTTTGGGGCATCTTATGATGCCCAATCTTATTATACAACACATAATAAACAAATTCAACTTCAATAAACCTTTTGAGACTTATAGACTTGTATTTCACATGCTCATATTTGATACAAACATTAGCATAGATCTTACTTATTCTTTTTGTCTCATGTTTATTTGTTTTTGTGCACTTTCTTTCTTTTACTTTCATTTTACTAGCATCATTGTTTTCCTTTATATTATTTGGTTTTATTACACATTACATTTGGTAGTTACTTTCATTTTTGTCCTTATATATCTCTTTTATTTTTGTCTTTTTATGTTATTCTTTACCTTAGTAGTTTTATGATTATTTTCCCCTTATTTAGCATTTACCCCCTTGGGTTTTTCTTTTGTGAGTTGCTTCATAAGACCATGGATAGGACCTATCCCTCACAAAATACCATCTTTTGTTTACCTCATTTGTTTTCACATACATGATTTTTGGCACCCCATGGGTTTCTCTTTTATGAGTTTAAATATAAGATCATGGATAAGACATGACCCTCCTCATAAAATTACCATCTTATCATTCCTTTTATAAGAAAAATATCACTGATTATTATTCTCAGCTTTAGCTTTTGCTTCTTTTTATAGATGTAATTTCCACAATAATATATGGTAGCATGTTTTACTTTATTTCCCTCATTCTTATGATAATATCCCACTTTACTATCATTGTATCCATTTTTCACCCTTTGTCACATTTTTTTTGCAATTTGAAGTAATTCAAATTGTTCCATGTGTCATTCCTTTTGATTTCCCCTTTCTTTCACTCATCATTAGAAAAAACAAGGTTGAAGTTAAGATAACACTTTTATTTCACCTAGATTTATGAGACTCTCAGACCCCATGCTTTTTGAAGTTACCTCTCTTAGCAACGAAGTCCCAAGTATTTAAATGAAATTCATCTTTAGCACCCATATTTGGTTTTCCAAATCCATATAGAAAAATCCATCAAGAAAGTTAAAAGCCAAATCATTTGAAACAAAAGGCAATGATATTTAAAAGGCAACATACGAATCTCAAAAGTCAAATCACATCAAAATATGTGATTACAAGCACATCTCCTATCTCTAATCGAAGCTCAAACTCCATAGTTGGCCTCACATAGAGCCAAGGTCATTTGGGGTGCAGTAGGCCAGTAGATTGGAATAAGAGAATTCAAAAAACTCTTTGGTGATACCTACTTTCTCATTTAAATAACCAATCTTTGCAGTAGACCGACATATTTGTAAGGGGTCCTAAAGATAGGGAACACATTATGGGAAGGTAGGTCTATTTTTTATTTTATGCGTATAGCCTTTGTGGGATGATCTTTATATTGCATTTATTGACATAAGACTTGTGTGGTTAAGAGAAGTTATTTGTAGTCATTAAGGTTGAAATTTTTCTTGTTTTGACAAACCTAATTTGAGTGTCTTGACTTCGATAAAGAGTTCCTCTACCTTGGTTTTTCCTTCATTCTCCCCTCTACCCATTTCATTTCCCCCCTTGATAGGCAAATTGTGATTCCAAATCTATTTTCCCTCTTCTTTAAATTCCTTCTTCTTCACCTCTTAAAAACATGCTACCATTACTTTATTTTAGTTTTATCTATCCTTAGAGCAAAACAACATGTTTGAGCAACTATGGATTACACCCTTACACCATTTATTTCCACACCATCTCATTGTCATAATAGTCATGTCATCAAGTGGTTGTGTTTTCTTACATTATATCTTTGAACAAGCACTAAGTTTGAGTTTTCATTTTTTAGAGCTTTCCAATTTTTATTTCTCCATCATGTTCTTATTTGATTTTTGGTGAACTTCACTTATCTTACATATGAGATTTACCATTATTACATGTTTCTCTTTATGTATGCTTCCTTCCTATTTGTCTCACATCTTCAATTCGATTTCATTTTCAGTCTTTCATGTTTTTATTTTTGCCTATCTTACATGACCTTACTTTTCCCTTTTTAACATATCTTTGTTCAAGTTTCTTGGCATGGATATTTAATTTGTCATTCATGTTTTACATGCTTCCCAACTTGATTTAGTATGTTCTACATTCCTTTTTACCATTTATGTTTTACATGCTTTCCAACATGATTTAGTATGTTTTACATTCCTTTTTGTCATTTATGTTTTACATACTTTCCAACCTAATTTAATGTGTTTTACAATCATTTGTCATTCATTTGCCATAATTTGTCATTATTTTTCCATCATTTTGTCATTCATTTGCCTTGAATATTATAGCCTTGCCTTAACAATCCTAATTTGCTAATTTTTCTTAATACCCTCATATATTTGCCTTAACTCATTTTACACTACCATATGTTTATCTTCCAAAAGCTTTCAATTTTTGGCTATTTTTTTGCTCTAACTTCTACAAGTTTGCCTAATGTTATTCACATTGGACACCTTAAATTCTCTCATAGTCTATTTTCTTACCTATGACACTAAGCTAAGTTAAGGTATGTGTTTTTCAATTTTGTCTTTTCATTTATATTATTTGTTGCTTATTGCACTTTACTTAACATCAACGTTATGTGTTATCATATTTTATTCTTGAAACACCATCCCATGTTTCACTCATGTGACACGTGATGAGCTTCAAGTGGGGCATATGTATACACATAATATTTTCAAAATTTTATTGATTACTAGTACTTTGTATCTTATAAGAACCTGTTGAGTCTCAATCTCTTTGAGTGCATGCCTTAAGGGGTGCATCAAGAAAGGGGTGGGCAAACCATTGGTGCTTCATAAGATTGTTGTCCTTTTTTCCACTTTATATCTACACACTTGTCTCATAAAACCATTTACCCTGAACTTATTCTTCTCTATTTTACCCATTCCAAACATGTGTCATGTCATTATCCTCTTTGTTCTTGCCTTCACCCCCTTTCACCAGTTGATTATACTAGGTTTACTAGGTCGACCTTGTACAATTTTTAGCCTCTAATTACTATATAGGGTTGAATAGGTCAACCTTATATTATTAAAGGTAGTTTTCACTTTGAGTTGCATCAACCCTTTGGTCGACCTAGCTTGGGACCTAGTGATTTATCCCTTGAAAACATACAGGGTTGACTAGGTTGACCCTGAACAACCAACATATTTGAAAGGATTTAGGGCAAGATCAACCTATATATACAAGTTCATTTCTAACCATTTTATAAGAAAAAAATCAAAGAATAATAAGTGTGAATGAACATCTACTTATTGACCATTCTACTTGAATAATAAAGCTTAGGGTTTCATACTTTCTTTGGAGATATGGATCTTGTCTTGTGGAGAAGTCTTTTGGATGCATAGATAGGTTGTGTAGCCTAGAGCTGATTTATATTTGTTATCCTTACATACCATAATAATCTCTTGTGAATCACCTTGGCCAAGGGAAAGATTAAGGCTCGGTGGGTTCATCTTCAAAGGTAAGTATTCCTAACTTTATTTCTCCTTTGTAAGAGTAGATGGATAATGAAATTGTGCTTCTCTTCCATGCATTAGTATTATATATACATTGACATGACTATATGTCTTCTATACATGTTTTGTTTAGTTTATTTTTTTTCTAACCCCACTTTGTCCCATAAGATTTAGTGTGCACTAAATTAGATTTAATTTCTTTTTTATTAGAATTGAGTGAACATTAAACCTAGGAATATTTTAGGTTTGTTACATGATTGTGTTAGAATATAGGATTTGGAACCCTTCCTAACATGTTGTAATATGATAAGTGATCCCCTAATCATGTCTAGTAGATCCCCATATTGGCCATGTTCCTGCTTAACAAATGTATTCTCAATTGGAAGTGTAGGTATGCTCTATCTTCTCCGAGCTAGGATTGATTTATAGACATGATGCATTTCTAATTACATACACACATGAACATGATGAGTGCACTACATTAGATTTGAAGGGTAAAAGAATGCAAAAATATGGAATAAAGTAATAGAAAATGTCAAAGTGTATGGAGGCATAATGGTGTTAATAAAGAATCATAGGGAAGAAGTATGAAAATAGAAAAATATGATGAAAATAAATAGTACATATGGATAATTATCATAGAAAATGACACAAACATTAACATCCCTATATACTGATTTGCGACCAAGAATTCCAAATTTTATAAGAAACATGATCTAGACCATGAAGTCGACATACAATAAAATTGAAGAGATTTTGTTTAATAGGGGACTTCAATACAAGGACAAAAAACAAACAATCCAACATTTTAGGAAGTAATGTGGATCTAGACATGAGTCCTCTTTAGATGATAGAAGAAGAAAATTAGTAATGGAACTGGACTTCAGATGATAGACAGGAGGTTATCACACACTTTGGATAATCACTACTAGGTTTATGTAGTATACATATCTTAATTATTTGTAATGACATGAGTAAATGGTAAAAATTAGGAAATTACACATACAAGACACAAAACAAGAAAAGTATAATAGATTATGTTATATGCTCACAAAATTCCATACCTATAATCAAATATCTATAAGAAGAAGATTATCTATGGAATTTAAATAATATCACAACTCAATTTTTATGAAAATTCAATTACAAAGAGAAAATCACCAAGATGAACACATCGAGGTCAACCAAAGTAGGTCACCACCTAAAGGAAACATTCTCTTGATATAGGAAAATGAACAAGCCTTTAGAGCAACATTGGTTATCAAGATGTAGGAAGAGAAAAATAAGGGAGAAAAAAACAATGGTATAAAGTACACAAAAAATGAGAGGCTAATGAACACTATTCAAGATGCTCTAAAAACATGTAATAGAGCTAAAATTAAAAATAAGGAAAAGAATAGATTTCAAATGAACCTGTGGTATAAAAAACAATGCAAGATAACTCAAAGATCACTAAAATAAATGATAGGTAGAAAAAAAAAAATAAATAAGAAAGCATATGAGCAAATGATAAGGGAAAAAAAAAAGAGTATACTAAAACTCAGAGAATAGATCTAATTTACTTAAGAAAACATGAACCAATTTTTTTTGGAGTGAACTTTGCAAGTAAAAAAAAAATGAGAATAACATAACAATAAGATAGTGGTTGGAGTACTTAATATAATTGTATGAACGTGAAAGTGAACAAGATACACTTATCATAATTAGTGTCAATGAAGATATTTTCATAAGACATCATGCAAGGGATTAAAAATCTAGTAACAAGTAAAGCATGTGATATAGACAACCTACATGTAAAGGATCTAAGGTGGGGGCATATATCTATTTAAACCTAAATTGAGATGGGTCAGTATAGTATAGGGTTAATGATATAGAAATGAATAAGCACAAGGGTGATAAATAGATCTATAACAAGCCAATTAATTACAAACTTAGATAAATAATATCCTAAATTTATAATACTAAGATATACTAAGAATATAAAGTACAACTATTTATTGATATTATAATAACTGGAAAATAAGAGTACTTAGATAGTTTATTATGCACATACATATCTAGGCTGAAATAAATTGGAAGTGGACTAGATCTATATTCTAGAAAATCATCAACTTTTGGAAATTTTCACTTTTTGTCCTCAGACGCTTGCATCAAGTTTAGATAGTTGTGTTGATGTTGGTGTTTGAGTTAGACACAGGTGCCTAATATAGAATATTGACTAGATCAAGATATGACCACCTAAAACCTTATGGGTTTTATGTCACATTTACTCTGGTGTGTTCAGATCTCACACACATGTTATTTCTCATTGTCAAATGATAAAACCCTAGCTTCCTCGCCCTTGGAGTGACTATGAAAAAATGGGTTAGCGAGCACATAGTGTTGAGCCACCCCAAGGACCCCTTTTTCAATGGGCACTACCTACATAGCCAACACTCTAAAGAGGGCATTGGACTTGTGTATTTCTCCCCTACGTGTTAGCTTATGTGTGCATAAGAATATAATTCATAATAACAAAGTATATAGAGTGACCTATCTTGTAACTTAGAAAAAATGGATCATGAAATGTTCCTTCAGTACTTCAAACCTATAAATAGGTTATCTTTATGACTGATATTGAAATAGGATAGAATAGGGAAACTTTGCTCACTTGAATGTTTCATTGAGTGCCTTTGGTAAGTTACCTTGTGAGTGGTTAGGTCTATGTCAGGTGAGGTATAAATGAGGGTTGATCTAGTATATATACCATTTATTTTTATAAATATCTCGCATTAAATAACTTAGATTGACCATAAAGCTACATTTAATTTGTAAATTCGATGACTTTAAGGTATCAAATACTTAGTTTGGCACATGACACTAGTGTCAATGTAGGTGTCTAGTTGGGATGCAAGTGTCCAAAAACCTAGAAAATAGGTACATGTTCACAACTTACAGAGGATAATAATAAGCAGGTTTATAGCATTTTGAGTAGCATAAAAGACTTGATCATCAAAATAACATATGTTTGGATTAAGAGATAAGCAATAGGCACAAGAGATAGTGGATTTAAGCCTTTAAACAAGGGAGAGGTCTAATAACTGAAGGGTACAACCATGAGAAGTATTTTCCAAGTATACAAGACTGAGGTGCTATATAATTCAGATTTAGTGTCTACATTCCCCCCCTTTAATAAAATAATGAAATTGTTAGTTTAAAGGAAAATGAAATCATACATGGGTGTGTATAACACACCTTGTCTTTGCATGAGTCCCACTTGAGTGATTTTCTAGTGATTGGCCCACAACCAAGAGCATGTTACAATATATAATCAGTGCATATAATCTAGAATTGAAATATTTTGAAATGCTTGAAAGTAAAGAGAGCAAGGTCAGGAGTACACATGTATCGATGTAATCATCTTGCCTTTTAAAAATTTGATTTGAAAAGATGCTTCAATATGAAGTATTGGAGTTGGGATTAGGATAATTTGAAAACTAGCAAGTGCATATATATATAAATATTGGATGACAACTTGCCCCCAACCTTTGATAAAAGGTGAGTTACCACCCACAATTGAGATTAACTCAACCATGCAACCCAAACATACTTCTAATCTGGTGAGCGTGGCTGATCTAAGGCAAATCACACCATAAATATGGTGAGGGTGGATGATTTAATCACTTCACCCTATAAACTTGGTAAATTTGAGTGATGTAATCACCTCAACCTTGCCAAAAGTGAACAAATTATTGTAGTAAATTAGCTCAATAATAGTCTGTAAAAATTTGGCTTGGTGTATGCTAAAGTCAATATAAGTATTTGAAATATGAAAGATGTTCTAATTTTACAATTTAAGTTGTTTTTTTGCATGGCATATTCACTTTATACATGTCTCAAGCTGAAATCTAGGTATAACAATGGTACTAATGTATCGAATGTTACCACAAATGTGTATTAAAATCATATAACTGTGCGATTTAGCCAATTTGAAATTTTACAAGTGAAAAAGACATGTTCCCATGACATGCCCATACTAAAATATGAAACTATGAAGGTGTGAAATCCATGCCTCTATGACATGCCCCCACTGATATGCCCCCCTTTTGAGGTGAGGGGAAGTAGAAACTGGTAGTTACCTTACCTTAAAAGGATAAGATAATTGTATAATCTATGTATGGATCATGTAGCATATAGGAGTAGCATATCTAGGTATATATAACAATGAGGTACATAGTATGTGATCACATAAAATTCTAAGATGCATGGTGTAAATAATGGCAACGTCTAGATAGTAACAATACAAGCTCAATAAGCAATCAAACACACATACAAGAGCACTCAAAAAGTAAATCAAAAAATAATGGTTCAAGGAGACCTCAAACAAGGGGCATGTTCAAATTTTTTGCAATCAAAGGGACATGACTTAGTCAAATGTCCATAAAGTATGGAAATCCATGTTCAAATGTCCACATATAACAAACTATGACATATGCAAATGTCACAATAGGCAAACATAGGCACATGGGCCACAATTAATGGAGCATATTCAAATGCTTGAACAAGTAATACAATGCATGACAATCGTAAGCAAGGAACACACTCAAGGAAGTGTATAAAGGAAAACATGTAATTTTAATCAACCATCGTAAGCATATCATATTAGTCCATAGATATGTGTATTAGCAAAAAATGTTAAGTACATAGCATATCAAGTATACTGTGAAAGATATAAGCATGGATAAAGGCATTTGTAAGTATATAATCTAAAACATGATAATGTAAATTGATCATAAAATGATATAACCTAGGTGTATAGTAATCAAATAAGTGGATGCCCCTAATGTCCATATGACATTAGTAGAGGGAAAGGCTCAACATCTGAAAGTGCATAGATCATGTGTTTGGGTATCCCTGTATCACATTCAAAAGATGCATGAAACACATGTATATATAAATAAATTATATGTTTTCTACCAACATGGAACTAACAACATAGATGCCCAAGAGCCAAAAGAACGTGTAAATGTTAGAAAAAAAATTAGATTTTTGAATTTTTTATTTTTTGGGGTATTTTTGGGAATATTGGAACAAAAAAGACTATCATATTATCTCATCCAAAGGATGCTCATAAGTATCTCCCCGCTAAGAAACTGATGCAATAAAATGGTGGTATTTCCAATGAGCACATATAGGCGTAATATCTGGCACTATAGGATATGTAATGCTTAGCGTATGTATAATAGGACTATGTGGTTGTGAAGAGACAATAAAAGGAGTAAGGGTTCATGGAACCCATCGTTGAATGCTATGTGGTTTATTTTAAGTAGTAGTAATAGGAACATGTTTGGTTTCTCTAGATAACTAAATATGTTATGTAGGAGTAGATGAAGATTCCATAAAATCCATCGTGTATCTTTGATGAAATGGTCTCTTAAATACTAGCCACCTAGGAAAGGGGATTGCCTATTGCTTACCCTTTAATATAGGATTAACCTTAATAAGATTTATAATTAACTCCCTAGGTATAACCCTCTTTTGTTCAGGTGGATGCTCATATAGAATTCCAAAAACTATAATTACCCCATTGGTATGAATATGTTTTACACACCCGTGCACTATAGAATGTACTATGTGAAGTTTATGTATCCAAGGTCATCCCAATAACATATCAAAGACACCCATGTATGTTATAACTGAGAATGCTCTAACTGATTTAGTTAAAGAATGAAAATCATCACATGTATAACCCAAGTGCATAAGTAATGTCATAGTGCAAACATTCTCACTTGCACCATTGTCAATCATAATACCATATACAAGCTAGTGATCAAGGTATGCTCAAATTAATAAGGAATGAAGTTTTGAGTCATCATCCACAATCTCATCATAAAAAATTAATAGGCCTCTGAACCATAGGAGGTGCATGTTGTGTATAAGTACCAATAATCCCATCTAGTGGGTGCCCATAATGTGTTCGAGGATTTCCATTATATGCCATTTGTACTTTTGGTTTCTTCTTAGAATGGTCTTGCAAAAGACTATTAAATTTCTTCTTATTATAGTGATCACCGAGTTGTGAACTTGATTCCTTTAAAGGATCATCAAATTATTTTTTTGGTCATCAATAAGGTCTTGGATTTTATGCTTCAAGGTAAAACATTGGTTCATGGAATGCCCTAGGCCTTAGTGATAATCATAATAAGCATTAGCATCATATCCTTTGGGTAGAGGTTGACTCATATCAACCTTTATAGGATGAGGGAGAGATATGAGGTGACACTCCACAAGCTTCATAAGTAACAGAGTTAGAAACTCATGTAAGAATGCAAATTATCTCCTTGGTGTATTGGATAAGACAAGTCAATTAGGTTATTCTGACATTGCATTAACTATAGTGGTTATTTCTTTTTTAGACTCTATGGGTTTTACCTTATAATTTGGTCTAATTATAAACTTGGTATTTGATTAAGTCAATGTGTTTGCTACATACTTAAATTTGTTCAATGAAATAAGTTTCATTTCACGATCACGAACAATATGGCATAAGTAATCAAAAGATTTAAACTTTTTGAAAACAATTAACTCATGTAATGGGGCAAGCAAACTTTGATTGAAGATGTCTTGAAGCTCTTTATTTGCCATTGGATTGGTCATTTTAGCTAGCTTTGTATTGTATCTAAAGAAGTATTTATTAATAGGTTCATTGGTTCCTTCATAATTTAGGTATAGGAAACATTTTTCAGTAATGCTAATGGATAAGTATGCCAAAAATTAATTTGGGAGAGGTTTGAATTCTTTTACTGATTGGATTGGTAAGTCATTGAACCACCTTAGAGCATAGCCCTTTAGGTTTATTAGAAATAGTCTAGTCAAAAGTTAATCATTGGAGGCATAATTAAGGCATGCCACATAGAAAGATCAAAGGTGTTGTTTAGGATCACCCTTGCCATCATGAAATGTGAATTTAGGTGAAACAAATCTAGTTGGTAAGGGGTGCAAAGATATTGTAGGTGCAAGAAGGTTAATCAACACCTCTTGTGAATCAATAACATAAGGTGATTTCATAAGATTTTCTTCAATATTTTTAATCTTAGCTTGTAAAAGTTTTATAGTTTAGACAAGATCTTGCACCTCTTTGTGATTGAGGTTTGAATCTTGAGAAGTTACCAAAAGAGGTGTACCCATAGTTTGAGTGGATATAAGCATTTAAACTAGTAATTGAGTTGAATTATTTATATTTCCCTTGTAAGATTTAGTAATAATAAGATTTGTTTTAGGGAACAAAGGTGTGAACACATATCTCATGCCCCCATTAGAGGTATGAAGTGGTGATGTGCCCAAGGGGAGGGTTATTGCTATATGGGATCGACCCATAGCTCTAATAGCATGATCAATAGATGGACCTGGTCGTTCCTCTACTCTTTTTACATTTTTAGTTTATAATTTGGTTCTTAGGATCTCATCAAGATCTTTAGGGTTTTATCATATACAATGTCAAAGCATAACAAGATTTTGTACTCGCTCTTGATCTATTTGTTCATATTTTTCATTAGATTCATTATTTTCATGATAAAAAACATATTATATAATAACATCTTTAGTATGCAATTCAATTTCATTAGTAACATCTTCATTAGGTATAGGATCAGTTACTTCATTGGTTTGAGCCATCTTAGGTGGACAATGAGGAAGCTATAGGAAACACCAACTAATCTAGGGTTACACCCAGGTTGCATACAAATGATAGAACAAACTAAAAAAATTGTAGTTATGAAAAACCTCAGAAGGTTGAATGCCCTAGGGAAAGCTAAGGTTTGCATAAAGAGATAGATTCACCAAATTTTTAATCTTAAATTGAGATGGTACAGGGTTAAGAATATATATATGAATAAGCACAAGGGTGATAAAGAGATG
The DNA here is from genome assembly GCA_037957365.1 of Torreya grandis. Classification (NCBI taxonomy): domain Eukaryota; kingdom Viridiplantae; phylum Streptophyta; class Pinopsida; order Cupressales; family Taxaceae; genus Torreya; species Torreya grandis. Next base: position 1,715,521 of record JARHVA010002959.1, on the reverse strand, counting down.
TGTAACAGGGAAATTAATTGTAAACTCATATAAACAATATTCTGAATTTATAATACTGAGATACGCTAAGAATAGAAGGTAAAACTGTTGATTGATATTGCAATAGATGGAAACCAAGAGTACTTAGATGGTATAATGTTCACATGTAGATCTAGGCTAAAACATGAAGGAAGTGGACTAGATCTAGATTCTGGAACAATTGTCAGACTATATAAATTTGTACTTTGTAACCTTAGACACTTGCATCAAGTCTAAATAGTTGCATGGATGTTGGTGTATGAGTTAGATGTAGGTGTTAAGTAAAGAATATTGACTATATCTGGATGTGACTAGTTGGAACCTTCTAGGATTTTTATTGCCTTTGCTCTAGTGCATTGAGATCTCACACACAAGCTATATCTCTTTATCAAATGATAAAACCCTAGCTTCCTCACCCTTGGAGTGACTATGAAAAAAATGGGTTAATGGGCACATGGTATCAAGCCCCCCTAAGGTCCCCTATTTTAATGGGCACTGCCTACATAGCCAATACTTTGAAGAGGGCCTCAGACTTATGTAGTTCTCTCCTACATGTTGGCTTGTGTGTGCACAAAGATGTAATGTGTGATAAGTACATAGAGTGACCTAGTTTGTAACTTGCCAAATATGGCCATGGAATGCTCCTTCAGTACTTAAGACATGTATATGGTTTGTCCATATGATTGATATTGAAATAAGAGATAATAGGGAAGCTTTTCTCACTTGAATGCTTGGTTGAGTGCCTTTGGTAAGTTGCCTTGTGAGTTGTTACGTCTATGTTAGGTGAGGTATGAATGAGGGTTGATTTTATATATATACCAATCCCCTTTGGAAATATCTCGCACTAAATCACTTTGGCCAACCATAAGAATATGTTTCATTTGTAAATTTGATGACTTTAAGGCATTGGACACTTAGTTTGGCACATGGCACTAGTGTCAACGTAGGCATGTGGCTGGGATGCAAGTGTCCAGGAAGCTAGAAAATAAGTACATGTCCAAAAATTGCATAGGATAATAATAAGTAGGTTTATATCATTTTGAGCAACATAACAAAACTAGTCATCAGAATAATATATGGTTAGACAAAGAGATAAGTAATAGGCATAAGAGATAGCTGATATGAGCCTTTCGACAATGAAAAGGTCTAAGAAATGAAGGGCACAACCATGAGAAGTACTTATCAAGTATACAAGATTGAGGTGTTATATAATTTAGATTTAGTGTCTACAATATCATAACACCTCAAATAAGAGAAAATTTCAATGACTTCATCTAGAAGGGCTTTCTGATAGAGTGGACAACCAGTGTAACCATACCCCTGTTTAAAATTTTATATTTAAATAACCTCTCAAATTACTAAACTATCGTGGCCAATTTACTCTTACAAAGCTATTTGGGAGTATGATTGAATGTATAATTAGTAGTTTAGCTGGAGAAGAAGGAAAGAGGGTAAAGGGTCAAGTAGGTTTCAAGCCCAAACACTCTACTATTGATCATTACATCACGCTTAGACACCTAGTTGAAAAAGTGTGGGATAAAAAAGGGATGTATATTGTTGTTGCATAGACTTCAAAAAGGCCTTTAACACAGTACCAAAGAGCAAACTATGGAGCATAATGGAAGAGCTTGGGGTCCCAAGGCACCACAAGGAAACTGTTCATAGATTGTATGAGCAAGTCAAGGCTAAAATAAAAATGCAAGAGGGGTTGATCAAATGTTTTAGGAGTGATATAGGCATCAAACAAGGTTAACCTCTATCTGTGATTTTATTTGGGCTTTACATTAATAATCTAAAGGATTAGATAAGCAAATTTAGAAAGGAGGGTGTCCACGTGGAAAATTATGTGGTTAAACTTCTATTTTATGTTGATGACCTAATCCTATTGGTAGAGACAATCCAAGATTTAATAGATCGTCTTTGAGATCTACAGCTCTTTTATAAAGAAGTAGGGATGCAAGTAAACATTGAAAAAATTAAAATTGTGATTTTATCCATGAAAAGGAAGGAAAAAAACCTTTTTTTTTTAGTTTGTATAAGGGTATATTGAAGTGGCCTTATAATACAAGTATATCAACCTCAATTTTCACAACAAGCTCGGATGGGATACTTGTAGGATGAAAATAATATAGGTGACTGGAGAGTTTTTTATGCACTTCAAAATTGATGCAGGGATGTTGAGTTATGGGATTAGAAGACTATCAAGGTCTTATTTGGGTTACTTGTCACACTAATGGTATTATATGGTTATGAAGTGTGGGCTAGTAGAATAATTAGTTTGAAATGGATGTAAATAAAAAAGATTTAGAATTGTCTAATCACCAACAATCTCAGAAGCAAAGAATCAGTCCTATATGAATTTATTCTTGTCGAAACAAGTACTTTCCCTTTAAAGGCAACCACTATGACCCAACTATCATGTTACTTGAAAGAAAATGAAAGCATAAAGATTAATATATGGCCAAAGGCAGGAAGAGAAGAAGAATTATGCAGGGAGAGGAACACTTGGATGAAGAAAAACAACAAGTGTATGAATAGATGGGATATTAGTCTAACCAAATGTTTAAATTGTAACAAAGACAAAAAATTATGTGAATGAAAAGTTTAGAATGATAATGTGGAGGAAGGGGAGAAACAAGAAAATATAACACCATATTTTAATGTTCAAAACTTGTGAACACAATGAAAAGACATATATAGGGGTTGAAATCAGTCAGAGGGTGAAGATCCTTGTTATTCAATTAAAAATTGGCTCTCATAGGCTTCGATGCAAGATAGGGAGATGGATGACTCCTAAGGAGTAGTGGGGTGAGAGGGAAAGGGTTTGTATTTTCTACACCACAGGGACAACCAAAATGGAAGAATATGTCATCTTTGAATGTCCTTAGTACACGATCATATGAGCTAAATATGTGGAAAATTTAAGAGTTGGTTGCATGGTGGATATATTTGAAGATAAAATATTAAATATATTGGGAAAGATAATAATCTAGTTCAACAAAAGGTGTAACAACATTCTAAAAGATACCTCAGATCTTGGAAATCTCTAAATAGTTGGTGCAATAAGTGGTCCCATACATTGTAAGGTCTTGTGGACGTAATTAAAACCATTTCATTTCATTTTTTTAATGAAATAAAACTTATATTATTAATATAAATATATCAACATTTACAATACTATTCATAAAAAAGTTGGTGGTAAGAGAGAATGTCACAATGATACACTAGGCCCAACCTAGGAAACACAAGTGAGGCCAGAGCCAAGACACATGAAAACAAACTAGTCCGAGCCTAGAAAAGCTATAATACATAAAAAAAGAGCAATTAAGTAAAAATACGAAAGAGACCAAGTGAGGAGGGATCATGATCAAGAGGATCACCGCATCTAGACCCTAGAATATATTTCCATTCAACAATGGGGTCCCATCTAGAATTAGAGGCATGCTGGTCACCTTCTTGCACTTTATTATCCTGACTAGAGTGATAAGGAGAGATTACAAGAGCAAGCCTGGGGAAGCCTTTATCTGGTGGCAATTATCGACCACCTTGAGGAGTACTGGGTGGGTAACTCCACATTCATTAGTCCACAAGAGGAAAAGATCCCCACTCCTGAGCCTGTAGAGGATGAGGGGTCAAAGAACCTCAACCTCCACCTCAGGTTGGGGGAGGAGAGTGTTGCCACAATGGAGAACCAATAACACAGTTGTGAGAATGCCAGTGAGACCGACAGTGATGAGGGCCACCTTAAGGAGGGCACTGACACCTTTCGATGGTGTGATACAAGGTGTGGAGGGTGGCACACAATAAACATTATAGGGGGCATTTCCCCAGTGGTGAAGTAACCATTGTAGGTGATCTAACTTCATATCCACTTTGTTAGTTTGCACTCGTATATGTAGAAGCACATTATAAATAAACATAGCCTTATTTTAAATAAAAAAGTGAATGTCAGTAGAAACATTCAAGAATAAAGCTAAATTCCTTTCTTTCCATATCCAAAATAGAATTTCCAGTCTGAAAGCATGCCAGACTTGGGTGAATTGAGGGGGCATTTGTGCACTATGACCTAAGAGTGTGTGAAACCAATTGAAGGGGTTTAGGCAAAAAGGTCTGCAAAAAATCAAAAAATGTGCATGATAGTCTCTAAGTGCCCACAAAATAGGCATCGAGGTTGCACAACCCCTAATTGAATTAGCCTTCTGCCTATAGGAAGCCTTTGATGAAGCAAACACTAGGCAAAATGAGTTAGCTTAGGTTCAACACACATAGACCAAATAGTCTGAAAATGTCTACCCCAAACTGTGAGGGAGGACTGGATATTCCAACAACCATTAAGCTTATCAACCATAGGTAGATACGGTGAAAGCCCCTCATAACCTTTTTGAGTAGTGTAATTATGGAAAGGGGTGTTAACATCCATTTTCAATCTTTCCACCAAGGGTGAGAAGAATTAGCCTTGACTTTGTGAAGTAGTTCTGTTGCAACAACTTTCATAATCTCTTCATAAGATTCTTTGTCTATAGAGGAAAGTTTGTATTTAACTTTGAATTCATCCAGTGGAGCCAAAAGTGGTGTTTTTGCAAAAAAAGTCTTGCATAATACGAATTCCCCTTGGAAAGAATTTGAGTGAGTGAATCCAAGGTACCTCTACAATAAGAACTACATGAAAGTTAATGATAGAGGACCACCATAGGGTACACCGATTGACAAAGAGACCATCTCTAAACCTAGAGTCATTCCATAATAACCAAGGTTTGAATTTTTCCCAAGCTTTCTAGATACTTTTAATCACAATGGATCCCACAACTTTCATAGGGATAATGAGAATAAGGAGGTTGGCAAAACTAAGACCTTTCCATGTTACACACCCTCAAGGGGATCCTTGAGCAATACAATGGTAGATGAGCACCTTCCATGCTTCATTTCCTTCGATGACACATATAATCCATTTGACATAGAGAGTCTAACCTTGGTGAGAGACATCTATCAATCCCATACCACCCACCTCCTAAGAAAGACAGCAATATTTTTAGGCCACCTTATGGAAACCTTTGCCAATGGAGGGGTTAACCCATATTTTATCTTTGAGCAATTTTTAAGTTTGTGGATTGAATGCTTGGTAGGCACCCAACATGAAGAATAATACACATGGGTGGTTGCAAGCACTTTAGAGTAAAATTGGAATTTACCAACGAACGATAAGGTTTTGGTGATCCAATACAACTTCTTTTCCACCTTGTCCACCACATATTGCCAAAGTCCGAGCGAGGGGAGGGGGGGTGGCTGGAAAGCAAAAAGGATACCCAAAAACTTAAAGATTTCATCATGTTGGAGCAATTTCCAGTCATAGTGAGCCAACCAAGGAGGTGGGGGGAGGAAAGATCATCTATAACACTAGGTATTACACCACTAGATGAAAGAGCCAAAAACAAGACAAAAAATATCGAGACAAAGCATGGCATTAACAATATTAGCTTCATCCTCAATGAGAGTGAGAAATGAGTCATCCGTGAAATGCCCATTAAGAAGTTACAAGGGCTCTTTAGCAGGCAAAAAAATGTTGTAGACAAGGCCTTGAGATTAGGCATTGGCAAGCAGATAATCATAACCTTTAGCAACAAGAACATAAAGAGCCAGAGCTAACAGACAACCCTACCTAATGGATCTGAAAAGACCAAACTGGTATGAGCTAACTCCATTAATGGAAATAAAGGAAGAGGCATTGAAAAAAATCATACAAACCAATTGCAAAAATGTAGGGTCAAATCCCAGAGATTGTAACATAGCCAAAATGAATGGCCACTCTATACAATGCGTGCTTTTTCAAAGTCAATTTTGATAAACATGACTTTTTGATTGGAGTAGCAAGGCCATTCCATGTCTTCCCACATAATAATATTATTATCCAAGATATATTTGTAGTGGATGAACCTTGTCTGCTCGAATTGAATAATTAAAGGTAGAAGGTGGCGAACCCAAAACACTAAATTTTTGGCGATAATCTTGTAGGAGACATTAAAAAGAGGGATTGGCCTCCAATTGTATATTAATTCAAAGTCGCAAGCTTTCAGGATGAATTTGATGTGCCCTTTGTTAATACTCAAGTCCAAGGATTGTCTGTGGAAGGCTTCGAGATAGACTTGATACAAATCAGGTCCGATAGTGTCACACATTTTTTTATAAAATTCACAAGGAAAACCACCACAACCAAGAGCTTTGTCATTGGCCATTTGCATAACTGTCTCATATAAATCCTCAATAGAGAGCTGTATATATCAAAAGAAACCCTTTGAGTAGGAGATACTTTGCTTAGAACAATCAAAAGGCATTGGTCAAGAGCTTGTTGTCGCTATAGGGAAGGTTCACGTGCTATGAAAACTTGTTCATAATGCTTAGCAAAGGCTCTAACCATATTGGGTATTTTGGTGAGGTGGTGACCATTATCTTGGATGGCTTTGATTTGCTAGGAGGGAGTTTTGGCTTTGAGCATTTATTAAATTTTTTTGGAACCTCTATCCCCCACTTCAAGCCAATGTAGATGCGTTCGAATTTGAGCTCCTCAAGCATTACACATGTTTGCAATTTGGATCTTTTGCTTCAATACGACCACCTGCAATTTCAAAATTTTGCTAAAGGGGTTGTGTTTGAGCATTGCCTCTTTAAGACTCAACTTTGAGGAGGTGGCAAAGTAAGAGCACCGTTGTATCTTGGTTAACTAGTTGCCATAGATTTGGGGAAATATAACCATTCGATTGCGCGCATCTACCCACCATTGAATCCATCCTTGTTGTTGAGTAGGTTGGGGGACTAGGTTCCAAACCCACTTAATGTGGGCCATGGTGAACTGTGGTCTAACAGGGCCATATTGAGAAGAAAATGAGTTTTTTAGATTTCAAGGTTTTTGAATTGTCAGAACATATGGAAGCAAATAGGTGACTGGTTAGAAAGGATAAAATTCGATAAGGTTTCTATCGACAAGGAAAATGTATTGTCAAAGGAAAAGTATGGTTGAGCAGAGAGCATAACCTGATCAAGTCGTTTTAGCACACAATCAGATCCGCTTCAAAGATTGGTCCAAATGTAAAACTTTAGATGTGAGATGACGATCAGTGTTGGGGTCATAAAACCCAATTTTATTTTGCATGAAAAGCCACACCTCTCTTTCGTCGAAGGTCCATCTCATTGGTAGAATGCCAATCTTGCCAACAGGGTGTTCCACTATATAAAAGTCACCGCATATTGCCTAATAAATGTCAAGTAATGAATTGACAATCCATCGCTATAAAACCATCATTTCATCTACATCATTTGCGACATAAACATTAATAATACTTAAAAAAACAGTTCTCAATATTGAAAAAGGTCCAATTAACATGATATGAAAGATCACAACTGGAATCTACAAAATACAATTGACATTTTAGAAAAAAAAACCACCAAACCCTAATCATGATTGTTTATCAACACGAAACTATCAAAACAAATTACTTTATTGACAATACAAAGAAGGAAACCCGCCACCCTAATTCCCTCCCTGGAGACAATGTCCATATCTACAAACTTTTCTCACAACCACGTACTTCCGACTGAGTTTGTAGAACCCCTAGGGGCCATGTTTTCCTCTCCTAATAAACTTTCAACGCTAGGGCATAATTCCCGTTCACCGTCCCCTCCACAAAGGCATTGAAGGCCGGGTTTTTATTTGTTTTTTCCCCTCCACAGGAAAGGAGGAGCAGTATGACGAAGCCTAAGGTATCCATGGGATCTTCTTCTATCAGGCAGTTTGGGCAGCGATCTATCAAATCACAATTTTCTCAAGTGCAGTGCGTTCAATACATTCACATTTTCCATTCAATATGATTCCTCTGTGTTTTCTTTCCCTTTTTCGCAGCGGCCATAATCTTCAATTGTGTGATGCAGAGAGAAGAAAACAGGCAGAGCTTCATCTTCCCCGGTATCATTGTTAGAATTTTTGGACAAAAAATTGGACAAGCGCTTCCAGAAAACTCTTGAGGTGCAAACACAGATGTATGATTTGATTTCTGTATTCTCTGCTATTAAACACAGTGGTAAGCGATATCCTTACATCGGATGCAGGGAAAGTCTTGTGATGGCGTTACTGCTATTCCCAAAGTTTTAGGTGGAGCAGCATCTCATGGGAAGACAAATAGTACTACTGGCATTGCAATATCAATGTTTCAACAATTGAAGCATTGCTCAAAAGATGAAGCTACAAGTCCTTTGCATGACCCAAGCAATAAAAGAGCTTCATTAAAGAGGAAGAGTTTTTCATCACCAGGTATTTTACTTTCCTTTTTATCTGTAAAATGGCAACCAGTTACGGTGGTATCGAGATTTGGAGTGGATTTGGAGTCGGCAGGCTCATTTTGGATCTCTGACTCAGACTTGGCAAAAATTACAGGTTAAAACTACTAAAAACTAGGCAAATTAAGTCTGTCCAAACTCAATTAAAATTACATTAAAATTGACCAAAATTACTAAAATTGTCTCGGTATCGCAAATCCTGTTTTTTCTCTTGTGGGTGCTGCAAAATAGAAATTTAGATGTTAAAATAGGGATATCGCACAGTTTAACAACTTAAAGTTTTTTTTCTTTATTTTTTGGTTTTTCATCATTGAGTGACAAGTCTGTTAAGCCGATTCAGCTGGACTTGCTAGGGCTTACTTCGCTCAAGGCTTGACAATTGTTCGCAATGTAAGACTGTCAAACCCAGTTGGGAAGTGCATTATCAAGCTTAGAATATCACTTTGGCTAAGAAGCTCAGTTTGAGACACAGCCAGCGGCAAGCGCACTATCAAGCTTAAAATACCCTTTGGGTAGGATGTAGTATGTACCGTTTCTTCTTAACACTAACCACGACCAGCTGGACCCAGGTTGTGTATGCTTCATTTGTAGCCTTTATTATTTCAACAATTGTCTATTTATTGTATAATACAGGACCTTGCCCTTTCATATACCAAAAATTGTTTAATCAATCCACAGAGAAAAACCCTAATAATCTTGGTTCTACATGTCGTGAGCACCTGCATAACCAAGGCATGATCAGGCAAGTCCTAAAAATATCCATTAGTTCTTCTGTATTAGTATTCATCAATACGTTTGAAGGCGTCATGATGTAATAGCTGGCAAGTACTTTATATGCATGTATTATGGCCATTGCCTAAGCTTAATCTTGGTTACATAACATCTGTTTCTTGGCAGTTAATCTACCTGCATATTGATCCTCTTGGGTCTGAGTGACTGAGTATTGAACAGAGCATTTGTGGTGTTTGAGACCTGAGAAAGATGTTAGAAGTGTCTGTATATGTTGTGGGTTTAAGACTTAAGTTGTTGTGACTGGAATTTGTTTTCCAGAATTGCTTTGAGTCCATTGTGACTTGCTGTCATTTTCTATTTGGCTGTAATAAGATTGAGATTGCCGTTTTGAGGCTGAATCTCATTTGCCATGTAATCAGAGTTTGAAGATTCAATAAGAACTCTGTGTTCCCTTCTTTTGTCTGATTTTTCAAAGCTGCCGCTGGGTAACTGTTATATATGCCGCTAGGAGTCTGTTGGGTTTATCTAACCCACTCCAGCATACTATGCCAAGTGGTATCAGAGCTGGTTGAAGTATCTTGGAGTAGAAGAATGGCACATAGAGGTAAAGGAAGGGGTGTATCTATTTGGGGTGGTAGGGGCCCTATAAATGTTAGAAATTCAGAGTTATTGGAAGCCTACGTTGTTTAGATACGGGTACGGGTACGATTCGGGTACGCGGGTACGTCATTTTTCAAAAACCTTGATTTGGATACGTCGTGGGTACGTCTCTATATATATTTTTTTTTAATAAAAAAAAATATATATATATATATGCATATTACTCAATTTTTTTGTAAAACACTTGAAAATAGTAAATACATAGTGTTTGTTCATTCATTGCTTCAAATTTCAAAATGTTCAAAGTATACGATTACAAATTTTAACATTGTAGAAAATTTAAATTAAAAATTTAAAATAAATAAATAAATTTAAATTTAAAAAAAAATTAAAATTAAAAATATTAAAAATAAAATTTAAATACTACTTAAGTAAACTGTAAATTTAAAATAAAATATAAATTATAATATTAAAAATTTTAAAATGTAAAAACTAAAAACTAAATAGTATTTAATTTAAATTTTTAATATTATATTTTATTTTATTTTTAATAGTTATATTCTATTAACTGAAAAATTTAAAATTAATTTATTAAATACTATTATACTAAATACAAAATTAAAAAAATTAAAACTAAATAGTAAATGGAAAAAAAAAAAAATTAACATACCTGGCCCTGGAGCAAATGCAGTCCTCCCAAAAGGGCCGGCTTCACTCCACACTATCTTCACTTGCAGGGTGCAAACTGTCTTTTCCTCTTCACGTTTTCACCTGCAAACTGCCGCTGCGAAACGCAAACATGGGTCACGATTTTTTTTGGTGTGTTTTGAAGGGACGCGCTTGTTTTATAGGGTTCTCTGCGTTTTTTGGTTTTCGCGTTTAGGGTTTTTTTAAGTGTTTAGGGTTTTTTTCGCGCATTTTTTTTTTTTCCTTTCTCGGCTACAGTCGCCGGAAAATTTCGAGGACGCCCCGAAGGCGCCCCGGGGACGCCCGGAGTCGTCCCGGAGGCTCCCGCCGGCGTGCCGGACGTTTCCGGCACGCCGGCGGGCGCCTCCGGGACGACTCCGGGCGTCCCCGTGCCGGAGGCGCCTCCGAACAGGAGGCGTCGGCCTGGGGGGCGTACCCCTACAACACAGTTGGAAGCCAGTAGAGGCTTACAGGCCCAAATGGAAGCCATGGAAATTGCCCAATGAAGAGGAGTGGAGGAAGAAGTGAGTGATGTTAGGATTTGTTCCAAAGTCTTAACATTAGGTTAGATTTTTGGTAGGTTAATAAATACTAATTGTTAATGGGGCATGCATCTTTTTATTAAAGACACCCACATAAAATAAAGTTACTTAGTTTTGGTTTTAGGTAGTTTTCATGTTTTGTGTTTATTAATTAGAACTACCTTACGGGTTGTTTTCTCGTAAATAGTTGGTTATAGGATTAGTTGATTTTACCGGTCATAGGTAAAATCTATATAATCTATGTTTGCAATGGAAAAGGGTTAACAGAGTAAAGACACCCTTATGTAATTGGTTTTTTGAAAATTAATAAAATACTTGTGCACTCGCACTAAGCGGGGACAAGGTTCAAACTATTTCTTCAAGGAGTTATCAGTGGTATCAGAGCATGGTTTTGTCCAGCACGGTGAATTTTGGGAGCATTGGTGAATTTGAAAGGAAGGCAAGGTGAAAAGTTGAATTCACGTGAAATCAAATGGCATGAAATAAGGTATGCCATATAAAGTAAATATTTTACTGGTTTAAATGTTTGAAAAATTATTAAATTATTTTAATTTTTCAAATATTCTTTTGCATTTAAACCTGTGTATTTCTCATATACCACCATCTGGTCATTTTGGCCATTCATACTCCATTAAATTGTGTTCTTAAAAATGAATTTCTTACCATTTAAATGTTGTTAAATTCATTTTTTTTTGCAAAAACAAACTTGTATGGCCTGTTTATTTGTTGAAAACCTTTGTAATTTTCATTCATGGCTGCCATTGCTAATTGCATTCATTCTCAGCTCTTTTGAATCCAAAAACACCGGCAAATCTGATTAAAATCCTTGTTTTGAATCCTCAAAAGAAAATCTAGGAAATGTTTGGAAGTTTGTCCGGCCTATGGTACGGCCTTCCAACGCCTTGGCTGCAATTTGATATCATTTCCAACAAAACACACTTCAAAAATTTTGCTAAAACTCAGCCAAAATCATTTTTATCTTGCTTGTACAGATTTGTACGGCCTCCAAGAGTGAAAGGTGTAGTAAACATTTTCAGGAGCAACAATGGTGTCCCAGGCAAACATGGTGTAGGTTGCAACTTAGGAAAATAATTTTTTTTTAATGTTTCTAAAGTTTGGATATCAAAACATTTGCATTAGATGGGTCCCACGTGAGAAAGCTTGGCTAGAGAAGATTAAAAAGAGAAATTTTTTGGATTTATTTACATATATGTAATTTTTTTTTTTCCTCATCAGACAAAATCTAGCATAAGTACAAGTTTCTGAGTATCATATTTTGAAAATGCTCTTAGAGCAATTGGTTAGAGCTTATTTTGTCAAGAAGTTTGCAATGGAGGAGGTCAAGGGTTCAAATCCCTTTTTTTTGGAAGAAATTTTTTTTTGCTTTAGAATATACTTTGTTGTAAAAGGAATATTCTTTTTTAAATCTACTTTTTGTATGCTTTGAAAGTTGTGAAAAACATACTTATTGTATAGTGTTGTTTTAAAAATCGAAAAAGGAGAATTAAAATTCTATTTCTTTTACATTGTTGTGGTGATATAAGGGTGTAATAAGTGGATTAAGGATGTAATTTGGCAAAATAAGGGTGTAATAATTAATTTTTGGTGAGGTTAAGTGCAAAACCCATCAAAAATTCTTATTTTTCTTTTTTGCTCTACGCGGAGGCTAAGTGAAAAACCTCATAGAAGTAGTGTCTTGTGCAGTGAGTGTGATATTTGTTTCATCTCTTTTGTATTTGGTCGCACTTTTCTCTACTGCACTTGCTTTTATTTCAAGATGCCAAAAATTCAAAATTTGCTTTCAGATGGTGATAGATTAACAATTTTTAATTATTTTGATTGGAAATGATTGATGGAGGCTTCACTAGTTTTTAATGAGTTATGGGATATTGTCAAGAATGACAATCCTACATTGCCAATAGAATAGGCTAAATTAAATGTATTCAATTTGCATGATTTTAAGGCCTTAGCTCTCATTAAATGCTGTTGTACTTGTGATGCTTATGTTCATATTGAAAATTCTCCTCATAGTTACACTGCATGAAAAACATTGTCAGATTTGTATGATAAGAAACCCAAACATAAGAAGATATATATTCATATGCAGTTGTTTACTTTGTCATTAGATGAAGATGGGGATATGGGAGAATATATGTCTAATTTGAAAAATATCACTATTGAGTACACTAAGGCTGGGTTTGGAAAACTAGATGATGACCTCATAGTCACTGCTGCTTTGAAAGGACTACCTGGGTCATATAGGAATTTTGTTGAAATGTTGCATGTCTTTGACAAGATCACATGCATCACCTTTGATAAGGTGGCTGAGTTGCTCATCCAACATGACCTCTCTCTACCCAAGAAATCCAAGAAAACTAAAGAAGACCATGTTTTAGAGTCAAAGCCTAGTTCATCTTCATCTGGGCATCAAAACAACAGAGGAAACAGTTATAGAGGGGGTCGAGGTTACAGAGGAGGCAGATATCAAAACAGAGGTAGGGGTTATTCAAATAACCAACAATCTAACCAATCACATGAAATAAGTGATCGTAGACATGGTCACAACTCATATAGGGGCAGAGGTCGAGGTAGATCAGACATTCAGTGTCATAGATGTGAAAAATTTGGTCACATTGCCTCACAATGTAGGATTCCTTTTGATAAAATTCAGAGGCCACAAAAAGTGACTAAGTCTAACTCTGCTCAGTATGTAGATCATGACAATGATGAGTCCAATAATGTTGTCAATGAATCTGCATTAACTACTTTGGGGCACATTGATTATATTGAATATGAGGCTAGAGATGAGCTCACAGATGTATGGGTTTTAGACACATAAGCAACCAAACACATGACATTTAGGAGAGATTTCTTTTGGTCTTTTAAGAAAGCTTATCTCTCTTCAGTTGCCTTAGCAGATAAGTCTATGCATACACCACTAGGACTTGGATCTATTTGGATTCTTCTTCCTAATGGGTCAATAAAATACTTGGAGGATGTTTGGTATGTTTCCACATTAAAGAAACACTTACTTTCTTTGGTAACTATTTGAAAGAAAGGTTATCAAATTATGCTTGAAAATGGGATCATTTACATCAATTTAGTGAAAGATGATTATAAAACAATGCATACAGGAATAAAGATGGAAACTTGGTTGGATTGCATTGTAAAGTGCTTCCTCCCACTATAGAACTTGCGGCAGTTATTGACACAAGTATAGGTACTATGTCTACACAGTGGTTATGGCATCTCCGCTATGGACATTTGAATATCCACTCTTTAGTGGATTTGCAGAGATATGGTATGGTGAATGGGTTGCCCACTTTTCACAAAGATAGTATTATTTGTGAGTCATGTGTTTTGGGAAAACAAAATCGAGAAAAGTTTCCTAAACAGTCATCCTAGAGAGCTAACAGATGTTTATAGTTAGTTCATAGTGATGTATGTGACATGAAAAAGTCATCCATTGGTAGGCATATATACTTTGTCTTGTTTATTGATGACTTTTCTCGGATGACTTGGGTATTTTTTATGAAAAACAAATATGAAGTTTTCACTAAGTTTTTTGATTGGTTACACTTAGTCAAAAAAGAAACAGGTTCACATTTGGCCACTCTTCATTCAGATAATGGAGGTGAGCATACCTCAAATGAATTTTTAGATTATTGTCGAGAACATGGCATTCATCAACAATATAGTAATGCTTATACTCCACAACAAAATGGAGTATCTGAACGGATGAATAGAATTTTAGAGGGCACAACACATGCCATGTTGCACTATAAACAACTTGATGATAAGTTTTGGGCATAAGCCATTGGTACTGCAGTATATTTGAGAAACAGGTCCCCCACAGTTGCACTTTTGGGACAAACTCCATATGAGGCATGGTATGGGTTTAAACCCAAAGTTAAACACTTAAAATTGTTTGGATGTTTTTTTTTCTTTGGTTCCTATTAAACACAGAACTAAGTTGGAACCATGAAGTCAAAAATGCATCTTTCTTGGTTATTCTAAAGATAAAAAGGGGTTTCATTTGCATGCATAGGATACAGGCAAATTCATAGTGAGTCGAGATGTAATATTTGATGAGTTTGGGACTATGAACACTGTAGAGATTGATTCTCAACTTGATATATTAGAGAGGGAAAATGCAAAAAGAGATAAGGGTTTGAATAATGGGGATAACTCTTTGAAGTTGTGGTATTAAACTCAAATTCCTTCACTTTCCTCTCCATCTACAAGTTTACAGGTTGATGACTTAGAAATTATTGAAAATTCTCTAAGTCCCCCTTTGAATGATGCACATAATGAGAATTCTGGAGTTACTGATTTGAATAATTTGACTAAATATCCAAAATGGGCTCAAAGTACTTTTTCTGACTTGAAAGCAGATGAAGTTGGTTTAATAGGGCCCAGGAATTCTCAAAAATAGGTACACTATGCTATGGTTGGTACTACTTCCTCTGAGCCATCCACTTTTGAGGAGACATCTACTGAACATGTTTGGCAACAGGCAATGAAATGTGAGTATGATTCCATACTTAGCAATAATACATGGGTTTTAGTTGATCCTCCACATGTTAAACCCATCGGATGTAAATGGGTTTATAGGACTAAGTATAAATCAGATGGCTCCATAGATAAGCATAAGGCAAGACTTGTTGCAAAAGGATATGTGCAACAAGAAGGTATTGACTATGAGGAAACATTTGCACCAACTGCCAAATGACACACTATTCGTATGGTACTTGCCTTAGCAGCACAAAATGGTTGGAGAGTACATCAATTGGATGTTAAAAGTGCTTTTTTAAATGGTGATTTATAGGAAGAAGTATATATGAAACAACCTCAGGGTTTTGAACAGGTGGGTGCCGAACACAAAGTATGTAAATTGATAAAAGCTTTGTATGGGCTCAAACAGGGACCCAGGGCTTGGTATGATAAAATGGATTCATACTTGAAATCCATTGGTTTTCATCGCAGTGAATCTGATGATATTCTCTATTTTCGAGTGTAGGGTAAGAAAATGGTGATACTTGTTTTCTATGTCGATGACTTGTTTATCACAGGGAATGATGAAAACCATAACAAGTTTGTGAAGAAGGAATTAAAAGATGGGTTTGAGATGACAGATCTTGGACTTCTTCACTACTATCTAGGCATAGAGGTAACTCAGAAAGAGCATAGTATTTTCATTTCACAAACTAAGTATATTTCTGAGTTATTAGAAAGGTTTGGCATGAGTGATTGCAAACCTGCCCTCACTCCCATGGAAAGTAACTTGAAATTTTCTAAGGATGATAGCAGTGCCTTTTTTGATGGCACCACATACAGACAATTGGTGGGAGGTTTGATATACTTGATGACTACCAGGGCCGATATTTCATTTTCAGTTGGAATTTTATTTAGGTTTATGCATGAGCCTAGAGAAATTCATTGGCATGCAACAAAACGAGTACTTCGTTACCTTCAGGGAATGAAAACATATGGCCTTGAATACCGCCGCAACAAGAACTTCAAACTTGTTGGATATTGTGATGCAGATTTTGGTGGATGTGTGGATGACAGAGTGTCAACCACATGATACACTATGCATATGGGTTCCACTGCGATTGCTTGGTGTTGTAAGAAACATGATACAGTGGCAAATTCATTAGAAGAATTAGAGTATATTGCAGCATGGGATGCTTCCAGAGAAATTGTATACCTACGTCGTATTCTTGAAGATCTTTAGGTTTCTCAGTTTGCTCTTACACAGTTATACATTGATAATCAAAGTGCAATCAAGATGTCCAAGAATCTTGTGTTTCATGCCAAAACAAAACATATGGATGTCAAATACCATTATCTACGAATGCTGGTGGCAAAGAAAGGTCTTGATCCAATATATTGCCCAACTGCCGATCAGACAGCTGACATCTTCACAAAACCCCTTGACAGAATCAAATTTGAAAAATTTAGAAAAATGCTTGGTATGTGTCCAAAGACTTGACTTTTGATCATAGGGGGGTTTGTTAGGACTTGTTCCAAAGTCTTAACATTAGGTTAGATTTTTGGTAGGTTAATAAATAATAATTGTTAATGGGACATGCATCTTTTTATTAAAGACAACCCCATAAAATAAAGTTACTTAGTTTTAGTTTTAGGTAGTTTTCATGTTTTGTGTTTATTAATTAGAACTACCTTACGGGTTATTTTCCCGTAAATAGTTGGTTATAGGATTAGTTGATTTTACCGGTCATGGGTAAAATCTATATAATCTATGTTTGCAATGGAAAAGGGTTAACGGAGTAAAGGCACCCTTATGTACTTGATTTTTTGAAAATTAATAAAATACTTGTGCACTCGCACTAAGCGGGGACAAGGTTCAAACTATTTCTTCAAGGAGTTATCAAGTGATTCAAAAGAGATTGGAGAGGAAGAAGAACGAGAGGAAAATGAAGACCCTGACGAAAGGGTAATCAGAGCTACTGCTAAAATGGGAAGCAAGCCTAGGATGGATCTACCCAATTATGCTGGTAGTCTGGATTCCAAAGAACTGATTGGCTGGATATCAAACATGGAGAAGTATTTCGATTTGGAGCAAATTGAAGAACTCATGAGGGTTAAAACTGCTGTTACTAAACTTAAGGGTCATGCGTCATTATGGTGGGATCATGTACAACAAGAAAGAGTTTGTTGAGGAAGAGAAAGAATCAGAATATGGGATCGAATTGTGAGTAAGTTGAAGTGCAAAATTTTACCTTTTGATTACTCTATGATGTTATTTAAGAAGCTGCAAAATCTCTGTTAGGAGTGTGAAAGAATACACAGAAGAATTCTATAGATTGACAATTCGAGTTGGCCATTCTGAAGATACTGAAGAAAAAGTTTCAAGATATATTAATAGTCTGAGACTAACAATTCAAGATGAGATTTGTATGCTTAATATTAGAATGGTGGGGGCGGCATACTAGTAGGCATTAATGGCTGAAGATAAGCTGGCTAGAAAGCAACAACAAAGTCATGGTAGAGGTAGAGGTTGTGGCAAGCAATCAGTTGTATGTAGACAAATATTCAACAAAAAAGGGGATGAAGGTGTGAGTAGTTCACAACGAGGAGGATTTCAGTCCTCAAGAAGAAGAGGATTTGGATCACAAGGATGTGGTTGAGGGTTCAATGGCACCTGATACAACTGTGGAGCACATGGGCATTGGGCATATGAATATCTAGAAGATACTAAGGAAAATAAAAGGAGAGACAATAGAGCTGATGTTACTTGGAGAAATAAAAGATGATACGGCTGCATCCATAGAACCTGAAAATGGAGAGAATCTGATGTTTAAGAAGGTGCTTTTGAAACCAGAAAATTAAGGAGCTGAACCATGGCAGCAGAGGAGCATATAGACAGTGGTAGCATTGACAACTTTGTGTCTACAAAGATGGTGGAGAAATTGGTGTTGAAAACGGTGGCAAATCCCAACCTGTACAAGGTTTCATGGCTGCAAAAGGGCCATCAAGTCATGGTGTCTGATCAATGAAAGATCAATTATAATATTGGTAAGTATTGTGTTGAGGTATGGTGTGATGTTATGGATGCTTGTCATGTTCTTTAAGGAAGACCTTGGCAATATAATAGGAATATGATACATAATGGGAGAAAGATAGTAACTAAAGGTGGCAAAAGGTATGAGCTGCTGCCTGTGAAATAATAAGTAGAAGAAGCCAAAAATGTAGTGGTATTACTGTCTGGCAAACAATTTTTGAATGAAATTAAAAAGATCAAGGTGTGTTACATTATGTTTTCTCAAGAAGAACCTAAAGAGGATGAGATTCCAATAGAAGTTGCAGGTGTGTTGAAAGATTGTGCAGAAATTGTCTCTAGGGACTTGTTTGTAGGGTTACCACCTATGAGGAAAATCTCACATCAGATGGGTCTGATCCCAAGAGCTAGTCTATCCAACAAGGCACCCCATTGAATGGATCCAAAGATGATTGTATAATTAAACAAACAAGTACATGATTTATTAGATAGGGGATTGATTAGGGAAAGCTTGAGTCCTTGTGCAGTTCCAGCAGTTTTGCAACCAAAGGACGGTGAATGGAGAATGTGCACTGTTTCAAGGGCTATCAATAAGATCACTATTTGGTGTAGGTTTCCCTTACCTAGAATAGATGATATTTTAGATTATTTAAGTGGTGCTAGATATTTTTTTAAGATAGATTTAAAAAATGGATATCATCAGATTAGGATAAGAGAGACTGATGAGTGGAAAACTGCTTTTAGAACTAAGGATGGATTATACGAATGGTTAGTTATGCCCTTTGGCTTAACCAATGCCCCTAGTACCTTCATGAGACTAATGAATGAAGTATTAAAATTGTTAATGGGAAAATTTGATGTGGTTTATTTTGACAATATATTGATATTTAGCAAAACTAAGGAATAACATCTGCAACATTTGAGACAGGTTCTAGAAAAATTGAAAGAGGAGAAGCTGCTGATAAATCTGTAGAAATGCTCATTTTTGAAAGAAGAATTGATATATTTGGGTTTTGTGGCATCTAGAAAAGGGTTAAAGATGGGTCATGCAAAGGTAACTGCAATTTGGGAGGTGGCTTGTATTGAAAAGTGCTACAAAGATAAGAAATTTTCATGGATTGGCTAGTTTCTATAGAAAATTCATAGTAAATTTTAGTGGAATTTGTCCACCATTGACTTCTTGTATGAATAAGAGTATATTTACATGGACAACGGAAGGAAGCAAAGAGAAGCTTTGAGCTTTTGAAGAAGAAGGTGACAAGACATCATGTATTGGCCCCTCTTGATTTCGAGAAGGTGTTTCAATTGGATTGTGATGCTAGTGGAAAGACCATTGGAACTGTGTTGAGTCAAGAGGGTAGACCTATAGCCTTATTTAGTGAGAAATTTTATGAGGCAGAACAAAAGTAGTTTGTTTGTGAACTGGAGTTCTATGCCATCATTTAGGCATTGAAGAAATGGAGGCATTACAAATCATCAAGCATTAAAGTATGTGAACAGCCATGCAAGGTTGAACCAGAGACAAATAAGGTGGGTTGAATACCTACAAAGTTACTCATTTGTTTTGAAGCACAGGGCTGAATAGTCAAATAGAGTAGCTGATGCACTAAGCAAGAAGATATTGTTGTTGAAGACTATGGAGGTTGAGGTAATTGGTCTTGAGTATTTGAAAGATTTATACAAGGATGATCTTGATTTTACTAAGATTTGGAGGGCTTGCTAAGGTATGAAAAGATTTCTTTATTCAAGAAGGATTTTTTGTTTAAAAATCAGCAATTATGTATACCCCAAGGCTTTACGAGGGAGAACCTCATAAGGGAAATGCATGGAGGGGGTCTTAGTGGTCATTTTGGAAGGGACAAAACCCTTTTATAGTTAAAAGAGAAATATCATTGGCCTAGTCTGAAACAAAATGTAGAGAAGTTTGTTGCTAGATGTAGAATTTGTCAATTAGCAAAGGGCACTACTAGGAGTACAAGGTTGTATAAGCCATAACTTGTTCCAGATGGACCATGGGATGATATTAGTATGGATTTTGTATTGGGATTGCCAAGAATTCAAAAGGGAAATGATAGTATTTTTGTAGTAGTGGACAAGTTCTCCAAAATGGTTCACTTCATACCATTTAAAAAAACCAATGATGCATCAAATATTGCCAAATTATTTTTCTAGGATGTGGTAAGGTTGCATGGTTTGCCTAGAAGATATGTAGCCGAATACGTCCTTGCAGGTCCACGTATCCTGATACGTATGTATGTATTTCGTAGGGATATGCCCCATGTATGCCTAGGGTATTGCCCAGGAATATCCAGGGGTATCCGCAGGGGCCCTGCAGTAACCTAGGCGTACCTGGGGCGTATCCCTGCACCAAAACAAGAAAGACAGTAGGGGAAACAGATAATCCGGACAAATAAATTAGCATAGGAAGACACAACTCATGTAGACCAAATGCAGAAGGATACACATTGAATGTGAAGGAGGCCAACGGTTCAGATGCGATTCTTATAGTGTAGACCCAACAAACCAGAAGGAAAACAATGCAATTTATAGTCGTGATTTGAAGTGGCACCCAACTAGAGATTGAAGCCCACAAAGGATTCGTGATATACAAAGTCATGATTTCCAATGTGTAGGGCGGAGGACGCCATGAGAAAGACAAAATGTGACCAGGTGTGGGCAAAATTGCGCGTAGGATTTGTAGACAAGACATGAAGACCTGAATGAAATAGGGAGAACAAAAATCATGATTTCTAGTTGTATGAACTAATTCTGTGTCAGGCAGAACGTTTTGCAAGAAGAAATCACATTTTTTTGGCATTTTTTGTGCAATGAAGAATCACGTCAGGGCACGGCTGAAGAAGCAAAATGTGATTTCCAACAGACCTGTACTCATGATTTGGAAGGATGTTTTGTGTGCAGCAAAGAGACGCAAACGTTTTAACTTCTATACATTGTAACATTTGTACCATGTACATTGTTCTAACTTCTAAGACTAATCTAAGTTCGACCATTGAATATTATTGTATTTGGCATTAAATTATTAGTATGTTTTGTGGTTAATTAACCTATTCTGTTTTGTCTATGCATATTATGTGGTTAATTTTGCTTGTATGGCTATATTTTTTATATTGTTAATTTTTTATACATATTTTTGTATGGCCATATCCAAAAATGTATCTAGGCCCAAAAAAAAATCGCCGTATCACCATATCTGATTCCTGTATTCGTATGGGCTACTTAGCCTAGAAGTATTACATCTGACAGGGATACTAAGTTTTGATTCATTTTTGGAGGATGTTATGGAAAAGGTTGGGTACTAAATTGGATTTCAGTTCTGCCTACCATCCCCAAATTGATGGATAAACTGAGGTATTCAATAGGAGTCTTGGCAATCTACTCAGAAGTTTAGTTGGAGACAGACCTACTCAATGGGATTTGGTCCTTGCCCAAGCAGAATTTGCATACAATAATTTAGTAAACAGGTCAATTGGTGTTTTCACGTTCCATATTGTCTATGGAAGATCTCCAAGATGTATCATAGATTTGATACAGGTGTTTGTTGACAGAAAAAATGCAAAGGCCGAAGACTTCACAGATTATATGTGATAATTGCACGAGGAAATCAGAAAGCAAATTCAAAGGAGTAATTTAAAATACAAGTAAAGGCTGATGAGAAAAGAAGAGTGGAGACATTTGCAATCGGTGATTTAGTTATGGTATTTCTGTGGGAGGGAGGTTTCCCAAGGGGGCAAATTTCTTCGAAAATTTTCTGAAAATGCATATGAGGTTGGTCTTCCACTAGGATAGATATTTCCTCAATCTTCATTGTTGCTGATCTGCACCCATACACAGGTGATGATAGTGTTGCTACAGACTGTGAGGATGTTACAGACATCGCTGATTGGATTGATCAAATTCTAGAGCAGTGCAGAAGAAATTGATAAGATATTACAGAAAGGGTTGTGAAGAAGACTAGAAACAAAAATTATAAAGAGTATTTGTTAAGATGGAAAGTAAAGGGGTCTGCGGAGGATGAATGGTTATTTGAAGAAGAATTTGCTCGTTTGAGCAAAAGGGAAGCTCAGTTCTGTTAGCAGGAGCTCACATTTTTTCATTCCTAGGATGTCCGATGTAGGAGCACCTCAAGGTTCATGGGCAATCAGCATCAAACTAATGTTTTTTTTGGTTGTTTTCCTTGTTTTTGCAGGCTTAGTTGCACTTGAGGCAGTTCGAAGACCCATATTTAGAGATGGCTGATGTGGTTCAATAACTCCAAGATGGGCTTTCTTTGTTGGATCAAGGATCATCCATTGTTTTGGCCCATGGTTTTATTGATTACAATTTCCAGTGTATCTACACAAGTTCTAGAAGTTTCTAAGTGGTTGAGAGTTGGTGAAGATCGGCCTATATAAAGATAATCTTGTAACTGTTTGAGGACATCTTCCGGCAATTGAAGAGTTGTATTCATATGTGTTTACAAAAGGGGATATTTCGTTGGCTGTATATTGATCCGCTTGGGTCTGAGTGACCAAGTATTGAGGAGCATTTGTGGTGTCGGAGATCTGAGAAAAATGTGAGAGGTGTTTGTGTGTGTTGTAACTGGAATTTGTTTTCCAGGATTCATTTGAGTCCATTGCGACTTGCTGTCATTTTCTGTTTGGCTGTAAGAAGACTGAGACTGCCTTTTGTGTTGAGGCTGAATCTCATTTGATTTCTAAATGCAGTTTGAAGATTCAATAAGAACTCTGTGGTCCCTTCTTTTGGCTGATTTTTCTAAGCTGCTGCTGAGTAACTGTTGTATATGCTGCTAGGAGTCTGTTGAATTTATCTGACCCACTCCAGTGCATTGCACCAGATATTCTCTATCTGGCTATAGTCATTAAGAAACCTTGCTTAATTTTTTCTTTGCTTCAAGATCCTAAAGAAATATCCTTGGTAATATTCTCTTTCTACTATGGTAATTAAAACAAGTTGCTGGCTATAGATAAAAGAGGGAGAATCTATTCATCTGCGCATGATGCTTGCGACTAAATCATGGCTTTCTTGTTGGTCAACATATCAAGGGCACAGCCATAGATATATGATAAGCTCTTGTTGGTCACTACCAAGGAAAAATTTGGAATCCTCTCTAAACACAACATAATTTAACCATGCAACAATATCAAAGGCCTGAAAATAGCACAAGACTTGCAATTTTCTCTGGAAATGAGCGCACTCTTGAAAATAGCATAAGACACATAATTTTCTCACAAATTGAGCACACGATAAGATTCATGGTGGGAGGAATGTCTTCAATAGTGGAAAAAATACTTAACAAGTTAACAAGAATAAGTTGAGGGAGGTTGATGGAATAGCTAATATAACTATTACAGCTTCAATCAAATTTGCAGAAAGAAGTTGTCTCTCTTATAGTTGCAAAATATATATCAAGGATATTTTGATGGAGGTGAATAGAAGAGTCAATACAACTATTATGTCCCCAATGAAATTTTCCTAAATTGAAAATTTTATAATATATTTAATGGGTTAAATCAAATCATGGCCTATGCATCACCACCTTCTTAAACGCTTGCTATGACTTGAAAAGGATGCAATTTTACGTAATTAAGGTTTCCTTTCCCATAGCTTGGCTTTTGTAATATCAATTTGTGGTTTATCCACATATGATATATATTCGGGTGTACATGCATATTTGTAACTATGCTTTGTTAAGGTTCCTATTAACAAGTTGTCGGTGAAGACATTGTTGATGGTTAGGTTGTGGAAGCATATTGTGTTAAACAGTAGGCTATTGATGGTTACTTTTGAAGAAGCAGATAAATCAGTTTTTGAAGGTCGCTATATAACTAATGGAAATTTCAATGCTTTAACAGCTAAGTTGCTGACCCACCATGTTATAGTTACATAGCTTCCACTTGAAAGACAACACGAGGAAATTAAAAGGCAGAATAAATATATAATGATTTGACATTATACCAAGCCTACCCCGATCTAGGGGTATGCAATAGCACGCTCCTTTATGTCTTAGCCCCAGAACCCCTACTATTATCCTAGTAGGGAGGATCAAATGGTCATTTGTACAATATGTCAAACTCATTGAGTCGGCCAATTAACACTTCCTAGAGGCTCACTTGATGCCTTAAAAACCTACCATTCGAATTGGGACACATGTTAACTTTACTCAGTGCTATTTGGGTGCATGTTTCCATGTCACCACAAGAAACATGGATGTGGGGGTTTCAAGGAAATGTCTCCTTGCTGCCCCTTCACCTTATGGGGCAGTCGAGGCAAATGTCCTTGCTCCCCTAGCTGTCCCTTGTGCTATTTGATTTCTTCCAAACTGTTTTTCCTCATCTTATTTTCTCTTTCTACTACTTTTTTACGTGCCATTGTCTATGTACTAAGTTAATGATGTATTTGAGTCAAATTAAAATGCATTTATTAAAGCGTGTTAGACTTTAGGATTAATTATAATGTAATAAATGCACTTGTAATAGGCCATGCGATGAAATTGTGGTGCCATTTGGATGATATGACCTTCTCCTTGATATCACTACCCTTGATGGGCTAGTTATGGTGCCACTCGCTCACACTTCCTCTCTCCCTCTCCTTTTTCTGTCATTCAGTTAGGGAGTCGGCTATAGGTAGTCAAACTAAATTGATGAGTTAATCAAGGATGACCTTACCTTGGAGTTATTACCAGCGATAACTTGAAGGTGACACATCTACTTAGTGATTGAGTTTTACTGATTAGTTCAACTGTATGTCACGAGTTAATGTATCAATCAGTTGAATTATTTGATTGATAGGTCTTTAGTAGCATGTGTCATTGTTTTATATTTAGTAGCATGTGTCACATGTCTAGTCGACTGGATGAGATATAATGATAATTTTAAAGTTGATAGAGGCAATCATCATGATGTGAGTTCTATTAAGCATAATAGTGCTAATATAAAATACATACTCAATTGTTGGATGAAAAGAATCGATTGCAGTTTGTTGGAATTTATTACAGCAGTCATTTGTTTTGCAGGTTACGAGTATTTCAAAGTGCTAAAGTCAAGTAATTTTTCTCTCTTCTTCCTCTACTATTCTCATAAATTACCCCAATTTGATCCTGCTGCTTACACAGCGTTTTAGAGTTGTTTCCGTGTTTGCAAACGTGCTGCAATTTACAAATCAGCAAGTCTGTGATTTACAGACAACGGTGATAGACATTTAAGATATTGTAGACTGTACTTAATGTTTGCAGGCCTGTTTCCATGTGAGTTTAGTATGGCATCAGAGCAGGTTTACTGGTTTCTTCTCTCCAGTGAACGGTGAAGGAAGGCATGCAATGTCAACAAGCTACAAGAAGGTTTCAGTTTGTTGTGAAGCCTTTGAGGCAGCCCGTGAGAGGTTGACGATTGATTGAATGCTTGTGAAAGGCAATTGCACTGTGATTAGAGTTATTTACTAGCGAGTCAATTGTGTTTCTGATTTAAGTTTTCAAGTGGTAGCAGACATGGCTAATTCCAGCGTGCAAGGTCTTAGGGAAGGTGACTGGTTAGAGGCAATCTCTAACTTTAGTCCTTGGCAATTTAGATTCCAAACTCTCATAGAGGATTTGGATCTTTGGGTTATTGTGAGGGTAAAGTGACTGCCCCTACAGATCCACAACTTGCTGCCCACAAGGGGAAGGCTGCCAAGGCAACGAGGATTGTCTCAGACTTTGTAAAAAAACCATTCGATCCCTCACATCAGACGGAAGTCTGCTAACAGTATTGTAAAGTCTGCAAAAGAAATGTATGGTTCTTTGATTGATTAATCTCAGTGTGAATATATCTTGAAATATTCTTTTGAAAAACAAGTTGTCCTAGGCTCGAATGGTTGAATCTGATACTATAACTAGTTATCTTGTGAAGATTGTTGAGTTACAAGATTAGATGTTTGCTATTGATTCTGATGTTCAAGATGAGGAGTTGTTGGCAAGAAATATTACAGTATGAGTCATTTGTAGCAGTTTGGCTATGGAGGCAAGTCACTGTAGTGGTTTGGCTACAGAGCCAAGGCACCGTTGTAGCTCCAAAGTAGGAGCCAATGGAGCTGAGCACCAAAGTAGGAGCCAATGGAGTTGAGTGCCAACGTAGAATCCAATGGAGTTGATGCCAAAGTATGACAGAGGCTGAGAATTGACTGTTGACCATGCTAGGGCTTCATGATTGCATGTCATCTGGCAGTTGCATGAGACAAATGTCGGTTTGTGGTTTAAGAATGTGTCACTAGAGGTCAAGAATGCATATTCTAGGTGTCATTAGAGGAATGCATGCAAGTTGTAGAGAAATGCTATATATATGTATGAGAGGTTCATTGTAAAGAGAGTTAGAAAGTTAATATTATTGGGAAATGGATTCACGTTGGTTTTGAGAGGATTTGGGAGTAGCTTGTAGGGAATGTTTGTAGTTCACTTGATGCAGGTGTATATTAATGGAAATGGAACTTTAATTAATGTGTTATCTATGATGTCTATTGTTTCCACGAGTGGATTATGATTTAGCTTAGTGTGTAGTTGCTGTTATATGCTGTGTTTAGAGGTAATAGGCTGTATTTTATGTTCATACCTCCATTAATGGCATTGATGCACAAGGGTTTGGATGGTAAAACTGGTCTTTATCCTCCTAATGCTTTGTTTACAGAACAAGACTGCCCTTGGCCTATCACACACTTTGGGTGAGATATTCTTTTCAGAATGACATTTTTCTTTCATGTTGGATGTATTGGCGTGTTGTAGTGATTATTCTAATGGTTGGGTATGTGTTTGAAGCACACATGGCAAAGGAAAGATACCTGAAAAAGAGTTGGTACCTATTGTATTGAATGACTTCTCCCCAGTTTGGAAAGCCTTTGTGACTGGTATTTGTGATTACGAGAAGTTACCCTCTTACAATTAGTTGTGGGACGTCTTTGTCCAAGAGAAACATTGAGAGAACCAGCTTCAACAAAGAAGAAGCAGCCCAAGACCTTGCTCTCTTCTGGAAGATGAAGGAAGGTTCAAAGAAGAAGCAGGCTAAGAAGTGTTAAAAAGAGCAAGCCTATTTCTTTTATTCTGGCACAAACAAAAAGAAAGGTCATGTAACTTGTTATAAAAACAATAATAAGGGACATTACGCTTATGAATGTCCAGAGAAGAAGGGTCAGAAAAAGGGGGAAGAATAATTTCAGAATAAGCATTTGTTGAGAATGTAAGCAGGTAATGAAACTCAGATCAGAGGAGAGTATACCTCCAATCGGTTTGACACTTAGTGCAAAGAAGCAGGGATAAAGAAAGAGCTCATGATTTCTTAGAATCCGCAACAGAATGGTGTGTCTAAGAGAAATATTCGGTCCATCATTGAAACTGCAAAAGCCATGATTCATGATAAGGATTTTCCAATATGTATTTGGTGTGAATCATGTAATACTGGTTTCTACATCTTGAACAGGTGCTCACACAAATTCTTAAAAGAAAACACCGGCGCCTTCATAGGTGGGAAACCAAAGGTACTTTATTTTTTGAGTTTTTGGTTCACCTATTTACATACATGTACCTATAGATAAAAGGATAAAGATGGAGCCTTCAAGTATAAAAAACATCCATGTGGGCTATAATGAAGCATGTCAGGCCTATCTGATTTATATTCCTAGGCAGAGGAAGACAGTGGTAATTAGGTATCTAAAATGTATGGACGGTCCTCAAGTTTTTAGGAGCCTCCTATAGTGACTGAAGAGGACGACACATCTGCTGTACCAAATTCAGATCACAATTCAGATTCTTATCTGATTGATTCCAGCGAACAAGGAGAGGTCATACCTCCTTCCAGTTCATCCTGCAAGCTCAGATGGCTTTCTCAGGTCTTACAGGATGCATAGAAGCATGTTGGCAAGCCCAATACTTCATTTTGGGTAAGTCATATGGCTAAGAAATCCCTTTGATATCTTTCATTATTGACTTCTATTCTTGATGCAGATCCTTCGAGTTATGAGGAAGCCACTCAAGAACAAGTATGGCGTGAAGCCATGAATGAGGAATATAACTCCATCATCAATAATGATATCTAGGAGATTGTACTGAGACCAAAGGGGAAATCAGCAATTGATTCCCAGTGGCTGTTGAAGATAAAGCATGCTGCAAATAGGATGATCAAGAATTACAAAGCAAGATTTGTAGCCTGAGGGTTCTCTCTCTCAAACAAAGAGTGGACTATGATGAGACATTTGTCCCTCTAGCAAGGTATACCAATATCAGAACTATCATGACCATGGCTGCATTCTTTTGTTGGAATTTGCTTCAGATGGTTGTAAATATTAAAAAATAGCCATCTTGAATGAGGTTATTGAAGAAGAAATTTATCTTAATCAACCTAAGGGATTTTAGATCAATGATTGTGACACTCTTGTATGCAGACTAATGATGCCATTTTATGGCCTCAAGCAAGCACTACGAGCTTGGTATGCTCGCATTGATGGTTACTTGCAGAATTTGTGATTATTTAAAACTTCAATAGATTCAAATTTGTATTTTATTCTTGGTAAATCTTATTTGCTAGTTTGAGTGTTGTATGTAGATGATCTCATTTTCATCATAAGTTCTTTGAAACTTATTATGCAGTGTAAGAATGAGTTGCCCCGTGAGTTTGGTATGAAGGAATTAGAATTGTTGCTTTAATTTTTAGGATTGGAAGTTTGGCAGGTTGATGGAGATGTTTTCCTTGGTCAAGGAAAGTATTTCATATAATTTTTAAAGAGATTTCAGCTGTTGGACTGCAAGCCAATGTCAACTCCAATGGTGTCGAATCTGAAGTTAACTTGTGATAAGAATTTGTATTTGGTTTATCCAACACTTAAAATGATAGTTGATATGATGACTAATGTATCTTGTTCATACTCGTCTTGACATTTAATAATGCAGTTTTTACATTGAGTAAGTCAATGGTGGAGCTGAGGCAGTCCCATTGGAGGGTTGCAAAGCATGTGCTTTGCTATTTGAAGGGGACCCTTCATCACAGTATTTTGTGCACAGGTAATGGGTTGATTTGTCTGCATGGATTTGTAGATTCAGATTGCGTAGGAGATGTTGAGACTCAAAAGTCTACTTGCGGGTACTGTTTTTCTCTTGGTACTTGTTTGATTTCCTGGTTTAGTAGAAACATGCAGTAATTGCTCTTAGTTTTGCTGAACTAGGTTGCAGCATGATCCACTAGTTGTGAAGCTGTTTGGCTTCATAAATTAGTTGTTGAGTTGACCGGTGAGATGCTAACGCCTACAGTTATCTACGGCGACAATTATAGATTGTATTGAATTCTGAGAAACTTGTTTTCCATGATCACTCTAAACATAAGATCAGTAGTTTTTCCACAGTCCATATGGTAGTGTGTGTGTCTGGATAAAATTGTGTCAAGTTTTTGAATCAACATTTTGGATCATACTCCATGACCCATCATCATTCTATTCTCATCTTGAAGATGGATCATGGAGTATGATCCAAAACGTTGATTAAAAAACTTGACACAGTTTTATCTAGAAACACACACACCACTCTAAACATATTGATATCTGGTATCATTTCCTACAAGATAAGTACAAAAGCAAGTGTTGGCTCTTGAACATGTTCCTTTAGAGTTGCAGATTGCTGAATTGGTCACTAAACCACTATCAAATGAAAGGTTGTGTTGTTGAGGGTGTGAATTGGTTTGAAGGAGAATCTGTTTCTTACAACGAGGGACTGTTAGTTGATTTGTTCCAAATTGATTCTCATCTTATTTTCTTTTTTTACTTCTTGGTTATGCACCATTGTCTATGAATTTGAGTCAAAATGCATTTAGTAAGGCACATTAGATTTCAGGATAATTTGTAATGTAATAAACACACTTGTAATAGGCCATGCGATGAAATTGTGATGCCATTTGGATGGTTTGACATCATCCTTACCCTTGATGGGCTAGTTATGGTGCTATTCACTCACATTCTCTCTTCCCTGTTTCAGTCATTTAGTTAGAGTCGGTTACAGTTAATCAAACTAAATTAATGACTTAGTCAAGGGCAAGCTCGCCTTAGGAGTCATTACCAGTTATTTCAAGGTGACACATCTACTTAATGATTGAGTTTAATTGATTAGTTCAACTGTGTAAGTTATAAGTTAATGTGTCAATCAAGTGAGTTGATTGATTGATAGTTATTTAGTTACATATGTTGAAGTGTCCAGTTGATAGGATGAGATTGATAACTCCAAAATTTAGAGAGGCAACCGTCACAATGTGAGTTCTATTTAAGCACACGAGTGCTAATGTAAAATACACATGCAATTGCTGGATGAATGAATAAGGTGCATGTTGCTGGAATTTATTAAAGCAGTTATTTGTTTTGTAGGTTGAGTATTCTGAAGCGCTAAAGTCAATGTAATTTCTCTCTTCTTCTTTTACTATTCTCCTGAATTTCTTCGAATTGATCCCATTGCTTGTATGGTGTTTCATTTGTGTTACTGTGTTTGCACACTTGCTGCAATTTTCAAATCAGCAAGTCTGTGATTTACAGAAAGCAACATTGATAGGTGTCTAAGCTTTTGTTTGTAGATTGTACTTAATGTTTGCATGCCTGTTTCCATGCAAGTACAACACCTTGAATTGGGGATTACAAGATGGGGGATGTCTAGACATAGCCGATTCACAGATAAAACAAAATACACAAATTAAAAAAAAGGAAAAGCACAACTTGAGGTATTGTAATGCAAATCACAAAGCAAAAGGTGTAGATACTAGAATTGTCTACCTGGTTTTGAATTTATGCATCAAAAGTTCATGCTCCTTACTGTTGGTAAGATTGAAGAGAAATGGAAGGCACACAACACACTGACATACTCGTGTGTGTCCGTCTTTTATTAAGCAGAAAGAAGTTACATTTTCAGGTGGGGAAGTTATACATGAATAACTAACATACATTAACTAATATTTATTCATTTAATGTTTAATAGTTTTAATGCCCCGCCCCTTAATGCCTAAATGGGAGACCGTCCCGAAATTTTACAAATAAACTGGGTCCAAGAGGTGTAGTATTACATCTGCAGGCTGCTCCTTAGAGGCACAAAAGTGAAGACAAATATCACTAGAATCAATTATCGTATGTAGTGATGATGAATCTGAATGTTTGGTGCAAGCATGATATACCAGATTCTTCAGCATCTTCAATACACCCTAATTGTCACATAAAATGGAAAGTGGAGCAGGTGTAGTCTGAGAAAGCTGAAGATCAATTAAAATCTGACATAGTCAAACTGCTTCACAACCAGCATTGATAGCTGCCTTGTACTTTGCAGCAGTGGAAGATTTAGCCACTTTGTGTTGAAGCTTGCTCTGCCACAAAATAACTTCTAAACCAAAAGTAAAAATATACCTAGTGGTAGATGTCCAAGTATCTACTGAACCTCTCCAATCAAAGTCTGTGTATCTTGTCAATCTAAAATTTGCTGTCCTTTAATATAGGATGCCAAAGTCAAGAGTTCCTTTGACATAGCGCAAAACTCGTTTTGCTGTTGTGTAACGTATAAGCTTTAGTTGAGACAAAAATTGAGAAAGATAGCTAAAAACAAAACATTGATTTGGTTATGTGGAGATATATTAGGGTGCCCACCAATTGTCTATAGAGTGATTCATCGACCCATGATTAATCATCGTTGGTTGACAACTTCAGCCCAACCTTCATAGGTGTAGAAGAGGGATTAGAATTTGTCATCACAAACTTCTTCAAGAAACTCGTGGCATACTTGACCTATGCTATGAAAATGAGATGGTCATGTTGCAAAAATTTTACACCTAAGTAATAGTGTAGGAGGCCTATATTGATCATGTTAAAAGCAACACACATATATGACGCTAAATTACAGTGGCCCCACTGTCGATGATGGCAAGATCATCGACATAGACAATGAGTATCACAATGTCATCATCATCACTTTTGACATAAGGATTAAGATCAAAAGACTCCTTTTGAGTCCAAATTCTTGTAGATACTAATCAATCTTAATATACTAAGCTCGTGGAGCTTGCTGAAGCCTCTATAGGATTTAATCAACCTACAAACGAGATGATCACTGCCAGGTACCCAAAAATGTTTAGGCCACACCATGTAGACTTCCTCATCTAAATCTTCGTTCAAAAAGGTGCTCTTTACATCCATCTAAAACACCTTTCAACCAAATTGAGCTGATATGGAGAGAAACAATTGAAATGTGACCATCTTCACAGTAGGAGCAAAAGCCTCCTCATAGTCTATTCCCTCCTATTGTGAAAAGCTTTTTGCAACAAGACAAGCCTTGTACTTGTCCAAAGCACCATCAGCGTTGCAGTTGACTTTGTACACCCATTTGCATCCCATGGGTTGTTTACGTGGAGGTAGTTCCACCAATTTCCAAGTATTGTTCTTCATCAAATATTTATCTTGCATTGTAGTATCCCATTCAGGTTTGTTTTTTGCTTTAGAATATCGCTATAGTTTAGGTATTGTAAAAAGACAAATGCAGGGGCAAAATGAACATGCTTAGTTGAATCAACAACTTTCTTTCCAGTCCTTCGGGGCTGTGTATTTTATTGAGGCATTTCATCCCCTTGTATACCCTGTACGGTGGAGTAAAACCACCTAGGCCTCTGTTGGATTGAAGAACTCTATGATGGCTGAATTTCAACGGGATTGGTAACCAACTCAAGTTGGCAACGCCGATAGACTAGTGTATTGGAAATATTAGCCATGAGCTGTTGTATTGGAGTTTGTGATGGAATACTATATGAACTAGACTCCTCATCTTTCAAAGGAACCACAACCCCAGATTTAGGTACCTTAGTGATTGCTTCCTGGTTACAAACAAAGAAGAATCACGTCTCATTTACGTCAACATCTCAACTAAAGATTATCTTGTTAGTGGAAATATCAATAAATCTATAGGCCTTAGATTGGTCATTATAGCTAGCAAATAAATATCTTGTACTCTTAGAATCTAGTTTACT
Organism: Torreya grandis; assembly: GCA_037957365.1. NCBI lineage: Eukaryota > Viridiplantae > Streptophyta > Pinopsida > Cupressales > Taxaceae > Torreya > Torreya grandis. The sequence goes on along the minus strand of JARHVA010002959.1, from coordinate 1,682,081 downwards.
CCTTTTTCTATTAGGAACTAAAGTATATGTAGTAGAACCAAAAATATTAAAAGTTGTTAGCTTAGGTTTGATTTCGGATCAAGCTTCCTCAAGTGTGATCATACAAAGCTTTGCCAGGACTCCTATTCAGAACATACATTTTTGTGTTCACTGCTTCCCCGCATTATTTATATGACGTGCCTCTATTGTGCGTCATGCACTTATCCATCTGCATGATAGTTCTATTCCGCCTCTCCCATTCTACTGTGGAGTGTATGGAGTTGTCAACTGTTGTTGAATAGTCCTTGAATTGCTTGGAAGTGAATTCACCCCCATTATCGGATCTTAGAGTTTTGATGCGTCTGCTTGTTTAGTTTTCCACCAATGCTTTGACTGTTCTAAATGAATCAAAATAGTTAAGACTTTTTTTTCAAGTATGCCCACATCTTACTGGAGAAATCATCCACCAACAATAGAAAACACTTGGCATCGAGGACTGTAGGTGATTTCCAGGATGACTCGCAAAGATCTATATGAACGAGATCTAAGAATCCCTTTGCATGCCAAGTACCTTTAGTCGGAATGGCTTCTGCTTCTGCTTGTTAGCCAAACACCCTGTACACATCCTGGTTTTCTTGGATAGTAGGAAAACCAAGAACAGTGTTGGCTCTTCTAAATTTGGCTAGGAATTGAAGGTTGAGATCTCCAAATCTCTCATGCCACAAAACGCTGGTATTAACCACCACAACTAATGAGTGTAAGTTTACTATGGTAGGCTCAACAAGCTATACAAGCCACCTTGCTTAGTGCCTAGGGCTACTACCCTATCTTGTTTTATATCAGAGACAATACACTTCTTACTAGAGAAATTTAAAAAATAGTGGGGTTTTCAATTAACTGACTAATAGACGAGATTTTTATTCATTCAAAGAACATACTTAACATTCTTTATTATGAATTTTGCGGCATTATTCAATACTACGCGGATATCTCCTATCCCTTCTACAACATATTTTTTTAGTATTTGTAGTAAATTTTACCTACCAATCCGTACTACACATGAAATGTTTGGATGCATTGGAATCAAATAGTCAGCAACTGGTAGCACTTTCATCCGAGCATGATGCCATGAGAGCATACTCTTCTTTAGAATCCCATCAAGTGTCAACTACTACCACATTTGCTTGACCCCGCAACGTTTTGTTGTGGGAAAGAGCATATTGTCGCTTCCGACAATCTTTTTTGACATGCCTGGCCTTATGACAGAAATAGCACTTCCCCTGGTATGTGGAAGATGATTCACTAGGGTTATGTTACCATGAGGGTTTTGTTTCCACTTCCCCTTGATTGAGCAACAAATGCACTCTCTGTTTGTACAGAGTTGGACTCACATGTCTGTGCCTGCTTGTATTCCTTATACAACAAATAGAAGTTGACTTGATAAAAGGTTAGGGTTTGCTTTTCTGCCATCAAGTATAAAACCTCCACAAACGATTCATAGGAGGGCATCGAGCTATTCAGAACAAGATCAACCACGGCGTCCTCGCCCACCTTTTTATTTATGGCAGCAAATTGGTCTCAAAAATATTTCATCCGAAGATGTTTTGACAGGTACCCACCCTCATTTATCTTTGTGGAAAACAACAAATTCTTTAGGTATAGGACTGTTTTTCTTCGAAGTTTGATACTTGTCTTGAAGTCTAGTCCAAAGATCACTTGCCACGGTGGCATTCTAGACCTCAGAGATTAAATCATCTGAAACAAACAATTTCAATAGCAGAAGAGCCTCCTTATGAGGTTTGTCATAGACGGTAGGATTTATAGCAGGTCTTAATTCCTTTTTGAGAATAATCTGACTACAATCTCGATACTTTGCAAGCGCGAGTATCTTGTGACTCCAAACATTATAGTTCTGGCCAGCTAGTTTTTGCGCTTATGGTAGAACCAAATTCTAGGTAATGGCCATGATTTTTGATCTGCAAATTGTTTGCAAATCACGTCCTTTTGCTTCAGGTATGGACTTTAAAAATAAAGTTGTAGAAAACTATGAAAATCATGGTTTTTGATTGCAAAATTTACAAAAAGTGATTTTTGCCTCCAAGGAATGATTGTAATCATTCCTCCTTCTGGCTGTGACTGAAAATCACGACCTTAGAGACGGGATTGGCAATGCTATTCTCCTTGCATACATTGTCATTTAGGACTATAAGTCGCAACTGTATGTTGTTTGCAAATTGCAACTTTGTCTTCCTTCTCTTGTTTTGCTCACTTTTGCGTTTTCCCATGCTTTGTTCTCAACGTGTTTGCACCATCATTCTAGTTTTGAAATCCAAAAAACTTGGCTTTTAACTGCATCTGGTCTTTTCAACTTCACTAGAACTCGCCACGTCCTTCTGTGGTCGGCACGACTTGTATGTACTTCGATGTTTTGGTCTGCTAAGCATGTTTTTGTCTAGGCCTCCTAGTTTGTTACATAGAAATCAAGACACCTTCCTCATGCTTGTGCGTTTTTCCTTGCATGTCTGCAACTCGTGATACACTCCTACAACTCGCAATCAACTTTGTCTTTTCCTCGTGTCCTAACATGATCTTTGCAAATCACGTTCTCCTGGCAACTTGTTCGTATCCTTCTCCTAGGGCTTCCCAAATCAAATGACTCTGATACCAATATTGGTAAGACTGAAGGAAAGAATGAAGAGAAATGGAAGGCACATAGCACACTAACATACTTGTGTGTGTTCATCCTATATTAAGCCGAAAGAAGTTACATATTCAGGTGAGGAAGTTATACATGAATAACTAACATACATTAACTAATAGTTAATCGGTTAATGTTTAATATCTTTAATAGTTACTCTATATTATTATGGCCTCAAGTAACAAATTGGCACCTATATTGCTCCCATAGCCTTTGCAATGGACCATAAGAGCATGATTAACCCAAAAGGAGCCATATAGTTGTTAAGAAGTACCATTGCTGAGCCAAGAAACCACTTGAAAGGCTTTGGAAGCAACATAAGAATACAAGATGGCATGTGTTGGACTATGATTGGATGCATGCAAATCATGAAGCAAAATTATTAAAAGCTTAACAATACTTTGTTATCATTTATTATTTATTTATATTGATAGATAAAATGATGGGTCCTAATGGGGTCATCACCTTCGGAAAGAAAAGAGGTACATAGACATAAAATAGAAGTACATAGATTTGAAGAGAGAAGATCATGCCCAGGCCTCCCACTATACCAAGGTACATGTTATCAATATGACGAGAGTTAGAAAATGGATAATGATGGCCATGCATACCTTTCAGATTGCTATCTAGGCTAGACTCTTAGTGAAGGGTACTTACCAACAAGCAAAAAACTAAACACTATCCTTCACCTTTTGAAAATCCACAAGACCACCACAAACCACCATAAGACAGCCAAATACATATCAATGAGAACGGGTGGAGGCCACGTCAAACTGTAGGAGGAGTTTCCATTGCAATTTCCCTTGTAGCTCCAGAAGAAACACGACTCACATTACCATCAAAATCAGAAAACAACTTATACTTCTTATTCTTCTTTAAGAGCTGCAAGGGGATATAATCATACGTTGACCGTTTGGGATCACATATTTGTTCCTTGGCCATTTTCCTTTAGTAGTAAGAACATAGCTAACAGAGGATGCCATGCTTGCACACATACCCATGTCTAAGAGCTGGGAGAGTGTGCTAGGAGGCTCATTAAGAATTTACCTAATATCCACTTTGCCTTTGCCTAGCAAGATCCACTCCTTTGCCATCCAACCACCAATTTTTATCGGGCATTTACCCATATGAGGCTTCGGGTCCTTGGCCTCCTTGCTTGGGAGCTTCGTTACATACCTTTGATGGGACTTCAATTGAGCAACTTCTTAACTGCTACCAACAATGTTTCGAGGTGAAAGCTTGTGGAAGTTCACTTCACAGGACTTCATCTTCTAGGCCAGGGAAGATATTTTGCCTTCTCAATCCAAACAAACTCCATGACCAAAAAAATTTCTTTGCTCCTTTGCTTTTGGAGGTGGACGCCAATTTGGTAAATCCTCTACCAATGTTGTTGGCGAGAGGTAGGCTAGTTCCTTATAATGTGCTGACACAACAAGAGTTGGGTGGAAAATCTCCTAGATCATTTTTTGCTCGTCCAATTGGGGAAGAGTAGTTGGGGGAAAAATTCCATTAACGAGAAATTAGAAGACAAAATGCTGGGGTGACTGCAGGAAATTTGCTGAGAAAGTCATCTCAGATTGATTGAACTGACTTTTTTGCAATTTTGGCATCCCCATACCCATCCCTACCCAAAATTTGATGAACAAAGTCCTCTCTAATTCCACCCATCACAAACTAGGAATGTATACCTGCCGACAAAATTGATCCTCCCAATGCATTGGATGCCTTGGATGAGCTTGCACTAGTTGCTATTGAAGTACATAGAAAGTTTGCAAGAAGAGGGAGCGAGCAAACAAAATGAAAATTTAAGTCTAGGAAGATTTAAAAGGGGCAATGGTGAGTGGAAACGATGGTGTTATAGGCGAAATTATGATTTGCAAAATCCAATGCAACTTTTGTGTGCCGCATGCTCCATGTGGCGTGTAAGCCATCATTTGAAGTCCCTTCAATTTCCTTAAGGATTGCCAAAATAATTACTCATCATGGGGAGAGAGGTGAGAGTTATTTTTGGGATTGCCTCGTTTTAAATGAAAATTTGAGGAATATTTCAAAGAAATCATTTTATATCTTTTTGAACGGATATAAATTTGGCTAGCTTCCTTATGAGACGAGGAAATGCCTTGTCTTTAAACCAATCCTTCGACATCTTGTAAAATCAGGTGTTCTAAATTCAACCAATCAAAGGGAAGAGAACTTTTGATTTTTGAGATGATTGTTAAGTAATTTGGCCTGTCAAGGCCAAAGTACTACCCCTACTATTTGAAACTTTCTCCAGAACGGTCAAATCCTTTATTCAGCTGGTCAAATTGGTGAATTTTAGTCTAAAGGCATGAACAAAGGAATATGTAGGCAGTCAAGTATCAAGTACAGTCATGATGAAGACACTTACAACAATGTTACACAGTTAAGTGTATTCACAAGGATGATATGTTGAAATAAGAAAGGTCTTTATCAATATTTATTGACAAATACTTACAACCATGAAGAAGAATGATGATCAAATCTGCCTTTGAGCCTTCTTTGGGGTGAAAGACAAGCTATAGTCCGTGCAAGGGCAAGACACCTACAACAGGTTCAAAAAAAGCATATTCAGGTTCAAAAGGCTTTATATAGGGTTGCTCATCATATGCACCTACAGTGAGTCACCAAAAAGATAGCTCTACAGGGGACATATGCAGTGTGATGGTCATTTTACAAGGATTCGGTTATAAAACATGTGAGCCCTTGATAAGAGCCAATGAAGAATTAATCAAGCTACAACCATCCTTAATGTTAACCTACAGGCCTGTAAGTTCACTTTCAGATGAAAGCAAGCGATTAGAAGCGAATACAGGGTTATTTTCTCGAACTCTTTCCCAAATTTTTTCTTCCCCAAGTGTTGTTTTCTTAGAATTTTTTCAGGTCAGAATGGGAACAATTTCCTTGGACTTTTTGTCCGAGGGAATAGAAATTTTAAAGGACTTTGCAAGAAGTTCGAAAGAATTACAAAAGGGCAGTTCTTTGGCAAAGAGAAAGCACACTTACAAGAAACACGAAGGGTATGTACCCTTTGGGAAGGACCATTCCAAAAATGCCGAAGGGTATGTACCCTTCGGGAAAACTCAAAGCGGAAATTCGAAGGGATAGTTCCGCGAAAAGGACTTTTACAAGAAACCCAAAGGGTATGTGCCCTTCGGGAAGGCTCATTACAAAAATCCCAAAGGGCACCTACCCTTCGGAAAAGGCTCAAAACAAAAGTCTCGAAGGACAAATACAAAAAGTCCGAAGGACTTTCCAAAATTCTGAAAAAAGGGTCAATTAAAAATTTTGAAGGGCATTTTTGAGTTTGGACGTTTCCAAAAAAACCCGAAGGGTACCTACCCTTCAAGAAAGTACATTTTCAGAAACCCTGAAGGGTATGTACCCTTTGGAAAGGTCATTGGCAAGAATACTGAAGGGTATTTGCCCTTCGGGAAGGTTCACTTCGTGATTTCAAGGGACGTTTGCAAGAATCCCGAAGGGTATGTGCCTTTCGGGAAAGTTCATCTACAATTTTTCTGAAGGGTATGTGCCCTATGGAGAAAGGCAAGCCAGAAGGAACAATTCCTTCGGACTTTTTGTCCGAAGGAACAAGGAAAAGACACAAGATGAAGACTCAGACAAAAAGTCCGAAGGAATTCCTTCAGACAAATTGTTCGAAGGAATTCCTTCGGAAAAGAGGAAAGCTCAAAAGCAAACAACCAAAGGACAAGCCTTAGACAATTCCCGCTGACATTTTGTTCGCGGGATATTGGAAAGAACAAAAGTCCGAGAGGCAATGAAGTCCAAAGGAAAAGCTATAAACAATTCCTGCGGACATTTTGTTCACAGGAAATTGACTAAACTAATGCCCGTTTCAACATATGAACCAAGGGAAAATTGCCAAGGAAAAGTCCCGAGAAAAATCCACAAAGAAAGGATGAACCAAGGGAAATTTGACACAAGAAAGTTATGGACAATTTGTCCGAGTAAATCAAGGAGCAAATAGAGCCAAAAAGCTATAAATAGATAAGGCCGAGGGAAATGCATGCACAGAAACAAGGGAACCGAGAGTAGAATGCCAGGAAATAACAAACGATTCAGTCTAAATATATCTCCCACTTATCAAGATCCTTGTCCATGCAGGCAAGAGGCTATTTATAGTGGACTGGTCAAAGCCTCTGTTGACTGTTTGACCGAAATCATGCTTCTCTTTGGTTTTTTATGCAATCCAAAGCTTTCAACGTTTCAGGCAGTTCCAACAGAGTTCTCCATCATGATGTGGCATAGCTTTGTATGCAAGTGGAGACCATTGGAGGTTGACTGGGCTTGAATTGGAGTTTGACTGGACAAGCTTGTTGCACATCTTCCTTGTTTTCCATGCAAACGGGAATATATCTTCCTCTAGCTCAGCTTTTAAACGAATCAAATGGAGTTCCTTATTTAGAGATTTGGCGTAGTTTTCCATACAAAGGTGGAGTTTGACTTTCAATGGGCCCACCGACCATTCTTCTACGCCAACCTTGGATTCATGCATGTTTGAAGATTTCTTGGAGAGTGTCTTATTTTAAGAGTTAACCATTCAAATTTGGCCTCACCGTGATACTTCTATGCCAATGTTTGAAAAGGCATGCAATTTTGTAAAAGAAAAGATTTTATTGAATATTCTAAATATTGTAAAAAAGTGTTAAGTCTTGAGTTAATCAACCAAGACTAACCCTTTCCTCTTTTAGAACTGCACTTAGGGCTTTTTTCAGGTTTTGGAAAAGCTTATTTATTTGGCTTAATCAAGCCATTTAGAGAAACCTTGAAGTTTGAAGGAGGAAATTGTAAGCTGGACCATTCATCAATAAAGAAGTTATTGTTCTGAAATTGAGTTTTGACAGAAGATAGTGTGTAATTTGATTGTGCATCAGCGTATAAGTGAGATTTTTCTCCTTTTGCAGGTCCCTTCCTCATCTATCTTTTTCTATCTCAACCTTTTGCAGGCATTTGGAGGGTTTTCAACCCTTCATCTGAAATATTTATGCTTAAGGACAGAATTATAGATTTCATTTGATTATATGTGTGCATTGATTTCAGTAATTTCAGAGGGTTTGGACAATTAAGGTGTATCACCCCACTTTAAATTAGAATTTTTTTAAAGTTTCCTTCCTCTTTTCAACCCAAAAATCACAGTAGTCGAATTTATTGAAAAATCTAAAGGGAACCAGCCCTCTCTGGAGGTTCTACTCATCAAAGAGTCACCCACACTTTGAGAAGTTCCAATTGTATTAGTTGGAGTGAGGGTGTGCTTGCATACCTTCAAGCAGGGTGCACTCTAGAGTGATAATAGTTTTTGGCACGCCCGGTGGGACCAGCTTGCAGTATATCATCTTTAGATCCGGTTTTTAGTATGCCTGTGGCTCTCATCTCAAGGCAAAGATAGATTGTTTCAGTTATCTTCATGAATTTCTAGGCCATGACAACCCACAGAGGAGAATTTCGTCATTCTTCTTTTCAGCATTTCCAGTATGATCCCCATGACCCATATCAGCCATGTGAAGAGTATACAGATCCTTATCAGCAGTATGAAGATGCATACCAGTCCTATAACCATAATCCATATGCATCTCATCCTCATCCATATGAGCCTTACCCATTCCAAAATCAATGATCCTTCCAAAATTCTCTGAATTTTCATGATGAGATAGAGGAAACGAGGAGGGTAAGCCAAATGATTGTTGAAGAGTTATCGACGTACAAACAAGAGTTAATTGATAAGCAATCTCAGTCTCAAACATCAATACCTCTCGCTGCCCCATATCAATATCCATGGATTTCAAGTCCATCTCAGCAAGAAATTTTTTTAATCATGCCTCAAGATGCAATATTGACAATACCAAAAGCTCTTAAACCCAAGTTTCCAACTTGCAGTCAAATACAACAACCAAGCATAAGCTCAAATGATGAAATCAACCCTAAATTCACTGTTGACATTCAACCCTCACCCCTTCCCCCTCAAAATCCCAAATCCTTTCCTTCATGGAAAGCAATTCAAGGAACAGTGCAGAGAGAGGAGGTGACAGTTGTTCAGGTTCAGCAGCCTCAGGAGCAAAATCAGGGCCTATGGCACAACCATTGGATCTTTCTCATCTTGTTGAATATTTTCATGGATCTATTGTGCCTATCCTGGAGAAGGAGCCTATCCTTTCTAAAGCAAAAGAAGTTGTAGTGATGCGCTGATGTAGATGGAGATGATTTTTCTCTTTTTGCAGGTCCCTTCTCCACCTGTCTTTCTCTATCTCAACCTTTTGCAGGTCATATGGAGAGGTTTTTAACCCTTCATCTGAAATATTTATGCTTAAGGACATACTTATAGATTTCGTTTGATTATATGTGTGCATTGATTTCAGTAACTTCAGAGGGTTTGGACAATTCAGGGGTATCACCCCACTTTAAATTAGAATTTCTTTTAAGTTTCCTTCCTCTTTTCAACCCAAAAATCGCAGTAGTCGAATTTATTGAAAAATCTAAAGGGAACCAGCACTCTCTGGTGGTTCTTCTCATCAAAAAGTCACCCACACTTTGAGAAGTTTCAATTGTATCAGTTGGAGTGAGGGTGTGCTTGCATACCTTCAAGCAGGGTGCACTCTAGAGTGATAACGATGACTACTAAGTCTGCTCCCTCATTGACTAGAAGATCTATAGGTGGTTAGCTTCTCGGAAGTTATTTGCAAAGGAGATTTGATAAAATTGTAATAGAGATAGGATCTAAGTCAAATTACATCACATTTATTGCCAAACATTGCAAAGAAGCCTAATCAGATTTAAAATACTAAAATCAGACTTAATTGCATAAATAATTTACTATAGCAATAAATGACAAGAGGGGGTTTAAGAAGAATATATGATTTCACATGAATCTGGAGACAATCGTCAAAAACATTCAATGCTGAGTAGGTCCAAACAATGAGGCGAAGAAACCTCAAAAAACAAGAGTGAACAAAGATTGCTCCCCATAACGCGATGGGCATTTCCGGAAGATTAGTGTCATTTTCAAAATTGTGATCTTGGACCAGGAAATTTGTAGATGTGCAAAAACTGATTTGACGATCCTATTCATCAACTTCAAGGCTTTTAAAATCTTTCCAACTTTTCCAAAATTCTACGCTTATCTCTCGAAAGTTGATCTCCTTTAAAAGCCTAATGGGGTAGCCACATCTGGAAGAGCTGCAAAAAAAGGGGGATGTATTTTGGGGCCTGTGTTCTCCTTAGTATGATTATTATCATGCACCTCGAATACTTGTACAATTTTGAAAACAACATACCAAATATAATGCATGTTCAACCAAACAATCTAGTGAATGCAAGGTCTGCTCTATATGACTTTTAGCTTTAGAATGATTGCATGGTTAAATGCTTCAGATCTTCTTGAATTTTGCTCTAAACACTTGAATTAATTACTTTGGTACTTACATGGTTGATCACTAGATGGATTCTTTCAATTCATTCATGTCCTATAGGACTAATGCACTTTTGTATTTATAGACTCATCAAATTTAAATTAGGACCCTATTGGTGTGCAAATTGACACAACGATTGGAAAAGGCCAAAAATTTAGGAACACAAAGATCTAAAAAAAAGGTCATGAGGGCCCACCCCAGAATTGTACATTGTATGTTTCTGGGAAAAAAGTCTAGAAACCCAGGGAAATAGGAGGGAAGATAGAGAAAGAGGAGAGAGGGGAAATGAGGAAGAAGGTGAGAAACGAGGAACACGTGGAAAACACACCAATAAGAGCCTAATATTAATTAGTAATCGACAATCACAAGTATTGTAGAATAATGCAATTTTATGATTAATAAACCCCTGTACTAAAATTAGGTGTCTAGAAATAATCACAATATTTTTGATGTGGGGTCGAGGAGGTAATTAAGCTTCTAATGGGAGGTCGTACCTTTAAGCATCGTGTTGATGACACACTATGAATCCCTCTCAACTTCCATCTTGACCGCATCATGCACTCTGGCTAGATGAAGGCCTTGCAATATATCTTGAGCCTCCACCTCGTTGTTTGTAACATAAGCTAAGTAGGATGAGGATGTTGTAATGAATTGGCCTTGTGACGTCTACAAAATGCAATTGAAGCCTACAACTCCTAGATTGCCTTTGGAGGCACCATTAGGAGTTTGACCCGATCTTTCTTACAGGGCTTCCAACTTGCCCTTGATTAGTCCACATTTAATACTCTTTTCCCACGAAGAGACAGGTGCTTAATTAGAGGCTAGTTTTTGAGGGATCAACTTATCATTCCATCTTGGAGATTCTTGGGACTTTGAGCTTTTGCGAAACTCATTTCAAGATTATGACTTCTATGCAGTGGATTAGTCTTTCCAAGGGGAGGGAAAAATCTTTGAAAACCTTTCGGTTGCACTCAAGCCAAAGGCTCCTCATGACTAATGTGGGGGCAACTACCCAAAGGGGGCCCAACATAGACGGGGGGTAGTACCATTCCCAAATAAGCACCATAAGTGAGGAGAGAAACACCTAGGGGTAAGGTAATTTATTAAGAAGCCAATACCACATCTGCCTAGCCATCAAGCAAATCAATAAAATGTGCTAAGTGGTTTTCGAACTTTCATTACATAACACATGTTGGGGCTTTGAAAACCTCTGTGCAAAAGCTTATCATAGGTCAATATCTTATGCCGAACTGCTAACCATTTCATGGGAAAGTAGTTTTTCATCAAAATGCAGTACATCTACCCATAAACAATTCAAATCTAACCACATTTACCCTAATATAACAATCAAATCAGACCTAATTGCAGTCTTGAATACTCTAGAATAATTGAAATGTGCAAAGAGAGGTTTCTGAGAAGAATATTAAATTGTAAATTTGTAGACAATCCAAAGATGAATACAGTTGGAAAAAAGTCTAGATAGCAAGGTAGACAAAACCCAACAATTTTGGAGTTAATTGAGAACTTTCAAATTTTGACCAATAACATCCACTCCAATCTTGGTACATTGCAAGAACCGTACAATAAGTTCATGGTAAATTGTAATATTTTGCAAAGCAAATTTGATGATCCTATTCCTCTGCTCTTGGGCTTCAAAAACCTTGCTCACTTTTATGAAATTCTGCACAGAGCTTTGGTAAATTTATCTCCTTTCTTGAAACCCTAATCAACTCACAACACCTTAAAAAATGGGGGAGTTATAGAGGGGCATATGTTATCCTTCCATAATCATCAGGTCCCTACTCTTGAACAAGTTTGGAAAACATCGCTTGATGCACTTCAACAAGAAATTCATAGATGCAAGCCCTAATCCATATATGGCTTTTTACTAGCATGAACAAGTGGCACAATGCAATATGAAAACTCCAATCTTGAATTAAATTCTTTTCTAAACACTTCAATTTTGCTTTTCAGTAAATGCTAGACTTTTGCTCGTCACTCGACCTTGGCATTTAATTCTTATTTATCTATCTTGACCTATATGCACTAATGCACTTGTGTATTTAAAGACTTCTCAAATTCAAATTAGGATCCTATTGGTGTGCAAGCCAACACACAATGGGCAGGAAACACTGACAAAAGAGGAACACAAGGCATGGGAGACCCCAAAGAACTGTCAAAAGGGCCCACAAACAAAGAAGCTAAGAATGTAGTATCGTTGGCTGACCATGAATGTATTGCTACGTGCTTGGCAAGAAACCCAAAACAACAGAAAAACAAGAAACAAGAAATCAGGGAGGAGAGATAAAACTAGAGGAAGGGGAAGCAAACATAACCCATAACACAAACATGTGCCAATAAGAGTCTTATATGAATCCATAATCGTCAAACACACAAGTACCCTAGAACAATGCAATTTGAAAACTAAAACTACACCTGGACCAAAATTAGGTGTCTACATAATGCTCCACTTTGGTGTGTGTGCATGCATACATATCAAAGTAATACAAACAAGTGTACTTGGAGGGTTCGTAGAAGATGTGCCAAAATCTATTAAGACTTCTTGAAGTTAGTATAGGAATGATAATGATCTATTAGTCAAAAGGAAAGAGAGATGGTCTATCAATGAACCATCACTCTCTATGGTGGAATCCTAACATTAATTTTCATGACTTTTGTGGAGGTGCCATGGGTTCATGCTCTCAAATTTTTCAGAAGAGGCATATGCAGAGTGCGAGACATTTTCTGCAAACTGACTAGAACTTGGCTTGAAGCTAAAGCTAAGTTTCATTTGAACAATAACGAGAAAGAATCAATTATCGGCGCGATACCTCCAGAGATGTTATATTAAATTGCAATTTTCTTTGCTAGGTATGTATAAACTCCCTTTTTGCATGATACTTCCCACAAGGGATATGAATGGCTTTGGCCCAGGTTGCCAATTTTGACAAGCTCAATGCTCATTGGTCTCTCCAATGTGCTGCCCATTCTTGTAGAAGATTTTAGAGAATTTCGAGTGCCATTCTTTAGTCAAAACTTGCACACTTTGCTTGGTGCCTTCTTTAAAAAGGATTACCCTTTGGCTGTTGCCTTATTAATTTAGGTGTCCTTCAACCTAATTTCCCTTTTTGTAGCCACACCGAGACCCTTATGCACTTGTTTTGGTTTTGTAATGAGGCCTAGTTGGCCTTTACTTCGATCCATGACTTTTACCCTTTCGGCCATAACCCTTCATTTGGTAGAGCATTCTTCTTGGGTATGGTCTAAGCTACCTGCAAGGTACACAGCACACAAATTTGGCATGCTTTGAAGAGTGAAATTTCTCTGTTTTATCTAGAAAGAAAGAAATGTAGTGCTATTTGTTAGTGGTACAGTTGATGTTTAGTTTTCCACTTATAATAAAGTAATGGTTATTTAAATGTGTGTATGCAGATCCAAGTGCAGGTAAACAAGGTGATTCTAAATATGGTCCATCTCTAGACAATATTGTATCATTGGGGTAATGCGCCTTGCACGGTTTCTAATGTACCCCCCTCCTTGCCTTCGAGGGAAGCATCACCAAGGGGAGGCCACAAAAAGGGTCGTTCCCTTTACAACTCTCACAGGAAACGTTGGTGGTTGCTGCCACGTAGGCATTTTCCTCCTTCGACATAGTGTGGCGATTGGGCTCCTCCTGCACATTGTGGCGATTGGGTTCCTCCTTGCCTCGACAAGTTTCTGTGTCTTGCCTTGGCAAGTTCACCCCCAAAACTAATGCAGATGGCATTGAAGAAAATACAAAGGTAGTGAACAACGTAAACACTGGATGGGATCCTTTCCATGATGGAGATGACTCGTCAGATGTTGGATGGGGCAAATTAGATGACCAGGATCCACCTGCCACTAATATTTTTTCTCTGGCAACTTAATTCCTTGATTTATATTGTTCGTTGTTCTAGCGTATTGGTCATTTGGACATTTTATTTCTTAGGCCTTTTTTGTAGTATGGCCTAGTTTGTTTGCTTTTGGGCATTTGCCTCCTCTGACATAACGTGGTGTTTGGGCGTCTCCTCGTGCGTATTGTGGCGATTGGGATCCTCCTCACCCCAACAAGTTTCTGCACCTTGGCCTAGCAATCTTGCCTCCTAGAACTGATGCAGATGGCACTCAAGATGGCATTCAAGAAAATATGGAGGTAGTGAACATAAACACCGGCTACGATTCCTTAGTTGAGGGAGATGCTTGCTAGATGTTGCTTGGGACAAACTAGATGATCTGATCCACCTACCATTGGTCTCTTTGCTATTGCTACTTAATTCCTTGTTTTATATTGTTTGGTTGTTAAATTGTTTTGGTCATTTGGACATTTTGTTACCTTGCCTTTTTTGTAATATGGCCTAGTTTGTTAGCTTTGGGGTGTGCTTTCATACTGCTTGCATTTTTTAATGAATAGTCTGTAATATTTTTAAAAAGTAATATAACCTGATTGCTTGGATTTCATCAAAAAAGAAAGATAGAGATTACTTGATTGCCATAATGAAAAGTCATGAAGATCCTCAAACAAACATCCAAGCTCCTTTGTCTAGGATATGAAAACCTATGCCTTGCAAACATATCGGAAATGTATGCAAGTGAATCAAAGTCTATATAAATCCATGATCAAGGAACCATTGAAATCTAGGAAAAAAAGGAGGATAAAAATGAATAGACCTAGTTGTGCCAAAAATTGTGAAGTTGCGTCAGTGAAATCCACGCCTCGCAATCTATGTTGTATATGAGTATGTATTTGTCTCGTGATGAGACCAAGTGAAGTATATTGTCTACGGCCATGTAATTGCTTCTGTACGAGGGAGCAAGGGAGAGTGTATTGTGTATTGCCATGGGATCGCTTCCATGTGTGAGAGCAAGAGAGAATACGTTGTGTTTTGCCATGCGACTAAAGACAAAATAAATGGATCATATGCTCGTCTTTTGAGGTGTGGGATGAACCTGTGAATCACATATCTCAAAAGAAAAGGATTACGTGCATTGTTGTAAGATAGAAAAAATAAAGCCCAAATGTATAAGATATCATTATGAAATCATGCATGTAATAAACAATCTGACCCAATGTGTGTCTAAGTCTAAGTAGTGTATGCATAATAGCAATGAGTTGCCCCTAGATGGGCAAGGTATAGTCAATGTAGGTGTAGGAGCATCATACCCCTTTGTCGGCAATATCTATTCAATCTAAGCACAATAGTAATATTTCCTTGATGAGCACCATTTAATCAATGAAGCACTCGTTTTATATTGTTTGGTTGTTGAATTGTTTTGGTCATTTGGACATATTGTTACTTTGCCTTTTTTTTAATATGGCCTAGTTTGTTAGCTTTGGGGCATGCTTTCATACTGCCTACATATTTTAACGAATAGTCTGTAATATTTTTAAAAAGTAATATACCCTGATTCCCTCGATTTCATCAAAAGGAAAGAGATTACCTGATTGCCACAATGAAAAGTAATGAATATCCTCAAACAAACATCCAAGCTCCTTTGTCTAGGATACGAAAACCTATGCCTTGCAAACATATAGGAAATGTATGCAAGTGAATCAAAGTCTATCTAAATCCAAGATCAAGGAACCGCTGAAATCTAGGAAAAAAAATGAGGATAAAAATGAATGCATCTAGTTGTGCTAAAAATTGTGAAGTTGCCTCCATGAAATCCACGCCTCGAAATCTATGTTGTATATGAGTATGTATGTGTCTCGGGATGAGCCCAAGTGAAGTATGTTGTGTACCACCATGTAATTGCTTCTGTATGAGGGAGCAAGGGAGAGTATATTGTGTATTGCCATGGGATTGCTTCCATGTGCGAGAGCAAGAGGGAATAGGTTGTGCTCCGCCTTGCCACTAAAGATAAAATAAGCGGATCATATGCTCCCCTTTTGAGGTGTGGGATGAACCTGTGAATCACATATCTCAAAATAAAAGGATTACGTGCATTGGTGTAAGATGGAAAAAATAAAGCACAAACTTATAAGATATCATTACATGCATGTAATAAACAATCTGACCCATGTGTGTCTAAGTCTAAGTGGTGTATGCATAATAGTAAGGAGTTGCCCCTAGATGGGCAAGGTATAGTCAATTTAGGTGTAGGAGTATCATACCCCTTTGTGGGAAATAGATATTCAATCTAAGCACAAAAGTAATATTTCCTTGATGAGCAACGTTTAATCAATGAAGCACTAATGATCAATGTGGGAAAGCAAACAAGAACATTTGAATGATATGGATCATGGAAAATCAAGAAACGTTGTGCATGACATAGATCATTGCACCAATCATTTAACAATGTAGAGTAAACAAAGCAAGAAGGTAAGACACACTCAACACATAATAAGCACTCCATACTTAGGGTAAATAGGACAATAATGTCACACACAAAGTATACAGAGAACATAGAGCAGTCAGAGCACACAAATCTATCAATCACAAGAATGTGATGCAAAGTATACAATGGAAGCAAGGAGTGCAAATCAATCATATGGCAAACAAGAGAGGCACACCAAACAATATGCACAAGAAATAAACATATCAAACACTCTAAAATCAAAGCAACATAGAGGAAGCCAAGCATCCGTATAACTAAGCACAAAGCAACACTGAAGTCAAAGCAAGTACAACAAGACCATAAGCACACAAAAGTACACACAATAGGCAGGAGAGATAAGGCTATAATGAAAGCTCAATATGATAAAAGAAATTACGAAAGATAAAAATTGAAGTATTGCTGGGAAATGCCCCCTAAATGCCCTCAATGCCCTCAAAGTGAGCATTAAAGGTGATTCCAGCCTACTGTGAAGCCATAATCTTATATATGTACAAATATTTCCTGCATTTATCTCAACATTACCATCAATATCATGTGCGTAAAAAGTATAAGCACTATTAATGGTGCATAATCATGAACACATATGACTCAGAGGCAACGCATAAAGCAAATGATCAAGCATATAAACATATAATAATGCAAAGAAGTCTAATATATAATGCAAAATAGAGTGTTTAGTTTCCAAAATGAGAGGTTGGTTAACAAAGCTAACAAATAATGCTAGGAGGCATGTGATAATCACCATAAGATACAAAAGTTGATGCACCAAGGCCACAAGTAGCATGTATAGGGTGAGATGGGACACATGAGTGTAAAGATAACAAGTCATCACCATCACAATCATTTGTAATATTATTTGCTATGTAACTAATATCTCTCATGAATTGATTTTATTTATGATTCCGTGTTTGTCTTCTAGACATACTATGTGATGATTGCATCCTTGTTGGTATTGACTTATGCTTTTGAATTTGATGTGCCTTGTTTTTAGGCAACCATGTTAGTACTTGTTGTGGTTCTCTTTTATGAATTTATTTAACCTTAGATTTGCACCTTTGAAAATGTTGTATCCCTTTGAATTGTAATGACTTGACCTTGATGTTCAAATTTACACATTAATGTACAATAAAAGATATTTTTTCCATTTGATATATCCATGGTCTACCTAGCAAAACATTGTAAGATCTAGTAGTGGGTACCACTTGAAATAGAGTTTGAATTGTCTTCAGTCCTACTCTAATATAAGTAATACAACCAAGGGGTTCCCTTCTAATACCATCATATCCCATGGTAATTGTAGAAGTATAGACCAAGTCATCCAAGCTAAGTCCAAGGCTATAAAGAAATTGTTCAATGCATAGAAGTGTGATCCATTGTTAAAATTATGCCATCGTTTTGTTTGCCTCTATAAATGATTGTATAAATAGTGGTTCCATGTGGCATATCCTCTTCATAAACACAATTTGAATAGATGTGGCTTTCTTCTTGATTGAATTACTTGGTCCAATAAAATTGTCAAGAGAATGTTGTTTGTATTCCATAGATACATTGTTGTACTTTGGATTGTCTACCATATGTACCTTACTATTATTAGTTGATTTCTCCTTTTGAGTAGATTTTTCAGTTGTTGTACTTGAATTTAAATGTGTATCATTCACTTGAATTTTACCACTATCATTTAAATCTTGAATCTTTTGTTTCAAAGTGATACATCGATTTGTTGTTTGCCCTCGAAGTTTATGAAAATCACAATATGCATTGGTATCAAAATTTGTAGGCAATGGTCTTGAAGTATCAAATTCCCCTGTTGGTGGTAAAGTAATCAGATAGTACTATGTAACTTCTTCAAGACATTTTGTAGACTTTCACTTAATCTTGTAAAATGCCTTCGTTCCTTTTAAGGTAACACAAGTTTCTTATATGGTTGCTCTGTAGCATTGACCGTTTTGTAGCATTATTTTATGTTGGAGCTTAGGGTCATTGCTTTTAGCTTTGAAACCTAGTTTATTTTGAAATTTTGAATTAGTTGGAGCATTGGCCTCATATTTAAGCATGTTGGCTCTTAAAAGCTTGATCTCATAGTTTCTAATTGCAAAACAGAGTTCAATGAAAGATTGATAAGTGTTGACAACTACTTTTTCTTTGACAATTGTTAAAAGATAGTTTATAAAAATGTTTTGAAGCTCACTATCTAGTAGTTAGTAGTTGATATGTCATCTTAGTTACCATGATATTGAAATTTAGGACATAATATTTGATGTATTCATTGGATGTTTGTTTAAGTTGAACTAAATCTATAAATGTAACCTTTTGAGAAATGTTGATTTGAAAATGAGCCAAGAAATCATCAACTAGAGGTGCAAAAGAGTGTATCAAACCAAATGGTAAAGCATAAAACCAATTAAGAGCAGAGTCCCTTAAGCTCTTCGGAAATAGCTTAGTTAACAATTTACCATCATGAGAAATGTCTAAGCAAGAAGCATAAAATTATCTAATATGGGGAGAGCAGAGTCCCTTAATCTCTTCGGCAATAGCTTAGTTAACAATTTACCATCATGAGAAATGTTTAAGCAAGAAGCATAAAATTATCTAATATGGTGATAAGGGTCTCCTTTTCCATTAAACAACACAAATTTATGAGCAATAAAATCAATTGGAAAAGGATAAGCAAGTACATCATGAGCCAAAAGGTTTAAAATTATATCATGAGAAGAGACCCTATTAGTTGGCTTATGAAACCCTTGAGAAAGCAATTTCAACTTCTTGTTGTATATTATGTAAGGGTTGCATAGGAAATAGGAATAGAATAAATCATAAAAGGATTAACAACATTAGAAGGAATATGAATAACCATGGATGGTTGGAACAGAGGAATAGTAGAGACAAGTTGAAAGGTTTGAAAAGCTTGAGAAGGCGCAACAAAATTTTAAACACTTGGAGGGATTAAGGTTTGAGGAGGACAAGCAATGGAAACATTTTGAACATGGGACAACATAGCATTTGGAGGAGGAATGGTAGAAGAAATAAAAACATGAGTAGGGTCTGGAAGAACTTTTGAAACATCATGGAAAGGAACATTATGGGAAGCAAATTCACTTTCATAATTATAGAGATATCAACAGTCTTGGTCATAGCATATGTCTATATAATTAATGTGTTCATTTCTATTTTGGTCTTCTTACTCGGCATCAAAGTCACAATCATTGACATCTTCATTCCAGTAGTCATCTTGAGAGGTTTTAGCATTCACATGATTATCAACATTGGCATTCAAAGAAGAAGCATTGATACTTAAACGAAAATCAACATTTATATCCACATTATCTCCTATAGTGTGTGCTAGGGTTTTTTATGTAATACAAAGGAATCAATAGTTATTTGTGCACATCCAAGTACAAATTCATATTGCTCTAGCTTATTTTGTTTGAGACTAACACATTTTCCCTTAGTAATTGATTCTTGCATATCAAAATTTGGCATTCTATAATCATGAGGGCTTGTACAAAGGCAACTAACACCCAAAACATTCACAAGATTTGTACATTCATTTGGTCCTACTAGAATAAAACTTAGTTGCCTTAATCTTTCATGAAGGGTATCCTCACTATCATAATAGTCACAATCACTATCTTTTGCATCATTATAAAAAGACATGACACTCATGGAAGCATTTGTAACATATTGAGAAAGCACATCTAAAGGGTGATCCATTGCAAGCACATTAGGGTTTGAAGTAGCATAAAACAATTAGGCCAAAGAGATCTAATATGAATTAACACAAATCCTAAGCAAAGATAACACTAGGAACTATCAAGATCCAATCCTAAAGGGGTGTAAGAGCATGAAATGACCAAAATGTTGAACAAGAAAGTGGTTTTACATCAAAATGCAATACATCTACCCATAAAAAATGTGCAATTAAGATCTAACTGGATTTATTCCAATGAAACAATAAAACCAAACCTAATTGCAGCAAGGAATTTTTAGAATAATTAAAATGTGTAAAGAGAGGGTTCTAATAAAATATTGAATTGTCGCAAATTTGTAGATAGTTGAAAGATGAAAACAGTTGGAAATAGGTCTAGATAGCAAGGTGAACAAAACTTAGAAATTATGGAGCGAACTGAGAACTTTCAAATTTTAACAAAGAATATCCGCTCTAATTTTGCAATTGAAAAAACTATACAGTATTTTTTTGGAAACTGTAATATTGTGCTAAATAAATTTGACAACCTTGTTCCTCTACTCCTGGGCTCAGAAAATTTTGCTCACTTTTATAGAATTCCGCATTGACTTATGGAAAATTGATACCTTTTCTTGAAACCCTAATCAAGTCACAACACTGTGCAAAACCTTAAAAAACAAGTGTCATTGAGGGACCTGTGTTATCCCTCCACTATTATCAAGGCCGTGTTTTTGAACAAGTTTGAAAAAAAATACTTGATGCACTTAACAAGCGATTTGTGGATCCAAGCCCTAATCCTTTTATGACTTTTCACTGGGATGAACAAGTGGCACGATGCAATATGAAGACTCCATTCTTGAATAGAATTCATTGTAAACTCTTCAATTTTGTTTTTCAATAAAAGCTAGACTTATGCTTACTACTCTTGACTTTGGCATCTAATTCTCACTTGTATATCTTGGCCTATATGCATTGATGCATTTGTATATTTATAGACTTCTCAAATTCAAATTAAGACTTTATTGGCGCGCAATCCGACACACAACTGCTGGAGAAGCCAACAAAAGAGGAACACAAGGGCATGGAAGACTCAAAGGAAGGGTTAGAAGGGTCCATAGACAAAGAAGTTAGGAATGCACTACGTTCTTGGTAGGGGACCCAAAACAACTAAAAAAGGGGAAGAGAGAAAACCAGGTAGGAGAGAGAAATTAAAAGGAAGGGGAAGCAAACAGTGCCCAAAACACAGAAAATACGTGCAAATAAGAGCTTGTGGATGCCTAATTTTGGTTTTGGGGTAGTTTAATTGTCAAATCGCATTGTTCTAGGGTACTTGTATGTTTATCTATTATCAGTTCATATTAGGTTCTTATTGGCACGTGTTTTCTATGTATTGGGCCTTGTTTTTCCCCCTTTCTCTTGTTTTCTCTCTCCTCCCTAGTTTTCTCTCTTTTCTCGTTGTTTTTTAGGTTTTGACAAAGAGCATAACAATATGCTCTTGGTTGCTCATTTGTGTGGGTCCTTGATCCTTCTCTTTTGTTCCCTAGGGTTTTGTGCTTCTTTTAGTTGGTGTTTTCGTCTTTTGTTTGATAGCTTGCATGCCAATAGGGTTCTAATTTTAATTTGCAAAGAGTATATATACGTAGGTGCATTAGTCCTTAGGACAATGAGAGAACGAGTAATAAGAATTCCAATAAGAGGTCATGAGTGATAAACAAAAGTCTAGCATTTGATTTGAGAAGCAAAATTTCATTTAGAATCTTCATATTGCATCATTGTCAATTGTTCATGTAATGAAAAGACATAAGAATTAGGGCTTGCATCACCACGATTGCTTGATGAATTGCATTGAGTGCTTGTTTCCAACTTTTTAAAAAATATGGCTTTGATTGAGACATACCTCTCAATGACCACATTTTTTAAAGATTTTGCAAGGAATCTTGAATTGATTAGGGTTTCAAGAAAAGAGATCAATTTCATAGTGATTTGCAACAAATTTGAAAAAGTGAGCGAGAATTTTGGAGCCCAGGAGCAAAGGATCAGAGTCGTCAAATTTATTTTGGGAAAGGACAGTGACCAAGAGCGCAACAATACGCTCCTAGTTTGACTAAGAGTATAGTAGTGCACTTATGGTTAGTTTTTGGTAGATATTAGTTTGCTCTGAATTTTTTGGGTTATGTTCGCCTTGGTTCTTGGACCTGTTTCCAATTGATTACAGCCTTCGATAGTGAACAAATTTGTGACAATTCAATAATCTTCTTATAACCCTAGCTTTGCACATTTCAATTATTATAAAATATTCATTTATGTAGTTAAGTCTGATTTTATTATATTATTTGGATAAATATGTTTTGATTTGAATTGCACATTGTTTATGGGCAAGTGTAGAAACTGTCGATATAAAACCAATTTTCATTAAAATGAAGACTAATATGAATTGATAATTGACAAACACACAAGTACCCTAGAACAATGCAGTTTGACAAACTAAAACTACCCCTAGACCAAAATCAGGTGTCTATACTAACTACACAAAAGCACTTGCTTTTGGAAGATTCCAACAAGACCAAATATGTTGACTTGGTTAGTCCAGGTCAACACGAGGATCCTCTCGACTCAAACCCGGCTTGTAGCCTAGATTCACCACATAGGGGCCTATAGGAGAATTGTTATAACTTATAAGGAAGAAAAGCTTCACTTGTGACATAGGGTAATTGATTGCCTTTTAGAATTGTGGATAAAATTACAATTTGATGTGTTGGGGTGTTAAGCAAGTCCCAATCCTTCCACTTAAGAGTTCTCAAGCCATTCACAATCTCAAGTTGATTTTTTTTCCTACTGTTGTCCCCCATGATGCTTTAGCAATCCTGGTCAACATGAGGTTCCTCTTGACTCAAACCTAGCTTGTAGCCTATATTCACCACATAGGAGCCTATAGGAGGACTGTTCCAAGGAAGAAAAGCTTCACTTGTGCCAGAGGGTAATTGCCTGCCTTTTAGAATTGTGGATAAAATTTTAATTTGATATGTTGGGGCATTAAGCAGGTCCCAATCCTTCCACTTAAGAGTTCTCAAGCCATTCATAGTCTCACGTTGAATTTTTTTTTCTACTGTGGTTCCCCAGGATGCTTTAGCAATCTCTCTGAGAGCTGCTAACTCTACACGTTGCTAGGAAAGGGAATCCCAACCAAGAGTTGGTCTAGAAGGCTAGATTCGAACCAGATCCAAATTGAGTTGGGGGATGATCATCTCTCAACACCAGGAAAGTTCCTGATGTGTGAGCCCTTTGGCAATACAAAAGTTGTGAAGATGTGTTCTTGCAATGGCGAGGCCATGTATTTCACTCTAATCAATTTGCTCTAAAGCTGATCTGAATCTGCAGATAGATGCCAAAGAATTTTGGCACACAAAACTGAATTTTGAGTTGATATCTATGAGGTTAGCTCCTCCAAGGTGCTTTGGCAGGCAGCCTTTTTTCCAGCTTATAAGAGGAATATTGTTTTCCACTTCAAGGCCTTGCCATAGAAAATTCTTAATTTTTTGATTAAAAGCCGAGAGAGTGGATACATGAATCCCAAGTACTGACAGCAGATACGCAGGAAAACCCTACAGGATTGATTTTAATAGGAGGATGCATTCGACCAAGCTAAGCCATTTTCCTTTCCACGAGGAGAGTCTTGGTTCAAATTTTTCTAAGAGCTTGGCTCACAAGTTTTTCTTCCAGCCCAACAGAAGAAAGGAGCTCCCAAATATTTACTGAGAACAGAGCCGATCTGAAACACCAAAACATTTGCAAGAGAATGTTGCAGGTGGGGAGTAGTTTTGAAAAAGAAGACCTTTGATTTTTTTCTCTAATAAATTGACCAGAGATTGCAGAGTATGAGTCAAGAATTTATTTGAAATTATTACCTCATTCCTACAGGCCGAGCTCAATAAGAGCATGTCGTCTACAAAGAGGAGGTAAAAGATAAAATAGCTAGAGTTTCTTCTGCCATTTTGAGTCCACTTAGCTTATTATTTGAGGAAGCTTTTTGAAGAGAACAACTAAGTGCTTCTGTCATTAGTATGAATAGGTAGGGGGAGATTGGATCTTCTTGTTAGAGATCCAACGAGTTGGGAAAGAAACATAGTAGGATACCGTCAACAATATTTGAGAAATGAGCTGAGGAGATGTGTTGTCCCTTGAATTAGCACGGAGGTTTACTATGAAGATCTTGGATCTTCCCACTTTAGGTTGTGAGAACTTGAGAGGGTTTACTCTCTTCTTGTGACAATCAATAAGCTTGCATGTCGCTTTTTAGCTTTGAAATTTGATTGATTGATTGGTATTTCTTCGGATCTATATTTGAGCTTTAGATATAATAGTCTTTAACTGTTGGGCACAGAGCCTAGTTAAACTTATTTTAGAAATATTGGGTGTTGGAACGAACAAAAAGAATTACAATCAAGCAGAGAACTATAAAGCTAATTCCACTTTAACTGTTGGGCACAGAGCCTAGTTAAACTTATTTTAGAAATATTGGGTGTTGGAACGAACAAAAAGAATTACAATCAAGCAGAGAACTATAAAGCTAATTCCACTATCTTATAAAACGTCAAAAGCAAAGGAGTACGAAAGAGTAAATTTCAATGTTGAAGAATTTATCTGAATGATATTTCAACAAAGACTTTCACTCGTGAATAATAGAGCACAGATAGAATGAGCCAAAAAGACTTATTGTATTGATCAAAGCTTGGTTTGCAAGAGTTCTGATATAATATACAACTTCCAAATGACATGGAACTACATACTTTAGTCTATATAATCTGTGCTACAGGAGAATGACGGAGAGAAGGGAGATTTGGTATACAATCTTCTTTTTTTTCAAACTGTTGAAGCTTTGATCTAGATTTCGATAAAAATCTGCAAAATAGATTAGACCTGGAATGAGATTTATTGAGAAAAAACAGAATAAGAATAACGAGGTGAATCCTAGGCTAAAGACATACTGTTGACGCTGTGGATTGCACCCTTGAAAGAAGGCTGGGCTTCTCCCTTCCATGCGGCACAATGGAGACTCCCCTCTTGCCTGTGGGTCTGGCAAAACTGAGGGGAGAATGTCTAGATAAGGGCTAGCTCCCTTTGATGCATCTCTAAGTTATTTCACAACACCTGCTAATATATAAAAGAGGGGGTGAAAAGAGAGAAGGATACTGAAAACAGAAACTAACCTAAGACGGTGATGCACCAAATGATGTTGATCTACTCAGCTGTTCACACTTCAAACCAGAAAGGGGGCGAACATACACTTTATCTGGCAAAAGACCAGACTGTAGGGAGCTTTAAAAGGGAGGCTTAATGAAGACATACAGGAAATGTAACTTATCACAGGCGCTGTAGAAAACACACTGTCTGATAACTACTCTTTTCTGTCTCTGCGTTCTAGATGCAACACTTTCTGTTAATCTGCAGAACTGGTACTCTAGTTACACCAGGTGTGTTGGTGTCAACTTGTGAAAGCATCAAACTAAAATGACTAAACACAAGGTTAATACGCAGACACACTCGGAGATATAATCAGTCAAATAGAGGTAAAATGCATTCTTATTGATTCAAGGTGAAATGTTGGCAGGCTTTGCCTTACAAAATGAGAGATATCTTTTCTCAAATGAGAGTTTACAATATATAGAGAAGAGAAAGCAATGGCGTCTTTTTCCACAAGTGGCCCATGCTGCGTTTAATTCATTGGGAAGAGGAAGTCCGGTGAAGGAAGCCATGTTGCGGCAGTCCAAGTCTTGACTTTGGCATTTAAATTATATTAAACGTCATTGTGAAAGCATGGGTCGCGCCTTTCTGTTTGAAAACGAGATCGCTTCTTAAAGAGGTTCACGTGGTTGTCTGCTCATTAATGCTTAAATGGCTCATTAATGCTTAAATGAAGAAAAACAGGCCGCACCTTTCACTGTGTGCGCTCCTTGCTGACTATTTCATAAGGATTGTTCCAACCACTGGCATAACTCCTCTGTCGACATCTCTTTTGCCACCTGGGCTGTTCTATCCGTGTCTGTGCTTGGCTCTTCGGGCTCCTTTCTTGGCAGGTCACTGAGTTTAATCTTGGCTTTTGTCTTTTCTTGGCTCTTTCGGCCGTCGGGGCTATCTTTTGGGTGGGTCGCTGAGTTTCCACGCGCGGACCCGTCTTTAAACATTTGAGAATCAATAGCTATCTTATTGTCGTAAAGTTGATGTTCGCACGCCCGTCGCCATTTGAAAGCCAACGGCTACTCCATTGTCTTGAATTTGACGTTCGTGGGGACGTCATTGGACGTTTGAATTCCAACAGCTAGTTTGCGATGCTGAATTTGACGTCTTCGGGCCCGTCACCCCTTTGGCAATTTCTTCGGCTTTCCGCAATCCCATCGGCCTTTTGTATTCATTCGGCTCTTTGCAATTGAACCCTCCCGAAGGGAAGGTGTCCCTTCGGGGCTTTGAAAAGGTCCCCTTCTTGGCAGCTAAGAGTCCCCCGCAAGGGCACTTGCCCTTCGGGTCCTTCAGGCTGCCTTGGCTTCTCAATTCCTTAGGACAAAATGTCCGAAGGAAACCTTTCTTCATGCCTTGGCCCGTTCTTTCTTTTGGGAAATTCCTCCGACAAATGCCTTCGGATAAAAGTCCGAAGGAATTCCTCCTTTGGATTTCCTTATCTTTTCCTTCAGACATTTTGCACGAAGGATCCTTGCCATTTTGCCGCGGATTTCTTTCCAAAGGATAATTTTCCATTTGGCTCCCTGCCTTGTGAATTTCTTTGGACAAAATGTCCGAAGGAATTCCTTTGGACATTTTGTCCGAAAGAATTCACATTGATCTTCCTTGGATTTCCTTCGGATTTATTCTTCGGACAAAAGTCCGGAAGAAACCCTTCCTTTTGCCTTATTCTTTGGTCCCTCTGCAAGTGTTTTCTTCCCTCCGCAAGGGCATTTAGGCCCCAAGTTGCCCTTCGGACTCCTTCGGAAAGGCCCAATTGGTCATTTGCCTGCCCTTCCGCAAGGGTACTTGACCTTAGGGGCTTGTTGAAAGACTTATATCCCTTTGAAAATGAGCGATTTCCTTTGCCGAAAAGGCTTGTGCAATTGACTGCCCAAAGAGAAAAAGGTCTTATACCAAACCGAACCCTGCAGGTCTTTAGATCTTTCAATGTTTTATAAGAACATGACTTATTGCAAAGAAAAAAGGCATTCGCAGAAAAGTGGGTACATGACTCGACTGCTCAAAACAGTAGGGAAAAGAGACCGACTTTTGGCTTGCAGGACCAAAATGGTCAACAAATCTGGGGATTCCTAGGGGAAGCATGCCTGCTATGCTTAGAAAGACTGGTAGCCTCAAAGTCCGTTGGGCACGGAGTCAGAACGCAGCTTGAAAATGTTAGCAACAGCCTTTTAAAGACCTATGAACCAACAAAGCTTTACCTCAAACACAAAGGAAAACACACACAATAAAGGCTAAAAAACTACACACACGTGTACAACAACACTTAGGGAAAACGAAAAACACACAACTGAAAGCAAACTACTATGTACAACTAAATAAATACATTTGCCTCCCTCCTGGATCAAAGGGAGAACTTCTTAAGTCTCCTTCATGGCAAGAAAACTTATGGTGCTAGACAAGTCGCTGAATGGAAAGGAGACTTGGTGACTTGCTCTTCTTGCCTGCCACCTTGATTGGCTTGTATCCGAGTGGATCAGGGTCAAACATGCTTTCAACATATATGTATTCACCTTGCTCTTGGAAGCTTGTCCAATGCTGGTCTTTCATGCTGGTGTGTTTCATCAAGAAATCAATGGCTATTAGCTCATCATCATAGGGATCATCTAGCTCATAACCCCCTTGATATGCATCATGGATTGACTTGTTCCCTTCTGCCTCATTGAAGAGACTGTCAAACTTATCTTCTGCTTCCTCATGGCTTTCTTGAAGAAGGGTGACTGTTGCGATGTCTGAAATGGGATCACACACTGCTTGCTCATCCCACAGAACATCACTTTCTTACTCAAGGCTCTCTTCTTCAAAGCTTTCCTCAAGATAAACAGGGCTCTCCTTTTCTTGCTAAAAAACCAGAGTCTCTAGCTGTTCAAAGACATCCCCTTGATCCTCCTCCAACTTGAGTTCCATGGCATGGTCATCCTCCTCATCAAAGCAACAAGGAAGTTCATCAAACAAGGGAGGAGAGAGCTCACTCTGCTTACTTTCCTCTTCATATTGCTGGAACATCCGCATGTATGCATGACTTGTGTCTTCCCCATTGTTGATGATGTCTTCGAAAGGAGCATCCATGATGATTTTCTTCTCGTCATCCATGAGAGCTTCTTGATCAGTTGCAAATTGGATCCTCTCTTCTTCACTTGCCTCCTGCAAAACAGGTTCCTCCTTGAGAAGGGATGAAGTGGAACGCTGATGGTTAAACTCATTTGAAAGAGGAGGCAGTCCTTGAGCTAGAATCGAATGATTCTCTTCCTTCCATTTGGCTAGCACTTTATCTATATCAGAGGTGGACTGATAGCTCTCTTGGAGGAGTGTAGATGGGGTGTGTTCGGACGTAGGATCTTCTGCTTGGCCTGAACCATCCATCACACTTTGGTTGAGGAACCTCATTCTGGACTCCAATTCTACAATTTGCTTGGCTATATTCTCTTGAAAGAGTCTTTCTTGGAGGTCACAAGCATCATCATGATGAGTAGGAGCAGCTTCATCTTCTTCAAGGCTTCTATCAAAATGAATAGGCCTCTCTTATTTTTTCCTACCGCATGATTCCATTGTTTGCTTCCAACTCATGACCTTGGGATTGGAACTTTTCCCTTGTGAACAGGCAACAACTTTATCCTCTTCAAGGTCTTGCGCTGGTTCATGATAGGCACTCCTATGCTGAAAGATTTGAGGAGGTTGAGGGAGACTGGGAAGGGTCTGCTCATGCACAGGAAGAGCTGCTTCAAGAGAGATGTGTTGCTTTCCAAAAGATATAGGGTGATTCCCATCAAAAGAGGTCCACATTCTAAAGAATTGAGAAGGTTAGTCTCCATGAGGGGTTGCTCTAATGCCCTTTGATGTTGGAAAGCTAGGTGCAAGAGATTAAGAGCTGGAGTGGTTACTGCATCAGATGAGCTAGAGTGAACAAGTGCTATCTGGTAGAAATGATTTGGTGCACAAGAGGGGGCTTTCTTTAGAATATGAGGGGGCTGCTTTGGAATGGGAGAAGGCACACAAGGTTGATTGCCTTGAATGAATGGACTCTTCCATTTTGCTATCTCCTCCTTCATGGATTGTAAGCCTTGAGTTTGCCTGAACAAACACTCCTCTTTGTACAGAAGCTCTTGCTGATATCTATACTGCTCATCCAATCTGTCTATCTCCATCAGTTGCTTCTCAAATTCCAGTGTTACTTCCCTTATTGTTGAAAGGCAACTAGGAGAGCTGCTTGAGGTGATTCCATGAACAACCTGAGCTTGATCAAAGTTATATGAAGGAACACAAGGCCCATGATGCTGAGCAATGGAATTATACATACCAAAAATGTGATTTCTTGATGGTACCAGGACTACTTAACCAGCTGATTCAACTCGGAGTTGCCATTGGTGTTGATGAAAAGCCTCCAAAGGCTGGTTGGTTGAAGAACACACCAAGATTCTTCAACTCTTTGGAATAAAAACTTGTCCCACAATCCCTTGATTAAAAGTCCGGTGCTGGATTAGTGGTTCATTCTTGCTGTAATAGGACCAACACCAATCCTGGAACTTTTCTGAGTGTTAAAAATTGGTCCCACCGGGCGTACCAAAAACTGTTGACGCTGTGGATTGCACCCTTGAAAGAAGGCTGGGCTTCTCCCTTCCACGCGGCACAATGGAGACTCCCCTCTTGGTCTGACAAAATTGAGGGGAGAATCTCTAGATAAGGGCTAGCTCCCTTTGATGCATCTCTGAGTTATTTCACTACTCTTGCTAATATATAAAAGGGGGGGGGTGAAAAGAGAGAAGGATACTGAAAACAGAAACTAACCTAAGACGGTGATGCACCAAATGATGTTGATCTACTCCGCTGTTCACACTTCAAACCAGAAAGGGGGCGAACATACACTTTATCTGGCAAAAGACCAGACTGTAGGGAGCTTTAAAAGGGAGGCTTAATGAAGACATACAGGAAATGTAACTGATCTGTAGAAAACACACTATCTGATAACTACTCTTTTCTGTCTCTGCGTTCTAGATGCAACACTTTCTGTTAACCTGCAGAACTGGTACTCTAGTTACACCAGGTGTGTTGGTGTCAACTTGTGAAAGCATCAAGCTAAAATGACTAAACACAAGGTTAATACGCAGACACACTCGGAGATATAATCAGTCAAATAGAGGTAAAATGCATTCTTATTGATTCAAGGTGAAATGTTGGCAGGCTTTGCCTTACAAAATGAGAGATATCTTTTCTCAAATGAGAGTTTACAATATATAGAGAAGAGAAAGCAATGGCGCCTTTTTCCTCAAGTGGTCCATGCTGCGTTTAATTCATTGGGAAGAGAAAGTCCGGTGAAGGAAGCCATGCTGCGGCAGTCCAAGTCTTGACTTTGGCATTTAAATTATATTAAACGTCATTGTGAAAGCATGGGTCGCGCCTCTCTGTTTGAAAACAAGACTGCTTCTTAAAGAGGTTCACGTGGTTGTCTGCTCATTAATGCTTAAATGGCTCATTAATGCTTAAATGAAAAAAACAGGCCGCGCCTTTCACTCCTTGATGACCATTTCGTAAGGACTGTTCCAACCATTGGCATAACTTCTTTGTCGACGTCTCTTTTGCCACCTGGGCTGTTCTATTCGTGACTGTGCTTGGCTCTTCAGGCTCCTTTCTCGGCAGGTCACTGAGTTTACTCTTGGCTTTTGTCTTTTCCTGGCTTTTGTCTTTTCTTGGCTCTTTTGGCCCTTGGGGCTATCTTTTGGGCAGGTCGTTGAGTTTCCACATGTGGACCCGTCTTTAAACATTTGAGAATCAACGGCTATCTTATCGCCGTAAAGTTGATGTTCATGCGCCTGTCGCCATTTGAAAGCCAACGGCTACTCCATTGTCCTGAATTTGACGTCCGTGGGGACGTCACTGGACGTTTGAATTCCAACGGTTAGTTTGCGATGCTGAATTTGACGTCTTCGGGCCCGTCACCCCTTTGGCAATTTCTTCGGCTTTCCGCAATCCCATCGGCCTTTTGTATTCATTCGGCTCTTTGCAATTGAACCCTCCCGAAGGGAAGGTGTCCCTTCGAGGCTTTGAAAAGGTCCCCTTCTTGGCAGCCGAGATTCCCCCGCAAGGGCACTTGCCCTTTGGGCTCCTTCGGGCTCCTTCGGGCTGCCTTGGCTTCTCAATAATTCCTTCGGACAAAATGTCCGAAGGAATTTCTTTGGACATTTTGCTCGAAGGAAACCTTTCTTCATGCTTTGGCCCTTTCTTTCTTTCAGGAAATTCCTTCGACAAATGCCTTCGGACAAAAGTCTGAAGGAATTCCTTGTCTTTTCCTTCGGACATTTTGCTCGAAGGATCCTTGCCATTTTGCCGCGGATTTCTTTCCGAAGGATAATTTTCCATTTGGCTCCCTGCCTTGTGAATTTCTTCGGACAAAATGCCCGAAGGAATTCCTTTGGACATTTTGTCCGAAAGAATTCACATTGATCTTCCTTGGATTTCCTTCGGATTTATTCTTCGGACAAAAGTCCGGAAGAAATCCTTCCTTTTGCCTTATTCTTTGGTCCCTCTGCAAGTGTTTTCTTCCCTCCGCAAGGGCATTTAGGCCCCAAGTTGCCCTTCGGACTCCTTCGGAAAGGCCCAATTGGTCATTTGCCTTCCTTTTTGCAAGGGCACTTGACCTTCGGGGCCTGTTGAAAGACTTATATCCCATTGAAAATGAGCGATTTCCTTTGCCAAAAAGGCTTGTGTGATTGATTGTCCAAAGAGAAAAAGGTCGTATACCAAACCGAAACCTGCAGGTCTTTAGATCTTTCAATGTTTTATAAGAACAAGACTTATTGCAAAGAAAAAAGGCATTCGCAGAAAAGTGGGTACATGACTCGACTGCTCAAAACAGTAGGGAAAGGAGGAGACCGACTTTTGGCGTGCCGGACCAAAATGGTCAACACATACCAATCATAGGCCTTCCAAAAAACATCTATCTCCTTTAGCTTCAACATTGTCTTTTATTATATATCTTGTGAAGTTAGTGATGTTGTGAGTTGTTGCTTGCTATAGACAATACTGCACGCTTGTAGAATGCCTGCATGATAAATTCCATTCTAGCCATCTACTTAGCTAAATGCAGCCAACATGGAATGAATATGAAATCATTCTCTATCTTAGACTTTGGCTATTATCAAACAAGGGATATACGTCTAAGATTAAGACAACTTTTACAATATGGTTTCTCAACTGGCAGTAGAGTAAAGCTAACTTACAAGATATCCATCAACAAAAAACTCAATCTTTCATAATCTAAAATTGGCTTTCAGCTTACAATAGCTCTTTGTCAAGGTTGAACTGCTAAATCATTGGGTCTTGGAGAAACTTGTGAAGAAAAATGAGCAATAACTTCATTCCATTCTTGTTTCGGATGAAGTTGAATTGCTTTGTGATCTGCAAACTCTGAGAATAGGTCACCCATAAGACAATGACTGAAATTTTGATTAAGCTTAATGGTACCTTCTATCTCCACTGCAGTTTCAATATAGGCTCGAGCAAATTCAGGACATTTTGTGCAGCGGGAGATTTTGCCCAATCATTAATGATGTTTTTATCTTCTTCCTTCTCCTTCAATAAAACCTTAAATTTGGCATGCTCAATAAGTCTAGGGTTTTCTCCAGACGGAGAGGGCAAGCCAAGACCAACCAGAAGATTCACATCTCTCTTCATATAGTGGAGCTAATCCAAAGTGAGATCGAGCACGGTCTGAGTTCTTTGATAAGCTGCTTCCTTTCTAACATAGGTTCAAAGGTGGTAGGTGAATTCCATTCTGTCAAGGATTTTGTGTGCAATCAGCTCCTCATGGGTCATCCTATACACTTGTTCCAACAGTATTGTTGCCTTAGCTAATCTTGCTTCCATAATGGGAGCAACTTGTCTGAACTCAGCCTTTACTCGTTCTGTTTGAATCTCAAGCTTATCAATGTATTCCCATTTTCCTCTTACATGTTTTTCCATCTAGGATAACATTTCCCACTAAGCTTTTTAAGATTCTCGCAAGAGATCTTTTACATCATTGGCTATAGTCTCCTTCTTGGCTAGCTTTACTGCAGCTTGATTCAGTTGGCTCAATATAGACTCATCTTGAATCTTCCTTAAATCAATTATTTATTGATCGCCCTTTCATAATCAATCCCATAAATCCTAAATTTCTTTCAGCAGAGACCTTCCTCAAGTCTTCTCATTTTTTAGCATTTCCCTTCCTTTCTCAATTCTTGCCTCAACCCTCTTCAAAATTTGGACCATTTCAAGGTAATCGAAGTCCACTGCTTTACCAATCTTGTTCTTCAAATTAACTTTATCCTCAGCTATAATGCTTGTCAGATCTACGTCGCCACCTTTAACCTTGTAATCATTTGGCCTCATTTGATTTTCAGGTCTTACAACTTGTGGGGTTAAAAACTTCATTTTGAATGTCTGAGGCCCAATTGTTTCAGCTAAAAGCGGACTAGAAATTGATTCGGTGCTGTGTAGGATAGGTCTGGGAATTGATTTTTGCTTTCTTCTAGCTGTGGCTCGATTTTGAAAGTTTTGGAAATAATTTGGTGAAATCAACGGCTTCATAGGGATTTGTTGTATAGTGGGCATGGTGGGAGTGGAAGGTGGTAGCATTAACACAAAAGAGGATAGAGACCGGACTAGAGCTTGAGTTGGGGTCGAAGTACTATTCATTCCAAGACCAACAAACATAGCAGTGGTGGCATTGAGTGAATTAGTTGTGAGTGTATCAAGCTGGTTGATTAGGGTGGAAATATTGCTTTCTTTGCTAAATTATGGGACAATTAGAGAGTTCTGAGTTACTAGAGTGGAATCCAAACTATATGAAGCTATACAGAAGAAATGAACAAGAGTGTAGTACTTGTGACTGAGGGATCCAAGATTAGTTGTGGTAGAGGTTGTGGCATTTAAACTATAGCTTAGGATCTTTGGTAGATGATCTTTCAAGAGGATCATCCCTTGTTACCCTCTTACCCATTTGCAGGGTGATCATAGTTTCAGAAATGCTAGCTTGTCCTGTAGATGGCACAAATCCTAGAGGATACCCTTCACACTGTGTTGCTTGGGTGGTGTTGCTACTAACTGGTATCGTTTTAGTTTAAGGGCCTGCAAAGGCAACAGTACCAACAACCATGGATTGGGTGGAAACATAGACTGGGTGCATATTACGCTAACCTTCAGCTCTGAGTCCGTTGTAGGTATACCCTTGTATTTGCAATATAATGACACCTTTGGTGTATTTTTCAAGTAGATTTAAGTCCATTTTGGGCATTTACTCTGAAACCTCACTGAAATCTTCCTCATCCGTATCTTTCTCCCCTGTTAGATGTATCTTGGGGAAATTCTTCATCCCATTTCTTGGAGAAAAACTTTGTCTTCATTAAGCTTTGGAAAATCAATGTTAACTTCTCCCATTTCACATTTCATCTTGTACCAATTTTGTTGTTATGGGTTGGACCACTTCCACCGAGCTTGTCTTAAAATCTACCAAGTAGTTTGCCTGGTTTAAATCGCTGTGAAGACTTTTGGTAGAAGTTTCTCCATGTTATTGGCTTAGGGATTATTAGAATGTTATTCAAAGCTTAGTTTGTTGTTATCCCCGCTTGTTGAGCTAGGGAGAGAAGAATTTCAGCTATTTCTTGCCAAGATTGTTTATTGGCCATCTTTTCTAGCTTAGGTTTCCTTTCGCGAACGAAAAGTAGAAACCTGTATTTCTCTAATTTGGGGCTGAAAATAGCCAGGGGATCATACTTCCATTCAAATTACAATTTGAATTAAGTAGAATTTAATATTTGGGCGGCATGACTTTCTCCTCCTTTGCCGAAAGTGAACCCCACATGGGAAACTAGCAAAAGTTGAAATTAAGACTTTTTTGCTTTGCCCATTGAAATAAGGGGCATCAATTTCTGACATCTGCCTGATATACTCTAGAAAGAGAATTCTACGGGACACATATTTTGGCAATATATAGGGTCTTATCTGCCCTCCTTCTTACAGTAGTAGTGTTCTAAAAAAGATGCTAATATGCAAAATGCTCACGACCTAGTGGCTGTAATAAATTATACAACATTTATCAATTCTTGGGAGTTTATACCCAAGAATGATCTCAGATAATAGGATTATGAACTTATCATAAAAGACAGCATAGTCAGACTCACTACCCCTCCACCTCATTAGGGGACACCATTCGAAAACAATTTTCTTATTACCCTGGTTGTCTATATCGTTCATAGGCAGAGTAATTAACAAATTTTTGAATTTATAGAGGAAGATATACATATCGCTGAAAAATACTTGAAGGTCTTTCTTGTCTGAAATGGTGCAAGTCATACTTTATGCATTTTGCTATGTGATGATAGTAGTTGAATAAAATCAGGCTCAGGCTATTTGAGTGGATGGATTCAGACATATCCCTGGCAATCCTTCTAAAACTGACAAGCTGATGCCATCATAGAGGAAATTTCTGTGGCCCAATTGTTCATGATGGTTAAACCAAATGTCTCATGATTTGGTATTTCTTCGCATTTATTTGGAGGCTATGATGCACTCCTTTAAGATTGATTGCTTTTCTTCATGGGTTTTGCTTATCCACCTTTGAGCTTTTCCGTCAAAATTGAGGTCTATCTGTCCTCTTGCATTTTCGAGTATTTGGAAAACCCTAGCTACTTTTTCTTTAGAGATTACTATAGCAAGGACTACTTCATTTGCGCAAATTATGCTATCCTTAGAAGCCTCATACCTTTGTGCCCATAGCTCTATAATTGATGGATCTATGCGTCTCTATGAGAACACAAACCATGGTAAACGTGATTTCAAGCTCGGCCCTAGTCCGAAGCGATACAATGCTTGGTTCTGTTCTGAGCATCTACATATCTAAGTATTTTTTGATCAGAATTAGCTATCATCATATCTTCTACATGTCCAAATTCGTCGTAAAAACCCTTAACCTTTGCGTATGGGGTTATAGCCAATGCTAGATTTGCCTTGAAAATGACTGGCTGAGAGAACTTTTTCTTCTTTTTGTCTCGAAGAGTTTGGTTAAGTGCCTTGAGCCTCTCTTCCATGGCGAATATATATCTCTACAAGCAAGATTTCTTGATTTTCTAATGCTTCATATGCACTTGTTAAAATTGTAGCCTGAAATCCGCTCAAGTGGGTTACGCCTTCTCTGTAAAAACTTGCAATGCAATCTTTTTAGCTTAAACCATACTTTGGGTTTTGGTTCTGTGAATTGTTTGAACTTTTAAGAAAAGTTGAGACGGAGTTAAGGGGGTATGGTGTGCACCGTGCAAATTATATTTTGGTGCCTCGAAGCTAGCATTTCATTCAAACCTCAATTTGAATTTGGATCTATAATTTTAGACTTCTTTGAAAACAACTGTTGATCTATCTTGGATCCAATGGCTGAGAAAGGAGGTCGGGTTTAGGCTGGTACGCTGTGTGATTCCCTTTTTAAATTGGGGTGAGCAAGTTTACTAATCTTTGATTTCCTTGGACAATTGGATGGTTGTGATTTAAGATCGGGGATTTTTTTGGCCTTTGGAAAGTCAAACAACAGAAGTCTGACCGTGAGCAAGTTTTATATGTGCAAGCTAAGCTTTTAGGTAGACGGTGATGAGTTGGGGCTTCCAATAAATTGGGTATATTTGGACAAGGAAACTTACATCATAGCTTGAGGCCATCGATGGTTAATGTTAGAGCTTTGGGCGAGATCAAAAGCTTGAGGAGTCAAATGGAAGTTTGACTTCAAGTAGGGTTGTTCGCTGTTAGATTATCATAATTTAGATGATGATGATGATGATTAATCATCTTGCATTACATTAGTTGAAGGTTAACCCTAAGGGTATTTGCTCTTTTATAATTTAAAGCTTGCTTTCCAAGGGTAGTTTGGGGGTGATCTTCACCTATTTGGGTCAAACACAGGTTTGACCCAAAATTGGCTTATGATTGGTTGACATAATGGTTAAAGCTCTTCCACTGCGAAGAATACAAATCAATTAATTGGCTTGAAAATTATAATTTTTTTATTGTGGCTCGGAAGATAAACATTTAATAAGCTAAAGTAGCAACTCAAAAGATTTACTTCGATTTGGAAAGGCTAACAATTGATATAGTCCAGGGCAAAATTGCAAAGCTTAAAAAACTTAGGCGGGTGTTGCTCAAAGGT
This sequence comes from Torreya grandis, assembly GCA_037957365.1. Lineage (NCBI taxonomy): Eukaryota > Viridiplantae > Streptophyta > Pinopsida > Cupressales > Taxaceae > Torreya > Torreya grandis. Next base: position 1,644,522 of record JARHVA010002959.1, on the reverse strand, counting down.
ACAAGAAGATGCAATCTTTCATCAGATCGCACCAATCTGGGGAGAAACCAAACTTTTCTAAAACTGATCTAAGAAAGGTCCGATTGACACAATCAAAAGCTTTGCTAATGTCAAGTTTGACGATCATGCCCTTGGCTTTGGAAATCGTGAGGGAGTGCATACTTTCATATGCAATTACCGGGGCGCCTAAAATTTGTTTTCCTTGTAGGAATTCTCTCCTTGTTCTTGGGAAATATGTATGGGGAGGAGAGGCTTGAGCCTTTCAACAAAGGCTTTAGTGAGAATCTTGTATTGTGTTTTTTAAAAGGGGATTGGTTGGATGCTGGAGAAGGATGAGATCATAGTTTGCATACTCGGACTCGACAAAACATTTTTTTTTGACTCGACAATACTTACAAATACTCAACTTAAAAAAATACTTAAATTTCTTAAAAAACCATAAATTTTATACAAATTACAGTTACAAGATGTATCAATTGAGTCTATAAAATGTTGGAGAAGTGTTTTCTATTAGATTTGAATGCAAATAGAGTACAAAATTGCATCATCATGCGAATACAACAACAAACTGATACTTATAAATTTATGATGACTGTCATTGAAAATCATCACCAGAAATTGCATATCAATGCAAGTTCCAAATTACAAGAATCTATTGTGTTTTCCACATTGACTGCGCATAGCACTGCACAACGAGTCCATACACAGTACTCGTGTACTTGTGGCGAATACCGTGAAAAAACTCGCACACACTCGGCTCTGAAAACCTACGAGTATAAGTAGAAAATACTCGTGGGGCAGAAAATTTGGTGAGTATTTGCATACTCGTTGAGTATGCTAACTATGGATGAGATAGCTATTTTTTTAAGGAATCGAGGCAAGGAAAGTGTGGTTAAGGTCTTTTAAGATCTTCATTGATCTTTTGGCCTTGTTCACCATAATAGTCAATTCTTTTCTCACTAAGTCCCGAAAACCTTGATAAGAGCCATCCATAAACCGTAAACTAGATTAATATTCCACTGTCTAAGCTTCACTATCATGGATCCTATATTCCTAGCTTAACTTATGATTGACAAATAGCTGTTCTAGACCACTTCTCATTGCTAAAACAAATATAAATAAGTGCTAGAAATAAAATGTACAAATTACTGAACATAAAGATGAAGCAAAAGATCACACAAAGCACAAGACAAACACACTATGTATCGTGGAGAAACCTGGTGTGGTAAAAACTCTAGTGGTGAGGCAACTGCACTCCCCTTCCACTATGTAATTCAAGCAATGTACTAGTTACGGTCAAATATGGCCTTCATGGATTGAGTTGTCACTCCACTATTCAAGGCTTGCACACACAACTGTTTTGCACCACTCAGACACTTCACAATGAACCAACACCATTGAAACCACCACTCAACTAGGAAACAATGAGACAACATAAACAAGGACTCAAACATGCAAATTACAATGTGAATCCAACTTCAAAGACTCTCATTGCCTTGTTGATCACATTTTTGATGTTCTCTGCCTTCAACAGAGGTTGTACTTATTGCCTCTCACCTTGGAATTTGCCAAAGATCTCAAACGAATCATTTTAAGGCAGTGGAAACCTCTGCAACCGTTCCCATTTTTGTATTTTGTATGGTAACGAAATTGTCGCAGTATGCAGACTGGCGGTTATGAAATTGCTGGGGTAGTTTCATAGTTGCACGATCGTCACTTGCAAATATCAACAATTACACAACGCTACTTGCACAAACCGGTGGTTTCGTTGTTTATGAAAAATCCCTCGATATTAAGCGCTGAAAGTTGTTGACTTGTCTATTTTGAGGATGTCTGGATCATCTTCATACTAATTCTGCCACTATAGCTTATCTGCATTGATGTTTTAACATGAAGTGTCTTACAAGCATGAATTACATAAATTAGTTATATTGAAAACATATAGCAAGCATAATTAGTACATTAGACCCATATTTTTGATCATAACTCTACATTTCGAGGCTTTTAAGTCCCTAAAAACTTCAAGAGCTTTCTAAGTGAGGATATATCTTTCCCACATCTTCTCTGGAATACCATTTGGCCTTTTTAGGTCGCTGGGCCTTTAACCCGACCAATCAATGCTCGTGCACTCTTCTTGTTGTCTTCTCTTTCTTCTGTAACACAATATCCTCCAATTCCAGTTGACTATCGAGGGTGAGGTCTTCAATTAAAGCTAACAACCACCTTTCATCATCATTGTCTAACATAGAAGGCTCAAAGAGATGTCAGTTCTCAACATTGACAATAAATCTTCATATAAGGAGGCAAATCAAGTCTAAATGCATTCTTTCCCACTTGTTTCCGAATTTCAAATGGACCATACCTAAGAGGCTTAAGCGTCTTAGTCTTACTTTGGAGTCTCTTTCTACTCAAGTACAACCATACCTTGTCTCCAACAAGGAAACTATGCTCAGTTCTATGTTGATATGCCTTGCTTTATACTTGGCTTGTGACACCTTCAACCTCTCTTGCACTTGGAGGTGAATTTGTTGAATCTTTTCAATGAACTTTTCTGTTTTGTGGACCTCTTGATCCACTTTTCGATTTTCTTTGTATAGTTGTCTCAAAACAATATCAAATGTACAAGGAGGTAAGTAGCCAAAACAAGTTTGAAAATGAGTTTTGTTGGTAGAAGATTGCACTACCCTGTTATAAGAATGCTAAGTATACACTAAATTTTCATCCCAAGATTGAGGATGCTCCCGCTTGTACCCTCTCAAGAGTTGTACCAATGTTTTGTTCACAACTTCTATCTGCCCATCGGTTTGTGGATGAAAAGTGGTACATTTTTTCAGCTTGGTATCCATCTTCTACCACAATGGCCCAAAACTTACCAGCAAATCTTGAGTCCTGATCTAAAACAATATAACTAGTCAAACCAAAATGAACTCACACATTTGCAAAAAACAATTTAGTTGAATTATTACATTTGAGGGTCTTCTTACAAGGAATAAGAATACACATCTTACTAAACTGGTCCATAACCACAAAGAGATTGACATGCCCCTTCCTTGACACAAGCAACCCGCCTACAAAATCCATGGAAATATTCTCCCATGGCTTAGAAGGAATCGGTAATGGCACATACAAATCCAACTTCCTTTTGCTAGGATTGTTTGTTTATACAACACACATCCCCTTATGAACTTAGCAACATCAAACTACATATTAGGCCAATAAACATACCTTTGAAAATGTGCAACACCAAAATGCCCTGCAACCTTTAAAGTATGTGCTTCTCTCATTAGTTGAATTATTTCCTCCTTAGGCATACAAAACTTACCCAAATTGTAGAGCAACCCATTTCGGAGGTAATAATCCTTCTTAGGCTCAAATCTTGCACCTTGGGACCTCTTCGCTTAAAGAAATGACTCCCCAAAATCTACATCATGATCATATCCCTCTACATAAGATTCATATATAAAAGGCTCAAGAAAAGTTATGGTACCTATGATTGAAAGCAAAGGAGGTCTAGACAACATATCAGCTAGTTTGTTAGTCACACATTTTTTATTTTTGATAATCAAATGAAATTGTTGCAAAAACCCCATCCACTTATAGTGTCTAGCTTGTGCTTGCAAATATTGGAGAGGTTGGTGATCCGTGTAGACAATAGTTTTCTTACTCATAGGATAGTGTTTATATTTCTTGATCAATTGAACAAGAGCACACAGTTCTTTATCATAGGTACAATAATTCAGAATTGCAACATGAAAAATTCTAAATGATAACATACAAGATTACCTCTTTGTAATAGGACAACCCCCATGATATAGTTATTAGCATCTGTTTCCACCTCAAAAGGTAGCTGCAAATTAGGCAAAGCTAATATCAGAGCATAACTAATCTTATACTTAAACATATCAAATGCATCTTGTTGCTTCTAAACCCAAATAAAGTCTTAACACTTGTTGTATTGGTATGCAAAGGTGCGGCTATGGAAAATAAATTCTGGATGAACTTCCTTGACTACTGAGTTGCACCAATGAAGCTCCTTGTTTCGATCACATTGTAAGGCTTTGGCCAATTCATGGTGACCTCTACCTACACTGGATCAATCCTCAATTCCCCATCTCCAATCACTTTCCTTAAGAAAAGTGATTATTGAGCAAACTCAAATTTATTCTCATACAAAAGTAACTTTTTCTCCTTCAAAACTCACAATAACTTGTTTCAAATGATCAATATGCTTATCAAAAGTTTTGCTGAAAACAAGAATATCATCCAAATACATAGTGACAAAGGAATCAATACATGGTCTCATTACCTCATTCATTAATCGCATGAAGGTAGCCGGTGCATTTCATGACCCAAAAGGTAGAACAAACATTCATACAACTCTTGCCTTAAATGCTATTTGTCAAATGTCCTCTTCCTTCATTCTCACTTGGTGATATCCAAATTTCAAATCAAGCTTAATAATACTTGGCATGTTGCAGTTGATCAAGAAGACTATCAATCCATGAAAGAGGGTACTTATTCTTAATGGTTATTTTGTTAAGTGTTATAATCAACACACATTCTCCATGAACCATCTATCTTAGGTACTAAAACAACAGGAGAACCACATGGAGAAGTACTAGGATGGATTACACCTTGATTAATTAAAGACTGTAACTGCTATTTTACCTTATTGACATCTTTCAAACACTGTGTACAACCCAAGATTTGGAAGCAAACTGCCTGGTAGCAATTGAATTATGTGCTCAATAGACGTCATTAGTGGCAATTTGTGGGTTCATGAAATACTTCCTTGAACTACTACACCAACTCTCCCATACACTTCTACTCTTTGTTAGTAAAAATGCTACAAGAAGTTTTATGTGCAATCACTTCTTTATCTTGAATATCTCTTAAAAGAAGTAAAACAAAATTTCCACTTGCATTAATAAGCCTTTTAGCTTGAGAGACACTAAAGGGATTTTAGAATCACCTTTGTAGGTTGAAATGATGTAACTGTTATCACTCTAGAGTGCACCCTGCTTGAAGATGTGCAGATCACACCCTCACTCCAGTTGATACAATGAGAACTTCTCAGGGGTGAGTCTTTGATGAGAAGAGCCTCTAGAGAGCACTGGTTCCCTTAAAATATGTCTATTAAATTTGATTTTTTTTTGTGTTTATGGGTGAAAAGGGGAAGGGGAAACTTAAAAGAAATCCTAGTTAAAGGGGTGATAGCCCTGAATTGTTCAAATCCTCTGAAGTTACTGAAATCAATGCACACATATAATCAATAAAATTTATATTTTTGTCCTTAAGCAAGAATGTTTCAGATGAAGGGTTGAAAACCTCTTCAAATGATCTGCAGAAGGTGAGGTACAAAGAGATAGGTGAGGAAGGGACCTGCCAAAAGGAGATAAATCTCACTTATACGCTGATGCGCAATCAAATACAGACTATTCTTCTGTCAAAACTCAGATACAGAACAAAAACTTCCTTTATTGATAAATGGTTCAGCTTACAATTTCTCTTAGCTTCAAGAATTAATAAAAAATTGCTTGATTAAGCCAATAAATATGCTTCAAAACCTAAAATAGTCCTAAGTGGAGTTCCCAGGAGAGAAGGATTAGTCTTGGTTGATTAACTCAAGATCTAAATCCCTTTACAATATTTAAAATATTCAATAAAAGCTTCTCCCTTTACAAAAAATGCATGCCTCTCCAAACTTGGCGTAGGAATATGGTGGGCCCATTTGAAAAGCTAATATTCAAAATAAACATTACACTCTTCGAAAATATCCAAACATGCATGAATCCAAGGTTGGCGTAGAAGGGATGAGGTGGGCCCAAGTTTGACAAGTCAAAACTCCTTTGCATGGAATGCTACGCCAATCTTCAAAGAAAAGCTCCACTTGATATGTTTGAAAGTTGAGTTGAAACAAGAGAAAACCCTCCTTTGCATGGAAACCAAGAATGTATGTGGCAAGCTTTGACAAGTAAACTGAAACTCAAGACCAATCAATTCCAAATTGCATGAAATGACCTTTGAAGAGTGAGAAGTGCATGAATGTAGAAAAGTGGCGTAGAAACTCAGATTGAACTCCTTGAACAATGATCTAACGCCAAACTCCACTTAGCCTTTTGAACAACTAGGCCAACTAGAGTAGTTAAGCCAAAAAGGTCCATTTTGCAAACTTGGACACCTTGAAACCAGCGTAAAAAGCCATGAAACCTGCAACAACAAATTACACCTGAAAATCAATTCTTCATCACCAAAATTATGATTTTGATGAGAAAAAATTCGCCAATTAGTCAACAGGCTTGATTAGGCCAATTTTATTCAAAATTACAGCAGACTGACCATTTTGCTTGAGCCGGTAAGGACACTTCCATGATGATTTCTGACCAACTGAAGATTTGAAGATGAAGAACAAGTTCTAAGCTTCGAGCTCCAACGATTAGATTTTGTTAAATTGCCCTATACTTCATTTTACACTTTTTTTTCACAAAAAACGTGATTTTTGCCCTCAACTGTACAACTCCATGCATTAAATTTACATCTCTGGAATCCTCTCGGAGTGTACTTGACTTTTGAAAAGGTTTCAGGTTGATCCATGGTGATTTGATTGCAAGAAAATTGACTTTTCTCAAAACTGATTTTTAAGGTGATTAGGAAGGCTTTTAAGCTGGAACTTCAAACCGATGATTCATGAGGTACAAACCTCCAAATCTCAAACCGCTTCCATTGATGCGTAGCACGTTGACCCCTCTGACATCCCTGAAAAGATTGGGCTCCCATGCAAAATATATGGAAAGTTACCACGTAAATAAAAATTGCCTATGGGGAATTGACTGCATTCTGGGCTGTCTACGCTTTTAGCGATTGTTCATAAAGCATGGCCCCTCAATTGATCTCAATTGCTCATGGATTATAAGTGCATAGGGGTCCTCAAAACATAGTAAGAGCGTTCGGCCCAACTCCACACATGGTTGAACAAAACGAGCATCTGAATAGGAGGCTTGGAAGGGTCCCTAGAATTGCAAAAAGTGAAAAACTTCACTAAAATGAAAGCTCTTTCCAAGCTTCACAAAGCCTGAAAATATCATTAAGGGACCTGTACCATGCTATCAAAACACTCTGAAAGTCATTTTTGCTTAAAAAGTCTAAAAATGTCTTTTTGGCCTAAGTGCCTATTTACCTGCAAAACACTGTGTGAGCATGGTTTGCATAAAATTTGGAGTTGTTACACTCTCTAAAGGTTTGATTATGATGTAAAAACATCATCCCATGCCTGTCAAACCTTCACTTGGGACTAGAAGCTTCTGAGGCACTCTGGGATGAAGCATGCTCCAATGGTGACCTCAAACGAACAGGGGGAGGTCTGAGACAAAACAAAGAATATGTGCACTTGGTCAAAGGTTATGAAATTTGGTGCGATGGTTCTCCAACTCATGATGACCCTGTGTACAAAATGTAAGGTCTTAATTCCCCCTGTAGCTCCCAGATTCTTCAATTTTCTCCCAATTTTGACCTCCGTGCATGGACTGTCTGCATTTTTCACTGAGTTTTCATGTTTTGGAGGTGAATTTTATGGATTGAGAGGCTATAAATCATCTTCATTAAGCTCCATAGTCTCTTCAGGAGTTTGGAAACAGCGTCTACCCTTGTTTTCAAGCATGATAAGACCTCAAAACAAGGCATTTAGGCTTGAAAAAGACTGTGTTTTCATATTCAGAGATGAATCGTGATCAAGATTGAGCATGAAATTGGAAAATTCATCCTCATTAGGTGATTGTAGACTGTTTAGATCAAAAGAAATCTCCTACATATGTCCTTTATGGCAAATGACTAGTTTCAAGCTTATTAGGCTTTGAACTAAGTACAATCCGTACAATGGCCTGTGTACTGTGATTTTGACTGTATTTGGTGCTTGATTAGGGTGTTTGGGGTTCATATAAAGCTTTATGGTCTTGTGTTAGACCACAATCAAATTCCTATACTACTTTTTCACCTCTTTATGATCACCTTCAACTCTCCATGCTAATCAAAGCTACATTCTGCGCCCTCAAGCTTGTGGGCAGGCCTGTAGGGTGATTATTGAGGCTACTTTGGATGAACCTGTGTTTGACAAATCTCAATTAGTCCTTGACAACTCTTGATGATGTTAGAAACTTCAAAAAGCCTCTTGATGGCATTCATTCCCTAAAACACAATCTTCTCCATTATGATCCCAGACCTTGTATTGAGTAATTGACTGTGTTCTTAGGCTCTTAATGACCCCTGTACGGACTGTAATAGGGTTTGTTAGGTGGCTTATAACCTCCTCTCCACTAATGGTAGTCATAACACATCAAAGTGTTTTGTGAACTTGAAGGTGATATCACATTAGCAATCTATAATCCCTAAGTTTCCATCAACAATATCACCTATTTGGCTATAGGATGACTTTTATTGATGGCTGTAGCTTGTGCTCATTTTGGGCTAACTGTAGGTTCTCATTCTATCCTTCTTTAGCCTTTGAAAAGGTCCTTTTACCTTCAAAACACCGTGAAACTAACAAAAATATTGAATGCCACTTATGCTTTGCCAATCAAAACTGGCTTTCTTGAACCTCTAGGGCCATTCTCATACTATTAGGTTTCCTTAAGGGGCACAAGCCTGTATAATGTTCTTTAGGTCCTGTAGGACGTCATATTGGTTTAGATTGTCTGGGTATTAAGCCTTGAGAGACTCCCCCTATGCATTGGAAACATATAATCCACAACCTCTCTTCTCTCATGATCTGGATCATGAAACAAACCTTCAAAACCTTCCTCCTTCCTCAGCACTTGACTGTATAATATGGAGATTGTCTTTGTACGGACCATGAGGAAACTTGGAAGAGTTTGAAAGCTTGAGGCAAAAAGTGTGAAGATCCCTTGTTGATATTTGCTAGCATCATAGTCATAATATCACCCCTTTCAAGATCAAACCTAATAACAATCATGAAACCCTCCTGAACCCCCTGCCTTGGTTGTAGGTTGATTGTAGGGTTTCAATTGGTGTTTGGCTGTAGGTTACATTTTAACTTTCATTCTAGAAACCTGTTATGCTCTCCATTTCTTTGTCTTCGGTTCGATTGCCACTTTACTTATTCAAGCTTTTGATAATCAAAATAGTCTCCTGTGCTCCTAAAAGTCCATCTTACCCTTTCTTGACTGTGCTTTTAACCTTCTTATTACCCCTGTACGGACTGAGACAAGGAACACATGCTTGGAGAGCATTGATCACTAATCAATGTGACAGGAGGCATGAAGAGTTTCTCAAATTGCATATGTTACCTTTATATCTACCATATCATCTTCTTAAACTTGAATCATGAGACCTTAAAACCTTGTTGAACCCTAGCTCATTGTAGGTTGAAATTACATGTGGCTGTAGGTTATCATTTGTAATAGGCTCTTCTTGAACTCAGTATGCCTTTTCCCTTGCTCATTCATGAAGCTCTTTCCCTCAATGCTCATGTGCCTAAACACTTTGATATAGTTCTTCATGAAAAAGTTCACTTATTTGCCATATAGGCCTTGAAATAGTCACAACACAGGCTGGCTGAGGGTTCACTAGCGCTGTCTGTAGGTCCTTTTGCAAGAAATACAAGGTATAACAAAACACTTTGTATTCCAAAATTTATGGTGAGATCTTCAACTCATAATCACAAATGTCTTACAAAAGTGAAACAAAACTCCTTGATCCTCATCCAAGCATGATGGCACTGAATTTTCTTCTTAAGGGCTGTAGGTACATGTATGGACAATACCCTGTATGATGCTTCTGATCATGGCCTAACACCTAATTTGATCCCTGTCCTTTGTGTTCTTCATGAAGTGAGGGTATAAATACCCTAATGGAGAAAGAAACGTATTGTCACTCCCTGGTTATGCTCACAATGGATTCCTTATGACAGAAACAGACTGCTGTATGTCATCGTTTTGATTAAGTCATGATATTTGCTTAGTGAATGTACCCTGTTTATGCTCATGAAACCCTCCATTCTCTTGCCTCTTATTGAGTAGTGTTCTTGAATACACATAGGCCTTCTAGAGATATCCTTTGAACTTGAACAAGAAGATGAACCTTCAACTTTCAACCTTTGACTGCAAAACCATGCTGGTTGTCTCTTTTTATAACTATAATTTGATACTTGGCTAATGCTCATATCTCCTTGATAGTGCTTTTGATCAACCTTTGGCTTCTTGAAGATGAAACTAGGTGATAGGGATGAGTGTAAGGGTGATAAGGATGAAGGGAGATGAAAAGATGATGAACAAAACATGATGGAGGGTGGGAAAAGGAGTGAAAACATAGTGATATGGCTAAGAGCATGACAATGAAATGAGGTGAAAGAGATGGAGGTGAAAACAAGCATTTGGGAGCATGATAGGACCAAGGCAAGGAGTTATAGACAAAATTGGCACATGATCATCATGCCGTATCAAAAAGGTGACCATTGGAGGAGATCTACAGTCTGAGAATGAATCATGGTTTTCTTCAAAAACCTCAAAATATGCAAAAATTCCTTAAGAAATTCTAAACTAGCTCATTTGAGACACCAGAAAGCATGGAGATGGCTTCCTTAGCCATGAAACTTGAAGAATATTTGATGATTATGCTTAAAATCATGTAAACTTGATGGAAAACCCTGAAAACACCAAATTCTTGAAAACTTGAAGCTAAATTCTTCTCGTTGGACCGTACAAATTCTCTTTGCAAGCTTGTCAACTGCAGATTTGGACTGGCTGAGTTTGTATCCTCTGTTTGACCTTGAAATGGATGAATAACACCTGAAGGAGACCATGGAAGGGGAGATCAAGTCTTCAAGATTCTGAAACAATTTGAATTTTCCCAAAACTCTGCTCAGGTGAAGAGAAATTGAAGAAAAACAATTGTTTTTCTGGTTGCTAGGCAACAGAATTTGACCCGAATTTAATTGCATGGTTCTTGAGCATGAAGAATCCAATTGAGAAACCACTTGAGCTATCAGAAAGCCCTTTGAGTCTAGTTTCTTCACCCCAAAATTGAGAGTTGTACCCTCCTCCAGCGAGCTGTACCATCCAAAAATCTACAGACATGTCACTCTGTGCCAACAATAGAAAAAACCAAAAGGAATGTGGTTTTGGCCCTGTATGGCCATGAAACTCCATGAAATCGCTGTGGAAGCTGGTATATGCCTTGGAAATGACTTCCCCTACCTTGGATTGTACGGATTTCGTACTCTTCTTGCAAAATAGGTGAAAATAAGCTATTTCTTGTCCTTTAAAGCCACTTTTACACTCTCCACCGCTTGGACTGGAATGTTGAAGAACAATTTTGTGGTTACCATGCAGATTTTCATATTTTTAACCTTTTACTTGGCAAATTTGGCACGTGGGAGGGGTAAAAGGGCCCTTTTTGGCTAAAATAAGATATTAAGAAACCTTTTTATGACATGAAACTTTAGACTTAGGCTATTTTCATACCTTCGAACATATTTAAAGCTCTTTTGGCATGATTTGATAACTTTTGAAATCACTTTTGACGCTTTTAACCCTATTTTTGGTGTTTTTGGCCAAAATTTGCATTTTTAGGTCATAATTGACTAGTTTGACTAGCTATATTGAGAAATTGACCATTTTGGGGAAAGTTTGGGATAATAGGGGTAGTAATTTGGCCTTGACAGGCCAAATTACTAACAGTAACTCTTGTCATCCTTTACCAAATGGTATTGATTGTCTCTCCTCGTGAAGATAATATCCCAGATATACAAATATGGGCTGCCAAACACTACACCACACACATCAAGAGACACAACATTCATTATAACTTCTTCAATGAAATGTACATTAATGCCAAACTTTATTTTACATTGCTTGGTCACCTTGATGTCTACACCTTTCCTCACCCAACCCAAATCATATGGGTTTCGATGATTGTAAGTCTCTATCTTCAATTTGTCTCCTAATTCCTTGCTTATCAAATTTGTTTGTGAATAAGTATCAAAAAGAGCATCCACTTTTGTTTTCTTTATTTGAATTTTAATATGGAAAAGCTTAGAAAGTTCAGTCTCTTGAGCACTACTACCACCCAAACATAACTCTCTATTGATGGAGGTACAACACAAAGTCTCATCCACATTAGAGCTGCAATCAATGTCTTCACCTTTCAGAGAGGGCATAGCCTTCGTCTTCTTGTTCTTGAATGGGTGCAATTCTAGATGTCGCTTACAACAATTTTCTTTGAAATGAATATCAACATCACAATGCCCACAATGCCTTTTAGTATCCTTTTTAGAAACTGAAGTAACATTATTCTTCCCTTTTTGTTTACCTTTCCCCTTTTTCTTAGAACCATCTTGTTGCTTTGGAGTGCTTTGAGAGGTAGATGGAGCCTTTATCTTGTCCATCTCTAAGTAGTGAGCTTGAGAACAAGCCTTATCTACATCCATAGGCTTGACCAAGAGGACAGGTCTCCTCAAATGGCTATGGAGTCCACCAACATACTTCATCAGGATGTCACGGTTTGCTATATCATTTGCCCATTTGGACAACCTTTTTGGAGAACTCACCTGTGTACTCCTGCATGCTTTGGCTTTGCTTTTGTCAAAGATATTGCTAATACATGGACCTCTCTTCCAAATAACAAATAGGATAAAATTTCTTCTTGATTAGCATCTTAAAATCATCTCACTTAGTAATAGGAGGAAGCTTCTTAGCAACCAAGATATGAACATAACTCTCAAGCCAAGTTAAAACATGATTAGTTAATTTTAACCTTGCAAAAGAAATTTATTGGCTCTCATTAATTTGATGCAAATTGAAATATCTCTTGTTGAGCTAGCTAATGGTCTAGCCTCCATGTATTAACCTCTCCATCCTATGGCCAAATCTCTATGTTTGCCGCAACTTTGAATGGTGGTGGAGCTTTGTTGGCAGGTGCATGTTCTTTCACCACCTCATACTCGGGAGCGTTCTCTTCATTTGTTTTCAGTGCTTCTGTAGAAGCACCAAGCTTCTCTATGAGAATCCCCATGATGGACTCCACCTGGTCAAGCTTGCCTATAGAAAGAGAGATGTTAGCCACTCTTCCTCCAAGCTTGTGAGATTGCTCTTTTGCTTTATGGGCATCTTCTTTATCAGAATGAACTTCGCTTTTGATTTCTTGCTTCCACTTCCTTGTAGAAATGTTTTCTTCAATGGGAACTAGGATACTTTGACTACTATCACTACTTGCTTTAGTGACGAGCATATACTGCAATATAGACAAAAACACACAAAACCACATAAAAGGACTAAAACTAATACTAAACTCAGCTTTGATACCAATCTGATATGTAAACTAGGTAGATATTCCTCACTAAGCCTCACTAACACGTATCCTATATTTCTAGCTCAACTTATGATTGAGAAATAACTATTCTAGACCACTTCTCATTGCTAAAACAGAGATAGATAAGTGTTGGAAATAAAATGTATAGAATATTGAACAAAAAGATGAAGCAAAAGATTAGACAAAGCACAAGATGAACACTATGTTTCCTGGAGAAACCTAGTGCGGGAAAATCTTCAATGTGTGAGACAACTACACTCTCTTCCACTATGCAATTCAAGAAATATACAAGTTACTACAAAATATGGCCTTCATGGACAAAGCTTTCACTCCTACACTATCCAAAGCTTGCACATGCAACTGCAGTGCACCTCTTAGACACTTCACAATGAACCAACATCACTGAAACAACCACTCACAACTAGGAAACAATGAGACAACATGAACAAGGATTCAAGCTTGATAAATTGCATTGTGAATCTAGCTTCAAAGACTCTCACTACCTTGTTGATCACGTTTTTGTTGTCCTCTACCTTCAACAAAGGTTGTACTTATGCCTTCTCACCTTGGAATCTGCGAAAAATTTGTAACAAACCGTCGTAATAAAGTGGAAACGTTTGCAATCGTTCAGTGCTCGTATTTTGTATGGTGGTGAAACCGTCGTAGTATGTACACCAACAGTTACAAAATCACCGTGGTAATTGTACAATCGTCCCATGCAATCACCGGTAGTTATACAACCGCCACTTGCACAAACTAATAGTTTTGTCTTTTATGACAAACCCTTCAAGTTCAAGCGCTGAAAGTTGTTGGCTTCATCATTCTGAGGATGTCCGAATCATCTTCACACTGATTTTGCCATTGCAACTTATTTGAACTTATCTTTTAACATGAAGTGTCTTACAAGCATGAAATACATAAATTGGGTATAGTGGAAACATTTGGCAAGCATAGCTAGTACATTAGATCCACATTTTGGATTAAAAAGGCGTCCCAAAATTTGTTAGGACCAGTGGCTTTTTCTCCGTTCACTGCAATTTATTTTTCCTCATTCAAGAAAGGGTATAGCAGGGCCTCATTCTACGTAGGAGATACTGGAGATGGGATATCTAAAAGAAATTCATTGTTTTGTTCTCTACAAACAACTTGATCCAAAGAAAGTAATTGTTGGAAAAATGAAGCAACTTCATTGTGGATTTCAGAAGGGGCTTCTAAGAGACGGTTGTCTTGAGATGCTATCTTGCGTAATTTGTTTACCTGGCACCTTGAAATTGTGGATATGTGAAACACCCTGGTGTTATTGTCTTATTAGAGAGCCAAGTTTCCAGGGACTCTTATTTACAATATACCTCTTCTTGAGCATAAATATCCTTGAGGGAGTGCAGTAGATCCTTTTCTTGCGGAAGATTATATGAAAGTTTTGCAAGTTGCACTTGTTCATTGAGGAGAGAGAGGTCTTCCTCTAATTTAAGCTTTTGTGACAAAATGTTCTTGAAGTGACTATGATTCCAATCTTCAAGACAATTTTTGTGATATTTGAGTTTTTGCCATGAAGCAAAATAGTTTTTGGAGCCTTGAGTTTTTGGGCATTCTTTCCACCGTGACTTTAGTTTGTTAGAGAACAATTCGTCCCTCAGCCACATCAGCTTAAATTTGAACAGGCAGCATAGGGGAGAATTATTAGTCAAGATGTCAATCCAGATGGGAGAGTGGTATGAGCTTGACACTTCCATGATCCTAGATTCTTTGAACCAAGCAGTTTCCATCCAAGATTTTGAAACAAGGAATTTGTTTGATTGCTTAGCAATGCTACATAATATTGCTCTTTGGTAGCCTAGAATAAGGAGCCTTCCTTGGGGGGTAGGGAATTATGTTGCAAGAAGAGATAGGTTGAGCAATCCTTGTGATTGAGAGAGATTCTTGCAACCACCTCTTTTTTCTCGTATAAACAACATAACATCGAAGTCGCCTAAGAAAAGAACTTCCGACTACTCAACCTAGGTTTACTTTTTCAACCCCACACAATTAGACCCATAAATATTTGTTCAAATGAGCTTGAATCTTCTCTCCATTGCAATTGACGCCACAATATAACCAATTTTTGCTAGCAACAACTAGTGAACAATTAATAGTGGGGGGTCCCAACGGAAGCCTAAATCTCCAGAGGCCCCATTAGCATCCACTGCCAAGGCCTCCCAATAAGGCCAATGTCTTAATGATGAAAACAAAGAATTCAGTGATTGACATTTTAGTTTCTTGTAGGGATTCTTAGTTGAAGTTGACGTTTAAGTAGTCTTTTTTTTTAGGGGTGTTGAGGTCCCTAATGTTTCAAGAGAGGGACAATGGAGAGATCTTCCCCCTCCAACGTAAAAGTAACGAGCTTTAATTTTTTATGCTTTTTTGTACTTGAGATTTCTAGCTGTTCCTTGTATCTACTTAGATTAGTTTTGTGACCTTGTAAGCTCCTTTTGATGTTCAAAGAAGTCAGATTACTTGCAGATTGAGAGATGCTTAGTGGAGCTAAGGAAAGTGGGGTCCCACTAGCTCATTTTTTTGATTGAAAAGCATCATGTTTTCGAAGGTCTCCAAGAGCACGTAGATGGGAGAGGCTGTTAAGGGGAAGAATGAATGAAGCTGAAATAGGCAATCACAATGAGGGGGGAGAATGAAGGGCATAGGTAGAGGCAGCCTAAAGGGGGAAGGAGATGGTGAGAAGTGCAAGTGGAGAGAACCAAGGGATAGAGAGGCCCTTGGCAAAGTCTTAGGTAGCAACAAACGTGAATATGCCATGGGGTTCTTCCTTGAGCATGATCTTCCCATGTGGGAGGTGGCATTTAAAGCAACAAAATGGGACACCCTCATAGTTGAGATTGTTGCCATGTTCCAAGAGAGGAGTGAAGAATAATTGCTTCAGGGGGAGACAAAGATATCCATTCTTAGGCAGAGTCTAGCATAATTGACATGTACTGGTTACTCCGTATCAACATAGACAAAGTCATCAATAAGAGATCCAATTCTTGCTAAGATGCATTGTTGTCGATAAAGAGGGGGGAGACTGCATAGGTAGACCCAGACATGGGTGCAAAGATGGTTTATATTAGCTGGGTCGAAGTGTGGCTCTGAGGGGTGAATATACAAGCCATCATTTCTTGGAAATTAGGGTCCCCTCGAAGACACAACAGAGCATAGCTCTTTTGAGGAAAAGGTGACCTAGAAGAAACCTTTGGGGAGAATATTAATAGCAATGACACCAAAGTCCACCTGAGGGGTGAATATACAAGCCATCATTTCTTGGAAATTAGGGTCCCCTCGAAGACACAACAGAGCATAGCTCTTTTGAGGAAAAGGTGACCTAGAAGAAACCTTTGGGGAGAATATTAATAGCAATGACACCAAAGTCCACCTGAGAATGTTTAATCAAGTTTGTGAGAGTGGAAATTGAAGACCAAAACCTTGAAATACAACCTACTAATGCTATTTTCTCAAGAAAGCAAGCCTCCATACCAAGAAGAGTCATTGAGGTCCACACTGAGTATTTTGTTGCAAGCGGGGAGAGGGAAGCCTTAGCTTTTATGAGGATTTGGAGAAAAAAGGGACTTGGTTATGAACTTTTGGAGGAGGAGATTATTTTGCATTTAAATTTGGCTAGACTTATCCAAACCCAAAACTAAACTTGGTTCTATTAACAACCAATAAAACCCGAAGAACATTGAAGGGCGGTTGTGAGATCATTGGTTTAGGGCTTGGACCCAATATAGATGGAAGCTTGCTAATATTGCGTCCAAAGGTATTTTTTTCTTGAAAGCAAGATGGAAGAGCTTGAAATTGGGCACGGAAGCCAAGAGATGCGCAACTGTGAGTTTGGAAAGTTTGAGTCCATGAGATTTTTTCATGGACCGCCCATTGGATGGGAATCTGTGGTTCTATTTCGGATGTGCTCATTGTTGGACTACCTTCTCGAAATCAAGAAAGTGGTGATTCTGTATGAATGCCCTAGCCTCCTGCAACGTGAAAGGCCTATGGGGCGAGACGCTGGGATCCCAACATATTTCAAAACTAATAGCTTTCGAGTTTCTACTTCTTACATCCTTGTTGAACAATTTTTAAAAGAAGAGATCACCCCATTCCAAGACCAAGCCAAGCCCACTAATCGCAGAGGTGCTGGTAGACTCCATTTGACTAGACCATAAGGTTATTTGTCATTTATGATTTATTTTTCTTATTTATATGATTATCTTAAATAATTGAAGCTTTCACGATCCATGAAATTATGCATTATGGATTGCATGTTGTGATCCGTAACGTCGATAGACATAAAATCTACATGGTGTTTTCCAAAAATCTCTCTTTGATGATTATATTTGTTGTGTTATCATTTATGATTTATGATTCTAGAATGTTGTTAGATGATAAATTGTTTAGTTTTTTTTATTGTATTTTATATGGATATTTCTTGTGTTATTTTGTTGAGGTTTGAGAGGGGCTGACCATCTTGGAAACTTGCCTTCATATTTCTTTTTTGCCTCTACCATGGGATGGTGTACATGTGTGATTTGTGGCCTAGGAGGTGGCTTGGTGGACAACACTAAAACTGGAATAGTAAATGTGTTTATTTATTTGTGCATTATATGCATAGCATACTCTTGACAAAGATGTATGCTTGTTTATCATCTACTCTGATTGCTTATTGTTGACCATTTTGGTCCTGCAGACAAAAATCGGTCCCCCTTTTCCCCTGCTGTTTTGAGCCAGTACAATTTTGATTTTGAACAAGTCTTGTTTCTACGGACTCTGCAGGTTGATTTCTACAGACTCTGCAGGGTGATTTCTACGGACTTTGCAGGCTTGTTTCTACGGACTCTGCAGGGTGATTTCTACGGACTCTGCAGGAAAGAAACAAGTTCCCAACACTTAGGCGACAAAAGGACCTTTGCAACTTTTTCGAAAGAAAATTTTAGAGGACAAGAGCCCTTGCGGAGGGTAGTCGAGTGTAAAATGGAACATTCAAAGTGCCCTTGCGGAGGGCAGGGAACCTTTGCGGAGAAATCAAAAGGGTGATTTTCTTTCAGAAATGCTAAGGCAAGGGTTGAATTTCTTCGGGCAAAATGCCCGAAGGAATTCCTTCGGACATTTTGTCCGAAGAAATTCATAAGGCAAGTCGCAGAACAAGGAATTCTTTTGGAAAAAAAATCTGCGGCGAATTGAAAAATGACAAGACGAATTCTTTCGGACAAAAAGCTCGAAGGAATTCGCCCGAAAGATAGGGCCGAGCATTCAAAGGAAGATATCCTTCGGACATTTTGTTCGAAGTATTCGAAGACCAAGGCCGCCCAAGGCTGTCGAAGGACCCCGAAGGGCAGGTGCCCTTGCGGGGGACTCTCGGCTGCGGAAAGAAAGACACTTCTCCAAAGCCGAAAGGACACCTTCCATTCGGGAGGTCCAAAGCAAAAGGCCGAAGCAAAGAAAAAAAATCGAAGAAATTGTTGACGACCGGTGACGTCCCCGAAGTTGTCAAATTCAGGGCAATAAACTAGCCGTTGGCTTTCAAATGGTGACAGGAGTGCGAACGTCAACTTTACGGCAATGAAATAGCCGTTGATCTTTAAAGGCTTGAGCGCGGACCTGAATGCATTCAAAGGCCTTAAGGTCAAAAGGAAGAACCGCTGAGAGAAGAGCCCAAGGAGCCAACAAGGCTGGGAAGATAGCCCCCGAGGGCCGAAGGAGCCAGAAAAGACAAAGCCGGAAAGAGACAAAGTGCAGAAATGGACAAAACCGTCCAAGTGGCAAAGGAAGGTGTCGACTCGAGGAGTTACTCCAGCAGTTGACACAGTATCTGCTAAGTGGTCATCAAGGGGTGCAAACATTGAACGACGTGACCTGTTTTCTCCACTTTGCATTTATGAGCAGACAAACTGCGTGAATATCTTGAAGAAACAGTCTTGTTTGCAAAAAAAGAGGCGTGGCCCATGCTTCACATTAATGTTTGAACGCCAAAGTCAAAACTGGTAGCCAACACAGCATCCTTTTCAACGGCTTCCTCTTCCCAACGCCCTCAACGCACATGGGCCAACTTGTAAAAAGGCGCCAAAGTCTTTTCCAAAAGGGGCGCCTTTACTTCTTCTCTCTCTATATATTGTAAACTTCTCATTTGAGAAAAAAATCTCTTAGCCTGTAAGGCAAAGCTTTGCCGAAAAATCTCTCCGCGTATAAGGTAGAGCTCTGCCGGATTTTACCTTGAATCAAGACAACATTTTTACCTCCACTTGAGCTTGCACTTTCGTATATGTCTATGTTTTTGGTTTGTGTTAAGTCATTTTCCTTGTGCTTTCACAGAATGATTCCAGCATGTCTAGTGTATTGTGAAGTTTTTTCTTTTGCAAGTCTGCTGGAAGTGTCTGCAGCAGAGTATAGGTGTATGTGAACAGGGTGTCATAGTGTGTCTCAGAACACCTCTGATATTTCTTCCTCTCTGTATCTCTAGAGGACCCCTACCTCACTGATGTAGAAGAGTTATTCATATCAAATGAAGTGTATATCAGCTTGTTCTTGGTGAAAAGTGTATGTTCAAACTAAGTAGATCAACTTTTTTGGTGTATCATTGTTTAGTTTAGGTTCTGTTTTCAGCGTCCTTCTCCCTTTTCAACCCCCCCCTTTTCATTTATTTGTTAGAAGTAGGAAATCCAAGACCTCATAGATACATCAAAGGGAGCTAGCCCTTATCTAGAGACTCTCCCTCCAGTTTTGCCAGACCCACAGGAAAGAGGGGAGTTTCCATTTTGATGCGTGGAAGGTAGGAGCTCAGCCTCCTGTCAAGGGTGCAATCTGCAGCAACAGTTTTTGGCACGCCCGATGGGACCAACTAGTTTTTATCCAAAGAGTTGAAGAATTTTGGTGTGTTCTTCAACCAACCAGGGTTTGGGGGTTTTTTCATCAACACCAATGGCGACTCCGAGTTGAATTAGCTGGTTAAGCAGTTCTGGTGCCATCAAGAAATCATACAATCCCATTGCCTAGAATCATGGGCCTTGTATTCCTTCATATGGTTTTAATCAAGCTCAGGGTGTTCATGGAATTACCTCAAACAACTCTCCTAGTTGTCCAACAACAATAAGGGAAAATTCCAATTTCGAGGTCATGAGTTGGAAGCAAACAACGGAATCATGGAGTAGGAAGGAAGAGAAGAAAGGTTTTGCTCAAAACCTTGAAGAAGATAAAGCTACTCATCATGATGATGCTTGTGACCTCCAAGAAAGGCTCTTACAAGAAGATATAGACAGGTGAATTGCAGAGTTGGAGTCCAGAATGAGATTCCTCAGCGAACGTGTGATGGACGGTTCAGACCAAACAACATATTCCATGTCTGAACACACCCCATCTACACACCTCCAAGAAGGCTATCAGGCCATATCTGATATAGATGAAGTGCTGGCCAAATGGAAGGAGGAGAATCATTCGATTCTAGCTCAAGGATTACGTCCTCTTCCACATGGGTTTAATCATCAGCGTTCCACTTCATCCCTTCTCAAAGAGGACCCTGTTTTGCAAGAAGCAAGTGAAGAAGAGAGGATCCAATTTGCAGTTGTCCAAGAGGCTATCATGAGCAATAATGAAGATGAAATCATCATGGAGGCTCCTTTTGAAGACATCATCAGCAATGGAGAAGATGCAGGTCATGCATACATGCGGATGTTCCAGCAATATGAGGAGGAACCTAAGCATGGTGAGCTCTCTCCTCGTTTGTTTGATGAACTTCTTTGCTGCTTTGATGAGGAGGATGACTATGCCATGGACCCTGAGCTGGAGGAAGATCAGATGGATGCTTTGAACAACTAGAGAATCTGATCCTTGAGCAAGAAAAGGGGAAGCCTGTCTATCTTGAGAACAACGTTGAAGAAGAGAGCCTTGAACAAAAAGGTGATGTTTTGTGGGATGAGCAATCAGTTTGTGATTCCATTTCAGACATCACAACAGTCACCCTTCTTCAAGAAAGCCATGAAGGAGCAGAAGATGAGTTTGACAGGGTCTTCAATGAAGCAAAAGGGTACAGGTCAGACCATGGTGTACTGCAAAGGGACTATGCATATCAAAGGGCTTATTGTGATGAGCCAACAACCATTGATTTCTTGATGAAACACACCAGCATGAAGGACCAGCATTCGACAAGCTTCTAAGAACAAGAAGAGTACATATATGTTGGAAGCATGTTTGACCCTGATCCACTCGGATGCAAGCCAATCAAGGTAGCAGGCAATAGCAGCAGGTCACCAAGTCTTCATTCCATTCAGCCACTTGTTTGGCATCATAAGTTTTCTTGCCAGGAAGGGGACTTAAGAAATTTTTCCTTTGATCTAGGAGGGAGGCAAATATACCTGGTTAGCTGTACATAGTAGTTTGCTTTCAGTTTTCTTTTATGTTTTTCCTAAGTGCTGTTTGCACAAGTAGTGTTTTTAGCCTTGTGTGTGTTTTCCTTTGTGTATGGGGTAAAAGCTTCATGATTGATTCTTCGATCTATTGGCGCTGTTGCTAACTTTTTTCAAGTTGCATTCTGACTCTGTGCCCAATGGACTTTAAGGCAGCTGGTTTTTAAGCATAGCAGGCATGCTTCCCCTGGGAGTCGCCAAATTGTTGACCATTTTGGTCTTGTAGGCCAAAATCGGTCCCCATTTTCCCCTGCTGTTTTGAGCCAGTACAATTTTGATTTTGCACAAGTCTTGTTTCTACGGACTCTGTAGGCCATTTTTTATGGACTTTGCAGGCTGATTTTTACGGACTCTGCAGGGTTGTTTCTACGGACTCTGCAAGGTTGATTTCTACGGACTCTGCAGGAAAGAAACAAGTTCTCAACACTTAGGCGACAAAAGGACCTTTGAAACTTTTTCGAAAGGAAATTTTAGAGGACAAGTGCCCTTGCGGAGGGCAGTCGAGCATGAAATGGACCATTCAAAGTGCCCTTGCGGAGGGTAGGGAACCTTTGCGAAGAAATCAAAAGGGTGATTTTCTTTTAGAAATGCTAAGGCAAGGGTTGAATTTCTACGGGCAAAATGGCCGAAGGAATTCCTTCGGACATTTTGTCCGAAGAAATTCATAAGGCAAGTTGTAGAACAAGGAATTCTTTCGGAAAAGAAATCTGCGGCGAATTGAAAAAAGACAAGACGAATTTTTTCGGACAAAAAGCCCGAAGGAATTTGCCTGAAAGACAGGGCCGAGCATTCAAAGGAAGATATCTTTCGGACATTTTGTTTGAAGGATTCAAAGACCAAGGCCACCGAAGGACCCCGAAGAGCAGGTGCCCTTGCGGGGGACTCTCGGCTGCCGAAAGAAAGACACTTCTTCAAAGCTGAAGGGACACCTTCCCTTCGAGAGGTTCCAAAGCAAAAGTCCGAAGGAAAGGAAGCAAAAAAGGCTGAAGCAAAGGAAAAAAGTCGAAGGAATTGCCGACGACTGGTGACGTCCCCGAAGCCGTCAAATTCAGGGCAATAAACTAGCCGTTGGCTTTCAAACAGTGACAGGGGTGTGAACGTCAAATTTACGGCAATGAAATAGCCGTTGATCTTTAAAGGCTTGAGCGCGGACCCAAATGCATTCAAAGGCCTTAAGGCCAAAAGGAAGAACCGCTGAGAGAAGAGCCCAAGGAACCAACAACGTTGGGAAGATAGCCCCCGAGGGCCGAAGGACCCAGAAAAGACAAAGCCAGAAAGAGACAAAGTGGAGATTCGGACAAAACAGTCCAAGTGGCAAAGGAAGGTGTCGACTCAAGGAGTTACTCCAGCGTTTGACACAGCATCTGCTAAGTGGGCATCAAGGGGCGCAAACAGTGAACGACGCGACTTGTTTTCTCCACTTTGCATTTATGAGTAGACAAACCGCGTGAATATCTTGAAGGAGCAGTCTTGTTTGCAAAAAAAGAGGCGCAACCCATGCTTCACATTAATGTTTGAACGCCAAAGTCAAAACTGACAGTCGACACAACGTCCTTTTCAGCGGCTTACTCTTCCCAACGCTCTCAATGCACATGGGCCAACTTGTAAAAAGGCGCCAAAGTCTTTTTCAAAAGGGGCGCCTTTACTTCTCTCTCTATATATTGTAAACTTCTCATTTGAGAAAAAAATCTGTTAGCCTGTAAGGCAAAGCTCTACCGAAAAATCTCTCCGCTTGTAAGGCAGAGCTGTGCCGGATTTTATCGTGAATCAAGACAGCGTTTTTACCTCCATTTGAGCTTTCACTTTCGTATATGTCTATGTTTTTGTTTTGTGTTAAGTCATTTTCCTTATGCTTTCACAGAACGATTCCAGCATGTCTAGTGTATTGTGAAGTTTCTTCTTTTGCAGGTCTGCTAGAAGTGTCTGCAGCAGAGTATAGGTGTATGTGAACAGGCTGCCATAGTGTGTCTCAGAACACTTCTGCCAGTTCTTCCTCCCTGTATTTCCAGATGACCCCTAGCTCACTGATGTAAAAGAGTTTCTCATATGAAATGAAGTATATATCAGCTTGTTCTTGGTGAAAAGTGGATGTTCAAGCTAAGTAGATCAACTTTTTTGGTGTATCATCGTTTAGTTTAGGTTCTATTTTCAGCATCCTTCTCCTTTTTCAACCCCCCCATTTTCATTTATTTGTTAGCAGTAGGAAATCCAGGACCTCAGAGATACATCAAAAGGAGCTAGCCCTTATCCAGAGACTCTCCCCCCAGTTTTGCCAGACCTACAGACAAGAGGGGAGTTTCCATTTTGACGCGTGGAAGGCAGGAGCTCAGCCTCCTGTCAAGGGTGCAATCCGCAGCTTCAACAGTTTTTGGCACGTCCGGTGGGACCAACTAGTTTTTATCCAAAGAGTTGAAGAATTTTGGTGTGTTCTTCAACCAACCAGCCTTTGGGGGCTTTTTCATCAACACCAATGGCGACTCCGAGTTGAATCAGTTGGTTAAGCAGTTCTGGTGCCATCAAGAAATCACATTTTTGTATGTATAATCCCATTGCCCAGAATCATGGGCCTTGTATTCCTTCATGTGGTTTTTATCAAGCTCAGGGTGTTCATGGAATCACCTCAAGCAGCTCTCCTAGTTGCCCTTCAACAATAAGGGAAAATTCCAATTCCGAGGTCATGAGTTGGAAGCAAACAATGGAATCATGGAGCAGGAAGGAAGAGAGGAAAGGTTTTGCTCAAAACTTTGAAGAAGATAAAGCTACTCCTACTCATCATGATGATGCTTGTGACCTCCAAGAAAGGCTCTTCCAAGAAGATATAGACAGACGAATTGGAGAGTTGGAGTCCAGAATGAGATTCCTCAGCCAATGTGTGATGGACGGTTCAGACCAAACAACAGATTCCATGTCTGAACACACCCCATCTACACACCTCCAAGAAGGCTATCAGGCCATATTTGATATAGATGAAGTGCTGGCCAAATGGAAGGAGGAGAATCATTCAATTCTAGCTCAAGGACTGCCTCCTCTTCCACATATGTTTAATCATCAACCTTCCACTTCAACCCTTCTCAAGGAGGACCCTGTTTTGCAGGAGGCAAGTAAAGAAGAGAGGATCCAATTTGCAGTTGTCCAAGAGGCTATCATGAGCAATAATGAAGATGAAATCATCATGGAGGCTCCTTCTGAAGACATCATCGGCAATGGAGAAGACGCAGGTGATGCATACATGCGGATGTTCCAGTAATATGAGGAGGAACGTAAGCATGGTGAGCACTCTCCTTTGTTTGATGAATTTCCTTGTTGCTTTGATGAGGAGGATGACTATGCCATGGACCCTGAGCTAGAGGAGGATTAGATGGATGTCTTTGAACAACTAGAGACTCTGATCCTTGAGCAGGAAAAAGAGAAGCCTGTCTATCTTGAGAATAGCTTTGAAGAAGAGAGCCTTGAACAAAAAAGTGATGTTCTGTGGGATGAGCAATCAGTTTGTGATTCCATTTCAGACATCACAACAGTCACCCTTCTTCAAGAAAGCCATGAAAGAGCAGAGGATGAGTTTGACAGGGTCTTCAATGAAGCAGAAGGGAACAGGTTAGACCATGGTGCACTGCAAAGGGAC
The DNA here is from genome assembly GCA_037957365.1 of Torreya grandis. NCBI lineage: Eukaryota > Viridiplantae > Streptophyta > Pinopsida > Cupressales > Taxaceae > Torreya > Torreya grandis. The sequence continues at coordinate 1,619,160 of JARHVA010002959.1, read as the reverse complement.
TATGCATATCAAAGGGCTTATGGTGATGAGCCAACAACCATTGATTTCTTGATGAGACACACCAGCATGAAGGACCAACATTCAACAAGCTTCCAAGAACAGGAAGAGTACATATATGTTGGAAGCATGTTTGACCCTGATCCACTCGGATGCAAGCCAATCAAGGTGGTAGGCAAGAGGAGCAGGGCATCAAGTCTCCATTCCATTCAGCCACTTGTCTGGCATCATAAGTTTTTTTGCCAGGAAGGGGACTTAAGAAATTTTTCCTTTGATGCAGGAGGGAGGCAAATATACTTGGTTAGCTGTACATAGTAGTTTGCTTTCAGTTTTTTTTCTGTTTTCCCTAAGTGTTGTTTGCACAAGAGTGTTTTTAGCCTTGTGTGTGTTTTCCTTTGTATTTGGGGTAAAAGTTTCATGATTGATTCTTGGATCTATCGGGGCTGTTGCTAACTTTTTTCAAGTTGCATTCTGACTCCGTGCCCAATGGACTTTAAGGCAACTGGTTTCTAAGCATATCAAGCATGCTTCCCTTGGGAGTCGCCAAATTGTTGACCATTTTGGTCCTGCAGGCCAAAATCGGTCCCCCTTTTCCCGTGCTGTTATTAGCCAGTACAATTTTGATTTTGCACAAGTCTTGTTTCTATGAACTCCGCAGGGTTATTTCTACGGACTCTGCAGGGTGATTTTTACGGACTCTTCAGGCTTGTTTCTACAAACTCTGCAGGCTTGTTTCTACGGACTCTGCAGGGTGATTTCTACGGACTCTGCAAGAAAGAAACAAGTTCCCAACACTTAGGCAACAAAATGACCTTTGCAACTTTTCTGAAAGGAAATTTTAGAGGACAAGTGCCCTTGCGGAGGGCAGTCGAGCGTAAAATGGACCATTCAAAGTGCCCTTGCGGAGGGCAGGGAACCTTTGCGGAGAAATCAAAAGGGTGATTTTATTTCAGAAATGCTAAGGCAAGGGTTGAATTTCTTTGGGCAAAATGGCCGAAGGAATTCCTTCGGACATTTTGTCTGAAGAAATTCATAAGGCAAGTCGCAGAACAAGGAATTCTTTCGGAAAAGAAATCTGCGGCGAATTGAAAAAAGCAAGAATTCTTTCGGACAAAAATCCTGAAGGAATTTGCTCGAAAGATAGGGCTAAGCATTCAAAGGAAGATATCCTTCGGAGATTTTGTCCAAAGGATTCAAAGACCAAGGCCGCCGAAGGACCCCGAAGGGCAGGTGCCCTAGCGGGGGACTCTCGGCTGCCGAAAGAAAGACACTTCTCCAAAGCCGAAGAGACACCTTCCCTTCGGGAGGTTCCAAAGCAAAAGCCTGAAGCAAAGGAAGCAAAAAAGGCCGAAGCAAAGGAAAAAAGTCGAAGGAATTGCCGACGACCGGTGACGTCCCATAAGCCGTCAAATTCAGGGCAATAAACTAGCTTTTAGCTTTCAAACGGTGACAGGGGCGTGAACGTCAACTTTACGGCAATGAAATAGCCGTTGATCTTTAAAGGCTTGAGTGCGGACCCGAATGCATTCAAAGGCCTTAAGGCCAAAAGGAAGAACTGTTGAGAGAAGAGCCCAAGGAGCCAGCAAGGCTAGGAAGAAGCCCCCGAGTGCCGAAGGAGCCAGAAAAGACAAAGCCAGAAAGAACAAAGTGCAGAGACGGACAAAACAGTCCAAGTGGCAAATGAAGGTGTCGACTCAAGGAGTTACTCTAGCGGTTGACACAGTATCTGCCAAGTGGTGATCAAGGGGCGCAAACAGTGAATGACGCACCTTGTTTTCTCCACTTTGCATTTATGAGCAGACAAACTGCGTGAATATCTTGAAGGCGCAGTCTTGTTTGCAAAAAAAGAGGCGCAGCCCATGCTTCACATTAATGTTTGAACTCCAAAGTCAAAACTGGCAGCCAACACAACATCCTTTTTAGCGGCCTCCTCTTCCCAACGCTGTCAACGCACATGGACCAACTTGTAAAAAGGCGCCAAAGTCTTTTTCAAAAGGGGTGCCTTTATTTCTTCTCTCTCTCTATATATTGTAAACTTCTTATTTGAGAAAAAAATCTCTTAGCCTGTAAGGCAAAGCTTTGTCGAAAAATCTCTCCGCTTGTAAGGCAGAGCTCTATCGGATTTTACCTTGAATCAAGACATAGCATTTTTACCTCCATTTGAGCTTTCACTTTCGTATATGTCTATGCTTTTGTTTTGTGTTAAGTCATTTTCTTTATGCTTTCACAGAACGATTCCAGCATGTCTAGTGTATTGTGAAGTTTCTTCTTTTGCAGGACTGCTAGAAGTGTCTGAAGCAGAGTATAGGTGTATGTGAACACGCTGCCATAGTGTGTCTCAGAACACCTCTGATAGTTCTTCCTCCCTGTCTCTCCAGAGGACCCCTAGCTCACTGATGTAGAAGAGTTTCTCATATCAAATGAAGTGTATATCAATTTGTTTTTGGTGAAAAGTGTATGTTCAAGCTAAGTAGATCAACTTTTTTGGTGTATCACCATTTAGTTTAGGTTCTGTTTTCAGCATCCTTCTCCCTTTTCAACCCCCTCCCCCCGTTTCATTTATTTTTAGCAGTAGAAAATCCAGGACCTCAGAGATACATCAAAGGGAGCTAGCCCTTATCTAGAGACTCTCCCCCCAGTTTTTCCAGACCCACAGGCAAGAGGGGAGTTTCCATTTTGACGCATGGAAGGCAGGAGCTCAGCCCCCTGTCAAGAGTGCAATCTGCAGCGTCAACAGTTTTTGGCACGCCCAGTGGGACCAACTAGTTTTTATCCAAAGAGTTGAAGAATTTTGGTGTGTTCTTCAACCAACCAACCTTTGGGGGCTTTTTCATCAACACCAATGGCGACTCCGAGTTGAATCAGCTGGTTAAGCAGTTCTGGTGCCATCAAAAAATCACATTTTTGTATGTATAATCCCATTGCCCAGAATCATGGGCCTTGTATTCCTTCATATGGTTTTAATCAAGCTCAGGGTGTTCATGGAATCACCTCAAGCAACTCTCCTAGTTGCCCTTCAACAATAAGGGAAAATCCCAATTTTGAGGTCATGAGTTGGAAGCAAACAATGGAATCATGGAGCAGGAAGGAAGAGAAGAAAGGTTTTGCACAAAACCTTGAAGAAGATAAAGCTACTCCTACTCATCATGATGATGCTTGTAACCTCCAAGAAAGACTCTTCCAAGAAGATATAGACAGGCGAATTGCAGAGTTGGAGTCCAGAATGAGATTCTTCAGCCAACGTGTGATGGACGGTTCAGACCAAACAACAGATTCCATGTCTGAATACACCTCATCTACACACCTCAAAGAAGGCTATCAGGCCATATCTGATATAGATGAAGCGTTGGCCAAATGGAAGGAGGAGAATCATTCGATTCTAGCTCAAGGACTGCCTCCTCTTCTACATGGGTTTAATCATCAACCTTCCACTTCATCCCTTCTCAAGGAGGACCCTATTTTGCAGGAGGCAAGTGAAGAAGAGAGGATCCAATTTGCAGTTGTCCAAGAGGCTATCATGAGCAATAATGAAAATGAAATCATCATGGAGGCTCCTTCTGAAGACATCATCGGCAATGGAGAAGACGCAGGTCATGCATACATGTGGATGTTCCAGCAATATGAGGAGGAACGTAAGTATGGTGAGCTCTCTCCTCTTTTGTTTGATGAACTTCTTTGTTGCTTTGATGAGGAGGATGACTATGCCATGGACCCTGAGTTGGAGGAAGATCAGATGGATGCTTTGAACAACTAGAGACTCTGATCCTTGAGCAAGAAAAGGAGAAACCTGTCTATCTTGAGAACAACGTTGAAGAAGAGAGCCTTGAACAAAAAGGTGATGTTCTGTGGGATGAGCAATCAGTTTGTGATTTCATTTCAGACATCACAATAGTCACCCTTCTTCAAGAAAGCCATGAAGGAGCAGAGGATGAGTTTGACAGGGTCTTCAATGAAGCAAAAGGGAACATGTTAGACCATGGTGCACTGCAAAGGGACTATGCATATCAAAGGGCTTATTGTGATGAGCCAACAACCATTGATTTCTTGATGAAACACACTAGTATGAAGGACCGGCATTCGACAAGCTTCTAAGAACAAGAAAAGTACATATATGTTGGAAGCATGTTTGACCCTGATCCACTCGGATGCAAGCCAATCAAGGTGGTGGGCAAGAGGAGCAGGTCACCAAGTCTCCATTCCATTCAGCCACTTGTCTGGCATCATGAGTTTTCTTGCCAGGAAGGGGACTTAAGAAATTTTTCGTTTGATCCAGGAGGGAGGCAAATATACTTGGTTAGCTGTACATATTAGTTTGCTTTCAGTTTTCTTCCCCGTTTTTCCTAAGTGCTGTTTGCACAAGTAGTGTTTTTAGCTTTGTGTGTTTTCCTTTGTGTTTGGGGTAAAAGGTTCATGTTTGATTCTTGGATCTATCGGGGCTGTTGCCAACTTTTTTGAAGTTGCATTCTGACTCCGTGCCCAATGGACTTTAAAGCAACTGGTTTCTAAGCATAACATGGATCCTTCTGCTGGGAGTCGCCAAATTATTGACCATTTTGGTCCTGCAGGCCAAAATCGGTCCTCTTTTTCCCCTGCTGTTCTGAGCTAGTACAATTTTGATTTTGCACAAGTCTTGTTTCTACCGACTTCGTAGACTTGTTTCTACGGTCTTTGCAGGCTGATTTCTTTGGACTCTGCAGGCTTGTTTCTACGAACTCTGCAGGTTGATTTCTACGGACTCTGCAGGAAAAAAACAAGTTCCCAACACTTAGGCAACAAAAGGACCGTTGCAACTTTTCTGAAAGGAAATTTTAGAGGACAAGTGCCCTTGCGGAGGGCAGTCGAGCGTAAAATGGACCATTCAAAGTGCCCTTGTGGAGGGCAGGGAACCTTTGCGGAGAAATCAAAAGGGTGATTTTCTTTCAGAAATGCTAAGGCAAGGGTTGAAATTCTTCGAGCAAAATGCCCGAAGGAATTCCTTCGGACATTTTGTCTGAAGAAATTCATAAGGCAAGTCGCAGAACAAGGAATTCTTTCGGAAAAGAAATCTGCGGCGAATTGAAAAAAGACGAGACGAATTCTTTCGAACAAAAAGCCCGAAAGAATTCGTCTGAAAGACAGGGTCGAGCATTCAAAGGAAGATAAATGTCCGAAGGATTCGAAGACCAAGGCCGCCGAAGGACCCCGAAGGGCAGGTGCCCTTGCGGGGGACTCTCCGCTGCCGAAAGAAAGACACTTCTCCAAAGTCAAAGGGACACCTTCCCTTCGGGAGGTTCCAAAGCAAAAGCCCGAAAGAAAGGAAGCAAAAAAGGCCGAAGCAAAGGAAAAAAGCCGAAGGAATTGCCGACGATCGGTGACGTCTCCGAAGCTGTCAAATTCAGGGCAATAAACTAGTCGTTGGCTTTCAAACAGTGACAGGTGCGCAAATGTCAACTTTACGGCAATGAAATAGCTGTTGATCTTTAAAGGCTCAAGCGCGGACCTGAATGCATTCAAAGGCCTTAAGGCTAAAAGGAAGAACCGCTGAGAGAAGTGCCCAAAGAGCCAACAAGGCTGGGAAGATAGCCCCCGAGGGTCGAAGGAGCCAGAATATACAAAGCCAGAAAGAGACAGTGCAGAAATGGACAAAATAGTCCAAGTGGCAAATGAAGGTGTCAACTCAAAGAGTTACTCCAGTGGTTGACACAGTATTTGCCAAGTGGTCATCAAGGGGCGCAAACAGTGAACGACGCGACTTGTTTTCTCCACTTTGCATTTATGAGCAGACAAACCGTGTGAATATCTTGAAGGAGCAGTCTTGTTTGCAGAAAAAGAGGCGCGGCCCATGCTTCACATTAATGTTTGAACGCCAAATTCAAAACTGGCAGCCGACACTGCATTCTTTTCAGAGGCTTCCTCTTCCCAACGCTCTCAACGCAGATGGGCCAACTTGTAAAAAGGCGCCAAAGTCTTTTCCAAAAGGGGCGCCTTTACTTCTCTCTCTATATATTGTAAACTTCTCATTTGAGAAAAAAAACTGTTAAACTGTAAGGCAAAGCTGTGCCAAAAAATCTCTCCGCTTGTAAGGCAGAGCTCTGCCGGATTTTACCTTGAATCAAGACAGCATTTTTACCTCCATTTGAGCTTGCACTTTTGTATGTCTATGTTTTTGTTTTGTGTTAAGTCATTTTCCTTATGCTTTCACAGAACGATTCCAGCGTGTCTAGTGTATTGTGAAGTTTCTTCTTTTGCAGGTCTGCTAGAAGTGTCTGCAACACAGTATAGGTGTATGTGAACAGGCTGCCATAGTGTGTCTCAGAACACCTCTAATAGTTCTTCCTCCCTGTATCTCTAGAGGACCCCTAGCTCACTGATGTAAAAGAGTTTCTCATATCAAATGAAGTGTATATTAGCTTGTTCGTGGTGAAAAGTGTATGTTCAAGCTAAGTAGATCAACTTTTTTGGTGTATCACCATTTAGTTTAGGTTCTGTTTTCAACATCCTTCTCCCTTTTCAACCCCCCCCCCCCCCCATTTTCATTTATTTGTTAGCAGTAAGAAATCCAGGACCTTTGAGATACATCAAAGGGAGCTAGCCCTTATCTAGAGACTCTCCCCCCAGTTTTGCCAGACCCACAGGCAAGAGGGGAGTTTCCACGGATTGCACCCTTGACAAGAGGCTGAGCTTCTGCCTTCCACGCGTCAAAACTTACTAAAGCTATTGATGTGTATACATATATTAAGAAGTCATGAAGGCAGAAAGAATTGTTAAAAAAGTTGAAATGGTTGAGCTTCTATGTGACTCTTTGCCTTCTAAGGAATGCGTTGATCGACAATAGAAGTAACACTGAACTTTTTGGCATGGGGCATTGCCCCTCAACCCTGCATCGGCTAAGCCTTTGATACTAATGCGCACTATGTCTGTAGGGATGAAAGGAGTAAGTTGTCGTCCCCTGGTGGTTTTGTGCAATGTGACTCGTCCGTTGCAGTTTGGCATGGAGGCGTGTCAAACTCTGTTGAAGCCGATGGTAGGTACCTCAAAAGGTTTTGCGCATGCATGGGTGGCGCCACGTCCAATTTGCACAGATTGCACTGTGCCAGTTCTGGTTTGTTTGCAACATTTTTTAGAGATGAAATGATCTTGGAGGTACCACGAGCATTTGTCGGATGCTCTAGTGTACCACAAACCATGGAAGTGGAACCACAATTACCCCAAGCTATGACAATAGAATTGGTGGTGTTGTTGGAATCGCAATTGGGAGATCCTCTTGGATTAGTTGGCCCTCCTTGTCAAGCAATAGTCTCGATTGCATTAAGTCTAGGAGGCAAATGTGGAACCTTGGCTTCTCGTTGATGCTTAGTGAACCATTTGGCTTGTTGTCGAAGTTGACCTACTATGACATCTCTTTTTATATTGGCATAGAGCAATTTTGTGTAAACACGATTTTCCAAAACCAGTCTGTCTTTGCTAGTTGAGGTTGTGCGTCAGTAGGAGGTGATGTTTCGAATGTTGAATATGCATAGGTGTATGGTAGTCTTCTTGGGAGTCGGCGTGGCATGGTTAGAGTGTGGAATCACTTCAGGAATCCAATATCTTTTATTGCCCACTGATACAATGTGAGGATCCTTCTACACCCACCATCTGTTTAATTTCCCCTTTCATCCCCTTCCAAAAGAAGTTTCAACATGCTCGCTCATATGTTTTGAGAAATCCTGATTTCCTTGTTGATGGAGAAGCATCAATTGCATAGAATACGGCTTGATGAAGGTTTGTGCTATGGGAACGCACCAGACGACCCTTGTATCGCAGAGAAACACCATCCCATGAATAATGTGGTATTGCAGAGGGGTTATGGCCAATTGTTGAATGAGGTGGTGTAAGGAGGGATCATTTGCATACCCTTGGTGTACGGATTCCAACCAGTTTGGAATGGGCATGGAGAGGGCAAAAAAGGAAGTCCGGTCCTCGAATGTGCGTGAGAGAGCATCTGCCACGACATTGTCTTGACCCTTCTTGTAAGTGATCTCATAATCATAGCCCATGAGTTTGCCAATCCATTTTTGTTGTGCCGGTGATGAGACCCGTTGTTCTAGGAAATATTTCAAACTCTGGTGATTGGTTCTGATGCAAAAATGATTTCCAAGTATGGTCGCCATTTTTTTACTTCACGTAGAATTGCCATAATTTCTTTTTCCTATGTAGACAAGGCCAAATTTTGTCCGGAAAGGGCTTTGCTAGTGAAAGCAATGGGACGACCCTCTTGGAGAAGAAAAACACCTAGGCCGTTGCCACAAGCATCACTTTTGATGGTGAAAGTTTTGGTAAAGTCCGGCATGGCCAAAACTAGTGTACTACACAGCGTGTTTGAGTGCCACGAATGCCTGGTCAGCTGCGGCATCCCATGTGAATGCATCCTTCTTCAATAAGGAAGTCAAGGGAGCTGCGATCTTTTCATAATCTTGGACAAACTTGTGGTAGTACCCTGTAAGGCCTAGGAAGCCATGAAGGCTCTTGAGGGTTGTTGGCCGAGGCCAATGTGGCATGGCATTGATTTTGTCTGGATCCACGCGGACTCCATCGATTGAAACAATGTGCCTTAAATATTCAACTTGCTCTTGACTGAAGGAACACTTGGAATGCTCGGCAAATAATTGATTGTCTGCTAGAAGTTGTAATGCCCTATCAATATGTTGGAGAGGCTCGGCTCATGTGCGATTGTAGATCAAAATATCATCAAAGAAAACCAAAGCAAATTGCAAGAGGAAAGGTCGAAATATTTTATTCATTATTGCCTGAAATGTTGAAGGGACATTTGTAAGTCCAAATGGCATGACCAAGAATTCATAGTGACCATCATGAGTGCAAAAGGCTGTGTTTGGAATGTCATTAGCATGCACGTTGTTCTGATGATAGTTTGAACGAAGATGCAATTTGGAATTTTTTTTTGCCCCATGGAGCTCATTAAGAAGCTCATTGATGATCGGAATTGGGAATTTATCTTTGATAGTAAGGTGGTTAAGGGCACAAAAGTCAATGCAGAGGCGCCATGACCTATCCTTTTTGTGGACAAGAATCATTGGGGAGGAGTATTGGTTGGTGTTGGGGCGAATAACTCTGGAGTTGAGGAGTTTTCGTACTAACTGCTCAATCTCAGTGTTTTGCAGATGGGGATAGCGGTATGGCCGGATGTTGGGTGGGATGCTTCCTGGAAGGAGCGGAATGCGATGATCTTCAGGGCATGAAAGGGGAAACCCACTGGGTCTATAAAAATGGTTACATGCTTGTCAAGGATGGCTTGTAAATTAGTAGGGTAGTTAATAGCAACGGGGAGCTGGAGTTGGATGGAGTGTAGTTGGGCAATGACCCCATGTGAGCCTTTTTTCAGAAGCATTTTCATGCGATGGGAACTGATGATGTGAGCAGATCCGGGCAATAACCCTTTTAAGGTGTGCTTCTAGCCACTATCTATGAACTGCATCCAAATCTCAGAGAAGTCCCATAGAATAGGTCCCAATGTGTGAAGCCACTGCACCCCTAAGACCACATCACATCCTCTTAGGGGTAGGGCAAACATATCTAAGCGAAGAGTGTAATTGCCCATCGCGATACGCACATTCCAACACTTCCCTTTACATGGCAATGTTTCCCCATTAGCAATCATGACTTCAAAGCTAGAACAAGGGTGTACAAAGCAGTCTGCCTGCTTAGCAATGCGGGGATTGATAAAATTGTGAGTGTTGCGAGAGACAATGAGGATTGTTAGAGGGATCTTTTTAAAGAATCCCTTGACTTTCATGGTTTGAAGGGCAGTAACACCTGCTAGTGCATGTAGAGATCTTGGGTTGAGTCTCCTGAGCCATTGAGTCCTCTGAGGGGCTTTGCTCTGCTTAATCATCCTAGAATTCCTGGGTATTGGGCTCATTGTCCTACTTTGGCAGTGATTCCACATCTAGCAAGTAGAGCTTTTGTGTGACGCGTCTGTGAACCTTAACCCATTTGTCATCACAATTATAACATAATCCTTTCTCATTAGAGCCCACATCTCTGCCTCAGTAAGGTGCTTGATTGGTGTGGTTGTGGCTGGTCGATTCGTTGTGTTCTTTACGAGTGGGAAAGTGGGGGGTCGACGCTGCATTGAGAGTTTATCTTTTGCTAACTTAGCCAGACCCAAGGCGTTCATCATGTTGTTGGGCCAAAACATTGTCACCTCCGAACGGATTAGCTCTTTGAGGCCACTAATAAAACAACTCTTGAAGTCATCTGATAATCTTTAGTGTGATTAACCATATTCTCAAATTCAATCTGATAATCATGAATCTGATAATCACGAACAATGCCTGTCTAGTGGAGTTTGATGAGAGCTCCTGTAAAGTCCTCGAATGTCGAGGGACCAAACGTGCCTAGAAGTAAGGATGAAAAGGTTTTCTAATTGGGTTCGTCATTCGACTTGAGATACCAATGGTACCATTGGAGTGCTTCTTGTTTCAAGTGGAAGGAAGCAATTGGGACTTTGTTGATAGAATAAGTATTATGAAGGTTGAAGAATTGCTCAGCGTGATATATCCATCTTGTAGGATATGTACCATTGAATCGTGGAAAGTCCAGCGTGGGCCCACGTGATGTGTGGGGAGAAGAAAAAATATTCTCTGAATAAGACTCCTGCGATTTGTCGAGCAAAAGGCTATTTTGCAGATTCAGTCCACGCATCATATCAGTTAACTCAGTGATCTGGGATTTCAAATTTGCTATTTCTTCTTCCATGATTTGTCCCTGCACGAGTGGCTACCATAACCTTAATTTTTTTATTTTTTATTTTTTATTTGTCAAGGGATAGAAAAACGCATTCTAAGACACGGTCAGTAAGGAATTTTTTTAATTTGGGCTCAATCGGAAGGGATAAATGTACTTTTACTATTTTTTGGCACCTCTTGGTTAGGAGTGACGAAGGCAAGGGCAATTTTAGAATCGTAATGGAAAAACTGAAAAATTTGCTCAAGAGGAATAGAGGAGTAGAAAAGGAAATGGAACACTGTGGGAAAGTTTTGAAGCAAGAGGGAAAAACCTAAAAAAGTTATGACAAAATTCGAAAAAATTGGCTAATAGAAGTGAAATTTGGATATGGACCCTCAAGGAAAAAAAATGTGTAGAATAGAATTTTAGGTGTTCCAGAAAATTTTAAGAGTCAACAGAACTATAGAGGGAGAGATATGGCGAAAAAATAAAATGTTTTCTTTTTAAAAAAAAACTGATTGTTGCTTGGGTGCTCCTGCCAAAACCCTGTCTGCAAGTGTGTGGTGACCAACTATTCTCAACTGTGATCACTCTGTTGTTGGTCTTTTGAAACTGTTATGTTGGGTATGGGCTCCAATTCTTTTCGGCTAAGGGTTTTAAGGAGTCTCTCCGGCCACCAATGCTGTTTGAACGATACCGCTCGCTAGAAAAGTTCTGGCCAGGGATTTATCCCTAAGCAACAACTATTGGTTTACCTCACGGGTGGAAACTAGTTAATCGGGATGGGGTCGTTATCCTTTTTGTTGATAGGGACTCTCAATGGGCCAGCGACTTCGGAGTTCTTGTGTACTTCTTACAATGAGTTTTAGGTCTTATGCCCAAGTACTTCCCACAATTATGTGGTGGGTTATTTGCCCTTATCCGAACTTGCAATGAATATATAGAAAACAGAGGGAAGGAAAAATATTTTTGTAAATGGCGCAGCTCCTGGAAAGCTACTGCTGAATTTTTTCTCCAAAATCTACTCGTAGGCTGAGAAAGTGCTTTGATACTAGATGTGAGGATCCTTTTGCACAGATTTATGAGCTACAATTTATAAATGGACAATGAAATGAACTTTGGAAAATAACCCAAAATAACCTTTAGATTGTAGACCACTTCAAGGAGACAACCTTGTTTGAGCAAGCTCAATACAATAATATTTGTGGATGCCTTCATTAGGCCTCAACATTTAAATACTAAATCTATTCTAACAACTACTATTTCCCATGTATGTAGGATAATTCAAATATGCTCAAGGGATGACTTACAAAGCATTTGCATCTATTGCGATTAATGCATTAATAATGCAAAGAAAGGGTAGGACATAGGTTCCTAACATACAACTACGTTGCGAGGATTGGCATTGTACATACACTTGTTAGTATGCATATATGAGTGCCCAAGGAGTACATCACATGCATCAATCGATGCTACGTAACAAACTAGCTCCTCTTTAAAAGGATGGATAGAATATGAAAGGCGGCATTAGAGAGTGATGTGTATACCTTTGTTGTTGAAGGAATGGATCCATCCCAATTTGTAAGGTTGCGGACGAGGCATGGTTGGTAGATTAAGTTGTTTGATAGTTGTTTCAGAGATGAGATTATTCATGCTACCACCTTTAATCAGAAAATCTAGTGGCTTCCCTTGCACCCACATCAATGAATGGACTAGGCATTCTACTTCATCATCTCGAGCTATTGGTGTTGTTTGTGTGGGGGCAACTAAAACCTTTGGATTTGTGTTAGTGATTCCATCATAGGGCGTGACTCCACAATTCTCTATTTCTGCTTGTGTAAGAATTTTTTTTTGAGCATGGCATTCTATGTTAGAGTGGCTACCACTTTTGTGTATATCACATGATTTTCTTGGCTTAGACAGTTTAGACTTGTCTGAAGCAGGTGCATTCTTTGGTGCGAAAGTTGTTTCTTGCTTGCCCTTTTGCTTGAACTCTTCCTCAATGGTTTATGCATAGCAATAAGCTTCTCCCATTGTCTTGACATTAGCCAACTTCAGTTTGGATTGAATGGATGGTTGTAGGCCATTGCAGTACTTGAGGACTCTATGCTGCTCTGACTTGAACGAGCCTAGTCTTCAATATAGATCGTGGAAGGCATTGGTGTTAGATTGGACTGATTGGCCATGTTCTTGCTGTAGTTGTTGCCATTGAATGTAGTGATTATCATAAACATCTTTAGGATAATGTTGATCCTTAAAGGCTTCTAGAAGTTTATCCTAGGTTGGGTCAGATTTTTCTTCTGTCTGGTCTTTCTCTTGCAAAGAATATGCTTGCCACCACTTCTTGACAGGGGAAGAGACTCTTAGAAGTGCAATCTTGATTTTCTCATCATCAAAAAGGTCATTCATAGAGAAATATGATTCCAACTGATCTAATCAGCTATCTACTGCATCTGCATCAATTTTGCCCTCAAACATCGAAATGTCTAGATTCACTTGAAACTTGGGCGGGCACGACCACCAACAACTTTACCTTATTTGTGAGTCAATGGAACAACCTATTCAAGTACTTAAGAGAAACGGTTGGACATGTCATTTGCTCTCAAAGTGCTTTCTGGATGTTGTTACTGATCATCTCTTTGATTGCATCTTGTGAGCCCTTTGCTATTAGAATTTGCTTGAAATGACACAATAGGGAGATTGATTGGTCTCGTGGTTTGATGCTAAGCTTTAGATACTCTACCTTGGTTCGATGGGACATGCACGAACAAGATGAACCACTTTGATACCATTGAATTTGAGGCCCAGGAGGAAACTCGACTGATAACACTCTAAATGAGGATCTAGATGTGTTATATGCATATGCAAAAGCTAAAATGAGATTATATGCATAGAATCAAGAGAGAGATAATAGAATTGGAACAATAAATGTTTTTATTTATGTGTGCATTTTGTATGTGGCATAATCTTGAGAAAGATAAATGGCTATCTTCAACTCAAATTGCTCACTAAAGCTAATGATGTATATGCATGAATTACAAAGCTGCGAAGGTGAAAGAACTGTTACAAAAGTTGAAACGGTTGAGCTTCTATGTGATTCTTTGCCTTTTGATGGTTGTGCTGATCAGTGTCAAAAGGAATGCACGACATTTTGGCAAGGGCATTGCTTCTTAACCCTGCATTGGCTAAGCCTTTGAATCTAATGTGCTCTGCTTCTGTGGTGATGGAGGCAACAAGCTGTTGGCACTTGGCGGTACCATGTAGTGTGAAGTGTCTTTTGTGGTTTGGCAAGGGGGTGTGTCAAACTCTATTGAAGCTGACGGTAGCTACCACATAAGGTTTGGCACATGCATGGATGGCACCACATCTAATTTACACACATTGCACTACACCATTGCTGGAGTGTGTGACATATGTTGGAGACGAGATAATGATATTGGAGGTATTGTGAGCATCTAGAAGTTTCTCTGGTGTACCACAGACCATGGAAGTGGAACCATAGTTACCGCAAGCTACAAGAATAGGCTTGGCGGTGTTTTTGGAACCATTGTTGGGAGATCCTCTTGGATCATTGTGATTTTATTGTCTTAGAGCATGCCACACAAATTAGATTCTAAATTAGATTCTTTAGTGGATTAGTACTTATTGTTTAGAAGCACATGCCTTATCCCTTTACACCTTGTAGCTGGAATTTTAACTTATTGCCTGAGCTCCTCATATCTCCCAAAGAACAAAGACACCATATATGTAAAGAGAATTATGCCTCCAAGATGGAATGTAGGCGAGGGTCTTGAAATTTAGAGGAGACACCACACATATTCCTCCTCTTAGGCAAGAGAAACACAAAAACGTCACAAGGGGAGTTTGTACAAAAGATACATTTGGGACTAACTACCAAAAAAATAAATTGACCATCACAAGTCATAAACCCCTTTGACCACTATGCAAGCAGTCATAGGAAAATCTCTCTACTACATACTTGCAAATTTATTTATTGTTGACTTAAGATCAGGTCTCTAGTGCTCATGTGACATGCCTGCCATGCAACCATGCTTCACATGCATCACAATCTTATAAGAACAGAGTATGAAGAAAGAGTGACATCATGACGGAAATAGCTATGTGAAATAAATTTATAATCATAAAGATATGTTAAACTGGTTTATTGGCTGGGCAGGCTGGCCTCCAAATTGGACCAATTCATGGTAATAAAATGTAATCTACCCGCAATTTATTAAGCAGTTAGTATACCTCTTTGAATGCCTTCACCAGCTGAATATAACCTTTCTAGGACCTGTACCAGCCTTTGGACGATGTCTACAAGTATTAGGATCCTTACCCAAGCCAGTCCTTGCAAATGGAATTCAGTTGCAGCCCTCTACAGGCCAAAAATTAGACCAATAACAGATCTGTAACTCTCTTGATTCACTATAACTAATGTGCTGTAATGATGATGAATTGATAATACAGCCTTTTGGGAAGGTTGCCATACCTTTGCATAAAATTTTGTGCATCAAACAGGTTCTATTTCTTGTCTTAGGTATGAAAAGTTGTCATTTGTTCTATTCTATCCAATAACTTTATGGAGGTAGCCCGTTACGTTGTACACTCCCCACATCAGAAGTTTGGGAGATTACTAAGTTCACACAACAGAAGGTGAATTGATCACAGACAATCTAATTTTGGAGGTTTCAATTTGAATGTTCAACTGTTTGATTGATTGATTCAAAACTAGGAGCTACGAGACAGATTATTACGATTTGCAGACGCCTCCCATGAAATCATGGTTTTTTTGATCACCAACTACAAATGTCAACTTGTAGTTGTCGGTGTCTTTATGCACAGGGAGCAAAATCTTGACAGAGCCTGTAAAACATGTAGTTGTAGGCGGCTTTATGCACAGGGAGAAAAATCTTGACAGAGCCTATAATACATGTAGTTGTAGGTGGCTTTAGTTGTTCTAGACCTGGGAAAAGGTATCAGTGGCCAAATTCCTGAGGATATTATCTAAGATACTGGTTCATCAGAAAATGCAGAGGAACAAGGCCTAGGCACGTACGTACCCGATCTGGGTTCCGGTTTGATACTGCGTAGGGTAATTTTGGATGACCCGTCTTCATCCGAGTTCTTCTGTAGAGGAACCTAGGTGAACTTGGGTGTCGCACAGGACGAACCCGAGCAGAACCTAAGTGTTTAATCATTTAAAATATATATATATATATATTTTTTTTTTCTCAAAATTTGACATAAAACAACGATTAAAAATAATAAAAAAAACATGTTGCAAACCTTAAAAGTTAGTGAAAGATAAAAACGTAAGATAAAAGAAAAATGAAAAAAAAAAACACAAGCAAAAACACTCATCATTTTTTCATTGCATACTTACCTTCCATTGCTGATCTAGGGTTGAAGCTTCATCTAACAACATTTTAATCATTTTCCTACGCTGATTGAGGAGCCCATTTGCTGCCAATTTAAGATTTTATACTTTTAAGTTTTAGCTTGTATTGTTTTAACTTCTTTTTTGGTCATTTTTTTACAAGTTGCTGCCCTAGGGTTTGTTTTTAATTTTTTTTGGGTAATTGTGTTGATTTTTTAACTCGCAATTAGATATACTACAATGTTAACAAATGTTACAGCTATTGGCCAAATCCAATTCAAAATTAATATATAATCACTGCTTTGAAAATATGTGACAATGATAGAGCAAGTTCCAGGGGGTGGGGGGTATATTTGAAAATGCAATTCTTGTGATAATCAATATGTTAGCCCATACAGTCGGGTGAAAGCCCACTTATGTTATGCATTTGGTGCTGACATCAAAAGTTGCAAGGAGAAGATGGTAGTCCGATAACAAAATAAAAATCCTTAAATACATCAAGGAGCAAGAAGAAGCATATCCAACACATGCCATGAGATTAGCTCACCCTTTGTCAAAGAAAGCCAAATGATCAAGGAAGCCACCAGTTTCCCCAACTCCTTGTAGCGGTTTCCCAGTTGTGACTGCAACACATCCATTTTTGGCAAGACCGTCCATGCACGAAGAGGTTTATTCTCTTTCAAACAAAAAAACATAAGGACCATTGGAAATGTCTTTTCAAAATGAGGGTCGGGATATCACCTATGAACATATCTCATAGGGGTGCAAATGGATTGTCATTCAATGTGGTCAGATCACCATATTGGCATGAAATGGTAATAGTGATCAACAAGGCTCCAAAATGTTACAAAGGTCTAGGGTTTAAGAAACTTTGCACCACCATATTGACAAAAGTAAAAAAAAAAATAGGTTGAAGATTCTTTGAAGTCAATTAGGGATTAATGCTCTGAAATGGGGTTCTCCATAATTTTTGATGGATGGAAAGATGCAAAAAATAGAGCTTTAATCAATGTGGTTGTAGTGTGCCCTAAAGGGGCAATGTTTTTGAAGGTTGTTGATTGTGAGGGGTGTGTGAAGGATGTCGAGTTCATTGCCAACATCCTCTTCGAATCCATTGAGGCGGTGGAGCCTCAAAATATTATCCAAGTTATGCCCTAGGGATGTTTGTGGAGGTGAGGTATGAGCACATTTTTTGGACACCTTGTGTTGTCCACTCACTCAACCTCATGTTGCGAAAAATGGGGACAAAAATTGAGTAGATCAAGCAAGTGTATGCCGAGGCTGAGGAGATTTAGAAGTTTGCCACCAACCATCGCTTCTCTCAAGCCTCTTCAGATCCTTCTTGACTTGGTGCTATTGAAGGTACTTACATATTTTAATTTTAATTTTAATTTTATTTTAGTAAGTTTATTTTTGTTTTAAAAATTTAACTATTTCAATCTAGTATTTGTATATTCTCATAAGTGTTTAATTTTAATTTTCTAATAGGTTGTTGAGACTAGATTTGCCTTACACAATTGTTTTGAGACGACTTGTGAAGGTGCGAGAGGCACTCAGTAGTATGGTCATTAGCCACATGTGGAGTGTATGGAGGAAGTCAAGCAAAGACGGGCTTGTTTAAATTATTTATTGAGTTGCACAGAGGCTATTATGAGTATGATCTATTTCACATATATGGATCAATCATGTTTGGGAGAAATATATGATGGCATCAACTCAATGATTCAGAAGATGGAGGCCATCATTTATGTAAAAGAGCAAGATCTCGAGGAGACATTTTTCAAACAAGTGCATTCAATGCTTGTTTAGCGGTGAACAAAATGACCACCCCATTATATCTCCTTGCCTTTGCATTGACTCCTCGGTTTTATAGCATGGAGATACTTTCTTTGCCAAGGAGGGTGCCACCTTACAGGGATGTTGAAATCACTGAAGGGTATAAGTTGGCATTCTCTAGGATCTTCTCCGCTCCCGAGTAGAAGACATGGTTATGAACGAATTTGTGGGTTTCATTATCTACCAAGATCACAATCTTGGTGCTGTTCGAAACAAATACAAGAATGATGATCGTATGTGGTGGTACCTCCACGGCCAAGGGTCACCAAACCTACAACCTTTGGTAATCAAAGTCTTGTCATAGGGAAGTTTTTTTTTTTTTTTTTTTTTTTTTTTTTTAAATTTATTTTTAAGACTTAAGTTTTAATTTTCTATTTTTATAAATTTGAATATAGGTTGCGAGTTCATCTTCTTGTGAGCGGAATTGGAGCACATACAACTTCATCCACTCACAAAAACACAAGAAGCTCGCAACTAAAAAGGTCGAGGAGTTGGTCTACATACACTCCAATTTGCGTCTTCCATCACACAAGAACGCAGAGTACGAGGGGACGACAAAGCATTGGGATATAGATCCAGAGGACGTTGATTTGGATAGTTCCATTTTCCACCACTCATTAGTTGACATTGACATTCCTTTGGTGACACATAGTTTAGCTAGTGGTGGGAGTGATAGTCCTTGTATGATGTTGATGCTCGTGATGAAGAAATGATTATGAATATTAATTTTGATGTAATTAGTTATTGATATTTATGATTAATGATTATCATGACATTTGGCATTCGGTTAGTACTTTGTGGCTATTTTCATATTTTGTTTTTTATATGCATACTATGTGGTAAATGTCACTAATTTCCTATTTATTAGGCTGGAATTTATATATGTTTTCATTATATATATATTTTTTGTATGGCCAAACCCAAGACGTACCTAAGGAAAAAAAAATCGCCGTACCAGCGAACCTGGTTTTTCAAACGAGAACCCGAACTGGCAACTTAGTGTATTATTAAAGCCTTGCAAAAAAATTCATTGGCTTATGTGAAAAAGCTGTGACATTCTGCAGAGGCAACAAAATTCCTACAAGAGAACAATGCTAACAAAGATGATAAAATCATGCGTAGAAGGATTGATAGCTCAACAAAAGTATCAATCATCTGAATGGGAATCTGTGTTACTTTATGAAGAATCACAGTGAGTTGGAGAGAAATCCAAAGCAAGTTGTTTTCATTTGAAAAGTAGGAGGATTTGCAACAAATGTCTTTACAATGCTTTGAGACCTAACAAACAGCCCCACTTTAGCACATATCACAAATTTGATACACATCATAGTGCGTGTTAACATCCTATCTTGCTTGGCTAGAGAAATAATGGACCTTTTGACTTCTAGAATCAGTTGTCCTGAGAAGATGAAGATATGTTTGCTAGTCTGTTCAAAGAAAACAAGGGCGAGAACCATATTTCCACATTAAGATCTCTTTATCCCATCAACATATGTGAATGAGAGGTTCAATAGAGGCAGGGCACTTGGTGACTAGATGACAACAAAAAGTAAAACAGATTTAGAGTTTGTGGGTGAGGATATAAAATATTTAATTACCATGGCTTAGCTTTTAGCTACAATGTGTGGATTATGAGAAAGAACATGAGATCCGGGCCCAAAAATTTATAAAAATATTAATTCTTTAAACATTTGAAAGAGCCCGAGCTTATTCTGCATAATATATAAAAAACTAATATTAAATTAGGAAAATGATTTTAAAAACATATGTTAAATCATGGATTCATAATAAAATAAAAAAATATTATAAACAATCATAATGCAAAATTTTACTCCTATTTTATAATGTGAAAACTATTTATAAATCTATTTTTTTTTTAATTTGTAAAAATTAGGATTCAGAAAATTTTCAGATTCAAGAATTTATTATCAAATAAATGTAAATTATAGTTCAACAACAAATCTGATTTTTAATTGATAACAGCGAAAAACCAACCAAAAATTTAGAACTATCACAGCATAAAGCTAGATTAAAAAACAGCCCTATTATAGCATGAAAGTAAATAAAATCTAGTAAACAATTATAATGCATAATTTTACTCCTATTTTATAATGTGAAAACTATTTATGAATCTTTTTTTTTTGATTTGTAAAAATTAGGATTCAGAAAATTTTCAAATTCAAGAATTTATTATCAAATAAATGTAAATTATAGTTCAACAACAAATCTGATTTTTAATTGATAACAGTGAAAAACCAACCAAGAATTTAGAACTATCACAGCATAAAGCTAGATTGAAAAACAGCCCTATTGTAGCATGAAAGTAAAAAAAATTTAGAAATCAGTTTTTAAACCTTTGCTATAAGGGAGATTTTAAAATGATACCAGTTTATATTTTGTTTTATCCTTACTTTAACCGGGAACTTCTAGACATCCCCTAATTAGGGGCTTGTGTCCATGGGATGTTCGGGATTGATATTGTCTTCTTGTTGTTCAAGTTTTCTTGGAGCTTACTTGATGCCAAAAGCCTCAGATATCTCTCATTAGAGGTGAATTGATTGTACCATTTGTCAAACCATGCATGTTTGTTCGTTGCATCTTCATGGCTTTCTTAACAAGTTAATTTTTCTCAAAAGGTTTTAAACTATGACGACTTCTAATATGTATCCATCATGATTTATATCTTTGAACATGCAAACAGGAAGACAAGATCATTGGTGCAAATATCAATCAAAATCCTTTTCTGGGATCATGCCCAGTAGATAGCTACTTGATAAAATCCTCGAAGGATTCCACTCACATTGGAATTAATATTTACGTTGCTTGAAAAGTTTTTATCCCATCTATTGAGAGAACTAAATAATGATATGATAGAGTTATATTGCTTGAAAAGTCTTTATCCTATCTACTGAGACAACTAAAGATTGATAGCTAATACATGACCTTCTTGCAAACATTTTCTTGCACATTGACAGTTATAGTTGTCAGGGTTCAAAGGTGCAGGTTTATGTTCTATACTTTTCAGATTACCATTCCGCAGATTTGGGTGTTTGAGTCATAGACACACAAAACTTTAGTGTTCATTCTTTTCTTAGCTCCAGAGTAAGGTACTAATAGAACATGATTCATTACCCATGCGGATGAGTTTCCGTGGTAATTGAGACAATGAGAGATCCCAAGATGTAGTTTGATCAATGCATGGTTCAATTTTATGAACTTAATGATCAAGAGCCTGACGCCAGTGTTTTGGCTTGGCTTTTGAATCATTTAAGATCTTTCAACTAAACCCAGGAAGTTAACAGAACTAGCAGGAGTGCTAACTGAATTTCTTGAACCTTCAGATCTCCAATTGAACCAGCATTAGCATTCAGTGAACCCTAATATTGTTCGGGCTAATTGGGAGGAATGCTAACTGATCATTAAAGTGAACCATATGGAATGCATAAACTTCTGCATATCATTGGGAATAATTACTAATTCAAATTGTGTACAACAAGATAATTACTAAAAATCCTGAAAACGGATGTTCTATAGTGTTTATAACATATCAAATTCTGGTATAAACTCTCCATTTGTTTTCTGTTGACGAATATCAAGTCAAATATAAATGTGGATGTGTTGATATTTCTTCCCAAACGATGATTTCATTTCAAAAAATTGCAGGTGCTACCATAGACTAGTTCCATGATGCAAGTGAGAGCGATTAGAGAGTAGATATTATCAAATAGTTATGTGATAGATACCCTAGGACTTGTGAAAACGGTAAGGCAAGAAGTTTCAGAGTTGGTTTTTGAGCATTTTAATGTGTTTAATGTTTTATTTTAATCTTTTCTTCATTAAAATATTTGACCAGGTTTGATCTGAACTAGTTCAGTCCACTTAAAATGTTCAAGGTTGTTGAGCCTGTGCCAGGTTCAGTTGAACCTTGGTAACTATAGTTATCTGATTTGAGTTATTCAATGCCATGATTTTTTTTGCAGCAAATCCTGTCTATACCAACCAGAGGTTATATTTCTAAAAAGGCGCTTCTTGATTGCAATTTTGAGAGTCAGTCACGACTCCACTCACTGGTTTAGTCAACTGCCCTTTCCCCATCCTTGATAGACAAACTGTTACAACTTACAAGACTAACAGGTTTTTTCACGTTTAAGAACTCATAGATGAGGAGTGTCCAGGGTGATGCCAGTCAGTTCTTTTGTCGCATCTCATTGGTAAAAGCTAAGATGAAATTGACAGAGAAGGGCTAATATGTTGAAAATTTCAACAGAATTTTTATGCACTTAGTTTCTCCAACTTTCATTATTTGATGACTGATGACACGAAGATGGGTCTCAATCACAGTAGGAACTCAAATTTTACAGTCCTTTTTTATCAGATGATTCCCAACAGTCTTCTTCTGGCCGCTTGCTTGTTCTTGGAGATGATCCCAAGCCAAAGAGGAAGCTACATGTGCAAAGAGGGTTCGACAAAAGACCACATACAATCTTTAATCACTGTGAGTATTTTTTCTGTTCTACCTTTATTGATGCAACAATTTAGCTATTTTATATACCAAGAAGCGAGTTTTGATCTCCTCAACTACATTATTCTAGAATGTGGCTGGTTACTTGTTAATATTTTGCTGTTTTTCCAGATGCTGATGGTGGAGGTTGGTGGGACACAGAGATGGTTGGACTTGATAGTGATGAAGTTGGCACCACAGAAATATGGGAGGGCATGGGATCAACTACCATAGGTGGCTTATAGGATTAATCTCATCACATTGTTAATTAACCATGATATCTACAAGTCTTAAAGCATTTTTTATTCTCAAGAGACATCAATTGCATTCATTGCTAACTTGCAACATTTGATGTCAACTGCAGTTCCTTGTTCTTAGTGAGTGGTAAACTATATGTAGTTACTACTTTTAAGGATTCTTTACAAAACTCTACTACATCTGCAATGTCCATAACAATTGTTGCCTAGGTCTAGTAGGCTTTTGATATTTTTGAATCTCTTCAACCAAAGCTATGATCTATGTCTTGAACACCATGTTTAATTGCCTTGTAATCTATGCAAACATGATAATAATCTTTTCAACAACTCAAATGATTCTTTGGTGGCTAGACAATATTTTGGTGCTCTCTCAAACAAAATTAGCCAAATGCACATTCATACTTAGTATCTAACTTCATGGTTGTGTACCATATACAAAAGGAGAAATATCATAATAAATCTTACATATACCCTTTGCAGTGACAACATACCCCATATGATTAACAATTCCAATGGAAGGTGGATGAAGAAAGTGGCCACATAATATAAAGAAAGAAAGAAATTATATTAATGTCTACGAATGACCAAAAGTAGGTCAATGGGACTCAATAATACATCCAATTATGATAGAAAGTGCTAGCGTAAAAGGACCCTAGGATCGAAGACTAATTAAATGCAAAAGAACTAAATAGCCATGGGGGGAGAGCAAGAACCCCTAAAGACATGGGTTGATGAAAGGCAAAAAGATTTGATGATAGTCTTATCAAACATATTGGAGCAATCTTGGAACAAAGGAATTATCTATGTTATCGTCTATCATTGTGAAAGGGCCAATGTGGGATTTGATAAAGCTCACCAGGGAGTGTTTAGGGCTAAGGAGGCTAGGTTGGATAATCCTAGGAGGAAGTGAAGAATTCCCCGTAGAATCCCTTCTAACACCCAAGGGCAAAGGAACTCTTGTGGCAATGAAGAAATTTGTAATGTATGCTTGTCCTTGCAACACAAGTAGTTGAGTAGATCTATGATGTCGAGGGGCAGATCCATGATGTCGAGGAGCAGATCCACATCGTCGAGAGATAGTGTGTTGGGGCACCTTAGTGGTAGTGTTGTGCAAAGATGAGCATTGCCTCACTATCCTACTTGCTTTAGTGAGTGTGGTAGTAGCATCCAAAGGGTGTTTCATGCTACCAACCATTTTGATGCATTGAAATAAAGTGGTGATCAACTTGCGGGCTCTAGGGGCTCCTTGTAGGGATTTGTGTCAAAGGATGACACCTCGAAGAAAAAAGAGCTAGACATTATTGGTCTTGGTATTGAAAGAAAGTGAGTCACAAAAACAACGATATCTCCCTTGGATCTCATAATAAATGGGGCATTTGAAGATGAAGTGCTCCTTAGTTTCCACCTCCTGGAGGAAGCAAAGACAACTGATCCATCCCCCATGTGGAATATGATGATTAGTCTTAACCCATTTTGGTGCCAATATACTCTCAACTCGCCAAGGGAAACTTCAAACTGTGAGACAAATGGCATTGGAGATGGTTAAAGATAGGGTCAAAACTCGCGGAAAATGATAGGTACTTGCATTTTTTTCCCCTTGAGTAATCACCAAACTTTTTGTGAGCCGGGTTTTTAGGTTGTACTCGAGAGTAATTAGTCGCAATTACTCATGAGTTTGAGCTAAACACTTCGTTCTTGAGTGCTAGTAACATTTGTTGCTCAAAAACATCATTTTTATCATTTGCTCGCAATTTTTTTGCTAAGACAATTTTTATCATTTACTAAATGTTGCAAAGCAACTGTCACTGATTTCCATCAATTTTGAAGGATTTTAATGGGATTTGAGGTAAGTATTTTTTTCCCCATTTTAGATCTATAAACTCTAAGTTTTTTTTGGGGTTTGTTTTCTCATATTTTTCTAGTTCTTTTTGTGATAGGCATTGGTAACTACTGTTTTTAACAAAAACTTCCTTTAGTTTGTTTTATATGGTTTTCACTTGCATTTTGCACTTAATTTGCAATGGTATACAAGATTGACATTTGGTTCATGTAGCCGTAGGAGTAGAAAATCTGATGACCCCATTTGTAACCTTGGCATAGAGGGTCTAGAGTACAATATTGTCATATGCAATTACTTTGTGTTTTTGATGGGAGAAGGCATTAATTGTCTCAAATATTGTTAAGCACAGGTTTACTGAGAGGGTGGGGGAAGGGGGGTAGTCGTGAATCAATGTAAGACAACTTTTTAATCTTTTCAATTTAATCGACCACAACAACCATAAGCATTCAAGATCTAGCAATTAATAACACAAGAGAACACATCATTTACTTGGATACCCTTTTGAGAGAAAACTATGGCAATACACACACACACACACACACACACACACACACAACTTTTTTACAATGTTTGCAGGCACCAATTTACAGGAGGCACCAATCCCTTTCGTCAAGCACTAACTTGGTCAATTCGTGAGCACCGACCTACAGGAGCACCAACCCCTAGACTATGAGGCACCGACCCCAAGCCAAATCGATTCTACTGTTTGTGATTGCTTCTTCAATCGAATGATGACTTTGCTTCTCTTACACTTTCTCTCTCACAGATTTTCTTATATACTTTTTGCTCTAAACTCTTTAACAATCCTCAAATGATATTCTTCATTAAAATAAATCTACCCTTCACACTTCTTTTTTCAAAAGACATTCTATTTCATTTTTTGCTCTTCTTTTCTTCTTCACTCAAACTCAAATAATGTATTTTCTCAATTCCATTCTCTCACACTTGTATGATCTTCAATCTAATCAAGTGCTTGTAATACTTTTACATCTTTTCTCCCTTATATAGCTTTTAAAAGATGCATCCCATCCAAGAGGCATCTCTTTACCAAAAGATGTGACCGTTGACATTTCCGTTGACAATTTCTTTAATATTTCCATCGACATTTTCGTTCACTTCCGATAACAATTCCATTTTACACTTCCGACAACAATTTCGTTTGACACTTCCATTCATTTCCGGCAACAATTTTGTTTGACATTTTCCTTCATATCCGTTACAATTTCTTTGACATCAATGACAATTATTCCAGCAATCTCCCCTTTTGTCATTGATGGCAATCCTCATGAATTAGTATATGAACTCTCCCTTGCTGTGGTTCTCCTCCTTTGCTCCATTTGTCTTCAATTCTCCCCCTTTGACATTAATGGCAAAGGGTTGTCTACGGTTCTCTTGCTGTAGTGCTCCCCTTGCGCTGATGCTTCCTCTCATAAACACTAGGAAAAAAAATATTATCTTCTTCTACTGTCTTCGTTGCAATCTCAAATTTCTTTTATACCATTTATTGTAATATCTTTTTTTATTGTTCCTCTTCTTTTATTGTTCCTCTTCATAGCATCTTTCCACTCTGCACATCATATCTCTCTTGTTTTAACATAATAGTCATTACTACCATTTCTCCTTGTGCTTTGTGTTCCATCATGTCCTTGCCATTGCTCCTTGTGCCTTTTGCACAAACACAGATTACTCCTTTTAATTGTCTAGCTGTTGCATCCGCTTCCAAACTTGCACAAATTCTCTTTTGAGTTTGGTTTGGGTATCCTCTTTCTTGTTTTGGTCTATAGGATTACTTTCACATTGTCTCGCTATATGTCCATACTTATTGCAATTATAACATACATTGTCTTTTGACAATAGAATAAATGAATTTCTACTTGAGAAACCATATGAATCTTTGTTTCCATTCCAACCATGCCCATTCCTCTCATGTCCTTCACTTGTGCCATAGTTCCATGCATACTCATTTCTTGTATGCTCATTCCTTTTATCTATATTTATGCCATTGTTCCATGCGTATCATTTCCTTGCATATCTCTTACACTCCTTTGCTCTATGGCCAAAAATGTTGCAATTAAAGCAATAGCCATAAAATGATCCTTGGTACTTATCAGACTGTTTTGGTAAGAATGATCTTCTGTCATGCCAATGGTTCTTTCCTTTGTCTTCTACTTGCAGAACTTAATTCTTTGGGGGAAGTCTTCTCTTCTATCTTCACAAGGTTAGCAATTTTAACATCGTCCTTGGTAACCTTTTGTTCATCTTTATAGCCAAGACCCGACTTGTCGAATAGTGACCTCTGACGATATAGAATCTCATCTAGAACTTCGATGCTCTTCTCAAATCTTAAGCTACTTGTCAACTTAACACTAGACTTCTCCAATTCCTTTCTTAAATCAATAATCTCAGATTCAAGCTTAGCAAGATTTTCCTCTTTTGTTTTTCGCTCATCTCTTATTACCTCAATTCTTTTCGCCTTTTCTAATTGAGTTTTTACACTGGTAATGATCTTTTCAAACTCTTTGAATCTTTGAGATATATTCGTTTTCAAATTTCCACCATATTTTTGAAGCTGCAAATTTTTCTTCAAATTCTTTTTCTTAAGCCTCTTTATTTTATTCAAGACAAACAAGTTCTTCTAGATCCACTTCTCCTTCATCCTCAAGATTTTCTTCCTCTTCTAGAAACATTTGGTCTTCATCATTATTTGTTTCTATTGCCATGAAAACAGTTTCTTCTTTATCACTCTTTGAAGTACTCTCATTACTCTCTTATTTGAGCTACTCTCCTTGGTGTAGAGGCTTTTCTTATATCTTTAGGAGTTTTTTTTTTTTTTTTTTTTTTTCATATTTACTTGGCCTACAGTTTTTTGTGTATGAATGTTTGCTCTTTTCTACCTTAGCATGTTCTTCTTCATCACTATTATCATCTTTTGCACGAGGACACTTAGCAGTGAAATGCCCTATCTCACCACAATTGAAACATTTGAAAGGAAGCTTACATTTATACTTCTCAGATCTTTTTTTAAGATTTCTCACAAAAAGAGCTTCTTCTTTTGATTCATCACTTACTCAGAGTTTGCATTTTTGACTTTTTTTGAAGCTTTGAAGGTTGCTTCGTGCTTTGACGATTTTTTTTTTGTTTCTGTCCTTTTTCATATGTTATGAGGATTCCAAGCAACTCATCCATCTTTAGCATGTTTAGATCTTTTATTTCCTCAATCTCTAAAACCTTACGATCAAATTGTAATGGGAGAGATCTTAGTACCTTTTGTACTATTATTGGCTCTTATATTTTTTCACCGAGTCCTTTGATGGCATTCACAATTTCGTCCACATGAAGAAGATAGGGTGCAACATTTTCTTCTTTCATCTTTAGACTCTCAAATTGCCTTCTGTGGGTTTGGAACTTAGCCTGCTTCACTTTGGTGCCCCCATCATAGATATATTGTAGTTTGTCCCATACATCTTTTGCTAACACACAATGCATTACTTTTACAAACTCTGATTTTGATAAGCCACATAAAATGACATTCATCACTTTCACATTATTCTCACATGCCTTCTTTCCACCCTGATCCATTCGCTAATTTGTTGGTGTTACGTACCCCATCGCTAATGATAACTAAATATCAAACCCTAGAGCCATAAGATCTATTCTCATCTTTATACTCCAAAAAGCATAATTCATTCCATCAAACAATGGTGCTTTGTTTGACGGAGAGCACCATCTATCTTCCAACGGTTAGACTGATTTTGAAGGAATCGCTTTGATACCAATTGTTAAGCATAGGCTTATACTGAGAGTGGGATAGTGAATCAGTAATGATAATATTTTCATCTTTTCAATTTAATCGATCACAACCACCATAAGCATTCAAGATCTAACAATTAATAACACGAGAAAACATGATTTACGGGGAAACCCTTTTAGGAGAAAACTACTACAAACAATATATATATAACTTTTTTACAATGTTTGTAGGCACTAACCTATTGGAGACACCAATCCCCAAACAAAGCACCAATGCGGTCAATTTGTGAGCACCTACCCACTGGAGACACCGATCCCTTTCACCAAGCACCAACTCGGCCAATTCGTGAGCACCGACCCACAGGGGGCACCAACCCCTAGACTATGAGGCACTGACCCCAAGCCAAATCGATTTCATCGTCTGTGATTGCTTCTTCAATCGAATGATGACTTTGCTTCTCTTACACTTTGTCTCGCACTGATTTTCTTATATACTTTCTGCTCTCCTCTCTTTTACAATCCTTAAATGATATTCGTCATTCAAATAAATCTACCCTTCACACTTATTTTCTTAGGAGAGATTTTATTGCATTTTCTCTTCTCTTCAAACTCGAATAATTTATTTTCTCAATTCCATTTTCTCTCACACTTATATGATCTTCAATCAAATGGAATGCTTGTAATACTTCCACATCTCTTCTCCCTTATATAACTTTTAAAAGATGCGTCCCATCCAAGAGACACCTCTTCACCAAAAGATGTGAATGTTGACGTTTTCATCAACATTTTCGTTGACAATTCTGCTAACATTTTCGTCGACATTTCCGTTCACTTCTGGCAACAATTCCTTTCACTTTCGGCAACAATTCCATTCGACACTTTCGAGAACAATTATGTTTGGCATTTCTGTTCATAACCGTTACAATTCCTTTAACATTAATGACAATTATTCCAATAAATACCACTTCACAGAAATCGTAGGTAAAGATGTGCGATTGTGTAACAAAGTGTAGCTTGAGGTTCAAAGAAAGATGGTTGATGTCCATGCTCTTTATGAGGAGGAACAAAATAAAAAAGACAGTTGCAACACTTGCATTTGTAATGCATAAGGGTAGTGGGTGTTGATAATGATAATTTAATAGCCCCTTCTATTGCATCAAGGGTTTGGAGACGAGGCTTATATAGTAGAGACAATTCAAATTCATAGGGACAATTTCTTTGTTCTTTCAAAGACACTTGGGGCACAACATTAATGACAATTATTCCAATAAATACCACTTCACAGAAATCGTAGGTAAAGATGTGCGATTGTGTAACAAAGTGTAGCTTGAGGTTCAAAGAAAGATGGTTGATGTCCATGCTCTTTATGAGGAGGAACAAAATAAAAAACACAGTTGCAACACTTGCATTTGTAATGCATAAGGGTAGTGGGTGTTGATAATGATAATTTAATAGCCTCTTCTATTGCATCAAGGGTTTGGAGACGAGGCTTATATAGTAGAGACAATTCAAATTCGTAGGGACAATTTCTTTGTTCTTTCAAAGACACTTGGGGCACAACCTTCACTCGAAGGTACTACTTGAAACCAAAATATGCATAATAAAGCAATGGTACATGAGGCAATTTTTTGTCATTACAACATACCATTTAATATGCCTAAAATCCCATATTGAGAGAATATGATAACTATATTAATTAAGAGAATTTGATAACTATATTGATTGTTGATGAGAAATGGTTAAAGGCATCTACTAATGATTTGAGTGGCCATTGTGGCGGAGGATGTAAAAAATATGCAAGTGATAGTAGTTGAACAAAAAATAATATGGCACAAAAAGGGATGCAATATTTTATCTGATGGGTGGATTAATAGAAGGATTCATACTTTGTTTAACTTTCTTGTGGCTTCAAATGGGTCGCAAGTGTTTTTGAAGTCAATTGATGTCTCCCATCAAGTGAAAAATGCAAGCACTTTGTATGGTATGTTGGATGAGATGGTCATGGAAATGGGTGTGGAGAATGTCATTCAAGTTGTAATAGACAATTGATCAATATATATAATAATAAAAAGATTCTTTGATGAGAGACACCTTGCATTTGTTTTGAAACTTTCGTGCAACCTAGACAGAAAAAATTACATGTGTGAAAATTGTGGTTGACGAAGCAAAATTATTACAAAATGCGTCTACAATCACTCTAGGGTGCTAAGCTTGATGGGAGAGCACATCAATGCAAAGAAACTTGTGTGAGCAGAAGTTAGACAATTTGCCATGACTTTCATCACATTGCAGAGCATTGTCGCCTCACTAATATTTCATAAATAAATGGTTTTGAACACATGGTGGTTGGAATCTCCCTATTATAGGAAGATCGAGTGAGAAAAGGTCACGAAGACCACTTTTGATATGCTTGCGAAAAACATAGATGAGATTCTTAAGGTAGCATTAAATTTAACTATTATTTATTTAATATTTATTTTTAATAGTTTTTTTGTTCAATTTTAATTTTAAAATTGCTTGCTATTTATTATAGGTGTCGAAGCCTATGGTCAAGTTTTATGCTTGGAGGATAGAAAAAAAAATTGATGGTTTATCTATATGAGGCCATGGACAAAGCCAAGGAGGTTATAACAAATTATTATAGGTAAAATAAAAGAAAATATGAATTCATTTGGTGCATAATTGATTGAAGATGGAACAAGTAGTTCCATCGACATATACATGCAATGACTTACTACTTCAATCTTAAGTTTTTCTTTTATAATTCCTTTAAGGCCGATGAGGAGGTTATTTATGGACTCATAAATGCATAGAGAGGATGATAATTAACAAAATAAATCGAGATATTTCTTGATGAGCAACATAATTCAAGTCTGTGGAGGGGAGGCTTTTTTTCTTTGCTTTTGTGCATTCGAAAGAGAATGACCCAACAACTAGGTACAAAAATTGAATCATTTGATTGTAGTCTTATGTTGACTCTAGATTTGTACTAAAGGTAATGATATAAAGCTTATCCAAGATTTGATGCTCGAGTGAGATGTGTTGAAGGCTCTTGGGTATTTGTAGGGTACATCTTCATAGATCATGTGTGTGTGAAAGAAGGGTTGGCGCATGATACATGGTGTGCAATGCATGGGTACAAGAAGCACAAATTGTGTAAGAACCACAATTTTGTTTTATATATATACTGATATAACAATTATGGTCCAAAGTTTCAAGTAGAGTTTAGCACGAAAATACGTAATGAGATCCATAAGTGTGTTATAGCCAACACATGAACTAGACCAAGTACAAAAATGATTAATGACTTCATTAGGAAGCGTTTTAACCATTTAGTGTTCAGTTAGAAGTGGATCAATGTAGCCACACCCACACACACCTATCCGTGTATTTCACTGTGGCCTTCCTAATAGAGCCGTCACTGACTTATGACCTTACTTGAGTACCTGTAAAGGCTATTGAACAACCAGTACCTCATTGGGCAATTCAACAAAATTTCAACCAACAAGAGTAGAGAGAAAACAGATTCAACATAAGAACAACCATACTAAGCTTGCTTGAGCAAGATCTACCAATTCACAAGCAACAAGGAAGGACCAATGAAAAAGAACTATTTCCAAAATCAATGCAACACCTTGGAACATATTTAGAATTCACAAACAAGCAGATGACGAAGTTGAGCATGAATTGCCTATGGTAAATGTGTAAGCTTCATGAGATGTTTCAACAACTATATTTGTGTTACATTTTGGAACATCTCACCAATCTACAAGGCATGGTTACAAACATATGTCAAGGCATGTCTGTCTAAGGATAGTACTTGTTTTAGAACATTGGCTCAAGGTTATCCTTTCATTTTCAATCATTACCTTTAATGAGTGTTGTATGAGTTCAAGGAATTCAATACTATTTAATAGTTCCAAGAACTAAGTGCACTTGTATTAAGTTTATTTTTAAATTCATTCTTAAGAGAATTAAACCTTTTCATCTTAGGTTCAAGACCTTAAATTATGCATAACATTATTCTTAAAAACTTTTCTTTTCAATACAATGATATAGTTTAACTTGTTAATTTTTCAATGATCAATTCCCAATATAAAGCAATTGATCCTCTAACACAATTTGCATTGATTTGGAATAATCATTGTTAAAACATTTTTGCCAAGTTATTTCCATCACACGCATAAGATTTACATAACCTTATTAGTAACTTAATTTTCAAGAGATCATAAGTAGCTGTCCTAAAACAATGCATTACACTTCAACAATGATTCATTAGTTTCTAATGAGAATGATTGTCTTCTAATAATCACTAGAAGATTTATATAACTTTAATTACTATATAATTCTTTTAGCTTAACCCTTATTAGAGATTCTAACAATAATTACAATCTTTATGTATAAGTCTTATGATTGTTATAATCTCTTTAAAACACCATATTATAATCACAAAGGATTTCATCTTATTAATCCATATAAGGTTATTGACTTAATGTTTTCCTTGGAAGTTTCAAACAAAATCTCATTAATTAGTCCATCTCTTAAATGGAGATTTGAATATATTAAAGTAATTGAAAAATCCTTATAGATTTAAAGTTACGGGTTACATCCTAATAATTTGTTATAATGACCAACACAAATTATCTTGCTTGATTACTAACATTACCTAATTTCAATAAGCATAATGATAATCTCATATGAATTACTCAAGGTAAACTTGACTTTCTAGTTTGCACTTGAGATGTAATCTTAAACATACAAATATTACTTTCCAATCCTCGTACGCTTATTAACATCAAAAGACTCATGTAATATCACAAGTAACTCTTACAATCTATGTTAAAAAATAACTATTTGCAATCTTAAATATCCAGTTAATTCAATGCCATGAACTCAGTAACAATCAAGTGTAAACAAAGCTATGGATACATATTCATATTATGAGACAACTAAATAACTTGTGCAACTTTGCAATTACAAGGCTTCAACGTTCTAGGTTTAAGCATTTATCTTTAACAGTTTCATTATAAATCTACTTATTCCGATAATAAGAGACTAGATGTAAATATAAATTAAAATCATATAGCTAAAGCTCATAATATCAAATGCCTCAATGAACTTTTGGAATTCCATATACAAATAATAATACAAAGGATAAATTGATACAATAAAGATCAACTCTAATCATAATCATAGATCAATCTTGCATGTTTGATCTAAATAGGAAAGATAAACATAATATTAACTTATATCATATTACAATTATAATGGATGAAATTAATTACACAAACAATTTAATTCATCAAGAGCTAACTGTCAAAACTCAAAGATGAAGACGTGTATCAACAATATTTTGCATGCAATCGAACAAAGCCAAACCTAGCTCACCAATCCCAATGAGCCTAACTATAAGTGGCACTAAACCACCCCAACCATCAGTTGGATATGGATCAGGGAAATAGAGAAATGGTGGATAATGGACGATCGAAACACACTGAGTTTCACACAACACACAATCGAGTAATAAAAAGAAACGAACCACATGTTCCTATTCCATCTCACCAATATCTATTAACTTGGCACATGATTATGACTGTTGCTTATTCCTCCAAACTTTTCAATTTATGAGCCATATTCTATTCGATGAATATAATATGACCCGTAAATCCATGTCATGTAATTATATGTAGTCGTCCTTAAATACCATTTTAATAAATCTCAACGAACTAAAATAAAAAATCATAGAAAGAAGACAATAGCTTTAGCGAATCAAAAATGACAACTTAACATCCAACGTAAAGCTATGAGTCAAAGTTTGACTGAAATAGACTTTATCAGAAATGGAAGAAGTTTCAATCATTAGTAAACAACTATAATGATATAAACAAATTCATAACAATAATAATAGACAACTTATCACAATTTTCAAATGTAAGTCAACTTATAATGACTTTGAATAAAATCCAACATTATGATCAAAATCACACAAATAATCCAAACATGATTTAATAAACTCGAGTCAACAAATAATGACTAAATTATGAAATGGAAGTATGCCAACATAATCATGCAAACTAAATAATAATAAAATATAATTTTTCAAAAACCCTAACGATCATTTCGAAACACTTGGAGGCTAAAAAATGTCATTGCCCCCAATCAGGGCTGTGATTTCATAATACACAACAGGGTTTGATAATAACAAAACATTACCCGAAAATTTGAATGACCTAACTAGAGTTTCAAATATACTTAGCGAGTTTACAAACTAAAACACAGTCAAATAATGCACAGTCATAACCTTCATAATACAACTTAATAAAAAGACAATAACCCTAGCAATAATAACGAATATATCAAGATGTGTGTACAATTTATATCCACAACAATCTATGGTCAAGCCATAAAATGGTCGTCATCAATATTTATAACATAACAAAACAAAAATCAAACACCATTCAAATAGGGTTATATTCTATATTTTCAGCTACCTCAACAATTAAGCCATTCAAAATAAAAGACTATGCTTACTGCTACCATAAAACCCAATTCGTATTATTAATCATACTAAAAAATACAACCTAGAATTTAAATTCTTCACTTACTTGGAGTCTTGCAAGCGACCGACCACATAAGAGAGCTTCCATTCTTTTACAAGTTTCAAGTTGCTACCAAAGACCAATGCCAAAGCACACGCAAAAATCCACATTCTTCAACCAAAACCAGTTGAACCATATAGTTAAAATGAACCTCAGAAAAACTCTACTAAACTCTCGCATGGCTGACAAGGTACATGACTAACTACAGTTTGAGCCCAAGAAAAATTCATGCAATTAAATACATGTTCATCTCCCTTGACTGCCATGTCCAACATTTCGACAGAATCTCCCCAAAGCATAGGGCTTCTCAAACAGACAAAAATGACCAAAAGAAAACCTAAAAATTAGTTTGGAAGAGTCTGGACCCAATAGCATTGTGTGATGAGCCAATGCCATGACTCTATAGTCGAATGAAAAAATAAAACAACCACCACTAATGCCAAGCCCCAAGGTGGGTCGTGGCCGCAACAACACCCTAGCATATAGCCAAGCCAAGGTTTGGGTATAATAAACAATGAATGCCACAAGACTTCAAAACCATAATGAAATCTTTCATTAAACCACATACTAGATAAAACACATTTTTTATTGCTTTCAACTGTATCAAAAGTTGATATAATTCATCAAAACAAACATGACTAAGATAATTATGCAAGGTATTAAAGAGTCAAACATTCAACAAATTTGACTGTGAAAATAAGAGTGTCTAGTGATCAATGCAATGTCAAAGTCAACAAGTCATTAAGCTAGATGCAAATACAACAAACATGAATGACTAAAAACAACATCAAATAACAACTAACAATTGCAAGATTAACACAACTTAGCAAACCTAACAAGCCCAGAAATCAAAATCATCTAGTAAAGTAGTGATTGTATAAAAATTGAAATAGACTATTACTCAATCAATTATAACATCAAAATTAAAATGATAAACACCCAACACTTAAATCAAGAAAACAAAATGACTCAAGAAACAATACCATCAAGCTCAGTTTGTCAATAAGATTTATCATTTTGATTTAATTCACATTATTTCTGCATATTTTTCTGTTGCTCAAGTCTAAACACAACCTAGTTCAAGTACCTGTCTTGTAGTCAAATAATAGATCATCAATAGTATCTAAACGTTTAAAATAAATAAATACAATACCAACATTTAAATAATACCTCTGAATTGAATAATAAATCAGTAACTCCTGAAGCATAAATATCCAATGTTGTAATCAAAAATATATCAATGACTGTCTCAACAATAATAATAATGGATCAACATAGATCTCAAAATTATATCACAACAATAAACCAAACAAATATGTTTCAAATAGTTTACAACTAAACTATATCAGTAAATAAAATAAATGCAGATCAAACATGGTCATGACATCCTTCCCACTTGGAAAAGAGCCATCTCGACAATCAAAATAGCCATGGATAATGTTGCTTGAAAAGACTCTCATCTTCCCAAGTAACACTTCTTTCCAATAAAGGATCTCATTGAATCAGCACTTGAAAAATCTCATGATTTCTCAATTTAACACTACGATGGTCCAGAATCTTCATTAGATCGAACTGCATCTTTTTCTCTTCTAAAACTTGAAAATGAGTCCAATCCAAAATATGAGACGGATTAAGAATATACTTTCTCAATAAAGTAGCATGAAATAGATTTTGAATCCGAGACAAAGGAGGAAGGGTTAACCTAAGGCAACAAGATTAATTTTATCTAAACTTTGAAAGGGTCTAGCAAATCATGGAGCTAATTTGGAAGATTTTTAAATTTAATTGAACTTTTTTACGGTCTAACATGCGAATTTTTTTTATCTTCCACTTGGAATTCACATGATAATTTTTTTAAATCAACATAACTTTTTTGCCCATTAGAGACAACCTTTAAATTTTACCTTATAGTTTTCATTTGCCTATCATACTCTTGCAAAACATCAGGACCAACAACAATCCTATTTTCTAAACTTTCTTAGCCAAGTGGAGTTCTACACTTGCATCTATACAAACTTTGAAAGGCTCCATTTTAATCACAAAATGTTATGCATTATTATAAGTAAATTCAATTAAGTGTAAATAATCCTCTCATTTACCTTTTTGATCCATCACATACATTCTTAACATAATTTTCACAACTTGATTTAATCTTTCTGTCTGAATATCCATTTTCGAGTGATAAGACAAACTAAAATTCAACTTTGTACCAAAAGTGACAGTCAAAGTTTTTCAAAACTTTGAAGTAAAAAGTTTATCTCTATCTGAGATTATAACTTTAGGCACACTCTGCAGCTGCATTATTTCTTTCACAAACCATGAAGTAAACATAAATGTATCATCAGTTAAATTTTCAACAATGAAACGATCAACTTTAGTAAATCTATCTATCACAACCAAAATATTATCATGTTTGCTTCTAGATTTTGGCAAGCCAACTATGAAATCTAAAGAGATCATAGCCCACTTACCTCATGGTACATCATGAGTTTACAACAATCCTTCTGAATGACAATGTTCAACTTTCACACGCTAATATTTCAAACATCTTGACATAAAGTCAACAACTTCACGTTTCATTCCAAGCCAATAGTATAGCCTTTTCAGCTCGTGTGCCATCTTAGTGACACCTAGATGAACAAAATAAGGTGTTGCATGCACTTCTTCCAGCAAAATGTTCGTTAAGTCATTAGACTCAGGTACATAAATTTTATTTTTATGTTTGATTAAACCATCAAAATCAACATAAAAGGTAATTTTTTTTCAATAAGCTCATTAGCCAAATTTGCACTGACATCTTAGCAAAACTTAAATACTATTTTTCTAATATTTCAGTTCTAAAATTATTATGTAGAACAGATAGGACAACGAGATACGTGCATCAATTGAGTACATCAATAACATGATTCTTCTTACCTTTCACATATGAAATGTTCATATCAAAATTACTTAAAAATTTCAGACATCTATGCTGGTACGCATTCAAATCATCCTGAGAAAACAAATATTCCAAGGTGCGATGGTCAAACTTTACCTCAAAATACTTACCTAACAAAAAATATTTCCTTTGCTTCAAATCATGAACAATGGAAACAAGCTCAAGGTCATGAGTGATGTAATTATTTTTATGGTCTTTCAAGTTTTGACTCATAAGCCACAATTGAACCATCTTGAGTTAACATGCCACTCAAGTCTTCTTTGAATGCATTGACCCATATTTAATTTTTTTAATTCTGATATGGTATAACAAGTATAGGTGATGAAGTCAGTAACTACTTAAGCATTAGAAAAGCTTGTTCACACTCCAAAGTCCAAACAAACTTCTTACCCTTGCGCTGTAAAGAAATTATTGGGTTAGCCAATTTAGAAAGATTTTCAACAAATCTTATATAATAATCACTCAGTCCCATAAAATTATGTATTTAATATATGTTTTTAAGAGCAAACTAGTCTTAAATAAATTTACTTTTTACTAGATCAACAACAATACCAGTCTTAGATATAATATCACACAAATAGTGGATTTCAGTTTGAAAAACAATGCATTAAAATAATTTAATTTATAGTTTATGTTGCCTTAGCCTTTGCAGTACTAAACACATATATTATTCATGTTTAACTATATTCTTAGAATAGATCAACATATCATCAAGAAAGACTAGAACAAATTTATCTAGAAAATATATGATTACACTATTCATTAAGTTCATAAATGCAACAAGTGTATTAATTAAATCAAAAGGTATTACTGTAAACTTGTAATGTCCATACCTAATTTTGAATGCAATTTTATGGATGT
This sequence comes from Torreya grandis, assembly GCA_037957365.1. Taxonomy (NCBI): domain Eukaryota; kingdom Viridiplantae; phylum Streptophyta; class Pinopsida; order Cupressales; family Taxaceae; genus Torreya; species Torreya grandis. The sequence goes on along the minus strand of JARHVA010002959.1, from coordinate 1,580,494 downwards.
TTTCCTCCTTGATCCTTAGTTGATGATTTTTTTATCTCAATTCTATCTTCAGAAAGATAACTACATCTTTCATTTGCTCAAACATATCATCTATCCTTGGTAAATGATAACAATTCTCGATGATAACCTTGTTAAGCATGCAATAGTCAACACACAATCGTAAGGTTCCATCATTATTTTTCACAAAGACTACTAGTGCACCCCAAAGTGACACACTTGACCTAATAATGCCATTTTCTAATAATTCTTGCAGTTGAGCTTTCAGTTCCTATAAATATACTAAATTCATACGATAAGTTTTTCAGCTAGAGCACCTTCTAGATTGTTCAACCTTCATTCTTGGGTGTCTAGTTTATTTTGAAGTGAATTCAATGTAGGTAGAATTCCGTTCAAACTTAGCTCCTAGTTAGCCTTGGGATTGTTTTCCTCACGATTAGGGACTTTAACATTATTACCAACACTATTGAGAGGAGGTTCTTCTCTTTCAGGAATATTGGCCCTATGACCTTAACTTTTTATTCTATCAGGGTTAGTAATCCATGGGTTGTTATCTGCTATTCCAGATCTTGTTCTTACCATCTTGTGGTGAAACAAACAACTCAACAGTAAAATAATAAGAAACATTCTCCAAATTTTTTTAGATCAGTAAATTGTGCTTTGATACCAATATGTAATAATCATAAGTTTATATATATATATATACCAAGATAAAAATTGAGGTATAAAGTTTCAACCAAAGTTTAGTACAAAAATACGTCATGAGATCCATAACTGTGTTATAGGCAACATAGAAACTGTTGACCATTTTTGGCCCACATACCAAAATTTTACCCAAGTGTGAGAAGGTGGACATTCAAGCAAAAGTGGCAAGTTTAGAAAACCTCAGGTTCTCCAAAGAAGAAGTATTTGGGCTTTCGAAGTTGCAAGACTTCAGGTTTCTAAGGGCACGATGTAAATCAGGTTTATGCTTGACTTCTAAATGTTTTATAAGTAGAAGTTATTTGGGTTGACAAATCCAAATTACTCATAGACAATGTATTTCAGGTTCTCCAAGGAGCACTACTCAATTAATTCATAAGCTGTGAGCAGGCAGAAGCCCAAAATAAGTAAAGGGGCTTGACAAACCCGATTTGGTCTTGAAAAATAGTGCTTCTCGAGTTCTTGAAGGGATAAATATTCTCCAAAATCTAAGGGTCATTTTCGAAATAAGATGGTCCCAACAAAAAACTTGAAGGTCCTTTTCACTTTTCCAAAGGACTAGTAAACTAATTCGAAGGGCATTTCCTTTTCCAAGTGGACAGTTGCAAGTTTCTCGAAGGGTATGTTACCCTTCGAAAGGACCATTTCAAAATTCCTGAAGGGTATCTTTCCCTTCGGGAGGATCATTTGTGGAAGTCCGAAGGGACATACAAGAAGCCCAAAGGGTCTCTTACCCTTCGAGAACATCCATTTTGAAAAATCCAAAAGGTAATTTTTGAAGGAAGAGAGTAGGAAGGAAGCTCAGAGAAAAAGTTTGAAGGAATTCCTTCAACAAATTGTCCCAAGGAATTCTTTCAAGAATTTTTTTTGAGACAAATAAGAACCCATATAATAAAGGAGACTTCAAGTGGAAAGACCCTAAAGACTTCAAGATGGACAAGTCCGAAGTAAGTAAGCTTGGAAAACCTAAATTACTCTACATAAAGTAAATCAAGTTTTTCAAATACTTTACTTCAAAAGCTTTATAAGTAAAGGATCTGGAAAAGTCCAAAGTTGGAGAGATCAAAGAACCCAAATTAATCTGCATAGAGTAAATTAAGATTCTTTAAGTGCTTAACTTACGCTTGGTCCAACAACACAAGAGTCATGATGCAATGAATGAAAGGCTGCCACATGGTGTAAGTTAGAGCAAAAAGGGCCAATCAGTAAAAGATAAGTGGTACAAGGATGACCAATTAGCGTAAAGGGAGTCCAAGCGGTTGGTAATTAGGAATTTACGAAGGCTCTCATCCTTCAATATGGTTCACTATTGAAAAATGACCATCTAACTTTAAGACAACATGGGTCAGCTCGAGTTCCTAGGCAAGGAGACCCACATCCTTTTCAGCAAGACATGTGAAAGGGAGGATCACCAAGCCGTTGTTTAAATGCAAAGATCAATTCAGCTGTGCATAAAAGAGACATCTCCGTTGCTCGTAGCGTGGCTCCTCAAATAGGCCAAAGAGAGACTTGAAGGTGAGAGGGACTCAAGAAGGTTGTTCAGTGATCCTGAGTGGTGCATTTATTGGCACAAGGGAGGACAATGATAGGGATCCTAGTCATCAATGACTTCTTCCCTCTTCCCATCTTTTCTTCCCCCTTTTTCTATTATAAATAGAGGCCTTGGAGCTAAAAAATTATCTCTGAACTGGTGATAAAGTTACTCTACCAAAATCACTTTGTAATAGACCTTTTGAAGCAATAAAGATTACATTTTGCCTATCTCTTTGTCTTAAAATCGTGTTGAGTTAGCTTGTGTACAATGGCATTGTGAAGAAGTTTCTTCCTAAACTCGTTGTCCTTCTTTCTTGCCTATTTTTAAGTGTTTTTCAATTAGTTGCAGGTCTAGACTAGAGCTCTTTCTACCATTAATGGATGCTTAGTGTGGATTTAGAAATCCCTCTTTGCTTCATGTATGGTTCAGTGAGCCTAGTTTACGAAATACTTATGCAAATTAACTACTTGTGAGGTTGTGTAATCAAATTTATCTTATGCTAAATTAGTGTCATTTCCCAGACCAAAGTGAATCATTGCTTTTGGTGCATCACTTCCCTTAGCTTAGATTTATTTTCATGTTATCCTCCTTTCCCTTTTTCTTAGCCAATAGTAGATTTTAGTGTGGGAATTAAGAGCTAAAGTGAAGCACTTGAGGAACTAGCCTCATAAAAAAGTCTAGAGGTTTAACCTCACTACAAGATACCCACAGCCTGAGGTTGTCCCCATGCTTATAGCTAGAAGTGAGAGAGCCTGAAGAACTCTCTCACAAGGGTGCAATTTATAGCTATAACAGTTCTGGCATGCTTGGTGGGACCCACTACCATTTGCAATTCTATTTTTATGGTAGATTTGTCAAGTTTGATGCTATTTTGATCAATTTGTAGTAGTGGTAGTTTTCATCTTCTAGCATTTGGTGAATCCAAAGAACACCCAACTATCTGGTGGCAGAGTAGTAGCTATCTTTCATGACAAAGGTGATTACAAGATTGACTTCTGTAGGTATTCCTTTTGAGTCTATTGAATTACCTTAAAACTTAGTAAGAAGATTAAGGTTTTCCCATACTCACCCTTATGTAAGAAGTTACTTTCCTAAACCAGTCGTAAGGCATACCTACGTGAGGAGATCCTTGTTATCCCCTCTGGCTACCATGATTCCCTAAAGAGCATTTATGGGTTTTAGCAGCCAAAGTCATTTGAACTTGACACAGTATGACCCTATGCTAGTATTAGCTCTCAAAAGTGTCCCATATTACATAGGAGACCAAGCTGTAACTCCTATTGAACACATAATAGTCAGTCAATTTCTACAACATCCATAATATCACAATAGAAAACATAGCTGTTATGATATTAGCTGTATCCTTCAAGGGAAAGGCATTAGATTGGTATAGGGGTCTATCTCCTAACTCTATCCAATCATGGGACTAGTTAGGAACAACATTGTGTAAGAGGTTTGAAAATAAGAGTGATTGCCTATCACTTGTGGTGTAGTTGACCACAATCAAGAGAGCTCCCCATGAAGTCATGCAAGACTTCAACACGAGATTCTAGAAGGCATGGGATATATTTCCAGTAGCTATTAGACCATCCCCAAACTTTGCTTTCTTGTATTATCTAAAGGATCTAAACAACGATATAGCTATAATGATCCAATCCATAGGGGGGACATACTACCAGGTGCACACGAGGTGCCAATTAAGTAAAAAATTTCCTGGTTTAGGCGGACAAGCTTACTCCCAGACCCCCAATGCCTCTTTTCCTTGAGATCAGACCACCTCCTGCAGTCATTTCTCCACTTGATGTTATACTTCCAACTCCAATGATTGTTGTTGTGCCTTCATCAAAGTAAGAGAGGGCCTCCAATAGTGGATCTAGTGAATCCCAAGAGCAAAATAATTACTTGGAACTGAAAAGCATGCTCCAATCTTTGGGAAATGATGTGGTTAATGTCAAGAGGTAGCAAGCCATATCACACTCCATACTAGCCTCAACAAAAACCTTATCAAACAAATAGGCCACCTTATAAAGGACATTTTCAAGGATAGGGGCAACATAATTATGCTAGACAACATAATTATAATCCAAATGTTGTAGGTCCATCTAATTCTTTAGTTCTAGTTCAGAACAATATGGCTCAGGAGATTGAAGGGACAATACCTTGGCATCATTCTTTTGGAAAATCCATTGTCCCAACTAATGGATCTAACCAGGCATTCAATGACTAATGATAACAGGCTGTTGCTTATGGATACAATCAAGCTCTTATGGCCCAAGCCACAGAGGTTTCCACGATGACAAAGCAGGATCAGCGTCCACAAGAGCAAGGCTAAGATCAGGTGTCAAACCAATCGAAGGCCACAATGGTCATCAGTGAATAAGAGGAGTGCTATGCATCTAATTAGCAGGGCATCCCCAGTCTGGCTCATATTCTAGTCTCAACAAACATAAGATTCAAGAGAAGGAATATGAGTGACAACTAGGAATTTTTCAAGGAACCTCTTGTCATCGTTCCTTCACTAACAAATCCAATGGTAATAGCTCCCAAAACCCAGGCAAAGGCTGGTTGTACACCAATCAACATTATGGAGCAAATAAAGAAATCCAACATAAGCATACCAATGTGGGACATGCTTTCCATGCTCGGCCAAGTGGACATCCTTCAAGAAGGTTTGTCCAAGATGAGTGTTACGATAGCTATAGGTAAACAACTAGACAAGGAAGCTGAGGTCTTCACTAATGCAACTAAGAGTCCTTTGGGAGAAAGGTCAAGTAGTGTGACCAAGCCCCCTCCATTCTACATTTCATTAATCATCAATGATTATTTGGTGCATAATTACTTGGTAGATAGTGGGGTTAGCACCTTAGTCATGCCAAAGTCTATAGCTGATTAGCTGCATATTAAATATGAGCTGCATACCAAGGGAGTCCTACAGCTTGATGGTTATTCCACAAAGCCATCAGGTATCATCAAGGATTTGAGCTTAACCCTGCATACTTGTCCTAGTGTTTTGGTGGTGCAGGACATGTTGATCCTTGATGTCACTTCCTGCTTTGTGTTGTCTTTTTAAAGAATTCATAGCCAAAATTGGGGGTTATCTTGCAGTAGATTGGTCTTACATGGCATTCAGAACAAGGTACAGGACTAAAGTCTCAATAAAGGTTAAACCCATGACACAATTCCATATTGAACCCCATCAACTAGATAGCATAAACTTCAATTGTACTATCCTTGATGAGGATGAGTTTACACTTGGTCAGAGGTTGAACACTCATCCTGAAGAGGTTCTAGACTTGTTCTTAGATGAGCTATGGGGAGATAACCAAATTTTCAACCCTTTGGAAGGTGTTGAGGAAAGAGACATGGGTGTCTATTTGCTACATGAAGAGAATCAACTCATGTTTTCCCTCATTGGACCTAAAAAAGACCCTAATGGTATATATAAGTTTTTCTTTTATGGATTAAGGAGTAAAAATGGTGTAGGTGCTAGGGTAATGTTGGTTTCACCTTCAGGTAATAATTTTTTCTCCTCCTATAGGTTCTATTTTGGTTGCTCCTCAAATGCAGTAGAATATGAAGGCTTGATCCGTGGCCTTCAATAGTCCAATAAAAGAGGAATCAAAATGCTGCAAGCATATGGGGACATCGAGTTCATACTAAACTAGGTCAGAAGCTTGAACGTTACAAAGAATCTTTTGATGAGGTCCTACAAAAATAGAGTGTGGGACCTAATTGAAGATTTTGAAGCCTTTGACATTCAAGCTATCCCAAGAGATAAGAACCAACACGCTGACATGTTGGCTACCATGGGAGCTCAGTTTGACATTCCAAGTGAGCTGAAAGAAGCTAAGGTTCGACCACATGTCAAGGTTGTGGTGAGGCCATCAATACTAGATAATGAAGCCCATTGGTAGATAAGTGACAACAAAATTACTTATTTATTACAATAGGAAGCCGAGTTCTCCTCCACCAATCAATATAATTTGCAACATCAATACGAGGATCAGATTGTTCAACTAAGATCAAACAAGCTTCCTAAGGGGTTGGTTGCACTTGAAGGCCTTTTTCATGAAGGGGACCATGTGAGAAAGGAAAAGGTGGTAATGTCTACTAATGAAGAAAACTATGAGAGAGTCCTCATCTTCAAAGATAAGCTTCTCAAGTTTGAGAAGGTAAGCAACAACACTAATAGGTACACTTTCATAGCACTTTGCTAGGAATATGCAGACATTTTTGCTTGGGAGTATAGTGACCTGAAAGGTTTTGATCCAAAGTTAGCTCAACATACCATAGAATTGGAGGCCAATGCTAAGCATGTAAGGCAAACGCAAAGGCCCTCCAACCCCAAGATAGAATAGCTAATGAGAGGAGAGTTAACCAAGTTGATCAAATCCAGGATCATCTTTCTTACCAAGCACTCATCATGGGTAGCCAATTTGGTGCATATAAGGAAGAAGAATAGGGAGATTAGGCTGTGTGTTGACTTTAGAGATTTGAACAAAGTTTCTTTAAAGGGTCACTACCCTCTACCATCCATGGAGCAACTTCTCTAAGTAGTTGCAGGATCAGAACACTTTTCTTTGTTGGGTGGATATTCAGGCTACAACTAAGTATGGGTAAAATATGAGGATCGATACAAGACTACCTTCACCACTAAATGGGGCACGCATGCATATCAAAAGATGCTTTTTGGTTTATCAAGTTCTAGAACTTTCCAAAGAGCCATGGACATGAATTTGTAAGGGATACTAAATCAAATGGTGTTGGTATACTTGGATGACATCATGGTTTTTTGCAAGAATGCCAACAAACACCTAGACCACCTGAGGTTGATTTTTGAGGGATGCAGGGAATATGGGATCTCATTGAATCCTAAGAAGTGCATGTTTACCATTCATGAAGGCAAGTTGTTGGGTCACATCATTTCAAAGGAAGGGCTGTCTATTGATCATGATAGAATAAGTGCCATCTTGGCCTTATCCTTACCCAAGCATAAGAAGGGACTCTGAAGTTTCCTTAGAAAGATAAACTTTGTGAGAAGATTTATCCCCAATTTGAAAATTTGGTCAAGCCCATCACTGCTACGCTGAAGAAGAACCAAGTGTTCACTTGGTCAAATGAAGGTAAGTCAACATTTGAGGCTATCAAGCAAGCCATTGCTCAATTACCCACACTTATGAATCCTAATTTCTTGAGGGAATTCATACTGTATGCTTTTGCCAATATTCATAATATATCAGCTTTGCTGATGTAAAGGAATGGTAAAGGACTTAAACAACCAATAACATTTTTTAGTTAGGGACTTGAGGAGTATGAGGTGAGGTATACTTTTGTAGAAAAGCAAGTCCTTGCAGAAGTAAGAAGCCTCAAAAAGTTCAAGCCAATGCTCTCCAATAGAAAAATCTACCTTATGGTGTCCCATCCTAGAGTGAGGGATTTCCTTCTCAACAAAGACTTAAGCAAAAAGAGAGTTGGTTGGATTACTAAGGTCATGGAGTATGACATGGATATCAAAGTCACTAATCCAGTAAGAGGTAAAGGCTTATGTGAGCATATGGTCGATGACCTTCATGAAGATAAAGAGGTCATCTTGGTAACACAAGATAACCCACCAATAGATGCACCTCTATCTCACACTAGATGGATCCATGATATGGTGCACTTTCTGCTAAATGGTGAGTGCCCTCAAGGTATGGACAAAGCAAAAAGAAGGTATTTTATACTTTAGTCCATACTTTATGTGTTGGTTGATGGAATTTTATTCAGAAGGGACCTCAATGGAATACTCTTAAGGTGCATAGATGATAACCAAGTGGCCAAGCTTATGGAGCATTTCCATGATGGACCTATAGGAGGTCATTTTGAACCCAGGACTACAAAAACAAAGATAATGAGGGCTGGATATTACTGGCCTAGCCTCTTCAAGGATGATTATGCATGGGTGAGAAAGTGTCAGTAATGTGCTCTCTTTATGGGTAAACAAAGGTTAGCAACTTTTCCTCTTAATTTGATTTAAGTAGAGAAACCATTCATGCAGTGGAGTTTGGATTTCATTGGAGTGATCAACCCCCCATCAAGTGCTAGGCATAAGTGAGTGCTTACTGCAACTAATTACTTCACCAGGTGGGTAGAAGAAATTACATTGAAGAAAGCCAATGAAAGTGCAGTCTTAGATTTTTATGACAACATCATGACTAGGTTTGGTGTTCCATCCACTATCATATCTAATAATGCATTAGTTTTCCTTGGTTTTAAAATAAGTAAATGGGCTCTCAAGATCGGCATCTACCTTAGCACCTTCTCAAATTATTATCCTCAAGGAAATAGGCTAGCTGAATCCACAAATAAAAATTTGTTGAGGATCATCATGAAGACTATGGAGGAAAACCAAAGGATGTGGCACACCAAGTTGAAGACAACCTTGTGGGCTGATAGGGTAAATCCTAAAGCTATTGTTGGTAATTCTTCATATGTTCTAGTATATGGAAGAGAGGCCAAGTTACCCATTTCTCTTGAGCTTCCTGCATTAGAACTAGCCCATCAACTGTAGCTACTAGAATATGAATTCATGAATATGAGATTGGCAGAACTCACAAAACTTGAGGAATCAAGATACCTTGTAATAAAGATACTAGAGTCACATCAGGCTTAGGTCAAGAAATATTTTGACAAGAGAGCCACATAAAGGGACTTCAAAGAGGTAAACTTGGTCCTCAAATGTGATTCAAAAAAGGTCAACCTAGTAAACTATACCAAGTTTGATAGCTGGTGGAGTGGCCCGTATTTGATCCACATATGCAAAAAACATAATGCTTTTCAACTAGCCCAACTGGATGGAGAGGTATTACCCATCCTAGTCAATGGGATTCATCTAAAGCCATGTTATTAGAAGAGTTTGTAGCCATTGTATGTTATTGTACATTTTGTATAGATTTTCATGTTTTTTCTAAGTGCCTTGTGCACATCCATTTTAGTTGAGTGTTTTCCCTTCCCTAAGTGCCTTGGGCATAGTTTGTTTCATTTCAGTTGTTCTTTTTTTTTCAAGGGAGATTTCTAAATAGAGCTAGCTTTGTACAAAATTAGTGACTCCATGCCCAATGGATTGAATGAAGCAAATGAGCTAAGTTCTCAAGCATAACATGCATGCTTCCCTGTGAGTCATCAAAATGTTGGCCATTTTTGGTCCACATACCAAAATCTTGCCCAAGTGTGAGAAGGTGGACATTCAAGTAAAAGTGGCAAGTTTAAAGAACCTTAAGTTCTCTACAGAAGAAGTCTTCAAGCTTTTGAAGTTGCATGAGTTCGGGTTTCTGAGGGCATAATGCAAATTGGTTTTCCAATGGAGCTTGAATTCTAAATGTTTTATAAGTAAAAGCTATTCAGGTTGACAAACCCGAATTAGTCATGGACAGTGTATTTTGGGTTCTCCAAGGAGCACTACTCAATTACTTCATAAGTTATGAAAAGTCAAAAGCCCGAAATAAGTAAAGGGGCTTGACAAACCCGATTTGGTCTCAAAAGATAGTGCTTCTCGGGTTCTTCAAGGGACAAATCTTCTCCAAAAGACAAGGGTCTTTTCCAAAAGAAGATGGTCCCATCAAAAAACTTGAAGGTCCTTTTCACTTTTCTAGAAGGACCAGTCAACTAATCCGAATGGCATGTCCTTCTCTAAGTGGATAGTTGCAAGTTTCCTGAAGGGTATGCTACCCTTCAAAAGGACCATTTCAAAATTCTTGAAGGGTATCTTTCCCTTCAGGAAGATCATTTGAGGAAGTCCAAAGGGACATATAGGAAGCCTGAAGGGTCTCTCACCCTTCAAGAAAGTCCATTTTGAAAAATTTGAGAGGTAATTTCTGAAGGAAAAGAGCAAGAAGGAAGCTTTAGATAAAAAGTCTGAAGGAATTCCTTTAGACAAATTGTCCCAAGGAACTCCTTCAGAAGATTTGCCTGAGACTTCAAGTGGCAAGAGCCTAAAGACTTCAAGATGGACAAGTCCAAAGTAAGCTTAGAAAAACCAAATTACTCTACATAGAGTAAATTGGGTTTCTTCAAGTACTTTACTTCAAAAGATTTATAAGTAAAGGATCTAGGAAAGTCCAAAGTTGGAGAGATCAAATAACCCAAATTACTCTACATAGAGTAAATCAAGATTCTTCAAGTGCTTGACTTAAGCTTGGTCTAACAATATGAGAGTCATGATGTAATGAATGAAAGGCTACCATGTGGCATAAACTATAGAAAAAAGGGACAATCAGTAAAGGACAAGTGGCACAAAGATGACCAATCAATGTAAAGGGGAGTCCAAGTGATTGGTAGCTAGGAATTTATGAAGGTTCTCATCCTTTAATATGGTTCACTCCTGATAAATGACCATCTAGCTTAAAGACATCATGGGTCAGCTTGAGTTCCCAGGCAAGGAGACCCACGTCCTTTTCTACAAGACACATGAAGGGGAGGATTGTCATGTCGTTGTTTAAATGCAAAGATCAATTCAATTATGCAAATAAGAGACATCTCAGTTGCTCGTAACATGGCTTCTCAAATATGGTATAGAGAGACTTGAAGGTGGGAGGGACTTAAGAAGGTTGTTCAGTGATCCTGAGCAGTGCATTTAGTGGCACAAGGGAAGACGATGATTGGGGTCACAGTCATCAATGACTTCTTCCCTCTTCCCATCTTCTCTTCCTCCTTTTTCTATTATAAATAGAGGCCTTAGAGCTAAGAAATTATATCTAGATTGGCAATAAAGTTACTCTACCAAAATCATTTTGTAATAGACATTTTGAAGCAATAAAAATTACATTTTGCCTATCTCTTTATCTAAAAATCATGTTGAGTTAGCTTGTGTACAATGGTGTTATGAAGAAGTATCTTCATAAACTCATTGTCCTTCTTTCTTGCCTATTTTAAGGTGTTTTTAATTTAGTTGTAGGTCTGGACTAGAGCTCTTTCTACCATTAATGGACACTTAGTGTGGATTTAGAAATCCCTCTTTGCTTCATGTATGGTTCAGTGAGCCTAGTTTACAAAATACTTATGTAAATTAACTACTTGTGAGGTTGTGTAATCAAATTTATCTTATGCTGAATCAATTTTATTTCCTAAAACAAGTGGATCATTTATTTTGGTGCATCACCAAACTTAGTTTAGATTTCTTTTCATGTTATCCTCCTATCCCTTTTTCTTAGCCAATACTAGATTTTAGTGTGGGAATCAAGAGCTGAAGTGAAGCACCTAAGGAACTAGCCTCATAAAAAAGCCTAGAGGTTCAACCTCACTACAGGATACCCATAGCCTAAGGTTGTCCCCATGATTATAGCTAGAAGTGAAAGAGCCTGAAGAACTCTCTCACAAGGGTGCAATTTCTATCCATAACAGAAACTAGGTAAAATAAATAACTTATCAATGACTTCATTAGGAAGCATTTTAACCACTTAATATTTATATATAAGTGGGTCAGTGTAGACATACCCACATACATCTATGCACATATTTCACTATGGCTTTTCTAGTGGATCAATTACTGACTTATGCCCTTACTTGAGTACCTATACAAGGTATAGAACAACCAATACTTCATGGGGTAATTCAACAAATTTTTTAGTAAATAGAAATAGAGAGAAAACAAATTCAACAAAAGAATCATCATAGTAAGCTTACTTGAGCAAGATCTACCAATTCACAAGCAACATACAATGATCAAGGAAAAATGACTATTTTAAAAAGAAATGCAAAGCCTTGGAACATATTTCAAATTCACAAACAAGTAGAGGATGAAATTGGGCATGAACTACTTAAGGTAAATGTGTAAGCTTCATGAGATGTTTCAAAAACCATGCTTCTGTTCCATTTTATAACGTCTTACCAATCTACAAGGCATGGATACAAGCACATGTCAAGGCATGCCTGCCTAGAGATATTACTTGATTTAGAATATTGGCTCTCAAGGTTATCATTTCATTTTCAATCATTACCTTTATGAGTGTTGTATGAGTTCAAGAATAGTTCTAATAACTAAGTGCACTTATACCAGGTTTACTTATAAATCCATTCTTAAGAGAAATAAACTTTTTCATCTTAGGTTCAAGACCTTAAACTATGCATAACATTATTGTTACAAAATTTAGATTAGAAATTTTATTTTTAATACAATGATATAGTTTAACTTGTTAATTTTCCAATGATCAATTCCCAAGATAAAGCAATTGATCCTTTAACACAATGTCTCGAATTAGAATAATAATTGCTATTAAAGCATTTAAGGACTTAACTTATTTTCCAAGTTACTTCCATCACATGCATAAGATTTACATAAAATTATTTTTTATTAAATTTCCAAGAGGTTATAAGGAGCTGTTGCAAAACATTCCATTCCATTCAATAGTGATTCATTAGTTTCCAATTAGAATGATTGTCTTCTAATAATCTTTAGAAGATTTATATAACTTTAATTAATATGTAATTATTTTAGTTTAACTCTTATCATAAATTATAACAATAATTACAACCTCCATGTATAAGTCTTATGATGGTTATAATCCCTTTAAGACACCATATTATAATCGCAAAGGATTTCATCTTATTAATCCATATAAGGTTACTGACTTAATATTTTCCTTAAGAGTTTCAAACAAACTCTCATTAATTAGTCCATATATTCAATGAATATTTGAATATATTAAGGTAATTGAAAAGTCCTTATATACTTAAGGTTACAAGTTACATCCAAAATAATTTGTTATAATGACCAACACAAATTAACTTGCTTGATTAATAACATTGCCCAATTTCAATAAGTATAATGATAATCCCATATGAATTACTCAAAGTAAACTTAACTTTCTAATTTGCATTTGAGATGTAATCTTAAACATAAAATATTACTTTCCAATCCTCATACACTTATTAGTATCAAAAGACTCATGTAATATCACAAATAACTCTTACAAACTATGTTAAAAAATAACTATTTACAATCTTAAATATCCACTTAATTCAATGCCATGAACTCAATAATAATCAGGTGTAAACAAAGCTACAAATACATATTCATATTATAAGACAACTAAAAACCAATGCAACTTTGCAATTACAAGGCATCAACCTTCTAGGTTTAAACATTTAGCTTTAAAAATTTCATTATAAATCTACTTATTCTGATAATAAGAGACTAGTTGTATATATAAATTAAAACCATATAGCTAAAGCTCATAATATCAAATACCTCAATGATCTTGTGGAATTCCATATACAAATAATAATACAAAGGATAAATTGATACTCTAAAGATCAACTCTAATCATAACCATAGATCAATCTTGCATGTTTTATCTAAATAGGAAAGATAAACATAACATTAACTTATATCATATTATAACTATAATGAATGAAATTAATTACATAAATAATTTAATTCCTCTACAACTAACTATCAAAACTCAAAGATGAAGAAGTGTATCAATAATATTTTGCACATAATCCAACAAAGCCAAACCCACCTCACCGATCCCAATCATCCCAACTATAAGTGGCCCTAGACCACCTCAACCATTAGTTGGATATGGATTAGGGCAGTAGAGAAATGGTGAAAAAAAGATGTTTAAAACACACTAAGATTGACACAACATATGATTGAGTAACAAAAAGAAATGAACCACATGTTCCTATTCCATCTCACCAAGACCTATTAAATTGGCACATGATTACGACTACCATTCATTCCTATAATATTTTCTATTTATGAGCCATATTCTATTTGATCAATATAATATGAACTGTATATATATGTCATACAATTGTATTGCAGTCATCCTTAAATACCATTTTAATAGATATCAATGTACTAGAATAAAAAATCAGAAAGAAGACAACAATTTCAGCCAACCAGAAATGACAACTTAACATCCAACGTAAAATTTTGGGTCAAATTTTGACTGAAATAGACTTTACCAAAAATAGAAGATTCAATTATTATTAAACAATTGTAATGATATAAATAAATTCATAACAATAGAAATAGATAACTTATCATAATTTTTAAATGTAAGTCAACTCATATTGACTTTGAATAAAATCCAACATTATGATCATAATCACACAAATAATCTAAACAAGATTTAATAAACCCGAGTCAACTCATAATGACTAAATTATGAAATAGAAGTATGTCTAACATAATCATGCAAACCAAATAATAATAAAATATTATTTTTCTAAAACCCTAATGATCATTTCAAAACACTTGGAGGCTCAAAAATGTCATTGCCCCTATCATGGCCATAGTTTCACAATGTACAATAGGGTTTGATAATAACAAAACAACATTACCTAAAAACTTGAATGACCAACTAGGGTTTCAAATATACTTAGCAAATTTACAAACTAAAACACAGTCAAATAATGCATAGTCATGACCTTCATAATATGACTTAATTAAATGATAATAACTATAGTAATAATAACAAATATATCAAAATGTATGTGCATAATTTATATCCACAACAAGCCATGGCCGAGTCATATAATGGCCACTGTCAAGTTTTATAACATAATAAAACAAAAACCAAACACCATTTGAAAATGATTTTGTTCTACATTTCCAACTACCTCAACAATTAAGCCATTCAAAATAAAAGACTATACTTATTGGTACACATAAAACCTAGTTGGTATTATTAATCGTACTAAAAAATACAACCTAAAATTTAAAGACTTCACTTACTTGGAGTCTTGCAATCAACCACAAAAGAGAGCTTCCCTTATTTTAAAATCTTCCAATTTGCTAACAAAGATCAATGCCAAAACACACAAAATCCCCATGCTTCAACCAAAACTAGTCAAATCATATAGCCAAAATGACCCCTACAAAAACTCTACTAAACTTCCTCATGGTTGAAAAGATACATGAATAGCTATAGTTTAATCACAATAGAAACTCATGCAACTAATTATATGTTCATCTCCCTTGGATGCCATGCCCAAGATTTTGATAGAGTTTCTTCAAAGTGCAAGGCTTCTCAAATAGGCAAAAATGATAAAAAATATATTAAAAACTATTTTAAAAGAGTTTCAACACAATGACATCATGTGATGAACTAATGCCACAGACTTATAGTCGAATGAAAAAACAAAACAACCACTAATGCCAAGCCATAAGGTGGGTCATGGCCCCAACAACACCTTAGCATACAAGACTTGGTTATAATAAGCACAAAATGCCACAAGACTTCAAAACCACAAAAAAGTCCTTCATTAAACCACATATAAGATAAAACACATTTTTGAATGCCTTCAACCAATCAAAGGTTGATATAATTCATCAAAACAAATAGGACCAAGACAATTATGCAAGGTACTAGAGAGTCAAACACTCAACAAATTTGACTATGAAAACAAAAGCATCTAGTGACCAATGTAATTTTGAAGTCGACAAGTCATTAAGCTAGATGAAAACATAATGAATAACAATTACTAAAAATGATGACATCAAATAGCCACCAATAGTTGCAAGACTAACACAACTCAGCAAACCTGACAAGTCTAGAAGTTGAAATCATCTAGTAAAGTAGTGATTGCACAAAATTCTAAAGAAAACTCAATAAATAATGAAATCAAACTTAAAATTATAAACATTTAACACTTACATGAAGTAAAAAAAATGACTCAAGCAACAATACCATCAATCTTAATTTATCAATAAGATTTACTATTTCAATTCTATTAATGTTATTTCTCCATATTTCTTCATTGCTCAAGTCCAAACACAACCTAACTCAAATACCTGTCCCTGCAGTCAAAGAATAGACCATCAATAGTATTTGGACATCTAAAAATAATAAATGCAAAATCAAACATTTAAATAATACATATGAACTGAATAGTAAATAAGTAGCTCATGAAACATAAATATCTAATGCTGTAATGAAAAATATATCAATGACTATCTCAATAATAATAATAATAATAATAATAATAATAATAATAATAATAATAATAATAATAATAATAATAATAATAATAATAATGGATCAACATAGATATTAGAATTGTATCATAATAGTAAACCAAATATTTGTAGGCCTTGGCAACATAATGTGAGTTGAATTATTGAATAATCCATTTTAGGATTTGGCACTGATTATATATGTTTTGATTATATACTGTGTGACATTTTTGGACTAGGCGAAATCAAATGATTTATTAAGTTGTAAAATTGGTTACAACCACATTTGGACTAAGATATACACACACACACACACACACACACACACACACACACACACACACACACACACACACACACACACACACACACACATATATATATACATACACACACACACACACACACACACACACACACACACACACACACACACACACACACACACACATATATATATATATAATGGTGGTTGTTGTACCCACACATCCCATCCACATTTCCATGCCCATGGGAAAAGACAAAACAAAATGAAAACCCCTTGTAACCCTTATTTCCAGATCCAAATTTTATAACTTGTCCTAATTCACACCCTGATATATATATATATATATATATATATATATATATATATATATATATATATATATATATATATATATATATATATATATATATATATATCAGGGTGTGAATTAGGACAAGTTATAAAATTTGGATCTGGAAATAAGGGTTACAAGGGGTTTTCATTTTGTTTTGTCTTTTCCCATGGGCATGGAAATGTGGATGGGATGTGTGGGTACAACAACCACCATTCCTCTATCTCTCATGGCTTAAACACCTCAACGCATTTTTGGAAAAAAAAAAAATTCCACACAAACCCAAATTCCCTAGAACCCACTATTGGAGTGTGACATGAGTAGAGTAGAGTAGATGTTCAGGTTGTTCATGCTCAACTAGGCATCTTATTTTGGCTCTTAAGTATTTATTTAATTTTTTCTCTCATTTTAAGGTGTACCCAAACTTTACTTTTAGGTGTAATACCCCTTTCTAAACAATGCTTTGAATGAGAGTCCTATATTTTGTAGAATAAGTGAACATCTATTAGTTTTAAGATTAGATCCAATCAATGTAGGAGGTATTGAGATTTAGGAATAAATAATAATTTATTTTGATTAAATGAATATGGGTTTTCTGTGAATAAATAAATATATAATAGTTTGATTATGCTGTAAGCAATACAAATTGTAAGGAGATCTTAGAATATTCATTTTATTATCTTTCATCCACCCAATATAGATGATCATTATTGGATAGAAAATAAATGATTCAGATAATATCTCCCTTTCCATGCAAAAATAAATATTCAAATGGAATAATTTAAAGCAAATGACATTAGTTATGACTTTATTAAAATTTGGTTGCACTAGAACCATATTGTATAGATCTGATCCAATGCTAAAATTTTGGCCACACATCTGTTTTTTTTTTCTTGCAAAAATTTAGTGCCTTGAATTAAATTCTCTTGCTGATATCAATGGATAAATGGGTAGCATTAAGGGTTTTTGGGTTTTGTTCCTCTCAAATTTAGCTTCAAAATGCATATGAGAAGTGCAGTTATGGAGGGAGAAATTGATTTTCTATTCTTGGAGATTAATGAGAAATTGGTATTGTTTTATTTTATGAGAAATGAATTGCATGGTAAATTCTAATAGACAAATATTAATTTGATGTACATTAGACAATGTTATTGATGTGATAATAATCTAGCCTTACTCTATTGAGATATCAATAAATCAAGGGGTTTCACAAACAACCCATTATTTTATATAATAGCTGAAATTAATGAATTTAATGTCAGTAGAAAATATATTTCAACCTAGTTTCTATTATGTAATAGTTTAATGTTTATATTTTGGGTTTATATAGTGAACTATTTACCCAAAAGCAATAGTACAATGTTTAAATCTTAATGTTAATATGTAATATCTAACATGATGTAATAAGTCATAAGGTTTAGATCATATTGTAAGTGTTAATGGCTAAGGATAACATCTATTTACCAAGATGCAATGCTGATGATGTTTATATCCTTCATAAGTGCTATCTGAAATAGAGAACAATCTCTTTAATAGAATGCAATGCTAAAAATGTTTAATGCATTTCTCGTTTGATTTGAATTTGATAATCATCTATGAAAGTTATAAATAAATTAGATAAGGTGGTCTATTATTAAAACCAAATAGCTCTAATAAATAATATTCCTTTTTAAACACAATAAAATGCTAAGGCCAATATGTTAATGGATAGTTCCTCTACGTTTAAAAAAAAGTAACACAATGCTAAATGGATAGAGGTTCTTTTGGGAATAGATTAGATTCAGTGCCTTTTGGTGCATAATATGTTAATATCTATTTTTTGTCATGAAAAAAATAGTGGTATAATAAATTGCAATAGATTGATGATCTATTGAAAATACATAACTAATTCATTAAGTGAACCATTAAATGAGATGCAAATTTCTAGTTATAGGTTCATTATTGATGAAGGTAGATGTACAGAGTAGGTTCAGTTTTGTATGTTTTGGTATTTTATAGGTTTACAGAGTCAAGTTTTGTCAATAATAATCCTTTTACATGATTTATTTGGATTTTCTTGGTCATTTTGGAGTGTTTCTAGTTTTCCCATCACAATAGTGAATTCAAATTTTTGAATATGTTGTAAAGAGTCGAAGGGTTTTCTTGTCTCCTAGAATAATGAAGAGTCACTATCCTTCATGAAAAGGTATAATATGGTCTTATGACATGCTTTAAGTGGTTCTAATGTATTAAAATTATAATTAATCATGTAAAAACTCAACCAAGGTCAATTTGAGTTGAGTTAATTGGTAAGTTAGATAGTTGGAAAAATTATAGGAGTTGAAGTGAAGAGTGGAGGACTAGAAGAGAGATAAGGTATGCGGGGAGAGTTTTAGGATACAAATAAATAATATTAAGACTAAAATATTTCAAGGAAAGAAGAAAAAAAGCTAAAAAAATAGGGTATTTTAGAGCAGGCTGTATCACAAGTTTGCATGAAAATAATGAAAAACTTCTTCATTTAAGTTTCTCTTGAAAATTCAAGTTGAATATTATTGTAAGTGAATATTTATTTTATTTTTAAATAACACATTTGTGTTTTTAAGGTGTTGCTTTGTTTTGCAGGTTTCAAAATATATACATGATTGATACAATCCATCAAAATCTATAGGTACAACCTAAGAAAAGTTGTTTTACCCATTTTTTAGGATTGTTAAAAGCTTGAAATTGTATGGAAGAGTAAGTATTGGTGGGGAAAACTTTATACAGGTGAAATTTTTTAAAAAATATCTCTAAAATATAAATTATCCATTTTTTAATGCTCTCATCTTGGGTACAAGCATGGAGACCTTAAAACTAGGGTTTCAAGACTAAACCCTCTCTAAAAGAGAATCGAACAAGTCAAAATAATTAATTTTTTTTATAAGGGTTTATCCTAACATGTTTTAAGAGATTAAATTGGTTTCAATATTTTTGAGATTCTACAGGAGAAGATAATTTCAATTCTTAGCAAAATAAGCCTAATTGAAAGGGCTACAAAACATTATTTTGTATATTTTGAATTTTCAAGATAATCTAAAGGAAATATGAATATGATAAGTTGAAATGACATTAAGTAAAGGTGATGAAGTATTTTATAGGCATAAACAAACCTCTTTTAATCTAAAGTTTCCATCAAGTAAGCTAGTAGGCCTAATTACTCATTTCAACAAAGCTACAAGTTGATTCTCCTTTTACCTATCACCATCATTTTTGATATAAGAGAAGGTTTGGTTATAATTAAGAGGTGACCTAAGGATAAATATCTCATTGAGATAAATGGAAATCAGGGTGTTAAATTAAAATTGAAAGAAAGTGTAAGAATCACACTTAGAGTAACAACTAGAGGTGGTGCTAGAACAGGTCAAAGAAGACAACCAAGAGATGATTTGATAGAGGACACATTTGGAGGCAATATAAGTCACTCAAATAAGAGGTGTTGTGATAGGTGATGCGAGTGAATGAGAGGAAGAACCACAAGAATAAGTTGTAGAGCAATAAGAAGAGAGAATGGAAGAAAGACTCCTAAAAATAGTCATAGAAATAGAATCCAAGCACAAGTTAGAAGTTCTAGTATATGAAAGAAGCTTAAATGTAGAACAAATTATGTATTGGATAGTTACAAGGGACAAATATTTTGAATATGAAGGAATAAAGGATACAAAAAGGTGAAGTTTTCTAGTACAATATTGAGAGGTGATGTATCTCTCTGATGAGATGGAGTTCACTATGAGAGGAGAATGAAAGACAAACCAAAGATCAAGAGTTGGGACTTAATGGTAGTCAAACTGAAAGGTAAATTCATGCCAAAATATTATTATAGTAATCTATTCAAGAATCTTCAAAACCTAAAGCAAAAAAACATGATAGTGAAAGATTATATATAGGAGTTTTATAGATTAACAATTATAACATGTCATATAGAGGAATATTTGGAAAACATGGCAAGGTATATCAATGGTCTAAGGTTTAAAATCAAGATTAGTTGAGGAAACATACCAATGTGCACTCAAAGTAAAGGAAAAACTATCTAGAAAGCAACATAACATTCTAGGGGAAGAGGCAAAATTTTTAGAGGTATAGGAGGACAACATGGTGGTAAAAGTCAACTGCATGTCTATAATGAGGAATAAATAAACTCTCAAGGTCAAAATAAAACTATAAGAGGAGGATACTCATTCAGAGGTAGAAGACCATACATAAGAGGTAGAGGAAGAGAATTTTGGGGTCAGTGTTTTAGTTGTAATAAATATGTAGGTCATAGATCATAAGAGTGCCTAGAGAATCCATAAACAAGTCATACTAAGACTAAAGACAACAATAAAATTGCTCAAGATGAAGAGAAGAGTGTGGGATCACCATCACATGTGGATGAACCTGAATCAAGAGAGTCTATACTAATGAAAAGAGTATTTATCATGCCAAAAAAAGGAGGAGAAGGAACCATCCCAAAGGAAGACCTTATTTAGAACCACATGAAAATCTAAAGGTAAGTGCTTCAAAGAGATCATTGATAGTGGTAGTACAAACAATTTAGTTTCTTTTGAGATGGTTGAAAAACTAGGCTTGAAAAGTGTAATAGATCCTACACCCTATAAGGTGTCATGACTTAAAAAAGGGTATCAAGTATTGGTCAATGAATAGTGCAAGGTTGAATTTTAGATAGTTATAAATATAAAGTGTTATATGACATCATGCCTATGGATGCCTGCCATGTCTTATTGAGCTGACCTTGGCAATTTGATAGGAAAGCCATATATGATGGAAGAAGCAATACATATACTTTTGAAAAAGATGGTAAGAAGCTTACACTAATACTATTGAGAGATGATAATTCAAAAATAGAAGACAACACTAAGGTATTATTAGTAAGTGGGAAAGATTTCTTGTAGTTGGTCAAAGAAGTAGGTTGTGCACTAGTTGCTAAGCCTAAGTTATCATAGCCACTAAACTGACTGATATGCCCTTATAGATTTAGAATTTGCCAAATAAGTGTTGATATAGTAGTGGATGAATTAACTAATGAATTTACACCTATGAGAATCATAAGCCACCATATAGAATTCATTTTAGGAGCTCATATACCATACAAGATAGCTTGTAAAATGACACAAAAAGAAAATGAGGAGATAAAAAGACATGTACATGAGTTGTTAGACAAAGATCTGACTAAGGAAAGTTTAAGTCCATGTACTATATCAATATTCCTAACCCTTAAGAAATATGGAAGATGGAGAATATGTACGGACTCTAGATCTATAAATAAGATCATAATTAGATACATATTTCCATTGCCTAGAATTGATGATCTCATGGATTGTCTAAGTGGTGCAAGGTACTTTTTCAAGATAGATTTGCAAAGTGGCTATCGTCATATAAGGATTATAGAGGGAGATGAATGGAATACAAATTTTAATACCAATTATGGACTATATGAATGTCTTGTGATGCCATTTAGGTTCTCTAATGCTCTAAGCATTTTCAAGAGGATTATGAATGAAGTGTTCAAGGCTTTCATAAGTAAGTTTGTCATTGTTTACCTAGATGATATTATGATTTATATTTAGTCAAAGGAAGAAAATATTAAGCATCTTAGAATGGTATTAAATAAGTTACAAGAAGATAAGTTGTTAATCAATCTCAAGAAGTGCACCTTCGTGAAGATAAAGTTAGTCTATTTAGGATTTTTCATTTCCCAAGAGGGCTTGAAGATGGAAAAAGATAAAATCAAAGCCATAATAGAATTACCTACTCCAAAGAGTGTATTTGAGATAAGGATATTTCATGGTTTGACTAGATTTTATAGAAAGTTCATTAGAAACTTTAGTGGAATTTGTGTTCCAATAGTTGAAATAATCAACGGGAACATAAAGAATTTTTAGTGGATAGAATCAGTGGATAAAATTTTTTACTTTTAAAGAAAAAGATCATAGAGCAACTTATTCTAGCCTAACCTAACTTTAACAAGATTTTCCAAGTAGAATTTGATGCTATTAGGCTTGTAATAAGAACTAATTTGAGCCAAGAGGAAATGCCTATTATATTTCATTGAGAAGCTCAATGAAATAAAGAATATACACTCAACCTATGATCAGGAGTTCTATGCCATTGTCTAAACCTTGAAGAAATGGAGGCACTATTTATTTTCTAAAGAATTTGCGCTTTATATAGATAACCATGCCTTGAAATTTATTAATATTCAAACCAAATTGACTCAAAGACACATGAAATGGATTGAGTTATTTCAAAGCTTTTATTTTGTTTTCAATCATAAAAGTGGGTAAGCTAACAAAGTTACAGATGCATTAAGTAGAAGAAATCTGATTGTGCATGAGTCTCAAGTGAATACTTTAAGATTTGAATCACTGAAAGACTTGTATAAGAAGGATTCCAATTTTAAGGAGGCCTATTAAGCTTGTGAGAATCTTGTAATCATGGATAATAGTCCATGGATGGACTATACGATACAAAAAGGATTTTTATTTAGGGATAACTAGTTATGCATACCTAAAGGATCCATGAGAGAATATTTGCTAAAGGAAAAACATAGTAGTAACTTAGCAGGGAATTCTGGTCAAACAAAGAAACTATCTCAATTGAGTGTACATTATTATTGGACAAGTATGAAAGATGATGTGAATAAGTCTGTGGAGAGATGCATGATTTTCCATCATGCCAAATGGAAAACTCAAAATGCAGGCCTATATTAACCACTGCCTATTCCAAACAAGCCATGTGATTCAATAAGTATATATTTTGTACTTGTGTTGCTAAGGACATAATGAGGTAATGAATCAATATTTTTTGTGGTTGAGAGGTTTTATAAAATGACACTTCAATAGCTTGTAAGAAAATTAGTGATGCCATCAATATTTCAAACTTTTTCTTTAATGAGGTAGTGAGATTGCATGGGCTTCCTAGAAGCATTGTGTTTGATAGGGATACAAAATTTGTGGAGTATTTTTGAAGAAAACTTTAGAATAAATTGGGGACTTCCTTGATCTTTAGTTTATCTTACCATTTGCAGGCTGATGATCAAACTGAAGTTGTCAATAGAAGTCTAGAAAACATACTCAAATGTTTGTTAAGTGATCATCCAAAACAATGGGATCAAACACTTGATCAAAAAGAATTTACATATAATGATTATCTAAACATAATTATAGATTAAAAAACATTCAAAATTGTTTATGTAATTAATCCAATAGGAGTCTCTGAGCTAAGAAACTTGGGTAAGAAAGAAAAAGAAATAGCTGAAGGTGAAGATATTTCCACAACCATGCAAGAATTACATGAACAGGTTAAACAACTAGAGATAAGTATAGGTAAGTATAAAAGGACTGATGATATGAGAATAAAATAATTAAATTTTGAAATATGTGATTTTGTGCTTGCATACCTTAAGAAAGAGAGATTTCCAAAGGGAGAATATAACAAACTGAAGTTGAATAAAATCAAACCTTGTAAGGTTATAAGAATTTTTTTTGCTAATGATTATGAGTTGGAACTCCAATTTTATATTGGTATTTAACCTGCATTTATTTTGGAAAACCTATATCCTTTCAAATGAGAGGAAAACATAGTAAAGGCACCTGAAGATATTGACGAGTAGGACATTGACTGGGAACAATAGTTGCCTTAGGTACAACCAGATGAGATAAAAGCTATTCTAGACAAGAAGGTGATAAAGAAGACAAGAGGTAAAGAGTAATTTCATTACTTGATAAAATGGAGAAACCATACACTTGAAGATTCAAAATGGATGACACCTTCAAAAATAGCTAAGTATGGCAACATTGTTGAACGCCTCATGCACGTAGGCTCATGAATAATTTTCTCTCTAGGAGTTTGATGCAGGTGCATGTACATAATATGTTTAATTTTGTATGTTTTGGTATTTTATATGTTTAGAGAGTCATTTTTTTAAACAATAATCCTTTCCCATTATTTATTTATCTTTTCTTGGTCATTTTGGGGTATTTCTAGTTTTCCTCCCAAGATAGTGAATTCAAAATTTTTAATATATTGTAAAGATTTGATGGGTTTTATTATCTTTTAGAACAATGAAAAGTAATTATCATTCATATATGGGTATAATATGGTCTTAGGACATGTTTTAAGTGGTTTATAATGTAATAACATTATACTTAATCATGTAAAAATTTGACTAATGTCAATTTGAGTTGAGTTAACTAGTAAGTTAGATAGTTGGAGAAATTATAGGAGTTGGAGTGAAGAGTGGAGGACTAGGAGGGAGATAAGGTACATGAAAAGAGTTTTAGGAGATATATAAATAATATTAGGACTAAAATATTTCAATAAAATAAGCAAGAAAACTTAGAAAATAGGGTATTTTAGCCTGAAATATATCACAAGTTTGCATGAAAATAATGAAAAATTTCTTCATTCAATTTTCTCTTGTAAATTCAAGTTGAGTATTCTAATAAGTGAATATTTATGTTGTTTTAAATCATAAATTTGTGTTTTTAAGGTGTTCCTTTGCTTTAGAGGCTTCAAAATATAGACATGACTGATACAATCCATCTAAACCTACAGGTACAACCTAAGAAAAGTTGTTTTATCCACTTTTTAGGATTGTTCAAAGCTTGAAATTATATGGAAGAATAGGTATTGGATGGGAAGACCTTATACAAGTTTAAAATTTGAAAAAAGATCACTAAAATATAAATTATCCATTTTTGAATGCTCTTGACTTGGGTACAAGCATGTAAACCTTAAAACTAAGGTTTCAAGACTAAACCCTCTCTAAAAGAGAAACAAACAAGCCAAAATGATTGAAACTTTTTATAAGGGTTTATCCTGATGTGTTTTAAGAGATTAAAGTGGTTTAAATATTTTTGAGCATTTACAAGAGAAGATAATTTTGAAACTCAACAAATAAGCCTAATTGAAAGGGCTACAAAACCCCATTTTCTATATTTTGAATTTTGAAGCTAATCCAAAGGAAAGATCAATGTGATATGTTTAAATAACATTAAATAAAGGTGACAAAGGATTTTATATGCACAAGTAATCTTTTTTTAATCTAAATTTGTCCTGAAGTAGGCTAGTAGGCCTAATTACTCATTTCAACAAAGGTGCAAGTTAACTCTCCTATTACCTATCACCATCAATTAATCTTAACTAGTGACATAGATAGGGAATATATTTTTCATTGGAAATAAATCATGAGTACATTATGATCCATACGTATTATTTAATAGTGAAGCTATTGGATGTGTTATTTTTTAGTGAAATAAATTATGAGGCCCACAAATTTTATTTGATAGAGAAATCAATAATAGATGTTTCCCAACAACATTAAGGTGATCCATTTGGCTAAACATATTAGTTTTATGTTGAATTTTACTAGCATAATGAAATAATATTTTGTTTGGATAATGGAGTATATGTTACTTCCATGAGACTATATGGTAAATAGTGTTTTCCATCAACTAATTATGGCTTATAAGGCTTATGATTAGTAAGTGTAGAACAAGGTGATCATAAAAATTCTAATGGGAAAATTAACACATTTTGCTCAATAGACCTTAATAAGTCAATAGATCAAAATTTATGCTTTATATTGCTTACCTAATGAGATGACCCTATTATTGGTTGTGTAGTAAGGTGATATCATATGATTCTTGAAATATGAATATGCCCTCTTTTGGTTTAATATATAACATAGTTTCTTTTATTGACCCAAACATAACATAACTATGTTTTCAAAAAGAAGTGTAGCGAAGGTGGGCTTGTAAAACTTATGGATAATAAAATATCTAGTTGAAGGACCTCAATTGACTAGAAAGTACTTGCCATTAGCTATGCATTGCTTAGCATGTATGTTTCAAATAGATAATATAGATAAGTATGAGTTTATTGACTAGTATGATGAGAAAGTAGTTCATATGACAATATTCATAGTCAACCAGTAACTCATGACCTAGTTTAAACCTTAATGATGATTTAAGATTTTTTGAAAACTCAGGTAGGGAAACTCAATGATAAAGGTTAAGGATGTAACTCATGTTTACTTTGAGACTTGTTTGTTGACTGAGAAAGCTTTGTGTGAAGACATATTGTTAATGTCAAGAATTACACTACCCCTATGAAAGAGAACCAACTAGTGGCTATCAGAAACACCTTGTAAGGTAAATAAGAAAACTAATTGTGTTAATTTAAAAGGGGCTATGCCATTTCATTGAAAGGTTTTTAAACACTAATCTTGTCGGTGAACTACAACTAAACCTAAGTCCATTTATGGAGGTGCACATACATTGATATGTAGGTCACTCAGGGAGTGGGCACAAGCATTAATGGTTAACTTTTTGGGTTCTTCCATTAGACGCTAAGCATACTTTCCTAAGTTATTAAACCATGTAAGATGTAAGGCTAACCGGTGTGTTACCCATGGAAATATAAACTATTGAATGTAATTATAAAGGTGGTAGTTTTCTTTGAATGATGTTTATGTGTTGCATGAGAAAGAGGCCTTGGTGGCTAGGTGTGCCCTTCCTTTGAAGCTTACTTGCATTGTTTCCTTCATGTGTTATCTTGAATAAGTGTGTGAACTATAATTGTAAAATGTGTTCCTCTTTGATGTTTCATGTGACATAAATCCTCAATCGGTGTACTTTTTATCCTAATACTTATGTATGTTGATAAGGAGAATATATTAGTTATGATATGACCCATGTGTTAATTGTGTCATTTCTCCTTGAACATCCCTTCTGATTTTGGGTTAGGAAGAAAATAGCCTGTGAGACCCTATTATAACACCTTTTGTTGATGTGTAATTCTTGTGGATACTATTGTGAACTATTGTGCATTATGACTTGATAGTATGTGTAGGGGTATTATGCTTACTTTCCTTCGATTGTTGTAATAATAAATTGTAAAATTTAAAAAGTAAATTTTTTTAAGGATGTGATTGTGATGTATAAATTGAATTGATGAATTCATGCTTGATAGATTTTTATGGGTAACCATATACTTTTTCAGTTTTTTAAGATAATTGGACTTAGGTATCTATTACATATATGCATAATTTATAGAGTAGTGGACTGCATGTTGCATCAAAAAATAGTTGAGATTATATATTTAAAAAAAAATTGTACTATTTTTACTTGGTTTATTGGGTGAAAATTTTAGATGTAATAACACATGTGAAGAAGAAAAATAAATGAAGTAGATGATAACACTTGGAATTCATATAGGTAATGAAGGGGAAGAATATGTGAGGTCTGATCTAGGTTGGAAAAGGAATAAACTAGGAGGGCAAAGGAATATGCCACTATGTCCAGACAATTGGACATGATCTATAATGAAATATTATTATATACACAACGAGTTGGCATGATAGTTGGTGAAAGGGATGAATTAGAAACAAATATTAGGGGTCCAAGGGGGTCTTGGAAAAACTATAAATAAGGACCTTAGATTTTCATTTATAATATTTTGGAAAGCCACATGTTTGATCTAGAGAAGTTACACACTTTTCGGGTCGAAGGCAAACTATAGATCAAGTTTAGGGTTTGAAGGATAAGGAATTGTATTCTTCATGGATTTTATATACCCTTGATATTTTCACTTTATCACTTTATTTTCACTTTCTCTTACAGTTTCTTGTTGACACATCAATCTCCTTGGATGAATTTGGAATGGGGTGGGATCGACTTGTGGTAGTTTGTGAGAGATGTTTGCATAATATTATGTCACATAATCATTAATATCAATATGAACTCCTTTGAGTCTTTGTATTTCTATTCAAATTTGCTATTTTCCCTATATCTACCTATATGCAATGAGCTAGGATTGACTTGAAACTATTTTATCTAAAGATACAAACTCAAATAAGGTAAATAAAATATATCACATTCATACTTAATAAAATTGGGATGTGACCAATGAATCTGATAAACCTAGGAATAGGAGCACCTACAACACAATGTCAAGAGAAGGTTCTAAAACATATAGGTAATCAACATAATGTATGAATATCAATGGATGAATCAAGATTTAGGATAAAATGACTGCTATTGCATCCAAGATTTCACAAGACAATATTTTCCCTCCAAGGTTAGATCTAAGCAATAAGTCCTCCAAAATGTAGACTCAGGGCATAAGTGCAAGTAATAACAATTGAAAAAGGTTGTTCGTCTCTATTGGATTGAAATGGTGGCTTGTATTAATAATGATGATTGACCCTAATCCCTCCTAGAGATTTAGGTAACAATATCATCCAGCTTGATTTAGTCTAAAATGTGCAGACTAACTTCAAACTAGGTCAGCCAAGCTAACTTAGTTGTGAAGCGTGTCCTAGAACATTCAAAACTACATAAATTTGATCAATGTGGGTTGGATGGGGAGGATAACGGTTATAACTACATTGAATGAGATGATATAGATGGAAAATATAGGTCTTGATATAGTTAGAGGATGTGAGATGTAAGGATATAACTTATGATATTAAATGTGGGGAAGCTAGAATGGATATATAGATAATAAATAAACAATAATATCTCCCATGAAGCATCATTGATATATCCACCCCTTTCCCAATGCACCCTTTAAGGAATGCAATTAGAGATATTGAAATTTGATAGGTTATTTTAAGAGAGAAAGCACTAGTAAATCATAAATAAAAAAATATTGTGTATACATATACCCCAGTCGAAGCTCATCACATGTCACTAGAGTGTAATATGGGATGGTGTTTTGGGAAAGAACATAACAACATAATAACTAAGATAAAAATAATGTATTAGAAAGTAGAAAATAAGTGAAAGTAAATATACAATAAATACTTACCTTTGATTACCTTATTGTTATTGAAAAACAAGTTATATGTGTAGCAGATAATGATATGCACCTAGGGTAGGGAACATAAGGCATACCTAAAAATAAGAGACAAATTGAGTTTTTAGCAATTTTTTTGGTTAGCACTAAACATTATTTATTTTAACAGGGTTCTAAGACTTATTTTGGTTTGTGAAAAGGAGCTATAAGAAAAAATATATGATCAAAAAATGGAATTTCTCAGTAAATAACTGAAAGCTAAAAGTTCAAAAAAATTTACTATAAAATAGTAATTTACTACTCATTTGTGTATTTTATATTTTTGGAAACCACATATTTGTGTATTAAAATATAAGAATTTGAAAGATGATGGATCATGCATGAGGAGATAGACAAGCTAGTGGATGTAACACAACTATAGCTGGTGTGGTCTAGGTATGGGGTGCATTTTTTTTTGATCAATGCTAGAGAATTTATGGGTCCTTATCCCTTATAACATATGAATTCAAAAATAACATAATAGGCCTGGATTAATGGTATTACCATTAAGGCATAAATCCACCAAACTAATAAAATGTTCCGCTTTCTAAAAGTAAAAATACTTCAGCTTAAGAACCAAAATAATTAAACCAAATATCCATGATTCTTTGTTCTACCTTCATAGATATCCTAGAAGGAGAGCTTGGGATCTAACATTCCTTTTTCTTGCATTTTACCAACATACATTCATAATCATCACCTGATATAACTAAATTTGAACTTAAAATACCATTACTTTCCTTCTTTTTGTCTATATCAATTTCACTCTTATTCACATTATTATCATTATAACCACCAGTCTTTGCATTTGGAATTGTTCTTACCAGTGATTTCACCTTATCCTTATTTTTTCTTTTGACCTTCTTTGGAGCTGCTTCTTTTGAATGAAATGGAACTTTTTCCATAACTTCCATCTGATTCTTATTAGTTTATTTTATGCAAGAAGAATCATGCTTACACTTAACTTTTTGACAAGATTCAAAGAGGTGCCCAACCTGAAAATAGTTTCGACATCTGAAGGGTATTCCTTTAAAATCTAAGGTCTGAAGCCAACTTCTATTTTGCAATTTCAAATCTATACTTTCGATAAGATCTTAAGAGATATCAAGACACCAAAATTTTGGCAAAAGTCATCCGGAGAAGATTCAGATAAGATTCATCAATTTTCAACAAATCACCCAGTGCATTACCTATAATTGAGAGACCTGTTATAGACCAAAATTGAAGCAAAAGATATGGTAATCTCACCCATACAAGATGCTACAAAATATTTTCTATTAAGGGGTGAAAATATGGCTACCAGGGTTTCATAATTAAAATATGATTTTCCCAACTCTAAGTTTTAGCCTAAGAAATCTTATTTTGGTCATCCAAAGAATCAAATGAAACAATAGAAAACTTTTAGCACATGGAAAAATTTCCATATTATCTTCTAACAAAGATTTCCAAGAATTTGAAAGCCATTGATGCAAGGAGGGAAGGGATGGCTAGAACTGATCAAACTGACAAAACAAACCCCTCTCCAAAAACCATTCTCCCCCTTCCAAAACATCCTACAAAGCTTGATTTTCAAAATTTACAACCACCAAACTAAGTGAAGAAAACCTATCTTGAATAATAAAAGAACCTACAGAGACCTTGTCGATAGGTTTTACTAGTGGAAGGGATAATGGCTATTATTATGAAGAGCTAGCTATCCCCACTCTATCTTTTTCCTTTTCTTTATCATTTTTCTCCTCGAACTGCACCCTCTAACACTCCTTTATCACCAATGGACCTCCATCCAATCTTAGGCTCACTTCTACACTGAGATTTTGATTTTCTCTTGGTTTGCTTACTGCCATCTCTATTTGGGTGTTGTGAATGCTACTGGATGCCCTAGTAGTCACAATTAGAAATCATAGTACATGGTGCATTTATTATAAATTTTAGTATTTTAGATAAAAATAAAGTAGATTAGGAAAAATAGGTGCTAGGGAAAATATGTGTAACAAAAATTTCCCTAACAAACGTAGGGTTAGAGTTAAAAATAAGACAAGAAATAGGTAGGAGCTAAAAAGTCAAAGTCTAGGTATAGGGCCTTTATTATGGCATAGTGAAAAATCCCTACCTAGTTTGAATGGGATTGGCCAAGTTGATTTAGTTTAAGTTTGAGAGTAATAAAAATTGATCGATGATATATAAGTTGGTTGATCTAGCTAAATCAATTCTAGTTGATTTCATGTGACGTGGTCAATACAATTGAAAATAGTAAAATCACTAGTCATGTACATCTTGACCAATGGCAATAGAGATTAGCCTGGTCAATGCATTTAAAAAAATGGTCAATGGTATATTCTGATTTGAGGAGATGGTTGATGATGTGTATGTAGTGTGATGTAGTATAGTAAAAGGCTAATATAGTGGGTCATGGCCAACCTAGTTCAAATTTATAGATGGCAAATGTAATAAGATACATGGATGATATAGTTTAGAAAATAAAATGGTTGATGTAGTAAGGTACATGACTAATGTAGTTAATTTGAAATAAAAAGTGATTTATTGTTGCTATGTCTAGTGTATTTTTGTTTTCAGATAGAGCCTTGATTTGTGATTTTTTTTTGATATTTTACAAAGGCATAGAATATTATGGAGACTGTTGGATGTTATATGGTTACCATATTTACTGGAGTTCTTAATTGTAGCTTATTGAGCTCATATGATTGTATTGGGATTTGATGGTATTATGGAGATGTGACATATCTCTCTTAGTGTAGAGTTAATCACCATGTTCGTAGGAACATTAGAGAGACTAACTAATATCTTCTAGTAGATGGTCGATAGGAATACCATCAAGGTGGGTATTGCTTTGGATGATGTTCATGCACTTTTAGGCTTACCTGTTATGGGCACACCTATAGTGTACAACATGCTAGATTCCTCTAATGAGAGGAAGACATTATCTATGTTGGACATAGGGTTCAAGAGGTATGATGATCAAAGGTTGCATGCCACTTTATCTAATATATATATTGACCATTCAAGATATCTAAAAGGTGATTATTGGAATTATGAAAACTCAAGTGATATGTCATAAGTTAGATGGCAAAGTGCCATTATATATTATGTACACGTGTTGATTTATATTACATCATAGAACATTGTCTAATTTAGGTTTGGTTATTTGTGTGTAATTAGTGGATGGTTTGTATAATATTTTATCAAGAAGCCAACAAAATATGGGGCCTATTGTTCTTTTAGGGAGCTGGATTTATGAGTGCTTACCTATGTAAAGATAGGTGGGGTTTCCCCATGCGGTGGATGATGCACTCCCATAAGTGTTGATATGGGCACAAGATCATAATTTATAGGTGATTTCCCATACACATGCATAGTAAATAGTGCAATGTGGGAATATTATTTGGTAACTAAATGTGGGTACTATGGATGGCCAACCATCATGGCCATACACTATGCAGGCACATTTCTATGCCCTTAACTTTTGGTGTGTCTAGGGATATGTGTGGTTGACTTGTGGCTTACATAACTATTTTATATTCTTGTTACATTTCTCTATGTTCTTAATTAGGTCAAGATATAGAATAACCATGGCTCAATAGACTATATATAATAGGAAGTGGTTAGTCTTTGATCATCATATTAAGTATTCTACTCTTATTGGATTATTGTGGAGGTTGCCCCCTCGAACTGGCTTTACTATATTATCTAGTATTCTAGTCTACTATCAATTATTGCTATGTGATCTCTTATATTTAATTATTTTATCTGATATATAATTATTTTGTATGAACATCTAAGTAATTTCCTTAAAAGTGGTATCAGAGCTTCGATTTGGGTAAGTTTCTAGTGGCATTTTTTTTGGATCTAATGAAGCGTGACTTTTGCAAGCGAAAGGAGTAGAAAAACATAACTTGCAATCTGGGAAGAATTAAATTTTTTTGTCAGTGCATTATTGTTTAAAATGTTTTTTTGAAACCAAGATGAAGAGGAGGGTTGTTTGGGTCAATTTTTTTTCCCTTTGCACATTTGCAGTCATTGAATTCATCTCGATAAGATTATCGTAATAGTATATTCTACTAGTACACTTTTTGGGTGCTAAAAATTTTCACCCTATGCACAAAAGTAGTCATTGGATTCATCTTGACAAGGTAATCATAATGGTACCATATTTTGGTACACTTTTTTCAAGTCAAAAAACCTCCTAGGGTTTGTGCATGGTAGGTCCTACTACTCAGGGAAAAAAAGGGGGGAAAGAAACTCCTAAGACTCTATTTAGGGATGACATAGAATTTGTAACTTCAGATCTATTTATTTCTTAGCTTTAGGATAACATAAAGAGCTTGGTACAACATGATGAATTTATTATAGTTCAAATTAAGGTTTTAGGGATGCATGAAGAGATTATTGGGGTGCACATTCAATTGCATTAGATCACTACATAATTAGCTACCATTTCATCTTGGTTACAACCAAACAACCCTCCTCTTCATCATTTGGGTCCTCCTCTCAACACTAACAACTCCAATCCTAGTGTGAAACTGATGTTAAAAAAAGTGGACACGTATAAGTTTGATTGTAAGGATCATCTCACTTGGATTAACTAGATTGAGAATTTATTTGATCTGCACCAAAATTCTAGTTTTCAGAAGGTGATAGTGGTATCTCTGTATCTAGAACCTAAGTAACTCATTTGGTATCACTAGTTATGTGCTAAAAAAAAAAGAATGGTGATTTTATTACATGGCCTATTTTCACTGATGAGTTATTGGCTCATTATCAGAAAAATGTCTCTGAGAACTAATTCAGCTAGTAACCTAAACTATGCCAAACAAGAACTATGAAGGATCATATTCATCAATTTTAGAATCTATCCTTATAGGTGGAAGACATCACTAAGGTTAAATTTGACTGATCATTTTTTGTGTGGTCTCAAAGATAGAATCCAATTGGAAGTTTAGATGTTTGACCCATCATTTGTATCAATAGTTATCCCAAGAGCACACATGGTAGAATAAAAAGAGATGGTCAAATGGAAAACTTTCACTATTGGTCATGATTGCACCTTTCCAACACCATCATTTCCTCAACCCACTAGATTGACACCTCAGGAAATTGAGGAGAAGAGAGCCAAAGAGTTGTGTTATGATTATGGAAAAAATGGAGCAATTGACATCATTGTGCTAAAAAGAAGCTATTTTAAATTGAAGGTGCCAATGAGGTTGAAGATGATGAAGAGGTAATCAGTGAGAATGCAGGACTTGAGGAGGAATCTAGAGACTCTCAACCTACTATTTCCTATAATGCCCTTTTAGGTATTATTAGTCCCCAAACTCTTAATGTGGTGGGTTTCCTTAAGAAATAGAAGGTCAATATATTAATTTATTTTAGGAGCACACACAACTTCATCAACAATAAGTTGGCTGCTCATTTGAACTATTTCATTTATCCTTATCTAGAATTTTAGGTCATGATTGTAGATGGTGGTACTATCAATTGTTTAGGAAAATGCCATAGTATTAAGATGGCCATGGGAGAATACATTTTAGATTATCCTGTGTTTGCTATTCCCATGGGTGGAGCTGACATTATTTTGAGATTATAGTGGCTCACCACTTTGGGTACTATTAAGATGAATTTCTAGGAATTATTCATGCACTTTCATTCTGAGGGAAAGACATTTAAACTAAGGGGATTAAGGGATAAATATACACAACTTGTTAGCTCCCATAAAATGACCAAGATTATTTAAAAGGGTGTTAAAGGATTTATAGATCACTTATTTTCCATTAAAGTCCATCCAACTCAGCCACCTATACCTCCTGATTTGCAATAAGTGATTAACAACCATTCTATTATTTTTGGTGACATGTCGAAAGGACTTTCACCCAGCCACATGCATGATCATGGAATCAAACTTATTCTTGGTAGTACACCACCCAATATCAGGCCATATAGGTATCCCTATGCCTAGAAAAGTGAAATTGAAAAGATGATAAATGAGATGTTGGGTGCAAGAATAATTCAACATAACCAAAGTGAATATTATTCACCAGTTGTTATGGTGAGAAAGAAAGATGTCACTTGGAAGATGTGCCTTGATTACAAAGAGATAAATAAGTACACTGTCAAAAATAAGTTTCCTATTCCTATCATTGATGATTTTCTAGATGAATTGAATGGTGTTATTTATTTTACCAAGTTATATCTATGTTATAGGTATTATCAAAACTAGATCCATCATGAAGACATAACCAAAACAACTTTCAAAACTCATGAGGGTCATTATGAGTTTATGGTTATGTATTTTGGTCTAACAAATGGACCATCCACCTTTTAGAGTTTGATGAATTCTATTATTATGCCATTTTTGAGGAAATTTGTTCTAGTATTTTTTAAGATATCCTCATTTACAGTAAAAATTGGGAAGACCATTTGTAACATGTGAAATAAGTACTCTCAATTTTGGAACAACATCAGTTATATGCCAAACCTTCTAAATGTAATTTAGAGCTCATGCGGTTGAGTATTTGGGTCATATGGTTTCACATGAATGAGTGAAAGTGGATCCTAAAAAAATCCAAGCAATGGTGGATTGGCTAGTTCTTAAGACACTCAAGTAACTCAGGGATTATTGGGGCTAATTAGTTACTATCTCAGTTTGTTAAAAATTATGTTAGCATTGTAGCCCCACTCACCTCTTTGTTGAAGAAAAACTCCTAGTTGAATGATATAGCTACTAGGGCATTTAAACAATTGAAACTGGCTATGTGCACCACTCCAATGTTGGCCACTCTTGATTTTTATAAGACCTTTATGGTTGAATGTGATGCATCTAGATATGGTATGGGTGTTGTGCTCATGTAAAAATGTAGTCCACTTGCATTTAAAAGTTACCAACTATAGGGTAAAAATTAGCTCAAGCCAATATATGAGAATGAAATGATGGCCATTCTACATGTAATAAAATAATGGAAACCTTATTTTATGGGTCATCACTTTCAGGTAAAGATTGATCATAATAGTCTCAAATATTTTTAAAACAATGATTTTCATTATAAACATAATAGAAAGGGGTAACTAAGATGTTAGGCTATGATTTTGAAATAGTCGACAAGAAAGGTGAATAAAATGTGGTGGCACATGCACTATCTAGGAGGGATGAATCAATTGAGGCATTGTTATGTGTCATGAGCATTTGGTAGGTAGATTGGCTAGAGGAAGTAAGATCATGATGGGAAAATGATAGTGCTACCCATGATTTGATTCAGAATCTTCAACAAGGTTTGGGTAGATTTGAAAAATTCACATGGAATGGTAATGGATTATGGTATAAAGATAGATTATATCTATGTAATAATTCTCTTCTCAAACAAAAAATCCTTCAAGAACTTCATGCAACTCCACTTGAGGGTCATTTAGGATTTTTTAAAACTTATCATAGAATCAAGCTAGTTTTTTTTTGAGAATGACCCAAGGGGGATGTCCAAAAATCTGTGGCTAAATGTATGATCTATTAAAAAAATAAAGGTGAAACCATTAAAAACCCTATGTATTTTACAACCTTTATCCAT
The DNA here is from genome assembly GCA_037957365.1 of Torreya grandis. Taxonomy (NCBI): domain Eukaryota; kingdom Viridiplantae; phylum Streptophyta; class Pinopsida; order Cupressales; family Taxaceae; genus Torreya; species Torreya grandis. The sequence goes on along the minus strand of JARHVA010002959.1, from coordinate 1,543,291 downwards.
TCCTAGCCAGTGTTGGGAAGAGGTGTCTATGGATTTCATTACAGGGTTACCTAGATTTGATGGTCAAAATATTATCATGGTTGTTGTGGATAATTTTAATAAGTATGGTCAATTTTTTTCTTTATCACAACCATTTTTTTCTAGTATAATAGATTTTGATTTTCTCAATATAGTTTAGAAACTACATGGTACTCCTAAGATCATTATCAGTGATAGAGATCTTATTTTCACTAGTAATTTTTTTATTGAATTATTTGCATGTTTGGGCATCAATTTGGCTCATAGTTCATCCTATCATCCTGATTCAGATGGACAAACTAATGTAGTCAACAAAATTTATAGAAACATATATCCATTGTTTTGTTTATGATAAATAGGATAAATGGGTTCATTGGTTACCACTTGCTGAATGGTGGTATAATAATTTTGTTCATAGTTCTTCCAAAATGTCTCCTTTTATTATCTTATATGGATACCACCCTCCATACATCACTTCAACCTTGAAGGTCTATCCTAAGGTTCATGTAGCCGAGGAACATGTTCACCATCAACAGGGGGTCCTTGTAAGTTTGCATGAAAATTTAGTCATGGAACAAAATTGCATGAAGCAATAGGCAGATCAATACAAGAGTGAGAAACATTTTGACAGTAGTGATTAGGTCTTTATTTACTTGCATCCATGAAAGAAGATGTCCTTGAATTAATAAAAATAAGATAACAAGCTATCCCTTAAATATTATGGGCCTTTTCATATCTTGAAAAAAATTGGTAGTGTGGCCTACAAGTTAGAGTTTCCTTCATCCACTTGCATACATACAATATTTTATGTATCATTCTAAAAAATTCATTAGACACAAATTTTATACTCAAACTAAATTACCCAAATTGGATGAGGAAGGGAGAGTTATTATTGATCTTGAGGTGATCCTTGAAATGCACACTAAGCAGATGTTGTCTAAAGTGATTAAGGAGTACCTGATCAAATGGAAGAATCTACCATGTGAAGATGCCATCTAGGAGGATGAATCCTTTGTGAAACATCCATAGTTGATTTAATGTTGAGGACAATGTTGTTTTTAAGGGGAGGGGAATGCTATGCCCTTAACCTTTGGTATGTCTAAGGATATGTGTGGCCAAATTATGGCTTACATACCTCTTTTATATTCTTGTTACATTTCTCTATGTTCTTAGTTAGGTCAGCCTATGGAATAACCATGGCTAAGTAGACTATATAAAGGAGGTAGTGGTTAGTCTTTGATCATCATATTAAGTATTCTAATCTTATTACATTGTTGTGAAGGTTTTTCCCTCAAAGTGGCTCTATTATATTATCTAGCATTTTGCTCTGCTATCGATTATTGCTATGTGATATCTTATCTTTGATTATTCTGTGTGATATATAATTTTTTTGTGTGAACATCAAAGTAATTTCATTATACACATGCACGAGTAAGGATAAATAAACTCTATCCATTGTGGATATAACTTAAGTCATGCTATCATTTAATAAGTTAGTTTAGACTACCACACGTAGTAACTCCTCTTGTGGTCCTAACATATTAAGCTCATCATACGAGGGAATGATGTGGTGTGAGAGGTGGAGGGTTACTTGTCGAAGTACTAGTCATATGACCTTATTGTCCTAGGGCAACGAGATGATAATGGAGGTGAAAGTGAGGATAGCCTACTACAAAAGGAATGGGAATTACTAGACAACATCAACAAATACGTGCACAAACACTAATACTGATATAATTGTGAAGGCATTGATAGAGATATGTTTAACCATAACTACACCATAATTAGAATTATAGTAGGGGATCCTATAGTGTAATCAAATCTTAGTTGGATAATATCATGATAGATACACAATGAGGTATAACAAGCTCATGTTATTTAGCCAAGATAGATATATTTACACCTCTTCAATGGCATGACACTCAAGATATGTTATATGGTCGAGCTAATGGTGCTACTATGAGTAATTAAAAAAGTGTTTATGTTGATTTATTACTTTGATATATGCTAGATACATGTATGAGGTTTTTGGATTATATATTAGATATGATGTTATTTTGGTTTGAATTTTATGAATGCTATGATAGAGGAGGCTCGATGAAGGACCTTTGTGGAGGCTTCCCACCCTGAGATTTTAGAGACATGTTATCACAACATGAAACTACCTAGTTGATAGATCCATTGGTGCCTTCAACTTAGAGTTATGTTAAGTGGTTTAGGTTGATCAGGGAGGTGGAATGAGAGATTCAAAGATTATCATATGGATTTTAGGATGCAGAACCATAAGGATTTGATCACAGGGAGCTACATGTGTGGTAAGTTATAGCTCATAAAAGAGTTGCACATTTGGATACAACTGGATAGGTATTGAGGTTACAAGCCCAAATAGCCAATCTATAGGTCAGGTAGATGGTCTATGATCACAAATGCAATCACTATAATGGACTATAAAGAGAGGGTAGTATCAAACATCTATAGGTAGTGTAGCATGTCCTCCACTGGGAAGATATAACGAACCCCAACCTTAGCTATTTTTGTACTATGTATTATTATATATCATGATGTATATATATTTTTGAATCATATGTGTGTGTGTGTGTGTGTGTGTGTGTGTGTGTACATACATAATATAAAGATAGAGAGAAAGATGTGTTTCAGTATGATTTGTCAAAGTTATCAATGGATGTATTTTATTTCTAGCATATGTGATTGTGATTTATTATGCTATGAAAAAATGTATGATGTATGTTTGATTATTTTTTAACAAATGTGAACAAATTCAAGGTTTAAAATAATGATAATATAAAATGATAAAAAGTTTGAAAAATAAAAGCGATAAAATTAAAAAACACATCACGAAAAATGAGATATGTAAAACACTATAAGTAAATGATAAATTTAATAAGAGATAAGATGATGATCAATAAGGTAGAACAAATATAATAAATAATCAATGAAAATAGGGAGAAGCTCTAAATGAGTGAAAATTTCATATTTAGTGCTTGTGCTAGTGTGTGATGTAAGAAAGTATAACCCTCTAATGACTTATGAATAATGGAAATAAGATGGTATGAAAAAGTGGTGTAAGTATGTTTATGAGGAAAGCCCAGTCCTATATATGGTCTAATATTGAAACTCAAAAACTAAGACAAGAAGTGTGATAAGGTTGATTTTTGTGAGAAAAGTCTAGTCCTATCCAAGGTCTTACACTACAACTCACAAAAGAATGCCAAAAGGTGTAAATAGGAAGTGTGAGAAAGGATGTGATAAAATGTAAGAGATATCCATCAAGGGGAAATATTAGGGATAATAGAATGTGAAAAATATGTGTGAGGCACCACATAGGTGATGTGAAAATCTTTAGCAATGATGAAACACACTAAACCAATGTACACGTCCTAAAAATTGTTGACATCAAGGACTTAAGACACTCTGACTAGTGAAAATAAAGATTGGGATAAAAAGTGAAGTATATATATCATTCCATCAATGTTATATACAGGAAAAGTAAAATGGTCCTACCTTCCCAAAACAAGTTCCTTGTTCCTTAGGACCCCTTACAAAGCCATCAGTCTAATGAAAATATTGGGTACTTGTGTGATAAATTAGGCGACACTATATGATATAATTAAACATCCTATCCTAGTCTACTAGCTTACCACACCCCAATGGACCTTGGTTCTATCATGTGTCAAACTATGGAGTTCAAGCTTCAACTAGAATATGAGACATGCTAAAATATCATGTCTTTTGGTGTGATCTAACTTTTAATATTGTAATTTCCTTTTATTTCTTTAATGATATGGATTTTAAGTTTTTGTGGTTTTTTTATTCCTCCTCCATATGGATTTTGATAACCAATCATGAAATAAAGAGTGACATACACAAGATAATTTACTCTTGGTAACTATAGAAGAATATTGAAGACCATGGTATCCATAATTCCTAGACTTGCCCACAAGTAAATTTACAATCTCAAAGTTGATCTATGCATGCCTCAAATGAAGAGAAGTGAAAAGGTAAGATGAAGATCATAGAAGATCTATTCATGTAATGAATAGAAGTGAAAAGGTAAGATGAAGATCATAGAAGATCTATTCATGTAATAAGTGGTATAATGATGGGTATACCTATAGCTAATAAAAAGGATGTAAGGTAATGTAATAAAAATACATGTAAGGATGTTAGTAATATGTTTAGTATATCCAAATCACTAGGAAGTTGTACTATCTTATAAAATAACTAGCACAAATACCTATGAAAGTAATGATCATCCCAAAAAAAAACATAATACTTTGAAATTATCACCAAGAAATAAAAGTAAAACATAATACATAAGAACCAAAGGTTTTACCCAAGTTTTCATTCTAAAACCAATGGTTGAAAATAAGTATAATGAAGGAAATGATAGGAACAAAATATCACATTATGAAGTAAATGCAGAAAAGTAAGGTACTAAAAAATGAAAGTGAATCATGATATAATTAAGATATAACTAAAAAAGCATTTCCAATGCTCATAATGAAATGTAAATATCAAATTCATTCATATGATAATTTGAAAAATAATATATGTCACGTAATAATGTGCTCATAAACGTTAATATATATCTTGACATACATCATCAAGAACATCTGATAAGTCCTATTGTAACTAACATCTAGCTTTGATCATGGTCTCATCTATCTTGGTAGAGAGTTGTACAAGGACTTATTGATGCATGTGATCTATGGATAAATGATTAGAATGAAAATAATAAGGAGGATGACATGGTGCCTCTTGTAAGTGATAATCAATGTGAGGAACCTATACTAGGGTATGGATGATATCATTTAATATATGAGAATGTGTGGATCTAAGAGAAGGCTGAGCTTTTATTTGAGAATGATATTGATGGCACTACTATGAAGGTGAAGGTCTAGGTCATAGAAAACAAAAAATGCTACTAGATAATCTACATTTGTCTGTATGATGTATGGCACACTAATGCCAAAATTAATATACTTCCCTATTCTTGGGAATATATTTTATAGATATATTAGGTGGAAAGCTCTTATCATTAGAGGGATGTGTTGTTTCAGGATGAAGTGCATCGATGTATTATTGAAGTTATCAATAATATGTTGAAGTGTGTGTAGTCGTTCCATGAAAACATGTTTATATAGGAGTAGTTTATTAAGAAGATCGACTATTTATGGTAGGAAGATAGATCTATGTATGATGCTGCACTAAGAATCTATGGTATGCTCTAAAATATTTTGCCCAATGACCAACTATCTTATGAAACTCACAATGTGGATTATCTATCATTGTTTAGATGGAGATTTAAGCTTGGGTATGGTAAGACTATATCAAATAGATCATCGTGATCCATGCATATATGAGTGGGATCTTGAGTAGAATTTTCCATTATAAGAGATAGCCTTAGTGTGGGTCAAAATAATGTGGCTAACATCTCAAGGGAAAGGTTGCTCTGAAGATCTAAAAATATAGCAAACCGGTATAGTATTGTCATGGCATGATCAAGGAGCATACTCTTAAAAGGATTAAAAGTGGCTAGAGTAGAATGGGAAGAATCTAGTACCTATTCCATCTCATACTTGTGAACATCAATTGAATAATAAATAATGTTAGGTGTAGTATAAGGAGAATAAATTACATCTACTAAGTGAATATTATGCACATATAAATTATGATCATAAGAATGTTGTAAAGAAGATCGATAATGAAGAATTTATACATCCTTTTCTTGAACATAGCCAACTAAGAATGGGTCATATAGGGAATGACCATCATCATAATCAGGTGTATGGAGATATATTTGGAAGGCATCAATTACTCTATTAGTTGAAGAATAATGAGGAATTGATTGTTTAGGATTGACTAGTGAAGTAGGAGTTTTGTTAGTCAAATTTTGTTGAGAACAGGTCACAAAGAAGAGGTGACTAAGCGATAATTCTAGAAATTAGATTTGATCTCTTTATCTTAACACTAATTTCATTAGGTTCATCATCATCATAATATAATAGGTTAGGGGGTATGTTTCCCACAAGTTTAGGGTGCCCATTGTAGATGCGATTAAAATCGATGGGATATTTAAATAATTGATATTCATGAAAGGGGATGCTAGGCAAAGGTTTAATGGTGGGTATTTTAAAAAATCCATGATCTTGGAATTATTCAAAATTCCAAGGATTAGTGTCTCCCTTAATTTTATATATAAAATTGTTGTGGGAAAATTTGACACATTAACATATAGAAGATGCAATGGCTCTTATGCGATGCATCCATGGTCATTCAAGTAAAATATTATAATATAGAAGAAAATTAAAACCATGAATTTAACTCTAACCATGATGGGAGGGACCGTGATGGGTATCCAAACACAACCAAGAGGATACATTTATCTTCTATTATATCCTTGGCACATATTTTGGGTAGATTTAAGATTGCATTTAGAGTATCCAAGAGTCTTAATGAAGTTAATTAAAGTGACACAAGTGCAAGAACCTTAATCAATTAAAGTGTGTTTGAATTTAATATAATCCATTTGAACACTAATAAATAAAGGAGGATCATCTTCACATAGTAATATTTTGTCAAGAATCATATAACTTATAGGAAATTTAAGAGAAAGAGAAGCATCTAAAGTTTCATCAACCTATATGAACATTTCTTCACACTATTGGAGAATACTATCCTTAGACCTAGACAAGGTGGATTATTATCCTATAAGTGGGGGTTGGGGTATATTCATTTTGAATAAAAGTTAAATTAACCAATTACAATGATGATGGGAAGTCCTCATGAGTTCAAGAAAATGAATTTGAGAGGGAAGGTGAGAGAGTTATACTATGAGATCCCACTCATCATATCTTGAGGGTATTGAACCATATTAAGATAATGATACATAATAATGAAGTAATTCATTTGATGGAAGAGTTAAAGTACATTTAAATGGAGGTAAGCTATATTGTTTTATTTTGGCTGATGTAGTTTGACTAGGTGGATCAAACTACATCAAGCTGTTTGGGGCAATTTATTTTAGAGGAGAACTACAAACTACCTATATCGAGCTAGTCAATGCAGTTTCAATATAAGGATTAGAAATAACCTACATCAAACTAGTTTATGTAGATGCAATAAAATAAGAAATAGAAACAAATTACATCAAACTAGTCGACATAGTTTGTTCAGATCTAACACACTATATTGAACTAGTAAATGTAGTAAGGTTTGATTAAACTGACTGTATCAGGCTGACTGATGCAACATGAATATGATGATGAGATATAATATAATTTATTAGGTTGGCCAATATAATTGATAAGTGATTATTAGACTAGATTAAAGTGGTTGATACAATTTAAACTATTGGAAGTGTGGATGACTGTGTTAGATTGATCAATGTAGTCACAAGAGATGAGATGGTATTGAATTTTATGTGCTCAAAATTTATTAAATAGGATGTGTATATGTATTGCATAATTATATAAGTAGGAATTTTTTTACAATTATATTGTGGATAAAGGTCAATGTAAGATACTACATGCCTCATGTTATTCATGTTGATGACATTTTCATCATTGGGTAAGGAATGAGGATCAACTAAGGCTTACACAACATTGGAAGAAGGAGGTTGAGTAGTAGGGGGTTGATGATTTGGAAGTGGGTATCTATAAATGGCAAGCTGAGCATTACCCTAATTGAGAGTGGTCATGATTAACTTTGGAATCATGAGATTTAGATACCTTGTTATAGGTTTGTTGACATTCATAGATCATGGTTTCATGATCTAAATTGGGACCAAGGAGAAACTCAAGAGCATAATTCCTATGTTTCCTACAATGTTTCATGAGAATGTCCCTAACTTGTGTGATACCATTTTTTTTTTTGGATCATACCAATGTTTGGTAGGGTAAGTAGGGTCAAATTATCTTTTTCAAGATTTAAGAATACATTTTTGAATTATTATTAGAGAAAAGGTTTGTGAGTGTCAACATTTTTTACGTATGATGATGAAGAGAGGGGGCTAGGAGGGACTTTCCGTGAAAGGTTGGGAAAGATTTACCTTATTGGAGCTATCAGGAAGAATGACATGAATTGTATGTATATAAATATAAGTGTCTATAAAATCATCATTGGTAGTATGTTTATTTTTAGATATCATAAACATATGAGTTCCCAAGGTAAGTTTGGAAGGCTCAAACTATCTTATGAGGAAATCTTGGCATATAGCTTAATCAAGGGCTTCCTCCAAAGGTTTTGGAGAGAAAGTCCTAACTTTATAATCAAGTTTAGGTTGAGTATAATTAGTAAACAAATAGAGTAGGTTATCTTTTGACATGTTGTGTTTCACTTTGTTAGATAAGACTTTCCAATGCTCGATGAAAATTTGAGTAGTTTTATATTTAAATTGTTTAAAATTAATGAAATGGGCTAAACTATTTTCAAGAAGATCATTGGTTTGAAATTATTGAACTAAAACATTAACTAAGTCTTATAAGATAGATATAGTATTATACTTAAGTTTATTGTACCAATTTAGGGCATCACTTGAAAAGGGTTTGGATAGAAATTTGGTAGTAGTGAAGGTATTTATTTTAATCCCATATTTGTAAAGGTTACCGAAGGATTTTAAATGCAAAAAATGATCCTTATATCTATTAAAAGTGATGGTATGAGTGTGTTTATGTTTACAATTTGAGGAATTAATAGTTCATTTTAAAGATGTTTGATAAATTTATTAAGATGTAGGGGTTGAGGAATAAGATTACCTTGTGCATCTCTAAGGGGGGATGGGGGGGCATTTGGATTTTACACTCCCCATTAAATTTTTTGATGATGAATTTGAAATCATAAAATTTTATTTCACATTTGCATCATTTGATTGTAATTATTAGTTTAAAAGGTATCCATTTGATTCATGGCTTGTAACAAGATTTGATTAGCATTAAAAATTTATTGACTAGTAGATGCAGCTTGGTTTTCACTAGTGGTAACATTAACATGAGTATTAATATGAAGACTTTGAGTATGCCCACTAGAGGAAATAATTTCCATAGTAGTGACTATAATAGGCATTGTGGAAGAATAAGGAAAGGGAAAAGTCATGTATTGACTTGCCCTATATCTTATAGAAATGGTATGTGTAGGTGAAGAGGAACATCCTATGTGAGGTCCCATCATGAGGTTATAAATGAATATAGGATCCTTGACCCTATGTTTAGAGTTTTACTTAATGAAAATGATCATTTCAATAGTATACTCAAGATTGCTCTCATCCTCAATCATATGCATGCAAGGAGGATAGTTACAAGGATGAAGAAGTTGGGAGGTAGATAATGAATTGTAATCAATTGTTTTGGTGGTTACATGAATATTGATTTTATCTTGGTTAGTTATAATATGAAAATGAGACTTAGGATATTTATGGGAGTTAGTTAAATCCATAATGTTGTGTGTGTGTTATTTATTTAGAATCGTTAAATATATATTTCATGATGGATGATTGAACCTAAATTGGGCTAGCCAAGTAAGATAAAATAAAAAAAAGTAATTATATCGGCCAACTTAGTAAAGCAAATGAATTGAAACTATATTAAACAATTTGATGTAGTTTTATAATTACTGCATTTTAAGATATATGGTGTATCAAATAATATGATGTAGTTTAGTATAAAATTTAAGATATAATATGGAAGTGAAATATATCAAACTATTCGATGTAGTTATATAGGTGGAAGATGATAAACAAACACTATTGACATAGTCGATAGGATTTATTTTGAGGATATTTAAATTTTAGGGAACAAGCTGAGTTTATTTATTTGATGTAGTCCACAAGATAAAAATATGAGAAAAATAAGTAAGATGTGAACTGTATCGAGCTATTTGATGCAATTACACATGCCAATAACTAATATATAAGGTAATAGTTTATGTCAAGTTGTTCGATACACTCAATAATACAAATATAAGAGACCATATCAATCTCATGGTTGCAATCTACAAATATAAGTAACTATATCAATGCTAGCCAATGTAGTTACTACACACATCATAAAATTTTATTGATGTTGGTTGATGCAGTTTACAATATAAAATATAATAACAGGTAATGAGTTTGAAAAATAATTATTTTTGCTAACACTTTTTCTAAAAATAAGATCAAATAGATGTACTAAAGGACTTGACTGATTTGTAGGCTCTTATAGATACTGGCTCACCCATTGGATAGTGTCAGCTCAATGTTTTAAAACACTGACTATAGAGGAAATACCATGCCCATAGTCCACTAAAATAAATATCCATGGTAAGCTAAGAGTAAATTCTTAGTGCTAACTACTAACTGATACACTACAAAATCATATGGATTGATGGCTTCTAAAGTTCAATAATAAAGAATCCTAAGTGTTTTTGATATACTACAAGGCACATAGAAAATGAAGTTTATGTTTAGCATTGTAATATGGATATGAGCATCAGGGCGAGATGACCATACTACGATATATATAAACAATAGACAAGGATTATAAACATAACACCACATAACCCTTCATAATATTAACTAAGTAGTTTTAAAACTGTCAAAAATAGTTTCTAGGGAAAACTAAACCAATATAAAATAAGGTTCTAAAATCAATATAAAAAATAAATTTGTAGAATTCAGTGAATTTAATTAAATATGAAATTGACTTGAAATGAAATGTTGGATTATATTTTAAAAATAAAGGTCAATTTTCCTTGATTATGCTTAAAAAATGGAACAAATAGAATTATATTGGTGTTGGATGATATGATTGTACACACAATACATAACAATATCAAGTAGATCAATAGAATTTGTAAAGTAAAATTTTCACTGAGATAAATTAGTAGGCTAATTGGTCTGATTTAGTTTATTGGAAATAATTTCAGTTTTAAAACTAAGTTGAGAAGGTCGACATAGTTTATCAGAAATAAATGGAATATAGAACTAAATCAAACAATTTGATGTAATTTACTAAAAAATGAATGCACTATAAAAATAAATTATCCAAATCAATATTTTTTGCTAAAAATAATTTTTAGATAGAAATAAAAGTGTAATTACAAAACTAGATCAACGAAATTAATAATGTTGACTAGATCAGCCAAATTGATAATGTTGACATGATCAACCAAATTGACTATAGGATTCTGTCACACTAGCTAAAATATGCCAATAGAAGATACATAGAGATTAAACTATATCATTCTATTTGATACAATTTATTGTAGGTAGACATTACGATTGAGTTATATCAAGTTGTTTGACATAGTGCGATGACATAAATATAAAAAAATAGAACTCGATCGAAATGTTACTTACAATTCACTGCAAAGGTGAAAGTAATGGTTAACTTCATGTTAGTTTCTCCAAAATGTATGGAATGAGATAAGATTGACTTATAACTATCCTATCTAAAGATCCAAACCTTGAGAAGGTAAATCAAATAGAGTTCATTGATACTTAATGAAATCAAGATATGACTAATAGGTTCGCTAAACCTAGTAAGAGGAGCACCTAAAACATAATGTCAATAAAAAGGGTTCCAAAGCCTCTAAAAATCAACACAATACAATAGATATAACTAGGTTTTTAATTATAAAGTAATCAAATACCAAAATCAATCAATGTAAGGGGATGGGCTAGAAATATATTTAAAATGGGTAATTAACCATGGTAGGTAAATGAGGGACTAGGCTACCTAAGGTATATAAATGAAAAGTTTGAATAATACTATGGCCACACTAAGTTTAAGTGTAGAGATAATTTTAAAAAAGAGACATATATTCATTAACCAATAAATTATGTAACTTTATCTATCAAAAGGAAAGAGCTAGGGTCATAAAATACATACCTTGAACAAATCCTGTCGAATCTCAATCTCTCCCTTGGCCAATGGTGATTTGTAAGATATTTTTATGGTTTTAGGGACATAAATAGTTGGATCAATCTCTAGGATAAAGTAATCCTCCTATTGCATCCAATATTTCAAAAGATAAGCTTTTTCCTCCAAGGCAAGATATAAGCAATAACTCTTCCAAAATGTAGACTTAGGGTAGAAGTATGAGCAATAAAAATTGAAAATGAATGGTCATATCTATTGCATTATAATGATGGATTGTATTTATAATGATCAATGGCCCTAATAATTCTCATATATTCAGTTGATACTATTATCCAACTTGATTTAATCTAAAATGGGTAGACTATCCTCAAACTAGGTCGATCAAGCTATCATAGTTGTAAAATGTATATCTTGGCATAGTTAGAGGATGTGAGATGGAATGAGATAGCTTAGGGGATAAATTATGAAGAAGATATAATGGATAAGGGGATAATAAATAAACAATAATGTCTCTCATAAAACACCATCAGTCTACCCACCCCTTTCCTGGTGCACCCTTTGAGATGCGTACTCAGAGATATTAAAACTTGACAGGTTATTGTAAGAGAGAAAGCATCCATAAATGATAAAGTTAAAAATATTGTGTGTACACTACCTTTCATACATATATTCTAGATTCCCTATATCTTACAGTATCAACCTAATTGATATTCTATGTTTTATACCTAAATCTCCTCGGTAATGTATCAACCAACCCAATATAATTCTAAATCTATCTTCTAACATTTATACTATATTAACCTAGATTTTAGGGTTGTATTTTGGTATTGTAACTATAGATATGGGTCAAATTTCATTCCAAATGAGATATATCACATTCATACACAATATTTTCACTCGCAGTTTTACCCTAAGGAAGTCTTTGGGAGAGTCAAAGGTTTAGAACCTTATCTTAGAGGTCTTATTTTATGGTGTCATTGAAGTTGAATACGAGGAGCCATTTAAAGTTTGTAAAGATATCTAGGTCTTCATCCCACAATTTGAGGTCTTAGACCTACAAATTCTCTTTCAAATCTCAACTTGAGCTAAAGGGGGAGATTAAAGCATTGATGGGTCCATCCCAAGGTAAATATTCTATCCATATATTATTTCCTTAATATATTAAATGTTGTTTATTTCTTTGTGGATGTATGTTTGTATCATTAATTAGGATCCTCCTTATACATAATAAGAAATTTGAAATATAGGGTTACTTAATCTTTCCATTTACCATCTTAGATTGTATAGACCCCAATTTGGTTGATCATTGCATATTACATTATTTATAATCACTTACCCATAATTTAATTTTAAAAAAATATTTTACTCACATATTTACAATCATAATTAAAATCATTTATATTCATTGAGGTCTAGTGAGAGCTATATATTTATGTCATTGTATTTAAAACCCATTCCTATTCAAATTTGAGTTATAGGTTACCTTTTACTAGCTCTAAAAATATCCTACATCCTTACCTACTCATACAAGTATATGCAAGTTATATTTGATTAACCTTATTCTAATCTTAGTCTAGAGAGAGAGAGAGAGAGAGAGAGAGAGAGAGAGAGAGAGAGAGAGAGAGAGAGAGAGAGAGAGAGAGAGAAATTATAGGTCATCCTAGCCCTACATACATTTTTGTGAATTTGACTTGAATCCTATCCCACCCCTGGTTGGATTGTCTTCATGTTTCAATTTATTTTCATTTCTTTTTTTCACTTTTGCTTCATTATCATAATACATTATGGTGAACCCAACATGAATTTTATCACTCCTTTGGTTAGATTAGAATCATGTTTTTATTTTTAGATTCTTGGTGACATTATCAAAACTATTGTATATCTTCTAGTCCAATTGTATTGGCTAACTTGATACTATTTATTAGTCTTAGGAACTATATCAACCAACCAAATAAAATTATGTGTTTACTTCCAACTATATTGACCAACATGATAAAGTTCTATTTGATCAAATTTTATTTTTGACTATATCAACTAGCTCAATACCATTTTGAGTGTTTATTCATTTCATTATAATTTTTGATTTCAATTTGAATCAATGTTTTTCTATTTTTTATTTTGTCTTCCTACAACTGTATTTTGATAGTTGTAAAACTCATAAGATCCATTATTTTGGGCCAAACAATAATCAATTTTATCTAAGTCATGGTGTGATTACTGCCTTAATACTCAAGACATTAGAAGACACTATATAGATAATTTAGTTTCCACCAATCTCAAGGTAGAATAGAAATGGTGATGGTTTTGTTTTTAAATCTATAAAAATCCTTTTAGTAATTTTTATTTTTAGTGTACTAGTAAGTGGTTAGCTCTGGGTAATTACTTTCAATGTACCTCAAAGAGGAGATAGTGTGGCTACTAGATGGTTTAATCCTCCATAGTTAGTGTCCTATGGGCATGGTTCATTATTTACACTTAGAATCAATATATCTGAGAGCATAAAAATCAAACAAACCCTACTTATTAATACATCTCTACTTTTATTTTGTTACCACTCAGTTAAATTATTAGCTTGTTTAATTTCCAAATTATATTGGTTATTCTTATACTATTATGCATTGTGTGATAATTGCATTGACCAACTAGATATAGTTATATGTGTCTCTCCAAATACATCATCCATCTTGATACATTTCAACTTTATTAGTTTACTTCTAACTGCATCATTCAACCTAATACAATTCTTTTCTTTCTACTAACTACATCAACTAACTTGATATAATTTAGTTCTACCATCCTCCTAAAAAATGTATTGACAAGCCTAATACAATTATTTTCTATGACCATACTATACCAACCAACCTAATACAATTTGGTGTTTCATGTTTTAGTTCCTAACTATATCAGCTAGCTTGATATAGACTGTCTTTAGTATTTTTGTGTAATTAAATACATTGACCAACTTGGTACAATTGATCTTTTATTTTACACTATGGAACATATTTTAGACCAATTTGAAGAGAAAACTTGCTAGGACTTCTAAGTATTTTGTAACAATATTAATGTTATGGAACTAACCAATCCAAATAAAGTTTATAAAAAGGTTTACATGCTTTATAATTTTTCCATGACTCAAAATAAAACTTAAATTAGTTTTAAATATAGATTCAATTAGATCTAAACACTATGAGGCATATAACAATGATAAAATTTCAAAATGAGGTCACCTAATTCAAGACTGTGAGGTTGAAGAGGAATATGACATATATTATATAAACAAAATGATAATATATCTTCATGAACATCATGAACATAAGGGAAAGGACCCTACCATTATCTATCACCTTATTATGTCACCCCATGTGGAATGACCTCCTTCCCTCACTCATAACTTTTCTACAAGACTTGGGAAAAATCAATTTATGATGTCATCATTTCCTTCCTCATTCACCATGCCTTTTATTACTACTTATATGGTAGGTATCTCTTTTAATGGGCATACCTATTATGATCACATTAACACTAATGTTAATGCTACATATAGTGCATCCCAACATGCCACTCAAGCCTCTACTTATAACTAAAATACTCTCGATCTGAACCAAATTATCTTATAAGATATGATTCAAATGGCTAACATTCAAGCCAATTATAGTGCTTAGATGATGCAAATGCAAAAAAAACTTTTACATAGACAATATTGACCTCAATAGATTTAGTGGGGAATACCAAGTCAAAATGTTCCCCTACCCCCATTAGAGATGCTTAAGGTAGTCCCATTACACAACCATTGATTCACAACAAAGTCATTAAACACCTAAAAAATGAACCCTTACTCCCTCAAATTATAAACATTGACATAGGTGACATTAATCCTAAAATCACCTATAATGGATTCATCGACATTGCTTTGAATTTGAAGGCCTTTTACAGCCTTTATAAATTCTATATTAAACTCAACATCTTTTCCACTATCAAAGTACTTGCTAAAACCTTATCTGATGATGCTTTAGATTGGTACTATCAACTAAAGTCTAAATTCATTTTTGGCTTAAAATACTTAGTTAATGTATAGGCTCAAGAGTTTCAATCCGATGATCTACTTGAAAACAACTTGGTTGAGTTTATTAATTTCAAACAATTAGATAATGAGACTACCCAAGCCTTTATCAAGCATTGAAAAACTTTAGCCAACAAAGTTGGACACAATATATCAAAAGATAATCTCTTCCACATTTTTACCAATGCACTAAATGCCATATTAAAATATATAGTGAGGGATCTTTCTCCAAAATCATTGGAGGAAGTTCTAAATAAATTCAAATGCCATTATTTTCTTATAAGATAATTCAATCTTTCCCAAACCAAACCTTTAACTTGAATGCTTATTGAAATTAAAAATCATATTGCCACTAATGACGGTTTGTCTGAAACTTATGACTCTAAAATGACTAATAATGCCATTTTTACAATAAGCTCCAAAAAAGTGAATCTCTCCACACCTATCAAGGGAAGTCCCTTCTAATATCCTCCTTAAAAAAATAATAATTGTGAAATCCATTAGCCTTTTTCCCTAGATGAGATTAGGAAATACCTTACTATACCCTCACCTATAATTTTTGACACTTGTCATCCCAATACTACTTGTTATGATCCTATTTTTTTGATATTTTCATGTAAATTGGGTTCATTCACTTGAAACTTGTAAGCAACTTAAAAATCTAGATTTCAAATTCTTTGTTTGTCTAAATTTTGATCATGAAGCCATGATTAGGGAGTGGTACCAAGCCTATGATAAGGTAACCAAGGCTCATTACTTTGATTTCAATCATGGTGTATACACAGAATATTTGCTAAATAAATCATTTATTGACAATTTTTATCTTATAGGAACTCATCAAGTTTTATTCTCTTTGAGTGTACGCCTTAAAGGGTGCACCAAGAAAGGGGTGGGCAAATTGTTAGTGTTTCAAAAGATTGTTGTGGATTTGTATCATTCCTACTATTAGTCCAACTTATTTAGAGTGTATATCCATTCACCTCTTATGATGTCTCCTTAAAATATTGAAATATGGCCAAGTCTAAAATCTTTAAACCCTAAAATATGGCTAAGTTTGAAATCTAGTAGGACCCTCTAAAATATATAATTTGCATTATAGCTCTTAGAGGTTTGAAACCACTCTCAAACAACATGAAAGTGTGTGTGTATATATATATATATATATTGAAACAAGCATTATATATGTAAAATAAGTATATATGGCATGAAAGGTATTGAAACAAGCATTATATATGTAAAATAAGTATTTAAGTTATATATATATATATATATATATATATATATATATATATATATAAAACTTAAATACTTATTTTACATATATAATGCTTGTTTCAATACCTTTCATGCCCTTATCCAACTCCTTAAGAAATCTCCCTTCTCAAATATCCCTTAACTAAGCAAAAATTCACTTTTTTAACTACATCAACAAACACATACCTAGTTAACCATTAAGAAAAAAAAATTTCTAACTATGCCAACCGATACATATGCTATCAACCAATTTACACCCATTTTTCATACTAAGTCAGCTAGGTTGATATTATTAAATAGGGTTAAGATAAACATTACGGAACTATCTTAGCCTGATCAAACTAGTTTGAGGCATAATGAGGTTAATATTATTTTATAAATACCACCTTCACTTCAATATAATTGAGTTTAACATTGATTTTTGCATTATTACAACTCATAATTCTATAAAATCTACACTTGAGGAGTCATTGCTTAGGGTTTTACCTTGGAAGGAAAAAAGATTGTCTTATGAAAAAATTTTAGATACAAAGTAGGAATATTTAAGCTTAGAGTTGATTTATATAGTGTGATCCTTCCAAAGCCGTAACAAACTCTTGAAAATCACCATTGTCAAAGGGAGATATTGAGACCTGCCAGGTTCATTCAAGGTAAGTATTCCTAACTCATGTTATTTCATTTTGTTAGATAGATATTGCAAAAAAGTAATAGATTGAATGTTTTACTTCTTGCTTAGAATTAACTCTACATTGACTTGAGTAGATTTTTCCTTTGCATGTTATATTTTGTTCATTTAACTATGCCTCATTTTAAAACCCACATGAGGGACCTCCTTCCCTTATAAATTGAGATATTCAGTAATGCAATTGCATGGTTTTTAAGAATTTGAATTGTAGTTTCCTCGTATATTGATGGATTGATGATTATTTAAAACTTAAAAAAACTAATTAAATTAAAACTTATCATATTTATCATGTATGAATTTTATAAATTCTTAAAAAGGTCTTTATTATTTTAAGAAGAGTCATAGGCTTCCTAGAGAGCCTATGAGCCCTATCCCATAGGTATTCTAGAAAACCCATT